>CAWUFW010005526.1:0-730000 GCA_963921515.1 Calotriton arnoldi
GGCCTGTATGACCGCCAACACCGTCTCCATAGATGTCGCCTTGGGGGTCACCTGCTGCAGGCCGTCTTAAGCATCAGAAATATGCATCTCCGCTTCCCCCAGGCGCAGCGCGTGCTTGTCCAGTTTCGTGGACATATGATCCATGCGCAGATTCAGGTGATCAATCTTTCCATCTATGGACTGCAAACTGGCCTGAACTGCAAGAAGGGTTTTGTCGATGTTAGTTAGATGATCATTGGGAGCGTCAGCCTCAGAGTCCGAGTCAGCGTGTTGAAAGGCCCTGCTGGTCTTGCGAGGTTCAAATGTGAGATGCAGTTGGCCGTGCTCGGATTTTCCCATGATGCTGGCACAAGACAGCAGACAGTGGTACTCAGCCCAGATAGAAAATCGAGAGCACCACTTGGCAGCACCACCCAGTAGTACGAAAAGGAGGTGCGGAGCGGGATGAGATTGCGGTCATGCAGGTAGAGCAACCAGTAACGCCCCCCCAACCTGCAGCGTATCTGGAGCCCACCACCAGTGCTACCAATGCAGTGTAGGCCCAGAGCAAGAAGTGGTTGCGCAGCAAGTCTCAACCGGGGTCCAGACTAGGCGAAAAAGGTTGTGCACGTTCTGTGTCCCAGCACGGTGGCACCGCCACGCAGGGGAGAGAGTATGGCAGGCCGGGTCCCAACAGGGTCACAATCCGTCGCGTCCCCCTCAAAGAAGAACTGAGGCAGGGGTGGGCAGCGGCTGCAGCCACAGTCAGCAGGTGAGCCACAAGATAAGGCAAGTCGTGGAGGCAGTGGTCTTAACATATCAATACCACACTAGAGTTGAGGGGGAGATAGCAGGTCAGGCCCACACCAAGGTCACACTCCGCTGCACCTCTCCACGAGGTTAAACTAAGCAAATATGGCAGCTCCGCCGGGTACAGTCACAAGAGGAGCCATACTGCATCGGCCGTCAGAAACTCCACAGGCTGCAGAGGAATCGGGTCCGCCGCAAGACCACCAGCCAGCAGCACACACAGTTCTCTTCACACTGGAGCAAGAGCGTCACCAGTCCATCACCAGTTATTGCGATCGCTCCACAGTATTACCTCTGACCAGGCCACAATGGAAGTGGCGGCAGGGGGGCCCGCAGGGTGGCCAGAATCAGGTTAGCAGCACGCCGCAGAGGAAACAGTCACAGCGGGAAGGTAGGCACGCCAGACACTCACCCGGAACCACAGCACAGCCCCCAGCAGCAGCCCAAAGCAGCTCCGCAGTAAGGCCCAACAGTCAGCCCCGAGCAGGGGGTGAGCAACCCCGTCTCCCGTAAGCCCGCAGCCGGCAGGCCCCACCGGCAGAGATCCGAGGGCAGCCCGCTCCCCAGGCGCTATTAGATCGCGCAACAGGGAGCCCGCCAGCCCCCAGTCCAAACCGCACAGCCCACCGGGCACTAGCCGAGTGGCGTAGTTCCCCCCCCCGGCGCTCGCAGACCGCAGCCGACGCCGTCCACAGCTTCCCTTTGGCCGTGCGCTCACAGCACGTCCACCATGCTGTCGGCGCGGGCCCAGAGCTTCACCCGTCTCTCAGCTGCTCAAAAGACGCCGCAGCGGTCCGTAACTCCCGGCCAGAGTGGTCCGCAATACTCCACAATGCAGCGCCTGTAGGCTGGGCGACAAGCAGGGCAGGATGGCAAGGATAATGGGCGGATCTTGGGCTCGGCCGGCGGAGCTGCTCTATAGAGCGGCCATCTTGTCGTGCGCCCTCTAGCACCCCCTACAGCCCAAGATTGATACCATTCTGGCTTGGGAACCCCCCAAGACTCAGACAGAGGTGAGAGGCTTTTTAGGTCTCACAGGGTATTACAGGAGATTTGTTAAGGGGTATGGCACCATGGTTGCCCCCTTGACAGAGCAGACTTCCAGGAAGCAGCTCAAGAAGGTGAATTGGACTGACGCCTGCTAGAAGGCTTTTGATGCCCTGAAACCTGCCATATGCACAGCACCCGTGCTTAGGGTACCCAACGTCTCAGAAGAATTCATTGTGCAGACAGATGCTTCAGAGCATGGTGTGGGGGCTGTGCTCTCACAGCTGAATGAAGAGGGCCTAAACCAACCTGTAGCCTTCATTAGTAGGAGGTTACTTCCACGGGAACAGAGGTGGAGTGCGATTGAGCGTGAGGCATTTGCTGTGGTCTGGGCGCTGAAGAAGCTGGGGCCATACTTGTTTGGGACTCACTTCCGGGTTCAGACAGACCACAGGCCCCTCAGATGGTTTATGCAAATGGTGGGTGAGAATCCAAACCTGTTGAGGTGGTCCATTTCCCTACAAGGGATGGACTTTATGGTGGAACACTGCCCCGGTACAGAACACTCCAATGCTGATGGTCTGTCCAGATTTTTCCGCCTTAGTGAAGAGAACTCCCAAGAGGGTGGGTAGTTCTCCCCACATTTCAGCTGGAGGGGACATGTGTTAGACCTGGCACCATTGGCGTGGGTCTCCTTCCATTTTTCTTTGCCTTTACCTCCTGTGTTTTGCTGTGTGTTGGACTCCATTTTTTCTGCTGGTCTAGATGCTTTGGGCACTTTGCCACTTCTGTTCAGTGCCAAAGTACAAGTGCTCCCTTTTGTAAATTGTGTTATGGATTAGTGTTTCCATGATTGGCTATTTGATTTACTTGTCAGACTCTAATAGAGAGCATTGTGTGTGCCCAGGGCCTGTAAATCAAATGCTGCTGGTGGGCTTGCAGCACTAGTTGTGCCACCCACCAAAGCAGCCATGAATTTGTGACTCAGGCCTGCCAGTGCAGAGCCGGTATGCAGTCTGGGAATGCCATGTCGACTTTGCAAGTGCACACACTTGCCAGTCCCTAAATCTACCCTTTTCTACATATCAGTCACCCCTAAGGTAGGCCCAAGGTATCACTGTGGGCAGGGTGCATTGTATGTGAAAGGTAGGACATGTCCTGATGTGTGTGGCATGTCCTGATAGTGAAATACTGCCAATTTCGTTTTTCACTATTGCAAGGCTATCTGTTCCCATAGGACAGAATGGGGAGTTTGTTTATAACATCTTATAAACATAACTGACCCTGGGAACAAGATCGAGAAATAAAGTTTAGTATGCCTGAACTCAGACTGTTAAAGTGCATCTTTTAGTGAGGATGATTTTTACATTCTGTGTTTGAAAATACCACTTCTAGAAAGTAAGTAGTTTCTTGCCTAACCATCCAGTGTGCCTCTGCTAGGTTTGTTTATTGCATGTATGGCTTTTGGATGACAGGGGCTGGAGAGGGGCAGTGGCTCCAGAAGTCTGATGAGTCAGGGCTGGGCTGAATAGACCTGGGCTGCATTTAGAGTAGGGGGAGGAGATTTCCTTTCACCTGCATGGGCCTGGTCTGCCTTCAACAATGCTGTCTCCACCTCCTGCCTGGAAACTGCACCAGTGAGGAGAGAACTGGTTTTGGCTGGGTACAGACACTCTCTGCCTTCAGAGAACAAAGGATTTTTGTGTATAAAAAGAGGGGCCCAGACCCCAGACTTTTAGATCACTTCTGGGAAATCAAGAGGAACCTTTGCCAAGGAGAAGAGCCGGATAAGCTGAGGAGGAATACTGCACCTGAAGGAAATTACAACACCGACGCCAGCGAGCGACGCCATAACCTGCACTGAAGCCAGGGGCACCGCTCGTGAAGAGCATGACGCACCGCCCTGACTTACACCGTATGTTACACATTAGGGTCATGCTTGCACATGTTAATACGTTTAGACTACGATACCCAGAATGCACTAGTGGGGAAATTGGTTGTGTGCACTCACAGACCTTGTCGTGTGACTTCCTGGGCTTTAAAGGAAGCTTACTCCCAAGCATAGGTGCTTGGCAACCTATTCCTGATGGACCACGCCCCCCCAGCATCTGTTCCTTGTTCAGAACTGTGTCTGGATTCTCGCTATGTTGCTGGTCTCCTTCCTTCCCTACGTTTCTGGCAACCTCGGACAAACTCCTCCTTTGATGTTTTGGACCTAATTATTTCTTTTGGTGAACACTGCTAATGCGCGTCGTGCACTGCCACTGATCCCGACATTTGCTTTTGATGCGAGTCGTAGCGGTGATTCTTTTCCGCCCGACTCGGTTTTTCTTTTTAGTGCTGCGCGCGCACTACAAACTTATTATTCACGCCGGTGTGGCGTTGCCGCCTTAGTTCGTGGCGGTTGTTTCTTTGTGGCGTTCCCGCCTTAGTCATGGCGGTTATTTTCTTAGTGGCATATCCGCTTTTATAGCGGTGGTTACTCTTTTAACCAAGGCGCTCTCAGTTGTCCTTTATTTTTGCGCCTTTGAAACATGAGCAGCTCTTGAAGTCATCTTTTCCGTTATTGCCCCTGCTGAAGGATTTCATTCACTTTCGTGGATATTGACTCTGTTGGACTTTTTGTGTAGCCTGAATCCTGTACATTTCTGCATCTCAGTGTTTGGGCTATTCATGAGGCGCTTCTACACGGAGTTCTTGCACCTTCGTGTTTTGATTCCTGATCTCCTTTTCAGCATCTTCACCTTGCTGTCCACGGTGAGTCTGAGAGGGTACACAACCAGAGACGGGGTATAGATCAGAGAGGCAGTAGTCATATAAATGCGTACAGCCAGTGTTCATTTATTTGTTGGCTTTCTTTTTGTCTCCTATTAGGGAATCACTCCTGTTTCCAGTATTCCTGAAGTCCCTCGTCTCGGGGAATTCCTTGCCTCCCCTTCACCTTGGTGGTCCTGAGCTGACTCTTCTCTCCCCTATGGGTAGTTAGCTAGTAACCCGGTTATAGCCGGATCTGGTTGTACCCTGAGGGAGAGTGGAGGTCCTTCTTCGCTCCTGAGGATTTGGCCATCCACTGAGCGGACCTAGAACCGTGACACCGTAGGCCCGACGCCTGCTGACACCATGCCGCATCGACTCCCCTGGGGTCGTAAGGAACCGACGCCGCAGGCGCCAACGAAGCATCACCTCCCCAACGGCGTGCACCGCCGTTGCTATCAGGCATGCTTGATCTCTTGTCTCTCTAGTTGGTGGGGCTTGTGGGGGGGGAGCTTGGACGGTCAAGTGACCCAGAGTCTGCACTTTACTTAAAGCCGATGCCTTCCTTCTCGCGCAGCGGACGCGTGCAGCCTCGAGTGAACTGGCGATAGTTATTTAAGTCTAGGCCTGCATTGCTCAGCCAAGCGATAGTTTTAATCTTGAAATTGTGACTTTTTAAAACAAATACCGAAACTGTTTTTATCTGTCTCGCTGCTATTTGCACTTTGCACTTTCCTCTGTGAGTCACGCCCACACCTCGTTCCACCGCAGGGCTCCCCCGTTTGCTGTGGAGGGTGTAGGCGTGCTTGATCTCTTGTCTCTCTAGTTGGTGGGGCTTGTGGGGGCGGAGCTTGGACAGTCACTTGATCCAGAGTCCGCACTTTACTTAAAGCCGATGCCTTCCTTCTCACGCAGCGGACGCGCCGCTGGCGCGCCAAAGGCCCGCCAAAGGCAAGCCCGTCTGCGCCCGTCCGCGCAGGACCGGGGCCAGGGGCCACGATCCCTAGCCCAAACCCAACAGACAGACTTGTGTTTACATCTAGCCAACTAATGGCTCACTGCCCTCCAGTTCGCCAAGACTGCACCTTCCTCCAAATAGATGGCAGGGTGGGGAAATGTCTTTGTTGCGGTTTTTCTTCTGACACTACCCAGAGACCAGTAACCATTCCTATGAGCAAAATATATAATACTCGTCCTGTGGCCCCAACTACTAAAGAATTTTCCTTCTTTAGTACAAACTGCCGCTCACTCCCGAAGCACAAAGCTGACATTTTCGACCTCTTGATCAATGAGCAACCTGACGCATTGTTTCTGACGGAGACTTGGCTGCATGAAAGCGCGGGCCCTGATGTTGCCGCTGCTCTACCGCCTAACTATGCCATAGTCAGGAAAGACAGGGGTCCCAAAATTGGTGGGGGAATAGCCATCATTTTTAAAAAGGACTTTCAGTGTAAATTTGAACCGAATTGTGAAGCAGCATTATTCAAACTGGCATTAACCCCTAACTTTACTTTCTCTGGAATACTAGCTTACCGCCCTCCCGGACCTCCTGCTCCCTGGGCCGCATCTTTTCCCAGTTTTATAACCCCTCTGCTCATGAGCTCTGCCAATTTTTCAATTCTTGGCCACTTAAATATACACCTGGATGACCTCACTAACACAACCTGCACTAACTTTGTTTCTGATTTAGCTGCCATGAACATTAACCCTCTTAACTCTGGCCCCACACACAAGGCAGGTCACTTACTGGATCCCATTCTTTCCAGTTTATCCTGCATCTACTGCTCCCCTGCACTACCATTATGCTGGTCTGACCACTTTTTAACTAAGTTCAGTTTAATTCCCTCTGACAACTCTATGACTTCCTTCCCTCCTTTAAAGGTATTCAAAAGGGACTGGAAAAAACTCGACTTAAGAGTCTTAAACAACCTCTTACGCTCCAATATACCCACCTCTCAACTAAGGGTGATGGCGCTCTCTGACACCGTACAAAAATGGCTTCTTAATGCTATAGACACCTGTCTTCCCCTTTCTGATAAAAGGATCAACAATCACTGTCCGCCTGCGCCATGGTACACTGACACTCTAAAAAAAGAGAAAGCCAAGTGCAAAGCGCTAGAACAGAAATGGAGAAGAGATTACACCCCTGAATCTAAAAATGTCTACAAAAAGGCCAAAAAACTGTATCATAATCTTTGTAAATCAGCCCGCGCTAAGTACGTCTCTACAACCATCTCTGAGGCTTTGCACTGCTCGAAAACACTTTTTGGCATAGTCAAGGAGCTTGCCGGCTCAGAGACCTTAGCAAGGCCCACCCCTCTCAACAAACGTCAGTGTGAGGACCTTGTTCTCTTTTTCGTTCAGAACATTGAGAAAATCTATTCGGACATTGCGAACACTTATTGCAGCAGTCCCCCTCTGTCACAGTCCGATAACTCCCTTCAGCTAACGCTCTCTCCCCACATGGCAGATGATACCCCCCCTGTCCAGGCCAGAGTGCTTGATATTTTTACAAACATCCTGGACTCCTGGCCACTTCTCAACGAAGACTCCTTCAAAACTCTCTTAGATAGTGTGAAATCCGGTTCACCCAAGAATCCTATACCGATTTCGGTGCTCAAGCAGCTTGAGCCACCTCCTTTGCGTGTCATTATGAACCTCTTAAATGCTTCCCTACTTGAATCCACAGTCCCATCAGATTGGAAACACGCCATGGTGACCCCTCTCCTAAAGAAGCCCAATGCCGACCCCGACACACCCTCCAGCTATCGGCCTATCTCCCTTCTGCCGGCCTTTTCGAAAATCTTGGAGAAACACATCCATTCATTCCCAGCTCTCTAAATTCGTAGAAACCAACAAAATCCTCCACCCATCTCAATCTGGCTTCAGAGCGGGTTTCTCCACAGAAACAACATTACTGGGGGTTATGGAAAGGCTGCGTCATCATCTGGATGCTGGAGATACTGTCGCTCTCATACTGTTAGACCTCAGCGCAGCATTCGACACAGTATCTCACTCAATACTAGTAAAAATGCTGAGATCACTTGGCATCTGTGGCTCAGCCTTAAAATGGCTTATCTCTTTCCTGGCTAACCATACTTTCCAAATCTCCTCCGTAACTGCCAGCTCTGACATCCACCTCTCACCCTATGGGGTGCCCCAGGGCTCCATCCTTAGCCCCGTGCTTTTTAACCTATATGTCAGACCTTTAGCTGATATTGCGGAAGATGCTGGGCTGACTCTATTTTCCTACGCAGACGACTCCCAGATCATCTTCTCTCTCTCCAAAGCAAGTACCGGTGTAGCACCCCCCTTCAGCTAGGATTAGGGAGAATCGCTTCATGGATGCACACCAACCATCTTAAACTTAACGGTGAAAAAACCGAGGTCCTGATCCTTGGTAAAAACAAAGATCTCTGGGGCCCACTACATTGGCCTAGCGAGATGGGAGCACTTCCCCGGCCTTCCAGCCATGTCCGCAATTTAGGCGTAACCATTGACGTCTCGCTCACTATGCACCACCAGGCAGTCAAGGTTACTGCCACCTGCTTCACCATCTTGAAGTGGCTCAGAAAGATCATCTGGATGTTGCCAGAGTCTACCCAGAGAACAGTAGTCCAAGCTCTCATCACCGCAAGGCTGGACTACGGAAATGTTCTATATCTTGGATCCAACAAGGTTGTGACTCGCAGGTTGCAGATGGTACAGAACTCTGCGGCAAGATTACTTTGCAGGGTTCCCAGAGCTACCTCCATCTCCAGCCACCTACGGGACTTACATTGGCTCAGGGTGGAGAACCGAATCAAGTTCAAAGCCCTGAGCTACATGTTTAAAATCAAAACAGGTGCAGCACCACAGTATCTGCAATCTCTAGTTAGCCCCTATGTGCCTACCCGCCACCTCCGCTCAACAACCCATGAGAACTTTACTCAGATTTAAACTATCCAGGATGGGAGGCAGATCATTCGCCTACCTTGGCCCCTCACTTTGGAACTCACTCCCCTCAGCTATCCGGAAAGAAACGGTCTACACCCGTTTCCGCAGGTCCTTGAAGACTTGGTTGTTTAACCAGTAATCTCACTAAGCTGCCACACTCACCCAGTCTGCTCTGGCGCCAGGAAACCCTTTTTGGGTAGCTGCCGCGCCTTACAAATTCAATAAATAAATAAATAAATAAAAATATCATCAATTCCAAGGTACTGTTCTTTGTGGGTCTGCTTGACTCCGGGCCCGACGCCGCGCACCTCGCGGTCGGCGCCATTCTTTGGGATTTTCATCTGTCACGACATTGTAATGACTCCAGGTGGAGTTATTTGTTGCTAGAAGCTTGATTTGAGTGAATAACCTATTTTTAAAGATATTTTTGATAATGTTTTGTGGATTTTGTCATCTGATCTTGTTTTGGTTTAGATAAAGATTACTTATTTTTTTAGACTGGTGTTGTGTCCATTTGTAGTGTTTTCACTGTGTTACTGTATGTGTTCACAAATGCTTTACACACTGCCTCTGAGATAAGCCTGTCTACTCGTGCCAAGCTACAAAGGGGGTGAGCAGGGGTTATCTAAAGTGTGTATCCCCCTTACCCTGACTAGAAGCAAGGGTCCCTATTTGGACAAAGGTACCCACCTCTGCCAACTAGAGACCCCCATTTCTAACATACACTTTTATGTTGCGAAAAAGAACCTTCGGATTGTGTCTTTAGATCAAGATCTAATCTAGAAGGAATGGGCCTGGCCCTTTCAGTATAAATGTAGGGAGAGTGAGTGGCACACAAATCATAATTCTGCATCTTCAGCTGAACACCGGCACCTAGGATCGGGTTAGTACTACCCGACTGCATGTAGCCTTCGCATACGGGCAGTTCTAGTGACTGCACCACCGTCTGCAGCAGCGCTCCTTCGTGGATTTACATTTGTTTTTTTCAGCATGCCGGATCTGAACCGGTACGACATTTTTAAGGCATTTGTGATACGTAGTGGCTAAGATATTTATTTAGCGCACACTGCAAAATCAATGGACTGAAATTGCTCCAAAACGTAGGGCAGGTAAATGCAGGGTAGTTAGGTGTGCGATGTGCCCAGGAACAAAGAGATTCGCGAGTCTGGGTCGCTGGGATTAACAAATTGTGGTGCCATGGTTCTACATTCTGCTATTGGCTTCTACACCATTTATCTACTTTGCACCACATATGTTCCAGCTGTAGAGCTGCATGTGATGATAAGATGCTCTTTAAGCTTGCCACCTGCAGAGGGGTCCGCCGTGGAGTAACCTATTTGAGGCACCTGGGTTTTCAGATTGGGAGCAGCGTGGAGCATAAAGAAAGATTCAACGTGTCTTTCCTGGGTGGAGTGACTTCAGCTGCACTTTATTCCCATGGTTACACCCCTACCCTCCACATAGACATACAGGGGCAGATTTACAAGGCCCTTGCGCCACTTTTGCGTCATTTTTAACATGGGGAAAGTGACGCAAAAGTGGCGCAAGGGCCTTGTAAATCTGCCCCACACACTCTTAGAAGAACTGGCGCTCACCGCGCGAAGCGATTGGTGCGTATACACACACGTGGGGTCCTTCAAGCGATGGACAAACACCATGAGCCACCTGCGGCTCTTGGGCAGAGAGTGCGAGGTGCTTGCGGGGGGAACGGGACGCACAAACTGAAGAGTTTGGGGCACACTTATAGATTGATTATGTTAGGCAAATCAAAGCACATTTACAAGAACAACGTGTGCTGCCGGCCCGTATTTTTTGCCTGGCTGGATAGCTGATTAGCCCTTGTCCCCATAAAAGTAACCACCCGGTCCTAAATCTGGGGGAATTTCCGTATGCTCATGTGAGTGACAAATGCACTCTTGAGCAGGAGGCAGTCCAGAGGCTCTGGCGGGATTTGCATCTAACCATCCATTTGCCAATTATGCTTTTAGCAGTCACTAAGCACTGATCGAAGCAAAGTCAATTGCTGAGTTAATTGCTGAAAGCTGTCGTCACAAAATGTAAATCTGCTTTTCATACTTCCGAGGTCGATGACATGAGTTCTTCAGCTGAGTGACAGTAACAAGTGCGATGCAAAGTGCTACGAAAAGGTAGCAAGCGCTAAATGAGGATGTCATTTATTTTTGCTTTTGTCGCTGTTCTTTTCTAAACCTTTTGTGCTGAATATACTCACAATAAAGGCTGGATCTGTGACTTTGGGCCCAAAACGATGCTTTTGCTTGACTTTCTAATTCAGGATGCCACGTGGTGGTACAGACCGACACAGACAGACAGTTTGATTGAATGAGGAATCTATTTAAAATGATGGCAAAGACACAGTTGAGCTCGGGCTTCTCTTGACGTTTGGAATTCTCCATCATAGATTGATTTTGAAATCCATACATGCATTGCTAAATATAGCCTTTTCCAGAGTCCAGCCAGAGCACTGGATCTGTCTGGAGAGGGGCCAAGACAGCAGGCACTACAGTTTTTCATTTGAAAGAGAAGCACAATATCAATCTTTGTTTCTCGAGACCAAGGTACTTCTGACTCCGTGAGCCCTCCTGGTGCACGGCGAGCAGGTCTTTGAGTAAGGGTGGATGATGAACCGAAAGTGTGTGTCCCAGGCATGCATGTAGAGGCCAGCAGGAGTTCATGCCAAAATATTTTCACTGGCACCTACCTGTAATGTGACTAGCTCTCTCCCTGTTCAATTGACTTTTAGGGAGAACCCACCCATCCCCAGTTTTACTGACCTTTGAGGTGCCCATGCTGCTGACTCCTCCCCAGCCTTTCGTAACTTTCAGATGAATATACTTGACACCGGTGCGTCAGAAAGTAGGGGGTATGGAAGGTCATAACTCCAAAGGCTTGCACTTTTTGAGAGACCACACTTGTGCTCCTATACATTTATCTATTTTAAAGACAAAGATGCTTTTCTTACCGAGAACAAGGCAGGTTATTCAACTATATGGCCCCGGATGTGAATCTGCCATGCTTTCTCTTTTGTAAACTTTGAAAACCTCATGGTGCCTGCCACGCAGTGCAGGGATGTCAAGGGGGGCACCGTAGGTGCCCCCAGTGCTACAACAACCGGAGGGCCAAGAGGGAGGGGGCCCTGCTAGGGGCACCCAAAGGTACTTTCCGACAGCAGTTGCATGTCAGAAGGGCTGACATGGAACAGCTGTCGGAAAGTGCCATCGTAATCCCGATAGCAAAAACGCCATCCGTTAGGGATTATGAGGCCCTACCGACTGGCCGATGGGCTCCTTGAGCCCATCGGAACCCAGTCGGATTAACTGGCCAGTCTAAACTCTGACTGCCGTCTTTGTAATAAGGCGGTCGGAGTTTAAACCTTAGATGTCAGTCAGAAAGCCTCTGACCTGTGGTTGGAGGCTGTCCGACCGACATCTAAATCAGGCCCTTAGTATTTAAAACAGGAGTAGGGATACATACTTAAATCATGGATGTTACATTAGGTAGAATGATCTTAATATTAATCCTTATACAAATATGTCAATTAATAAGACTTCAAGTATAAAAAGACAGAGGGTAATTAGATCAGTGTGCCCAATGTCATAGATATTTCATTAGATGCAAAAAAGTTTCAATTAATCATTGTACAAATGTGTCCTAAATTGCAACTTCTATAACCAAAAAACAAAAGATAGTAAGATCAGTGTAACCATTGTGTACCATTCAACCGCTGCATTAAGGCCTTTGGCCACATTATCAGCTCTGTATATCCAACGGTTTTCTTTCACTGTAAGAATATGGTCAATTTTGGAAGTTCTCTGGTCTAACAACATCTATGACCAACCAAGTCATGTCTTTCTCAGAATGTTTCTGATGTATGTAGTGTTCTATCATAGGGGCATGTTCCACCTTGCATGATATTCGTGATTGATGTTGAACTATGCATTTCTTAATCTGTTGTGTCGTTTTCCCTATGTAATATTGTACACATAGACATTCAATACAATCAACAACATTGCAGTTGTTGTAGTTGGAATTTTTTTAAATTGTGAATTGTACATTAATAGAGAAAGTTTTTGTAGACTTGGTTGTGTGGTACGCAACACACATGTTACACCTTTACCTTAAAAGTACAATATTCCTAGCCATCAATCTGCCCGACAAGCTCTACATCTTCTCTACTGGCTCCGTGTTTCCGAAAGGATAACATTGAAATCACTCTGTATCGCCCAACAGGGGACTGCATGATAAGAGGAATTCAATCATTCGACCATTGGTTTCACTGTGCTCTTCCAAAGCCCATTTGGCTAAGATTACTGCCATCAAAAGAGTGAATTATGAAGGGCGAGCCTTCTCATAGAATGCTACTAAACTTTGGAATAGTCTTCCTTTCTCTTTCTGCTCAAATTGTAAGGAACTCCCCTTCCGAAAATCTTTGAAAACCTGGCTCTTTTCTAATGGATCATTTTAAACTCCTCTTCTGCTTTTGTGCTGCACTAACAGCTCTGGAATGCCTATAGGTAGCTATGCACTATATAAGTGTCCATAGAATAGAATAGAATAGTTAGAATAGAATAGAACAGAATAGAAGAGAATAGAATAGAATAGAATAGAATAGCTACCTGCATATTAACAGCATCCAATCAAATATGTTCTTTTTAATTTAGGTGCTGCCCTTCATTCTAACTGCCTTTCATTTTGAAAACTGTCTCATTCAGCTACTGCCTTCTCTATGTGGATCTGTGAGTGGGTCCAAGAGTGCATGGCTCTCTGAGTAGGTATGTGAATGCCTGGGTAGGTCTGTGAGTGGGTGTGTGACTGACTGTGCGGGTCTGTAAATGGGTATGAGAGTACCTGTGTGGGTGTATGGGTGGGTCTGAAAATCTTTTTTTTTCAAAGTGCATCAAAATTTGCGGATCCATTGTTGATTTACATGGGGGCCACACTTTGTCTTGCGGGGGATCCATGGATTCCCAAAGTGGGAAAAAACCCAATATAACTCAATTTTGTATTCAACATAGGTCCCTCTCACATGTCTCTTATATGCCCATGGGGTCAGGGTACCTCTACCCTGACCCCTTTCAATAATTTTGCCAAAAAATGTTAAGTCCTCTGGAATGTTCCCCGATACTTAAAATGGTGGCCGCAACCTCCCAGTTGGGTTGCGGTCAGCCAATCACAGCTTTGCTGGTGGTGCATGACTTTGTGGATCCACCGCGGGGGATCTGCGGAGGGTCCGCGTCCCTAGATATACAATTTTGATATGCAATGAGGTGCCTGCCACATGGTGCAAGGATGTGCAAAAACATAAATTTTTCAGTGGCAGCTTGTGCTTGAGCTTGTGCTTCATTTTTCCATTGAAAAATGGAAGTTTGCGACCGTACCATCATTTAGTGTGCGGAACCGGAGACCTAAGGTCAGATGGTTCCCTCACTGAAACGGTGTTGCCTGCCCGACATTGTAATGAGGACCTAAATGTGTCAATTGACAACAAAGGAGATAATTGAAAAAAAACAAATTTCATAAACATCATTGTGTCCAAATAAAAGTCTATATACCGATGTCTGAACAATTTATGTACATAGAACTTTAAGTTCTTCAATATAACATGCATGATTTATAATATACTCTATCAGTCTACTCTATAAGGAATACTATTTAACATTTAACATCGTTGTTTGTGCCTATCTACAACTAATTCACAACCTTGAACTAGGGTGACCAACTGTCCGTAAATTTCACGGACCGTCCGTTATTTTAGTATGATGTCTGTAAGGGGCCCGTAATTTGGGGTCCCCAAATTACGGACGCCTTACAGACATCATACTAAAATCAAATTGGGGAATTTCAGGAAGGTATGCTGTTCCCCTGCAAGAGGCCCCATGAGTTTAAAAGTTTCCACTGGGGGCCTTTCACACTTATCTTTTAATCTGTAGCCTGAGGCTGCCAGCAGCAGCCCCTCCCGGACCTCGCAAAGACTGTGGACTGGCCCATTGTCATTCTGAGACTGCAGATGATTATCACAGATAGAATGACAATGGGCCCTATTATAGTGACAGCAGGTGGTGTGCCTTCTCCTGCACAAATCTTGATTGCAGAAAGGGCCTTATGTCCCTTTGCAAAGCTGCGCGCATACTGAAAAACTGTGAAGTGCACGATATTCTCAACCTTATATAAACTTATATTGACTTGTACTTATTTTGGTTGTCTATTTACTTATAAACTATTGTGCGACCTCCTCTGATATGTCTGTAAAACGTATGTTTTGTCCCAAATTTTTGTCCTGAATTTTTGTCCTGAATTTTGACCTTTTGTCTTGAATTTTTACACTGACCGTCCTGAATTTGCACCCATGCCAGTTGGTCACCCTACCTTGAACTGGAGTTTCCAGTCATCTGAATACATATGGCAATGATCTCACGTTTTAAACATTCATTCAGTCTGCATTTCGATACACTTTAACCATTAGCTCCAGTAACTCTCTCCAATACGGGTCATTCAGACTATTTCATACAACACGTTTTTTTCATTCCAAGATGGCCACCACGTTTCTACTGAAAACTGACACCCGGAAGTATTAGAACACTACTTTCTGGTTTATCCATTAGGTTTGCCAGGATTAACTTGATGGCCGCTATGTTTCTACTGAAAATCGACACCCTGACGTATAAGAATACTACTTCATGGCTCATCCAGTAGCTTTACATGGATCAACTACCATGCACAGACGCTAATTTCTGGCAGTGGTTCCTTGAAATACGAAGTAAGACTCCCTTGCACTCCGTCTAATGATTGAATTATTGCCACAATTCTTTCCTCGTACTGATTAGTTTTCTCAGCTCTTTTTTTAAAAAAGACTTACGACCTCCGCGTTGATCCTTGACGGCGCCAGCGCAAAATATCAAGTAAGACTTCCCCCTTATTGTTACTAATTATATTTATTACTGTCATTTCTACTGGTCAGTTTTGTACTGAACCAGCCTTATGGTTTCTCCCTTTAGAGACTCTTAACTCACCGCGCCTCTCCCAACTTCATAGCTGATTTAACACGGCAATTACTAAGCACAAGTAAGGTTCCCCTCCTTAATTGCAGAACACTTTGCGCTCACCTCTTGATTGTACATATGTCATTGACGTGCTTTAATGCAGTTTAGAACCAACTGAATATATGGCCTTTTTTAACTTAGAGAGTTTAGACATTAATTGTAAAAAATTCTCGTAAATGCTTTGTGCCTTATTTCTATCTGAGATCAGATTGATTTAATTAGAGACAAGTTGATTTATTTAGCCAGTCTACCTTTAATTCATTTACAGGCTCATTGATTCTGTGAAACATAGCGTTTGATTGAGTATAGTTTTAATTTATATGACTGCTGTGATTTTCAATCAATCAATCAATCAATCAATCAATTGAACAGCATTCACCCCATAATTTGATATTTTGCGATCATTACAGATTTCATCACATCTATAGAACCAAATAATTTATGGTTCTTGATTGAGCTACTCTCAAGTAAGATTTTAATGGGTTTTTTTCACACAAAGAGAAGTTACCGTTGGTGAGTGCGAGCGAGGAAAAAACTCCACTCAGCGTTTTCAGAATTTAGCAAGCTTTGCAGGGTACCGAGTGCAAAAAACTCTGCGGAAACGGAGCGGAGTTCACCGCCCAGGCTTAGAATATGCTTCTTACAGAAGGGTCCCTGCTCTACATAAGAATTCTCTGTCCTGAAGATGGTCTTCTAGATGTTCATTACAACAAGACTGAAACGTCAACATACATACCCATTTTCATTTATGAAAGAAGAACGTTTGTATAGAGAATCTTTGCCTTATTTCAGACAAATTTCTTTGTAAACAGGCATCTGAAATGGTTATAATACATGGGTGACAAGTACATACTTTTCCATATGATTGTTAATCTCTGTCACTCCTGTATATGAGACTATTTATGTACCTTCACTTTGGTTTGTTTAATTATAAATTCTAACAAAAAAGGATACACCCATTCCTTATTTTGATTTATTCGCTTTTGATTATATAAATTAATTTTGAGAATTCATGTTTGAGGCCACTATCTGGGCACTCATAAGTGATAATTTGATGCAACAATTTTACATGTTAAAACAAAACACCTTGTAGGCACGTTTACCTTAAAAGAATTTTGTTACCCAAGCCCACAAGGGTATATTGGGTTGCCCAATAAATATAAACATAGTAATATTGTACAGCAGTCAGGTGGCGGAGTTCTGTACCACCTGCAATCTCTTTACAGTGCCTTTGGGTTCTCCCAGATAGAGTGAATTGCCATAATCTAAGGGGGAAAGGATGAGTGCCTGGACTACCAGCCTTTTGGAAATGGAGGGAAGGAGGGAGTGTATTTTGCACAACATCCTCAGCATGCCGTAACAGATGTCAGCCAGTTTTATGGCTTGGGTGTAAAAATTAAGGAAGTTGTCCAGTCATATTCCTAGGCTCTTTTTGCCTGCTTTAGGGTCCGAAGGGAGACTTAGACAGTTTGGCCTGGCCAGATTTAAAAAGAGAATTAGGATTATTACCCAAGAGCATGAGCTTGGTTTTGTCTCCATTTAATTTGAGACAAGAGCTCTTCATCCACTTGGCGACCTACTCAAGACAGGGACCTAATGAGTAGGATGCGGGACCATGATTCTAAGCGGCTTATTTACAAGCCCATTGTGCTGCTGGTAGCGCAAGGGGCCTGTCAATAAGCCTCTGGGTGAGGAAAAAGACCAGTTTTGTGTCGTCAGCATATGATATTAATGAAATCCCAAAAGGGAGAACGATATCAGCCAACAGACTCATATATAAATTAAAAAGAGTGGGGCTCAATGAGGAACCTTGGGGTACTCCTCATTTGAGAAGAAGTGTATCCGAAAAACAGTCACCATCAAAAATCTGAAAGGTCCTGTCTGCCAGGAAAGACTTGAGCCAGGCGAAGGCTGATCCATCTATTCCAGCACTCTGTAATATTTCCTCAAGAATGTTATGATGTATGGTGTCAAATTGAGAGCTGAGGTCTAGGAGGATAATTAGTGGCTAAAGGTAGGTAGTGATTCTGAGAAAAAGTAATTACTTCTGTGATTAGTGCTGAAAAAAAACAGGTATGCTGTTTGCAAGGTGCTCACAGAAAGGGTTGTGAACTTTTGACCTAGTGCTGGCATGGTTCCAAACACGGTTACCAAACATGGTTACCATGGAAACAGAGCCAAAAGTGCTGGGGGAAGGGCACACTAAAGAGTAGATTATAAATCTGACAAGCAGAGTGGTATGGAAATATTGCTCATTAGGGAGTGTTTGGGTTGTAATGTAGTACGTTTTACCAAGTAAAGTATAAATGCCAATCTTTAACAGAAGATTCTTAAGTGGGATTACAGGCTCCCGTGGGGGTTTGCGGAACGAATGCGATGTTACACGGGGGTCGTGCTGAGCGCCGTGGTAGAAGCGTTAATTTGCAGAAAAAACAGTATCATATTGAGCTTCTTAACAGGAGTCTTACAAAGGGTTAAAAAAACAGTGCCCATTCAGAAGTGCTATAACAAAAGTAAATATGAAGGGAAGGTTGTGTTTTGATTACAACATCAGTATCACTGAAAGCAAAGTGGGAAGGGTTGCCATTGATGGTTACTTTGTACTGAGAGTGGTATACCATTCCTGTGCTTCTGAATTTATATTTTCACTGACAAAAGATTCTAACTGATACTGAGGTAGAAATTGGAGAACACGAAAGACATTTCACAGGTATGTCAATTGGGGTGTACTTTTAAAGAATATATATATAGATAAAGTTATGAGTGTAATACAATATGTAGGTTATTCACAAATGTAATAGGGAAAACAAAAGGGAGGGTAGATGATGATATTAAGGAAAACCATAGTGAGCAGCAAAAGAGGAATAAAAATGTCTGAAGAAAAAATATAATTATTTTATTACGCTCCAATGAATGAATGTGTTTGGAATTAGATATGGGTGACTTATTACACTATATAATTTGATAGTATATAATTTGCACCCACACACACAGTGAGGTAGGCACTCATACACACAATAACAGTGCCAAGTAGGTACTCATGTACGCACCACCGATATACCTAGATAGACACTGGCTCACTGAGAGGAACATCAATAAATTCATCGACATAACCATTTATTCACCTACACATCTACTTAAATACTAATTCTCACAGATATGCAGGCGGCACTGTTATATCCTCTCAGATACGTTGGCATTTAAAACCCCTTGCCAAGCCTCAAACTCCCCTTTTTCTACAAATAAGTCACCCCTAAGGTAGGCTGTAGGTAGCCCCTAGGGCAGGGTGCTATGTTCTTAATAGACATGTACTTTTAAGTTTCAGTGAGTTACATGCACACTTACAGAGCCATACACCCAGTTATACATCCAGTCTCCCGTCTATACTGCGACTCACACATCTATGTACAAAAGCTTAGAGCTACTCACTCACCCAGACAGCAACAGAAGCGATTCCAAATTCACTCACACACCCACATAGCACTTATGTATCCACCAGTAACTAAGCTAGTTGCACACAAATTTACATACTCCAACACTCCCTAAGACAGCTAGTAAGCAATCCATACAGCCACTTACATATGCATTTACAGACCCATAGAGTTACTAAGAGAGGCAGTCATATGCTGACATAGTTACTTTCATATCCAGTGACACACCCAGAGGGGGGCTGATACACTCACACACCCAGACACACACTAATACAGACACTAACACATCCAGGCACAAATTGTTACAGACACTGACACACCCAGACACACACCTATATAGCCATTGACACACCCAGCCACACACTGATACAGTGTCTGACATACTCAGGTACACATTCTTAGACACTGACACACCCAGGCACACACTGATACTACTACTGACACACCCAGCCATATTCATATGGCCAATAAAACACCCTCTCGCATATCGATGCAGCCACTTGGACATTCAGCCATACAGCTTCTAAAACACCCATACACATACCGATACAGCTACTGACACACCCAGCCCCTCACTAATACAGACAGCAACACACCCAGGCACTCATTGTTCCAGACACTGGCACACTCAGGCAAACACCAATATAGCACTGCAACACTCAGGCACACACCGATACAGCCACTGACACACCCAGGCACACATTCATACACCCAATAGCACAACCTCTCACACATCGATAGAGCCACTAACACACCCAAGCAAACACTGATACAAGAACTGACACATCCAGCTACACACAGCTACCGACACACCCAGCCAAAACACTGATACACTTACTTAGACACCCAGTCAAACAC
Source organism: Calotriton arnoldi (assembly GCA_963921515.1). NCBI lineage: Eukaryota > Metazoa > Chordata > Amphibia > Caudata > Salamandridae > Calotriton > Calotriton arnoldi. The sequence continues at coordinate 19,814 of CAWUFW010005526.1, forward strand.
TGATAAAGCCTGTCAAACACCTGTATACCCACAGATACAGCTACTGACACACCCAGCCACACCCGATACAGAAAGTGACACACCTAGGCACATACTCATACAGCCAATGACACACCCACAAGCTTCGTTTAAAAAAAAAAATTGACTCCTGACAATTTCTTTTTAATAGTTTTTTTGGGGGTGCCTGTGGGACCCCCTCAGCAAGCCTAGGGTGTCAAGGTGTTTCTACCCTGCCCCCTTTTCTTAAATGTTAATGTTTTTCAACCTTTTTCCTCAATTTAACCGAGTCACAAGATAGCTGCCAACACTTCCTGGTTGGAACTGTTGGCAGCCAATCAGATCGCAGGCTCGAGATTGAGAGGATTCGTGGATCCTTCGTGTCGATATATGGATATCTGAGAAATGTTTACATTTCTCAGGAACTACTGAACGGATTTACACCATTTAACAACAAGAGTGCTTTTTAAATCAAGAGCTACCTTTTCGCCAAATTGGGTGCAATTCCGTTCAGCAATTCAGGCAGTAGCTGTGTCTAAAGTTTCCTATGGAAATTAACATGGAGAAAAAACGTTTTGGGACCCTCCCTTTTTTCCCGGCCACCCGCTCGACGAATCACCCCAAAACTTTCAACACAACAGTTGAAGTGAGTGGGCCATTAGTTTTGAACATTTCACACAAAAAAAACGCTTTTTGAATAGAAGCAAGTATGTAATATATATATAATTGACCGTGAGGCGAACATCATGGAAATAGAGCGTATTACCAAAGAATTGGATAAGCCTGAGCATCAATCCAATAAAGATCTGATTGACAAATACATCAAAGAAATGAAAGTGTGACTCAACAAACAGTAGGAAACAATCAAAATCAGAAAAGTCTTCAAGTTCGCCCGCGATAAAAATGATTACGAATCCGGGCAAATTTTTACATTCGCTAGAAAATTCGATTTCATTCGGAGGCATAAAGGCACAATTGCAACAACAAGTGACAACACAAGAAAGGAGGCATCAAATATCACGTCCGATATGTCAGCATCAGAGGCCAGCTCCATTCCAAGTGAAACTGAATCTGATGAGAATGGAGCAGTGGGTAACTCGCATACAGGAGATCTGGGCAATCTCACAGTAGTCGAAGAATTGGATTTTTTAAGGAGAGGGAGAAAGCAATCATTACGACCGAGGAATCCAAACGCCCAAACAAACAAAGGAGAAACTACAGAAGGCACCAAAGAAGGAAGTGCCTCAAACACAAGAAACAAAAGGCAGCAGAATTACAGATGGAAGAAACGCTAAAAACACGTGACAACACAATTATTAACCTCTCCAATATACAACTTAGTCAAGCTGAAACCCAACTTCTTACATTAGGACTCACTTTCTGCCCCGAAAGTAATTTCAATTATTGTCAAACTAGAGTGGACGTCTTCAAGTTCATCAGGAAGCTTAAGCTCACAAAGTATTATAATATCAATCAAGGGGTCAATGAGATTTCTATGGAAAAATCTACATCGTCAAAGGCTGTTTCTACCTCTCTGCAAGCCTCAGATATTTCATTGTTACACACCCTACACAAACTATCGGATGAAAACAAAGGCAAATGTGGAGCTCTGAGCAGTACTCAAGCAATGTTTGAAGCCAAAGGCATCGATCTGGCAAGTGTGAAACAAAGTCCTTTTAAGCCACAATCTACATTTGTCTCTATGATGCCAAGAGACGCGGTTGGTATATTTCATGACTGTGTCATTGAGGAAATTAAAAAGCTCAATCGACGTACACAATCTCAACCTGTTAAATATAACCAGTGGACCAGACAATACTTTGATTTAATGAACAAATTAAAAAAGGACACTTCAGTGGTCATTAATAAATCAGACAAAGGGGGCAATGTAGTGTTGTGGGGGAAAGTTGACTACAAAATTGAGGCCTACAAACATCTAGATGATGCCCTGTGTTACAGGAAAACAGATATGACTCGCTTCAAAGAAAGTCAGTAAGGACTTTAAAGATGAATTGAATGGCTGGAAAAGAGAAGGACTGTTAACAAAAGATAAATTTCAATTTTTGAACAATGAGTTCCCCATCATGCCGACTTTGTATTTTATCCCTAAAGTCCATAAGAACATTGAACCAATGCCGGGGCGTCCAATTATTTCAGCCAGAAAAAGCTTATTCAAGAATACATCGAGATATGTGGATTATTATCTGCAGGAATTTGTGGTCAAACTACCTAGTTATATCCGAGATACCACTGACTTTCTCAACAAGTTGGCGTCTCAAACATGGTCCAATGAATTTCTGTTTTTAACCATGGACATTACAACATTGTTCACCAGTATAGAGCACACTGATGGTCTTAGAGCTATTGTGTACTATTTGGGTATACAGAGTTTAGAAATGTACAAACATAACAAAATGATTTTAGCGATGATTCATTGGTGCCTACATACCAATATATTTACATTTGATAGCACACTATTTCAGCAACTCAGGGGTGTGGCCATGGGGGCCTGCTTCTCCCCCAGTTATGCATGCTTGCATGTTGGCTGGTGGGAGGAGCAGGTCCTCCTGGTGGAGCATCGCAAGGAGTGGGTCACTCATATAGTTCAGTGGTGGCATTTTATTGACGATGTGTTCGTGGTTTGGCATGGCACCAAGTCACAGGCGGAAACATTTGTGGATATGATCAACTACAACAGATTGAATTTGGAATTCACAGCCCACATTGATAATGTAACCACCAACTTTCTTGATGTAAAAGTGTATATACAGAATGGGAAAATCGAGACATGTCTTTATCGTAAACCAACAGCAGGCAATTCTGTGTTTCATGCAAGCAGCTTTCACCCCCAACATCTGATAAACAGTATCCCCTATGGGGAATTCCTTAGAATACGTAGGGCCTGTAGCTCCGAGAGTGATTTACACAAATACCAACAGGAAGCCAAAATCAGGTTCCTACAAAGGGGTTACAAACCTGCAATTTTGGATAAGGCAATTGACCAAGCCTACAGTACGGAAAGGGCTAATTTACTCGATTCCAGAGCTGTAGAAGTGATGGTTAAAACCAATGCTCCACACATACAAGAAGGTAACAATGATAATGCAGTGAGGCTGATTACAACTTATAGTAGGCAGGCCAACAAGATCAGAACCATAGTAAATCAGCAATGGGCGATAATTCTCACTGATGCCACGTTAAAGCAAATGTTACCTGACAGACCTGTGTTTACATTCCGCAGAGCACCATCTATGCGGAATGAATTGGTGAAGAATAGCCCAGAAGTAGACAACAAATCGAGTTGGATAACACCTAAATGTGGTTTTCCCAAATGTAGCACATGTCGTGCATGTAAATTCGATATCAACACCTTCTCATACTGCACAGCATTTTCCACAAGACCAATTGACTTTAAAGGACATTACACGTGCAGAACCAAGTATGCAGTGTACGTCCTGCAATACAGGTGTGACCTACGCTATGTGGGCAGTACAAAACTCCAGGTACATGTTAGAATCCTGCAGCACCTGCGAGCTATCGTCAATTCTGACCCAGCATATCCGGTAGCTAGGCACTTTAAATCAGTGCATGAGAACAAATTGAACTGCATTAAGTATTTTGTCATAGATGGTGTACAGGCAAGCAAAAGAGAGGAAACCGTGAAAAAACACTTAGACGACTCAAATCAAAATACTTCCGGAGCTAGACACCAAGACCCCGATGGGTTTAAATATCGGTGATGATCTCCATAATTATTTATAAAAAAAAGTGAGACTGTTCCCCATTTTCACCATAATAGTAACATATGTTGTCAGTTATTACTGTAGGAATGTCACCAAGTACGTAATCTCGACAGTAGTGTTTTTATACTTCAAGATAACAAATTTTGGTCCTTCCTTTTTCCCTGATTTATGGCTAATCATTATAGTTATTCCTCAGCTGTTTTTTGTTCATTGTATATAAGTACATTAGTTGACATCACCCATATGTTTTGATTGATTAAATTCAATGAGGTTGTATAAATAGCACTTCAACATGTATGACACTTTAGTAGCACACTTGCACTTTAAGCACAATTGCACTTTTTTATAGAAAAGCACCGCACTTTTTGAATAGAGAATACCTTCATCATCATTGGAGGTCAAAACAGTGCGCTATGGAGCAAGCTTGCAATGGTATACAGACTATACTTATAGGGCAATGCACTATAAGGGCGGTAGGGTAACAACATATAATATTGAAGTCTAAGAGATAGGCCTCTTTTGAAAGTATGTCCAAAGAGCTTTAACAGAAGTATAAAATGATCATTATACCTGAAGCACAACTTTGCACAGTCCCTTTATGCACTTTATGGATAAGATACTTGAATTGCAATCTTGCACAGTCATTATTACACATTGAAGATTATGTATGTGACATGTCATTGAAGTGCAATATCGGGAATTGTAATAGGTTCACAATGCATTTGTGCAATTATTTTAAACAATGCTTGATGTTTGCAATATTTTTAAATATCTCGGTATATTGATATCTCAGTATTTTTAAATATTTTAAATATTTGTGTAATAGTGCTCATTGCGTGTTGCATGCCGCCAACAGGAATTATTTGCCATTTGATAGTATTGTTAGACTACACCTGTAAGTCTGGTTTTGAATATCTGCTATTATATTCTGTATTTGTACTACTATTTGATGTCCCAAATGGAGATGTGATATATATATTGCACCTTTGCGCAAATATGGACTTATCAAGTGTTTTTTTTTGCTTCAATCCCATAGCGTTACGATAGACGTAGAGTGTTCTTTATTTCATTTAGTATGGCAGTCATGTGACATGGGTGATGTCGTCACTTTAAATTCTGCACTATTGGATAGCGCGATCATGTGATCAAGGCTACAGCTGGTAGTTGAAACGCGTAATGGATGAGCAATGCTGGGTGAAGATTAAATAAACTCGAATTTTGTGCACCGCAATTCGTGGAGTCCATGTCCTGCATAGTGTGAAGTGCACTAAAGGGATTGCCTAATATATATATAATATATATATATATCTATATATATATTATATATATATTACCTACTGGCGGTCGCCAGTAGGTAGTTATAGTTAGAACCTAGTTTCCATAGGAAAAGCATTTTTTGATTTGCTAATAACTTTAGCGTCATTTGACGAATCTTCCTGAAATTATCCCCAAAAAAAGTCTATCCAGGTCAGCTCCTATGGTAAAAATGTGGGGGTGATTCGTCAAGCGGGGGCTGAGAAAAAAGGGGGGTCCCAAAACTCGTTTTCTCCATGTTAATTTCCGTAGGAACTTTTGCGACGAGCTACAGCTCGAACTGCTGAACGGAATTACCCCAAATTTGGCAGAAAGGTAGAGCTTGGTTCAGAAAGCGACCTTTTTTTTAAATGGTGTAAATCCGTTCAGTAGTTTTGGAGAAATTAAAAAAATAAGAGTCAAAAAATCATTTCCCCATAGGAAACTTTGTGCAGGGCTACAGCCGAAACTACTGAACGGAATTACTCCAAATTTGGCAGAAAGGTAGTGCTTGGGTCAGAAAGTGACATTTTTAAAAATGGTGTAAATCCGTTCAGTAGTTGCTGAGAAATTAGAAAAATAAAAGTTTCAATATCTGGGCGGAGCCTAAGTCGCGTGCGCGAGCTTCACTGTGATTGGCTGCTAGCACTCCAAACCAAGAAGTGTTGGCAGCCATCTTGTGGCTTGGTAGAAGCGAGTCACCCAAAAACGGAGAAACAAAGGTATAAAACAAGAGAAGGGGCAGGGTAGAAAAACCCTGACCCCCTAGGTCTGCTCTGGCGGTCCCAGAAGGACCCCCAGGGCCAAAATAATCGTTTAAAAAAAAAAAAAATCTGCAAAAATTTGCGCTGGGTTTGCGGGTTCTCGCGTTTCGTTTTAATGAGGCCCTTGGGTGGGCTAGGTTCCGGGGGTATTTCTTAAAAAATAATAGCAGGGGCTTGCAGGGGTTGCGGGGGTGCGCTGGGGACTGCGCAGCCCCGGGGCTTCACTCATGTTGGGAGGGGTGTTGCGCGGCCCCCCTTCTGGAGCCTTGTATGTGTTTGCAACTTTGGCGTCGTTTGACGAATCTTTATGAAATTATCCAAAAAGTTTCTCTTTTTTGGATTTGCTCTTATATTGAAAGTTTGGGGGTGAATGGTGTAGGAGGGGCTGAGAAAAATGCCTTTCAAGCTGCCTCTCCTCATATCACCAGGTCGCGGCTATGTCTTTAGGAGCCCGTCCGTCGGCTCGGAGCTCTGTGAGTCAGTCTGTCGGTATGACCCCCTACACTACCCAAAGACTACCCAAACACCACTGCACTGTCGTAAACTCTGAAACACTACCCCAGCACAATCCCCTACACTACCCAAACACCACTGCACTACCGCAAACCCTAAATCTACCCCCAGCACGACCCCCTACCCAAACACCACTGCACTATCCTAAACCCTAAAATACTACCCCCAGCACAACCCCCTATACTACCCAAACACCACTGCATTGTTGTAAACCATAAAACACTACCCCTAGCAGGACCCCTACACTACGGAAACACCACTACAGTACCCTAAATCCTAAAACACTATCCCAGCACGACCCCCTACACTACCCAAACACCAGTAGACTACTCTAAACCCTAAAACACTACCCCCAACATGACCCCCTACACTACACAAACACCACGGCACTACCCTAAACCCTGAAACACTACCCCCAGCAGGAACCCCTACACTACACAAACACCACTGCACTACCCTAAACTCTAAAACACTACCCCCAGCACAACACAATACAATACCCAAACACAACTGCACTACCGTATACCCTAAAAGACTACCCTAGCACGACCCCCTACAGTAGACAAACATCACTGCAGAACCGTAAGCACTAAGACACTACTCCGAGGACGAACCCCTACACTATACAAACACCACTGCACTACCCTAAACCCTAAAACTCTACTCCCAGCATGACCCCTTACACTACCCAAACACCACTGCATTTTCGTAAACTCTAAAACACTACCTCCAGCACAATTCTTACATACCCAAACGCCACTGCACTACCTTAAACCCTAAAACGCTACCCCCAGCATGAACCCCCAAACAGTACACAAATACCACTGCACTACTCTAAATCCTAAAACAGTAGTCACTGCACAACTTCCCATACTACACAAACACCACTGTGCTACCCTAAATCCTAAAACACTACTCTCAGCATGAACCCTCTCCCCAGCGCCTTGAGAACCTCGCGGGTAAGTAGTGCGCTCTACAAATTCTATGATTGATTGATTGATTGAACCCCCTACAGTATGCAAACACCACTGCACTACGCTAAACACTAAAACACTACTCCCAGCATGACCCCTTACACTACCCAAACACCACTGCATTTTCGTAAAGTCTAAAATACTACCTCCAGCAGGATTCTTACATTACCCAAACACCACTGAAGTACCTTAAACCCTAAAACGATACCCGCAACATGAACCGCCAAACAGTATACAAACACCACTGCACTGCTGTAAATTCTAAAACAGTACTCGGTGCATGACTTCCCACACTACATAAACACCACTACACTACCTTAAATCCTAAAACGCTACCTCCAGCACGAACCCCCTACAGTACACAAACACCACTGGACTACCCTAAAGCATAAAATACTACCCCCAGCACAACCCCCTACACTACCCAAACACCACTGTACTACCCTAAAGCATAAACCAGTAGCAGTCTGTCGGCTTGCAGCTGTGCGTCTGCGAGCCGTCGTGTCCGTAGCTGTACATGTGCGAGTCAGTGCGTTAGGTGATAGGTGTGTCTCTGCTAGCAGGGCCGTTGGCCCGTTGGTGTCCCTTTGCGAGTTAGACCGGAGCTCTCCCGCTGCAAAACAGCATGCTGGTGTGCGTTTGCGAGCCGACGGCCCGTAGCTCAAACTGTGCAAGCCGAGCCGACGGCCCGTAGCTCTGCCTGTGCGAGCTGAGCCCACGGGCCGCAGGTGTCCCTCTGCGAGGCTGCTCGACGGCCCGCAGGTCTCCCTGTGCTAGCCGTATTGCAGCTGTCACTCTGCAAACCGATATTGGGAATATAAGGCGGTTCTAAAAAGAGCCCTTGTGTTTATTAGTTGGAGCTACATATAAGTGCGGATGCACAGCTTCAGGTTATTCGGAAAAACTAGATTTCCCTGATCTGTGAAGTGTACTCCATTAGCATTTCCAAACCTCCCCAGTCAATGTGCCTAGGTCGTTTCCACCACAGTGCACAATCATGAGGTCAGGGTGTTGGAGATGCAAACAGGTTTTAACCAAAGGCAACAATTGGTGCCATTTCAATCCTCTCTGTGCAAACCATTTAATGTCCACATTTTGTAAACGTAGGTCTAAGTCAATACGTCTCTCTTCTGCATACCTCTTGCACCAGAAAACATAGCTATGTCCTACGATCCACACTAGCATTTTGAAGGTATGGCTGGGAGGTATGGATAGATGTCTGTAGCTCATGCAGTCCGTTTGTAGAATAAGAGATATGTTTAAAGATGTGGAACTACTTTTTTTTCTCATACAATACGATAACTGATTGGGAGATGCAAAGCATTGTTTTCTAAAAAGTAGGGTGCATATTAGTTTGTGGAAAAGCATCTTTGTCATTGGTTATTAAAAAGCAGTTTGAACGTGGAGTTCATATGATAGGATAAAATTTGCTCAGTTGAACCACACCTGCTACTTGGATATGGAAAGCACTGTTTGAACTCAAAGCTATGATGAACGTTTAACCAGCAGGTGCCATAGAATGTTCTAGAAAGTGTTGATAGAATACGTTGAACTTCTCACCTGTATGTGTCTTTAGATTTAAAAAAAAATGATTATGTGGGAAGTTCAAAAATAACCAATAGAGAGAAGTTTTGCAATTTGAAAAAATCAAGGAACTATTCTGATTTGTTCTTTACATGTATTTATGTGTGGAGCAACAGGGAAATTGTGCCATTACTGGTTCCATTGTTGACGAGAGCGGTGCATTATATGTACTGTGTGACAAAGAAAGGATTGCATACGTTTGTGACATTTGGAATCTGAATACCAACTACGAACATAAGTTAGAAATTAAGGTGTGTTATGTGTTGTGTAGTAGTGGTTAATATTTGAGGCGTTATTTTTAACTTTGAATGTATTTTTTATTTCTAAGTAATAGTGTTAGTGAAGTGTGGTGTTTCACATTGGTTCTAAAACATGTATAAAGTGTGACTAATTGTTAAAGAATTACTTTATATATGTATAGGAGTTTTTCAGATAAAAAAATGTAACTTGTGATCTGTAAAAGACTGTATGGTTTTGAAAATTATATGTAGCGTTTATTTGGATTTGTATATGTATTGCGAATTGCGATGAGATAAACTGAATGTCACACGTTTCCAAATTATTCTTAGTCTGGAAATAGTGGTGAAGGGGTTATACTAGAAAATGTATGTGTTATTAACTTAACAGAGATGGAACAAAAACAAGAAATGTTATTTGGACAATTTGTGGTCTCATTTTTTACATAAAGAGGTAGATTTCAATATAAGTTAAGACTGGTGTGTTGCTGGGAGGCTTTGGATTTTGGTGTTGTTCTGAAATGCAAGTTGTTGGGGAGCGTTTCTTCAGAAGACATTTTTTATAAATATGTGAGAGTTAAGAAATAAATGAAAATGTTTGATGTATATTTTCTGCATAATTTTGTTGACAGTGCTAAAGTAAATGTGATTATTAGTGAAGGTAATTGTTAGGGTGTGTTTGTCTGCTGAATATAGGTAGGCTTTTAAGTGGTGCGGGTCCATCACCCGTTTGAGACAGTTGCCAAATGTATAATCCCAGTTAAAGCTGTTAATATAGGTATAGTAAAGGGACGATACATAAAAAGTTTGCGAATTACACCTTTATTTACTCTGTCTAGCTCCCACTACTATTTTGTGCCCCCAGCGGTACTGTTTATAAAAATAATCTAATATAGCTGTTTGTATTATAAAAATAGGATTTCTAAGTTTATTGCCATATTGGTAGGGTTTGTAGTATATAGGGAATGTTACAATTAGTTTCAATGGTATAAAACTGCACTGTATTATGTTGGAAATATTACATATACATAGGTTGTAATGTTATATTTTACACTGTGAGGTAGATTTGTATATAAGTGAAGACAGGTGTTATACTTCGAACCTGTTCATAATGTGCACAGATTAGATGGAGAGTAAATGGAGAAAGTAAACATACATGTTGCTTTCTGAATGTATGTATGGTTAGAATAATTTGATGATGCTTTAAGATATAATCTAAATAGTGTTTGTGCTTTACACTTAGGTATACTGCACCGTGTTAGTATTTAGTGACTAGATGCTGCTAAAGGGATTATTTATTGCTCGTTGTTACAAAATAAAGGTGAAAACTGGCGTTTCTTTAGAAGAGATATTTTATAAATGTGTGACAGATAAAAAAGAAAAGAAAATGTTTTAATACATTTTCTGTACGGTTTGTTCACACTAGTAAAGTAACTGTGATTATAAGTGATGAAAATTGTTAGGTTGTGTTTCTGTGTTAAATATACGCAGGCTTTTAAGTGGGCCGGGTCTTAGCTGTGCTGTACACTGGTGCGCCTTTCAGATATCTGTAATTTTTTTATCCCACTCAAAGGTCTGAATATACGTATATTAAATAAATCGTAGAATAAAAGTTTAGGAATTACACTTCTGTTTACTCTCGTCATCTCATATTCTCCATTTTGTGTACCCAACAGTCGTGTTTATAAAAATTATAGAAATTAAATAATAGAGCTTTATCTAGTATACAAATAGCACTTATATTTTTATTGGGGTGTTGGTGGGATCTGTAGTGTATAGAGAAGGTCGTAATGAGTTTGAATGGTACAAAAGGGACGTGACATATGTTTAAATATTACATGGTTTTCGGAATAAGCTGTCTCTCTGTGAGTCCTTGGGCCCGCAGTTGTACCTCTGCAAGCCAACACTGGAAATATACTGCAGCACTCTCTCTGTATGAGATAGCTCCTTCACGTTCCCTCTCCCCACATCACCGTTCCGCACCTATACCTTTACAAGTGGACGGCCCGCACCTCTCTCTATACTAGTCGGCCCCTGGCTGTTCATGTGCGAGCCGGCCCGCAGCTGTCTGTCTACGAGGGAGCCAGTCGGCTCGCAGGTCTTCTTGTACGAGCTAGCCCGCCGGCTTTCAGTTGTGCCTCTGCAAACTACCGGTCGGCTCGCAGTTGTTGGTCTGCGAGCCAGGTTAGTGTTGTATCTCTGCAAGCGAACACTAGAAATATATCGGAGCTGTCTCTGTACGAGATACCCACTTCACGTTCCCTCTCCCAACATCACCGTCCCGCACCTATCCCTTTATAAGTGGACGGTCTGCAACTGTCCCTATACTAGTGGGCCCATAGCTGTTGCTGTGTGATCTGGCCCGCAACTGTTCCTCTGTGAGCCGGCCCTCAGGACTCACTCTTCAACCCAGCGAGTCCGTTCGCAGGTGTTTCTCTACGTGCCAGCTCGCCTGCCCACTACTATTCGTCTGTGACCTGGTCTGCAGCTCTCCCTCTACAAGCCAGGCAGTCAGCTCGCAGGTCTTCCTCTACAAGCCAGCCCGCCGGCTCGCAGCTGTCCTTCTGCAAACTACAGGTCGGCTCGCAGTTATCCGTGTGCGAGCCAGGTCGCTGTTGTATCTTTGCAAGCGAACACTAGAAATATACCGCAGCTCTCTCTCTCTACGAGATACCCACTTCACGTTCACTGTCCCCACATCACCGTACAGCAGCTATTCCTTTAGAAGTGGACGGGCATCAGCTGTCAGTATACTAGTGGGCCTGCAGCTCTCCCTCTTCGAGCCGACTGGTCGTAGCTCTCCCTGTAGGAGCCAGCCAATCGGATCAGAGGTCTTCCTCTATGAGTGAGCCGGCCGGCCCGCAGCTCTCCCTCTGCGAATGACCGGTCGGGTCTCTGCTCTTGCCCTGCGAGCTGTTGGGCCCGCAGTTGTAGCTGTGCAAGCTAATACTGGAAATATACCGCAGCTCTCTCTGCGAGATACTCCCTTCACGTTGTTTCTCCCCACATCACCGTCCCGTACCTATGCCTTTGGAAGTCGACGTCCCGCAGTTTTACTTATAGTAGTGGGCCCACAACTGTTTGTGTGCGAGCTGGCCGGCAGCGCTCCTTCTATGAGCCAGGCAGTCGGTTTGCAGGTCTTCCTCTATGAGCCAGCCCGCAGGCCCGTAACTGTTCGTCTGTGAACCAGCCCGTAGCTCTATCTGTACGAGCCAGCGAGTTGGCTCGCAGTTTTTCCTGTACGAGCCAGCCCGCCGGCCTGCAACTGTTCGTCTGTGAACTGGCCCGTAGCTCTCTTTGTACGAGCCAGCGAGTTGGCTCGCAGTTTTTCCTGTACGAGCCAGCCCGCTGGCCCGCAACTGTTCCTCTGTGATGCGGCTTGTAGCTCTCTCTGTACAAGCCAGCTAGTGAACTTGCACGTGTTCCTCTAGGAGCCAGCCCGCAGGCTTGTAGCTCTCTCTCTGGGAACCATTTGTGGGTTCTCAACTATTATTTTTTAAGAAATGCCCCCTGAACCTAGTCAATCCCAAGGGCCTCATTATATTAAAACACGCGACCCCAGAGTACCAGAATTATGCAGGTAGTACTGTTCCATTGTGGAAATCATTGATGTAGTTTCTTTGTATGTATTTTTATAATTATATATGTGAATATTTTTATAATTATACATTTGAATATTTATATATAATTATTTTAATTATATTAATCTGTTTTCAAAACTGTTATTTTTTTACAGATATTTTGCATCATTATTAGGAAAGAGATACAATGACGAGAAAACAACAAAGAAAAAGAAAAGAAAGAAAGGAGGTTTATTTGAAATAAAAAGGAAAAGAGATATTAGATCCAGTACAACATGGATGTTCAAAGAAAAAGTGTTCTGGTAAGAAAAGTAAAGTTTTAAAAAAAAAACTTGCAAAAACTGTTATTAATATTAAAAATATAGAACAGACAGACAGAACAAGAACAGTGAAACAACAGCAAAATAAAAATGTTAAAAAAAGTGGAAAATTGGATTATCGGAAAAAGAATGATGTTGGAATACGTAACAAACAATTTTTAGAAATTCGAAAACGAATATATAAAAGTAGAGTACTGCAGAATTTACTAAAAAAATGTAAAAAATATAAAAGGAGATCAGCATTTTACAGACAAAAAAAGGAGATTCTAAGTGTTATTGAAGAAGCTTTTGAATTAAAAAGAAGATTGTTTATCTTAATTTTAAAAAGATTGAAGACTTTAAATACAATAATGCAGCGTATGAAGGACAAATGTAAGAGAAAAAGAATTGTAAATAGAACACATTTTTGTAAAATATTTTCCGGGGAATGGAAGCATACTTCTAGTACAGAACCTTTTTTTAATGAAGAAAGTTATTTTCAACAAAATAGTTTAGTGCATGCAGTTGATACCTGTGGTCGTTCTTATGAGGTGCGAGATGGTTGTGCAATTCAGAAAGAAAAGCTAGTTCCTAGAAATGTTGTAGAATTAATAGCTGAGGAAGTTCAAGGGAGACGTACCCAGGCTCCAGTGTTTACATGGGATTGTAGTAGTATTTGTAGTATACGTCAAGAATCTATTGATATTTTACTAAATTTCTTAAGAGAATATGGAAGAAAAACTGTGAAACAGAAGTTTAAGATATTACAAGGACTGGATCCTTGCAAAGTGAGAAAAAATACAGGCTTGCAAGGTCATTCTCTGGCTTGTCTTTCTAGGAAAGTGTGTCAAAGTCATTTTCATCATTTGAGAATGTTAGCAGTACATCATTCAGAAATGCGGAAATTAGTTAGAAGATTATACTACGTGAAAAGTCCTGCATTATGTCTAAATGAAATTAATACAGCTCTTTTGCATGGTTCAGTGTTGGATGTAAAAAAAGTATGTGATGATATAGAGTTACGTTATTTTACCGCTCAAGAGGAGTGTAGAGAAAGTGAGACTTTGATAAGTGTAGGTGTTGAAGAAGAGGAGGAAGATACTACTGATGTCAAGTTTGAAAAAGAAATAACAAAGTTTAAAGTAGTTTCTGGTGAAAATCCCAACTATGTTTGTATTTGTTGTCGACGGACTCATTATAAAATTCAAACTAGGAATGTAGATGTGTTTTTAAAAAGTGAAAAGGAAAACAATGATAAATGGAGAGAATTTGCTTGTTATCTGTTTGTGGAAGGTCGTTTTGAGTTAGGTACTGTACAATGCATTTGTAAATATTGTTATAATAAATTAGAAGAAAACAAAATGCCAGCTAGAGCTGTCCATAATGACTTAGAATTAGTACCTATACCTCCAGAACTTAAAGATTTAAATACATATGAGGCTATCCTTATACAATCTGTGCACCCTTTTCAGGCTATAATTCGTATGGAGCCTAAAACAGGTAAGCTGCCTCCAACAGATCTACAAAGAGGTTTAAAAGGAAGAGTTGTGTATTTACCTTTAGATTTTAAGAAAAATGTTGAAACTGTTGGTGTAGAAAGAGAGGATACTGAACCTGTAGTCATTCTTGTTAATGGTGTACCCACGAAGAGTCGGAAAATATGGCAAGAGTTAGTAGATGTGAGGAAAGTGCAAAAGGCTACATTGTATCTGGTGCAAAACAATATTTACTATAAAAATGTAAATGTAGAAGAAGAAGAAATGACTTTAGAAGATGAAACAGACATTTCAAGTGGACAAATAGAAAAAGTGGAGAACTCAAAAAAAGAAGAAATTTATGAACAGTATACTATACACCCTCTACATTCAAAAGAATGGTTAGGAGATAATATTGAATTGTTCCAGATGAAAAAAGCAAAAGGAACTCCCATGAGTGTGTGGGAAAAAAGTTTGGAAGCTCGTTGTTTTCCACAGCTGTTCTCTACTGGAAAAGGTGGACGATATGATGAACGACCAGTTCAGATTCCAGCTGCAGAATATCGTAGTTTACGACTGTACTCAGAAGATCCAAGATTTCGTCAGTGTATTCCATATTTATTTCATCTTTTATTTGAGAGTGATCTGTCCGCACTTTCATATGCAGTCAACCACATATTGAAAACGGGAACGCATCTCTTACATGTTTCTGCAAAGGAATTTATGGAGAAAGTTGAAGGAAGAGACGAACATTTAGAATCACAGTTAATTAATTTGATGGCATGTCAACGTGGCACTAATGAATATTGGTATCGACGTCATGGGGAATTAAAATGTATGTTAAGAAATTTAGGAACCCCTACATGGTTTGTTACACTTAGTTGTGCTGAGTACGCATGGGATGATTTACTGGATTTTCTACGAGAAGCAAATTCAAATATAGAACATATTGAATTGAAGACAGCTGGAGAACTGTGTTCCCTGGATCCTGTAAATGTATGCAGATATTTTAATCATAGGTTTGAAGCTATGATGTCCTTTATCTGTAATAAAAAAATCCACCTATTGGCGAAGTTATTGATTTTTTTGGGAGAAAAGAATACCAAGCTAGAGGTGCTCCTCATATACATATGCTTTTATGGATCAAGGATGCACCTAAATTTGGAACTGATTCGGATGAGACTGTTTTGTCTTTTATTGAAGACTATGTTACCTGTGCGATTCCAAAAACAGGAGGAGAAAATATCTTAAGACAGCAAGTTTTACGGTTTCAGAGTCATCGATGTGGAAAGTATTGCCGACGGAAATATAAGTCAAAGGATACATTTTACACAAAATGTCGATTTGGCTTTCCACGTCCAGTAATTTCCAAAGGAAGAGTGAACAGTTTTATGTCAGCAGTGAGGCATACCATCACTCGAAAATCACCCAAAAATACTTATAATTTAAAAAGAACAGAAGAATCGAAGTACATCAATGATTACAATCCGGTGATTTTGAAGATGTGGAATGCAAATATGGACATACAATATGTTGCAGATAACTCAATTGCTGTTGCTCGCTATGTCACGTCATATATTACCAAGTCTGAGAAGACAGAATTGAAAGAAATGTGGGAGGAAATTTCGCAGGAGAAGACACTTAGCAAAAAATTGTACAGCTTCAGCTTGAAGATGCTTTCACATCGAGAAATTGGATCGTACGAATGTTCGGATCGATTGACATCTGCAAGTTTATATTCAAAGTCAAGAGGGATCATCTGGATAAGTCTTGGTCTTGCTGCAGCACGAAATCGAGTTTTGAAATCTGTACAAGAAATTGAATACTTGGCACTCAATGAACCGGAAAGTACAGATATTCTGAAAACAAATATGTTGGATACGTACTATCCAAATAGAAGTCCATACCTGGAAAACATATGTCTATATGAAATACTGCAACATTATAGTTTTAATAAAAATGTCACAGAAAATATAAATGAAGGAAAATACGCTGTAATTGGATCTGAAGGATGTTTGGTAAAGCATGACAAAGGAAATCTGATTAATCACAGGAAATTAAGTTGTGATACTCCAGATAAAAGAGAGTTTTTCTATTTAGCTCTTCTGCAACTCTTCAAACCTTGGCGGACTGAAATGGAATTACTTGGACATTTTGACTGCTATGAGGATTCTTTCAATGCATGTAAAGATAGCATTGAATGTACAATTTTTCCAAATTATCTACAAATGTTGAACGAAGAGATTAATCAAGAAAGAACTATTGCAGCTGAAATAGCTAGAGATAGTTCTCAAGATAGTCAGAGTTCTGCTCCACAAAGTCAAGATCCACTAGGAGAAGCCATACTTGAAAATGAAGCGGCAATAGCAATGAGTGAAGTGGAAACGGTGATGCAGCAAGCACAACAGGACAATATTGATTTGGAAAATTTAGAGCAACGTCTGAATAGTGAACAGAAAGAAATATATGACCAAGTTACACAACAGATACAACATGGATTACTACATGAAAAGAATGATTGCCAATGTACATCATTTAGACCTATTCTTATGTACATCAGTGGACAAGCTGGAACGGGGAAAAGTTTCTTGATTAAATGTTTGTCAAGTTATCTACAGAAAACAACAGATTCACATTTGTCTTGTGTTGTAACTGCTCCAACTGGGTTAGCAGCACACAACATTAAAGGGATTACATTACATCGTCTACTTATGTTACCAGTAGAACATGAAAATAAATTGGAATACCACAAGCTATCTGGAGAGGCTTGTTTCGAAGTTTCAAGAGTACTAAAGAAAATGAAACTTCTGGTAATTGATGAAGTAAGCATGGTCTCAAACTTAATGCTTGCGTTTGTACATTTGAGGATGCAGCAGATTTTAAAAACAAATTACGATGTTTTATTTGGAGGGAAACATGTAATTGTATTTGGTGATTTACTACAACTCACACCTGTGAAAGGCCAACCGGTTTTTAAAACTCTTCTTCATGAAGACACTAAAAAATCTTTGGGAAGTATTGGAAATGTGAATATTTGGAGTTATTTTGAATATAAGGAACTTATCAAGAACATGCGACAAGCAAATGATGAAGATTATGGAAATATTCTTCAAAATATTAGAATTGGTGTGTTAACAAAGGATGGAAAAAATGCTTTAGAAAGTCGGCTACTAAAAAACTTGTTTCCAACAGAAAATATTGCGGCTGAAACAATCTACCGAAGAATTGCAGAAAAGGAATCTATAATTTGCCTTATGCCAACACTGAAAGAATGCTCTAGATTCAATGAAGAACTGTTGAAAAAGGAGAATGAACCGATAATGAAAATGGTAGCTATTGATAAAATAGAACATGATGGAGTAACTATTCTTTTGTCAGAGAAATTGCAGTTAAAATTAGACTCTTTGGAAAAATCAATATCTAAGACTGCTGGTTTGGAAAAGACCTTGTATGTCTCTGTAAACTGCCGGGTAATATTACGGCGTAATTTAGATGTTGAAAAAGGTTTAGTAAATGGAGCAATGGGGAAAGTTGTTGACTTTGTTAGTTATGCAAATAGAGATGAGATTGAATTTTTGAAGATTAAATTTGATCAGATTGAAGAGGTGAAACAAATTGGACGCTGTTGTGTTCGTTTCTTGCTTGTAAAAGATTTGTATGTTCGTAGAAAACAGTTTCCTGTTTGTTTAGCATATGCAGTGACTATTCATAAATCTCAAGGTTTAAGTGTAGACAATGCTTTGGTAAATATTGGAAGTTCTGTGTTTAAAGAGGGTATGGCGTATGTTGCATTGTCTCGAGTAAGAACGTTATCCGGATTGTATTTGATTGATTTTGATGAGCAAAAGGTTAGTGCAGATGTAAATTGTGTAAAAGAGTACAATAGGTTAAGAAGACTCTATGCTCCTAACTTAGGTGAATATCCTATTTATGAAAAACGTTTAATACGTCCAAAACGAAAATATGATAAAGATTATACTGAGGTTGCAAAGATAAAAAGAATTGAAAAGAATGACGAATCTGGAAAGAAAATAGAAGGTAACACGGTTGCTAATATTGTAGGATATCAGTTAGAAAATAGTTCAGGTATCAACTGCTATGCTAATGTAATTGTGAACGTTGTCTTTTTTTTTAGAAAATCTACAGCATGCAATTATTGAAAATCGAGAAAAAAGATTTTGTTCTTTGTTACATTATATTTTTGAGAAGTTGAAAACTGATAAAACGAAAATCCATAGTGCTTCTGATGTGCGGAATCTTTTGGATATATGTTCTGGTTCTTCACAATTTACACAGAATGTACAGCAAGATGCTCAGGAATTTCTTATGTTTATGCTTGCAGTATTAGAAGATGAAGGTATACAAATTGAAAATCTGTTTGGACTACGTTACAGATGGGTTCATAGATGTGACAGCTGTTCATTTTCATCAACCACTAAAATAGACACTGAACGATTCATATATTTGACAATGCCAGATTTGAAAACAGTGTCTTTCAACGAACTAGTAAAATCAGCTAATCAAGATATGGAATGTACTCAGTGCAAATCGGAAATGTTGTCAACATTACTTATAGAAAGATGTGGACAATATATTATTTTAATGCTGCAACGTTGTAGAGCAGATGGAACAAAATTGGAAACCAAAATTAAAAATTTTGTAGCAGGTCAAGTGTCAATTTCAGGAAGAACTTTTAAAACAATGGCTATTGTTTTCCACGATGGACCTACTTCAACATCTGGACACTATACTGTCTATTTAAAATGCAATAAAGGATGGACACTATGTAATGATGCGCATTTAGAGTATAAATTTCGGTTGCCTAATGAATTACCAAATTCATACTTAATATTTTTGATGCCAAAATTCTAAGAAGATATGAACATGAATTACTGAATATATTTTGGATATTTCCACTACAAATGATTTTAGAAACATCATTCACCCTATTGGAAACATGTGAATATGATTTTAGAAGTGTACGTTGGATATCGTCATTGAAATGTTTTCAGAAACATCATTCGGCCTCTTGGGAAGGTGTGTATATGAATTCAAAAGTTTATTTCGGATATACTCAATGGAAATATTTTTAGAAACATCATTCGGCCAATAGGGAAGATGTTCATAATTACGGTTTCAATTATTAATTCTGTTCTTTCATATTGCGTTTGAAAAATTGTGTTTGAAAGAAGGTGGTGATATATTTGATCTTTGTATTATATACTATGTTACAAAGGATGTTTATTTGTGAAAATGTAAATACCAAGTTGCGTTGGTTGTAGACATTTTGAAGAGAAGTATGTTTTTTTTAACAATCTTATTGATTGTATTTTTTTGCCCGCTGTCATCTGATGATTAACATTGAAATCACTGTTTATGGTGAAATTCAATACAATCTGAAGACAGCAAA
Organism: Calotriton arnoldi; assembly: GCA_963921515.1. Lineage (NCBI taxonomy): Eukaryota > Metazoa > Chordata > Amphibia > Caudata > Salamandridae > Calotriton > Calotriton arnoldi. Next base: position 39,683 of record CAWUFW010005526.1, read on the forward strand.
AAATGGCAAATTGAATATGTGATGTAATTGTATACTTATGTTGTGTTGCGAAAACTATAACATTATATGTAATAACAGAATTTTTTTCTTCTTTTTTACAGACCTTACTACTAAAGTTTAAAATACTTTAAATTTGCATTTAAAAAAAGAAGTGAAATTATATTACTATTAATTTCATATCTACTTGGAAACAGGTAAGATTAATCCACCCAGGTACTACCCTTGCAGTCTATCAAAGACACTGTGACTCCCCATGCCCATCTCCAGTCACCCAGCCAGTACTATACACTAATGCAATTTCTCCACTAATACCCAAGTACTTATAAATTCAGCATACACTCTCCTTGCAGTACTGTAATCATCCAGTCACTGCTGATGTACTCATACAATGGCCGAAGCACTAACAGAAGCAGTGCTACAATTGTCTGTGCACTATCCATACAGACCTCTAAGCAGGCACATACTACTCATTCACTCATCTAAATACCCTGGTACTACCCATGCAGTCTAGCAATCACCCTGTCAGTCCCCATGCACTTCTCCAATCACCCATCTAGCGCGGTGTACTTATCTAATCACTTCGCTAATACCAAAGCACTTATAAATACACCATGCACTCTCTTTACAGCACTATAATCATCCAGTTACTAGTCATGTACTTATGGAATGGCCTAAGTACTAACACAATTACCCGCTATTATTATTAATAGTAGGTTTTAGGAAAAATACAGTTAGAAAGTAGCATTTAAAAAACCTTTGAAATTCACTGAAAAAACCATAGGTTTCAGGCACGTTATAGTTAGAAATTAGTATTTAAAAAACCTTTGAAATTCACTGAAAAAACCATAGGTTTCAGGGACGTTATAGTTAGAAATTAGCATTTAAAAAACCTTAGAAATTCACTGAAAAAACCATAGATTTCAGGGACGTTATAGTTAGTTGGACATTTCACTCATAGAAAACCATAGAAATTCCACTGTTATAGTTAGTTCAGCTAACTATAACTTGCGCCCCACAATGCACTGCTGATGACGTCACATATTACATCACTCATTACATGGTCGATGACATCACTGATGACATCTCAAATGACATCACTGATGACATCACTGATGACATCATCCATGTGATAATTTGATGCGTCTTCTCACACCCTAATATAACCTTTGATACACCCACTCTAAATTACAGACTGCCATTCTCAAAACCATAGACACTCCAACACCAATAACTACATACCCACTTGTCTTGTGGTTTGCGGCAGCTTGGCCCTGGCCTGCCTTGCTGGGTTGTCTTAGGCCTGGCTGCCATAATGCTTTTCTTTGCACACGTTGCTTTGAGCCGTTGTTCTCTCGACCTCTGCTCTTGCCTAGTTATTGTAGCGCTGTCTGGCTTTTCTGTCTCTCACCTTTTCTCCTGTTCGATTTGGGCTCAGACTGCTCAACATGTACAAGGTCGAATAACAATTTCTCCTTGTTCTTGCTGATTTGGCCTGTCCCTCGCACCTAGACATAACACTATGTACAGCTGCCATGGAGAAATTAGTGTGCTTTTAATATTGCGGTTTGCCCGCTCTAGACACAGTTGGAGAAAACCTTTCCAGGGAGAAGAGCTGTGATTGTCTGCTGATGTAGTTTTGCATCTAGAGACTGAGGTATGGGGGTTCGCTAGTCAAAGCCCAGAGGTCTTCTATTTTTATAATAAACTAGCTTACAGCACGGGGAGGGTGGTAATGTTAGTTAGACATATATCCACTGCTTTATGAGATGCTTTCCCTGTTTGTATTCTATGGAGTTGTATCCATGCTGATTATATTATTCATATGCATTATGATAATAGTACTGACACGTGTACTGTATCTTAGAGCACGTAAGTTGAAATAAACATTTTGAACTATACAGTGTCTCTTATTACGCACGTTGTGGACAGGTACGAGTGTGACGAAAGAGTGTTCTTGCCTCTGCGAGTCCTGAGAGAGAGATACCGTGTTCTGGGTTGTCTAATCATTGGTACATTGGTGCTAATGGGACGCTAAGGCTGGTTGGGTTGTGGTTTTGGGTGCTAAGGTCTATGGTTGGCTCACCACTATATTCCGAGGTCCTATTATCCTGTGCATAGCTCTGTATGTGCAGAAACCCTATAACATGGTGCGACCAATGAGTGGGGCCGCTTATCTGCGAGACGCTTGAGTAGTACTTGTGCTTGTCCACAACCCCCTCACATACGTTTCCGGAAGCGTGTGTGACGGTGATACCTCCTATATTGAAGTTTTTGTAGGTTCTTTCAAGCTTGAAGTTGTTAAAAAAGGTTTCTTGATTAAAACCCTAGTTGTGCTGCCTCCTGTTAGATTGTCGATAAATTCTAGCCGTATATGGCTACTCAAATTGCGGCACATAGCCGCGGAGCACTCCGAACACACTTACGGGTGTATGGAGTGCCAGATACTGGAGTTGACCTGATCTTTGTGGTACAAGCCGATCCGGCTTACCACTTCGAGGTGTTCTACTCATGGATCACTTTTCCTGCAGTGGATGGGACTGACAATTTGTTCCATGAATATACAGCCACTGCAGTTCCTAATAACTATATACCTTATTCTTGTCTTGAGGTACCGCTCACGGCGTGGCAACACCGTGTTTGGTTTGATGGCGCCCTCCCCCAACCGACTACCACGGTTCGTTTAGGCCCCTTGTCTATTGATGGGGCCACTTGGCCTGTTTTGGCCGGGTACACCCCACATCCGCGATATATGACAATACCAGTCGTGGAATTGCGCAACATGTATTCGGCTTTGGTGCGAGTGCATCGAGCCCTAGTGCAATATGTTACAGGCAGCATCCAGGGAGCCCCTCCTGGAGTTGCAGGCCATCCAACTGGTGCAGCCGGAGTTACCATAAGTCCAGTAATGGTGAACTCAGTGATGGGCAAACGTCCACAAAATAAGGACGACTTTCCTTATTGGCTTGCAGAAAAATTTGACCAGTTGGAGGCAGTTTTTCCACACACAACCCCAGTGGATAAACACCGTATTTTAATGATTAGTTTGCCAAAAGACTTAATTCCCGAGTTGACAGCATGTGACAACTGGGGTAAGGTATTCGCAGCAGTATACTCTAAATGTTTTGGTACTCCTTCCATGACGGTTCTCCCCTCCGTAATTAAAAAGTACAGGATGAACATGGCCCTGAAGCGGCTGTGGAATTAGGGATGAGACTGGTGGGAGTGTTTGAAGTAGTAGCTGAGCTGATCCTTGCGAATGTCAAGGGCGATGCAGTGAACTTTCAAGTAGCGAACGCTTTGGCTCTGGTCCCAGAATTGGACAGGCCTCGCGAATTACCGAAAATTATTACCCAGGCTTACAAAACTATTGGTAGAAATAGCCTGGGCAACAAGCCTTTTGCAAAACAGCAAACACAATCGCAACAACAACAACAAATCAAATCTCAATCTGAGAAAGATGAGAAACCAGTCTTCACTAAAAAGAGCTGGAGGCTGAAAAAACAGGGTAAGCAACAAAAGAAGCCGGGGTCGAGAGGCGCATCCCCGGTTTCAGTTTCTTCTGAACGCACTTATGATTTACGCAATAGAGCGAGAATTAAATCACCGGATAGGTTTCAGATCCCTGATGCGCATTCTCCTTGTTCTTCACAGGCACAGACTACGTCACAGGCCGTTGGAGGAGACCGCCAGGATAGAGGAAGGGACCGAGAGGCTCCCCAGGGACGAGACCAACCTCGACAACAAGTCAGAGGAAAAGCAGAAGACTTTCAACATTTTCGACCACAATTTCAGAAGAAGAAAGTTGCCGCTGTAACAGCGAAATATGCCACAGACGGTGAGAACGAGGCTCCTGAATTGGACGTGGGCAGTAACCCTCCTAGACAGCGCCGCGGAAGTTACCATAGTGCGGGAGGCGCTACGTCCTCATATGGAGGCGACAGCAACTGAAACATTCATTACTGTCGAGACAGCTGACACCAGAGTGGCACCCCTGATAGACTTTTTAATATTGTCATTCAAATCGAAGGTGATATACAGCGTATAATTAAAGGGATTTTTGGGAAAATCTAACCTCTTCATATGACATTTTGTTAGCAGAGGTGGATTGGCCACCCCCATTCGTTCTTGCTGCGAGTAAGGGGGTGGAGGTAATCCTTCCGAGCTTTTCTCGACATGTCCCAAAGGACAAAGCAGAGGCTCTGGCAGCTGAGTGGGCTGTGTCCCTAGCTCCTGCGTTATACCGCAACCACGTGGGTTGGGACGAAGATTCTCCCCCCCATGAAATACCTTTGCGGTCACTACCGCAGCCACAACCCCAATATCCCATAAAACGTGAAGCCAAAGACCCCGTTTCCGAAATTCTGACTCAGTTGGAATATCAGGGAGTAATTGAACCCTGTGTATCACCTATGAACAATCCCCTTTTTGCGGTTTCTAAACCCGATGGATCGTACCGCTTAGTTTTGGATTACCGGCATTGGAACTCTCATTGTTGGACCTTTGCGGTGCAAAACACCCATAGTTCTGCGCTTGTAGACAGTCTTGTTCGTAAAAAATACAAAACGACCCTTGACCTTTCAAATGGATTCTACACGCACAACTTAGCCCCGGAGAGTGGCCAATGGAGCGCTTTTACTTCCGGTGGTAAAATGTTCAAATTCAGGCGTCTTCCTATGGGCTACAAGAATAGTCCAGGCGTATTCGCCGCTCGTGTTTTCTCTTTGTTAGACGGCATCGATCCAGACGCCTGTTCGTACGTAGATGACATTTATCTGACGGACGACGAATTGTTTCCGCATCTAACCCGAGTCGACCGCATTATTCTTGAATTTGTGGTTCAAGGTTACAAAATTAACTTTGCCAAATCTCATATTGCTGAATTTACCGTTTTGTTCTTGGGCTACGAGCTCAACAATGAAGGTAAGGGCTTAGCCCCCATTTTCTGGAGAAATGTGCACTTCTGTGCCCTCCTACTAATCTGAAGAAGCTTCAGTCATTGCTGGGTTTTTTGAACTTCGGACGTACATACATTCCCGAATACGCCCAGCGTATCAAGCCACTGTATGCCTTGATACAACCTACCTTTTCGAAGTCTTGCTGGCTTCCGGAGCATACCTCCATTCTACAGTCTTTACAGACTGACCTTCTTGAGTCTAAATATCTTTTGACACGTGATAACCACACAAACCTGGTGATTAGAATCATTCCAGGGGCAGTGGGTTTCACGTACTTAACCTTTAATGAAGGTGATACAGTACCCATCGCATACAAGTCACATCTGTACACCTCCGCAGAAATGCGGTTTTCATCTGTGGAAAAAGTTCTGACAGCAGTGCAAATGGCGATTCTAAAGGAGCGCGCACTGGCACAGGGAAAACGCATTCTGGTGGTAACACCATATCCTGCTCTAGAGGCAGTGACCAAAGCAAGTGTACCGAACTCTAAAGCTTTGCACCCCCGTTGGATACAATGGGCAACCTCTTTGACGTCTCCGGATGTCACTTTCATATTCGATTCTTCTCTTCAGACTCAGGAGTTCTTACAGTATGAATTCGTTCATCCTCCTCCTCTGTCTTTATTGCCGCTTGAGGATTACGACTGTGTGATCTACACCGATGGTTCGGCACAACCGGCCACGGGTTCCAAGCATGCTTATTCAGCCGCATGTGCTATTGTTGCAGGTACGTTTGTGAACGGAAAGTTCAAATCCACTGTGGTGCACACTCAGACACTCGGGGACAGTACCGCACAATTGGCCGAGTTGCGCGCATTGGTGCTTGCGCTTGAGTTCGTCAATCCTGATGTGACCACTTTAATTGTGTGCGATTCTTACTACTGTGTTCAATCATACAATGACAATCTGTTCTTTTGGTCGCAAAACGACTATAGAGACGCTAAAGGCAACACAATCAAGCATAAAATGCTTTGGGTTCGAGTGGCAGAATTACAACAACTTCTGCCGCTCACACAGGTGGTTCACACCCTAGGCCATCAGCGGGTGGGCGCACACGCTGTTGGTAACAGTCTGGCAGATGAAGCTGCCAGATCAGCAGTAGTCACGTGTTCAGTAGCAGCAGTTACTAGATCCATGTCTAAAATAGACACTGATATCTTGGCAGCTATTGCTGCAACAAAGGAAGGAACGAATTACCCTAGGGGTTTCCCTTCCAAATATTCTTACCAGTTAGGTCCCGATCAGGCTCCTTATGTAACAATACCTGACGTTGGTGATCGGCTGATCCCCAACGCGGACCGCAGACTTTCCTTGATAACGGCAGCACACGAAGGCATGGCTTTGGCTCATGCTGGTGTGTCTGCGACAGTTTCCATTTTACAGCAGCGTTACTGGTGGCGTGGTTTATATAAAGACACCCGTACCTATGTGCTTTCCTGTGACGTTTGTCAACAGATTAAGCCTTCCACGGTTACACGACCACCACAGACCTCGCTCGAATTTCAAACAGACCCTTTGGGTGTGTTTACTTGGATCACTGCGGTCCATTTTCTTCGGACACTGCCTATAAATATATCTTAGTGGCAGTGGACTCGTGCACACGGTTCATCTGGGTCTGGCCACAACGGAGTGCTGACGCTCGAAATGTCATCAGGGATTTGCGTGTCTTTGTGGGAATTTTCGCATGCGGCACCTTCCATTCTGACCAAGGTCCGGCGTTTGCCTCTAAGGCTTACAAGGACGCAATGGGTTCCTTGGGGGTGCGGGTGAAATTTTCGTCTCCGTATAGGCCTGAGGGCAACTCTATCGTTGAACGAATGAACCGTGACTTAAAGCAATCCTTGACAGCTAGAGTTATAGGTAGTGGCAGGAACTGGCTGGCCCACTTGTATACCGTTCAGCGTGTTATGTTATGTTATGTTAAAACCACTTTTATAGCGCACAACTCACCCGGGGGCATCTCGGCGCTTGTGTTGAGACATACCAGAGGGACTGCCAGGAGTCCTAAAACAAAAAGGCTTTAAGTTTTTTTCTGAAGGTGCCATAAAAAGGGGACTCACGAAGAGCCTGGGGCAACTTGTTCCAGTATTTAGGAGCAAGGTAGGAGAAAGCTTTCCCCCCTGTACGCTTAAGGCGTATTCGGGGCACCTGTAAGAGGCCGAGTGAACTAGATCTAAGAGTTCGGCTGGGAACATATTTTAATAGTTTCCTCTGCAAGTACCTGGGCCCTTTGCCTCTAAGAGCATTATACGTGAGGCAACAGATTTTAAAAACGGATCGCTTCTTTACTGGTAACCAATGTAGTTCTCTCAGCAGAGGACCGGACGAGGAGCCCGAAGGGCGATTCAAAATTAACCTTGCAGGCGTGTTCTGGATCACTTGCAATTTGGCTAGCGAGGACTCATCCGCCTCTGCCAGTAGGGCATTTCCATAATCCATTTTGCCAATCACCATAGCTTGAACAAGAGTTTTACGAGAATTCATAGGTAGATAAGGAAAGATCCTACGCAAAGGCGCAGGGCATGATAACAGGAGCTAACGGTGGCATTTATATGATCCTTCATTGTTAGTGATTGGTCCAATTTTATCCCAAGATTTTTCACAATTTTTCTGGGAACGGGGACCTCTCCCAATTTGGTGGGCCACCAGTCATCCGCCCAAATGGATGAGGCTTTCCCCATTAACATAATCTCAGTCTTTCCGGGGTTCAGTTGGAGGCAATTATCCGTCATCCAGCTAGATATTGCAAGCATTCCTGTAGCAAAGCGAGTTTTCTCTGTCTCAAGGTTAGGGCCAATTTTAAACATAAGCTGAGTATCATCAGCATATGATATTATCTCAAATCCAAACTGTTCAACTATTCTTGCCAGTGGGGCCATATAAACGTTGAACAGCGTGGGACTCAGACAAGACCCCTGAGGAACCCCCTTATCCAAATGCATTTTTTCTGATCGGTAAGAGCCCAAAATGATGGTTTGGTATCTGTCAGATAAAAACTGTTGCAGCCATTTTAAGGCTGTACCCTGGATTCCACAGGCCAGAAGTGGATCCACGAGCTTTGAATGCGAGATGGTATCAAACGCCGCAGACAAGTCTAATAGGATCAGAACTATTGATCCTCCAGAATCCACTTCCATTCTTAGGGAATCAGTCACGGCCAGAAGAGCAGTCTCTGTACTGAAACCTGATCGAAAACCTGATTGTGAGGGGTCCAGAATATTATTAGATTCTAAATAGCACCCTAACTGCTTATTTATTAGACTTTCCAATTGCTTACCCAACAGGGGAAGCAGAGAAATGGGGCGATAGTTACTAAGGGCCAGCGGATCTGCCGTCGGTTTCTTCAATATTGGCCGTACAAATGCTTCCTTCCAGGCCCTGGGGAAACATCCCGATTGTATCGAGCAGTTATAAATTCGTAAAATCTCAGGTGCACAACAGGGGGCCAGCAAAGCCATTGTCTTAGGCCGACAGAGGTCCTCCGGTGACCCCGATTTAGCAGAAGCCAAAGAGTGGAGGACCTCCTCTAATGTAATCAGTTCAAAACATTTAAGGGTACTGGATACTTCTGCTTCTGGCTCCTCTTCCCTGTGCTCTTGCTCTGGTTTTATTTGAGAGGTGGTAGGGAAATTATCGTAGATTTTTCTAATCTTCTCCTCAAAGTGGACAGCTATTGAATTACAAAGTTCTTGGGATTCCATTGGGACTTGGCTGCACACTTGTGGAGACACAAACTCCTTTACTATAGAGAAGAGGGTTTTAGATGAATTGCTGGCATGTTCAATTTGATTTGAAATAAAAATCTGTCTAGCAGTTTTTATACTCTGATGATAGCTAGTCAGAGCTTGTTTAAATCGTAGTCTATCTTGGGGGTCTTTGCTACTCCGCCAAATTCTCTCTAAAGTTTTGCACTTCGATTTCCCACTTTTTAAGTCTGGTGTATACCATGGGGCAGACGGGCGTCTCTGTAGAGTGCCATAATTTCTTTTTGGAATTACTTCATCTAATGCACTCAAAAAAACGGAGTTGAACCTCTCCAGCAGTCTAGATACATCCAGGTTTTTCTCAGCTAATTTATATTGGAAAGCCTCACAAAAATTTTCTGTAGTTAAGTTGTGCCAGGGTCTACGCACCTCTTTTTTTCAGCCAGGGTATACAGCTACATCATCCTTACTCGTTAGTTGAATTGTAAACAAGATTAAAAAATGATCTGTCCACAATTGGGGACTAGGGGGATTGCAGGTAAGGAGGTCAATGTTGGAAAAGATTAAGTCGAGAGTATGTCCGGCCCGGTGCGTTGGACCTTTAACTCTTTGAGTAAGGCCCAACAGGCCTAAATTATCTAAGAGTTTATTTACTCCTACACTATTTAGGTCCTCTTCATGAAAGTTAAAATCCCCTAATAGGAGACATTTTTTTGATGCAAGGACATGTGTCGCTATTAATTCAGCCAGTTGATCACTAAAATTGGCCTTGTAGCCTGGGGGACGATATATCAGTGCTCCATACCAGCTGTCTGTTGGAGATATAATAATCTTAAAAATACCCAATTCCATATCCTCATTGCTAACGGTCAACACCCAGCTAACGTTAAGGAAATTTCTAAAGGCAATGGCAATACCACCGCCCGATTTTCCTACTCTGTCCAAATGTAAAAATTTGTAGCTATCTGGAATGGCTAGATTTACCATAGGATGATTCGTAGAATTCAGCCACGTTTCTGTAAAAAAGCAAATATCAGGAGAATGAGTAGTGACCATGTCCCATATTTCAATGGGATGCTTAGCTAATGATCTTAGCGTGCACTTAATAATCTCCCTAGAAGACCTCTGGTAGGGCGGACCCCTTACGAAATGCTCTTTGGCATACGAATGTTTGTGCCTGACCTTGATGGTCTAGACATGGCGGCGCAATCCGCCAAGTTTGATGTAGATAACCATTCTACTATGTTACAGGACTTACAAGAAGCCCGAGACAAACTTGCAATTGCACATTTGCCTTCAGCCACAGACCCTGCTCTGCAGATTCCGGTTGCCGGCTGGCTTCCGAAGATTGGCGACCTGGTTCGAGAGAAGGTGGAGAACAAAAAGAATTCGGCCCCTCTTTTCGTGCACCGGTTCCAGTCCTGGGCTTGAAGGGAACACGTACAGTCATCTTACCACCGCTTCCTGGTCGCAAGGAGAACAGATACATCTCAGTGGAAAATGTCAAGCTACAACATCTGGCCGATCCTGAATAGTGTCACACCAGCGGTCTCTTGTCCTGCCATATATCGGACTTGTGTTCGAGGCACTCCTGCCCGAACGGTCACTGATGTTACCATGGAGATGGTTGATTTGCCTGAAAATATATTCGAACCCCCTGTCTCCCCCTGCATCGACGAGGACGAGTATACCTATCCCGCCACAGAGTCGGTGGCACACCAACCAACAACGCCACTGAGCCCGACACGTTATTCCTTTGACTCGGATTCCAACTCATCAACGGTCCCGTCCAAGTTCAGTCTTTTCGTATCCTGGTTTAGAGACAATTTTTTGATTCCACCCTGGACATACATCTGGATGGTGCTTTTCTTGATTTTTTTGTTCATGTCCATTGGCTTTGTCACAGTGTTTTTTCTACTCATCAATGGTCACTATTTACCTGAACGCTCTGCTGTGAACAGTGTTGCTGGAACTTTGGCTCCACATTCCTCTTCACACATCATGAAGCGTGACCACACATTTGTGAACATTTCAGCGTTTCCAGTTGCTGATGGCATCGTATGGGATGCAGTAAACTTTCAAATCCATGGCCCGACAGAAATTATTAATGTACCAAATGTCCTTCGAGTTTCGATGGGTGATGTAGTAAAAAGTAATATTCATTCTGACGATTGGGATGTGCAAGCCGTTGAAGCATTGTTTGCTGATTTAAAATATTATGCTTCCTTTAATGCTGAGGATTTGTATATGAATTCTGCGAATTATGCCGATTTGTATTGCTACCAGCATTGGGGCAACCATTTTCTCCACAAACCGAGTGCACTACGCAGCCCTGTTACCTACACCCAATGGGAACATTGCCCAAACCCCTTACCAGGTAGCTCCCAGACTCTTCGAAATAAATTCACCTATTTCACTGATTTTAATCGATCGAACCCTGGGTCCTATTATTTTAAATTGAATGCCCCATTGACTCAAAAAATCATGTTGACCCACACCAAATTACTTTATTTGGGTTCCTTTTGAGCGCCTTGGCGGTGGGTGGTTATGAGTACTGGGAAGACACAGTGGATTTAAAATCAATCTGGGGTTCAAAGCCATGGCAGGTGCAGGGCACCGAGGCTTTGCACCGTGCTTGCCTTATCCCGGCCCAAATTGTGTTTCTGAATGCTTCCATTCATCAAACCACGTGTTGGGGGTTGGCTACCACTAAACAATTAAATGCGCCAGCCATCCCATCCTTGTCGAGTTCTCCAAATGATAGCTTGCGTTTTAATATGTCCCTTGTGACGTTGCAGGCTCTGTTTCAAAACAACTCCTTTAACGTTTCTGCACTGGTACAGTCACCCTGGTTGGCATGGCCCATATCATCGAATGCATGCCAACTGCGTTTTCATGGCACAGTTCCTGGCTACAGACAGGACAAGCCTGATCCGAGATTTGCTGACTCTCGTACTGTCACCACGTATTCAGTTGGTAAATTATGTAAACAATGGCTACACCATTCATCCCTAGACTCTGTTAAACAACATTTGTCCCTCCTATCAGGCACTATTGATCTGTCCGACTTTATCTTGGGACCTCGTGGTCCCCGACCGAAGAGATTCATTTATGAAGCGTATAATGAACTCTGGAAGCTGTCACAAATGGAAGCTGCTTCCCGTCTTCGGGAAATAGACCAAGCAAATTTGGAAAAGGTGCTTGCTGTTGTTGACATTAGTATAAATACCCTGTCTTCCCGCATTTACACATTAGAGAATATTGTGTCCTCTGTTGTTGATATTGTACAAGATGATGTTTCTATTTTATATCATGGTCAGAATCAATTGCGTTCAGTAATGCAGTTTGCGTGGACTTTGCAAACCCTTAAGTTAGGTAAAGTTCCTTGGAATTTCTTGAACACCACTGCCCTTTTTCTGCCTTTTAATTTGACTGAAAGGCAGCAGTTCATGTCCATGAAAGATGCATCTTACACTTTGTTACATATCGAGAAAGTGGATCCTTTACCATTCTCTGTAGCGGAACTAGATTCTGCTGTGTGGCTAGTTCATGGGGTTATCGCTTTACCTTTTTCCTTGTTTGAATTTAGCTCGTGCATGAAACATTATCCTGTGGGCCGTTTCCAGCCTTTGGGTAGTGCTTTCCTACATGAACTCTGGTCCTTGCCTTTCATGTATAAATGCCTTAGAGACGGCAAGGAAGTTTTTCTCACGGGGGAGTCTTGTGATTCAACTGTGGGTCATTCGCTTATTTGTAAACATATTAAACTGCACGGAGCTTGTAGCGTTTCAGTTCCGAATCTTGCATGTGTGCTAAAGGGTATTCCTGCTCCTGCTATTTCTCCTACCTTTACTTTGCTTACTAACGGTAGCTATTTGCTTTTAAATAACGAAGAATGTTGTGGCCTACAGGCCGGCATTCCGTATATTGTCACGGTTTCGCACAGAGTTGTCTGCTGCAAGAATGTGCTTTTTCCTCCCCTCACGACATCGTTGATAACTCTATTTGGCCTTCCATTCCTACCATGGAGGCAGACTTCAATAAGTTGAGCAGAATAAAGGCCCTATTATTGAATGAGGAGGTTACGCTCACGTCCGCCCGGGAGACATTCGTTCTCCAGGTGGCGAGTACCCACAGTGAAATACAGGCCCTTTTGAACACCAACCTCCCCCAACATTTCGGGGAGTTAATTCATCGTATTTTTAACGCATCAAACACTGAGGGTCTAGTGCATTTTTTTAAGATTGTGGGGTCCGGCCTGGTGTCCACCTTCCAAACTATTTTCGGTGTGATACCGGCGTTCATTCATTCAATTTTTTCTAGCGTCTTTGGTGGTTTCCCATTAATCCTCGCCTTGGCGGCTGGTGTCTTGCTGTTGGTCTGTTTTCTGCGCAATGGCTGCTCCCCGCTGGGCCCTTCTCGATCCCGAACGCCTCCAGCTGCTCCGTGAGCGACTTCTGGCTGGCTTCAGTGTTCTGCCCTTGGCGACCATCAGTGTGTCCTACACCCTTTCTTTTCGCTTTGCGTATTTCACTTGCGTGCAACCTGTGATGTCTTGCATCCGCTGTCCTTTCACCTGGACCATGGATTATTGCCTCTCCAATTCGTCGTTGTCTGTTCCGGATTTTGTTCAGTTGGTGGGTCCCTTAGAGGCCCATGAACGGGACTGTTCCATTGCTGGCTTTATGACGCGTGCGGCTGCACTGGGGATTTTGGCACAATGGGATATCTGGGCGGCTGCTCAGGATCTCCTACAACAAAGTTATATTGAATATCACGCAAGCTGTCCCGCATTGCTGTTGGATGCTCCCTCCTCTGAGGAACATTCCTGCTCATTTGATCTGTTGGACTGGATGGCGTCTATGTTTTCTGACACTTCCAATGATGTCCTCTTGGATGCTATTGCGTTTTTCTGCACTTCCACGTTTCTGGATTGATGTGGCCTGCCTCGCAGACTCTCGTTTTTCATTGGGCCTTTTTGTTTTTTGTCCCTCTCCCTCATGGTGACTGCGTAACCTAACGACATTTCTGTTCTGCTCGGCCCATTTGAACTCTGTCTTAGTCCTTTGTCTTGTCCGATGGACTGTCCAGGGGAGGGTGTCTTGTGGTTTGCGGCAGCCTGGCCCTGGCCTGCCTTGCTGGGTTGTCTTATGCCTGGCTGCCATAATGCTTTTCTTTGCACACGTTGCTTTGAGCCGTTGTTCTCTCGACCTCTGCTCTTGCCAAGTTATTGTAGCGCTGTCTGGCTTTTCTGTCTCTCACCTTTTCTCCTGTTCGATTTGGGCTCAGACTGCTCAACATGTACAAGGTTGAATAACAATTTCTCCTTGTTCTTGCTGATTTGGCCTGTCCCTCGCACCTAGACATAACACTATGTACAGCTGCCATGGAGAAATTAGTGTGCTTTTAATATTGCGGTTTGCCCGCTCTAGACACAGTTGGAGAAAACCTTTCCAGGGAGAAGAGCTGTGATTGTCTGCTGATGTAGTTTTGCATCTAGAGACTGAGGTATGGGGGTTCGCTAGTCAAAGCCCAGAGGTCTTCTATTTTTATAATAAACTAGCTTACAGCACGGGGAGGGTGGTAATGTTAGTTAGACATATATCCACTGCTTTATGAGATGCTTTCCCCGTTTGTATTCTATGGAGTTGTATCCATGCTGATTATATTATTCATATGCATTATGATAATAGTACTGACACGTGTACTGTATCTTAGAGCACGTAAGTTGAAATAAACATTTTGAACTATACAGTGTCTCTTATTACGCACGTTGTGGACAGGTACGAGTGTGACAAAAGAGTGTTCTTGCCTCTGCGAGTCCTGAGAGAGAGATACCGTGTTCTGGGTTGTCTAATCATTGGTACATTGGTGCTAATGGGACGCTAAGGCTAGTTGGGTTGGGGTTTTGGGTGCTAAGGTCTATGGTTGGCTCACCACTATATTCCGAGGTCCTATTATCCTGTGCATAGCTCTGTATGTGCAGAAACCCTATAACACACTCACTGATTCTTAGGTCTACACACACATCCACTCACTCACCCGTACAGTCACTCATACTTACGGTCACTCAGTACAGGACTATCATATGCACTCATACACCTATATACTCACACACCACCACTCATCCATAGAGGTACTCACACACCTAGTCAGTCATGCAAATAATTAATCACACTGACATTTACTCACCTGTACAGTTATACACACACCAGCTCACCTACTCATACAAATACTAGCACATTCTTACGCTCTTATACAATCACTGATACAAGTACACACTCATCCATACAGCCACTCTCACAATCACACACTCTCACTTATAGCCATTTATATACTCCAAAACACATATATACTGCCTTACACATATGTAGTTACTCACACATGTACCACTGAGATATACATTCACTTACTAACACACCCATACACACACTCACCCACCCATACAGTCCATCACAGATGCACTCTTGAAACCATGCACCCAGTGAATCACCCGCTCACACATCTATGGACAGAGTCACACACGTCCCACCCACACAAACACACACACTCAGTCTCCCATACAGATACTCATACAACCAAAAAATAACCCATGTAGACACTCATATAGCTATTCACAAACCCATGCAGCCGCTTACACACCAACAGACAGATCGATACAGACATTCACACAGTTTAGTCACTAACCCATGCATTCAGTAAGATACGTTTAATCACTCACTTATACAGTCAGTCACGCACCTACTAAATCATCCATTCAAACACTTATACACCCACTCATTCTTCAATACGCCTTTCCCTATATATATTAAACATATTTAAACTTTACAGAAACACACAGTCACTGGATGATGTCATCAGTGATGTCATCAGTGATGCCATTTGAGATGTCATCAGTGATGTCACTGACCATGTCATGAGTGATGTAATATGTGACGTCATCAGCAGTGCATTGCAGGGGCGCAAGTTATAGTTAGCTGAACTAACTATAACGGTTGAATTTCTATGGTTTTGTATGAGTGAAATGTCCAACTACCTATAACGTCCCAGAAATCTATGGTTTTTTCAGTGAATATACATCTATATATATATATATATATATATATATATATATATATATATATATATATATATATATATATATATATATATATATATATATTCACTGAAAAAACCATAGATTTCTGGGACGTTCTACAGGCGATATAGCCTGTAGAAAGCTATAGTTAGGGTCAAAGTTTCCATAGGCAAAGCATTTGCTGTTTTGCCAATAACTTTGGGGCCACTTGACGAATCTGTACAATTTTTTTCTAAAACTTCCCCTTGTTGGTTCAGCTGCTGTGTTGAAAGTTTCAGGGTGATCTGTCAAGTGGGGCCTGAGAAAAAAGGGGGGTCCCAAAACACATTTTTCACATGTTATGTCTATGGGGATTTTTCATTTTTGAACATGACTACAGACCGAACTGCTGAACAGAATTATACCAGATTTGGCAGAAATAGTGCATTTTGTAATTTGGTGTAAATCCGTTCAGTAGTTTTCAGATATCTAACTCAAAAAAATATAGATATCTGGGGACGTGAGTCCTTGAAGCGGATTCGCAAATCCCACTAAACTTTAATTGGCTGTCAACACGTTAACCATGAAGTGTTGGCATCCATCTTGGGACTTGGCTTGAAGCTGTGTCCCAGAAAACAAAAAAGAAATTGGGTAAGGGTAGGAATACCCTGACCCCCCAGATATGATGGGGGGTTCCCTTAGGGACACATCAGGGGTAAAAGTCATTTTTTAACAAACTTTTGATGCGGACTCGCAGGTGGATCAGCAAATCCACATCAATTATTTTTTTAAATCAAGCGTGCGGGCTATCATGCTCGCTTTAGGATAACCCCCGGGTGGACCATGTCTCAGGAGCATATGGTAAAAATAGGAGGGGGGTGCACAGGGCCTCCCTCCTAGGTCTATTCAAAGCTCTGGGGACCAACACCCCCCTGGGGCAGTAAGTTAATTATATGTGGGCGAACCTTGCGGCTCCCTCACTGCCCTGGGGACCGCCACCTCACCAGGGCACAAATATAACCATTAAAATAATCCGGGTAAGGCCCGATGGCTTTCCCGCAGCCCCGGGGACTACCACATCCCGGGGCAGTAAGTTAAATATATGCGGGCGAGCCTCGCTGCCCCCCCCAGCCCTGGGGACTGCCACCTACTCGGGGCACAAATGTAATTGTTAAAATAAGGTGGAGAGACCCCATGGGCTCTCCTGTAGCCCCGGGGACCATCACCTCCCCAGAGCAAGTCTTTTAAAATAAATATGGGGTGACGAGGACCCCACAGCCCAGGAAACCACCACCTCCCCGAAGCTAAAGTTAACAAAGGAGGATGGCTGCGTGGCCCCCCTCGTGGAGCCCTATATGGCCCTGAGGACTGCCACCCCCCAAGGTCGGGTCCAGCAATGTCCCGGGGTGCAGTTAGGAAATAGAATTAAAAAAAACCTTAGAAATTCACTGAAAAAAACAAAGGTTACAGGGACTTTATAGTTAGGCTGACATTTCATTAGGGCAAAATCAGGGAAATTCAGCAGCATTAGTTACCTGAGCTAACTATAACTCACACCCCCACAATGCACTGCTTATGACCTCACATATTACATTGCTGATGACATGGTCGGTGACATCACTGACGACATCACTGACATCTCAAATGACATCACTTATGACATCACTGATGGCATCTGAAATTACATCACTGATTGATAGGCCCTTGACCCACATGGATCCTAAGTTTTTTATGTCCTTTTCCTCCTTGATCACAATTTTCATTAACCTGTATGCCAAGGGGCACACACCCTCTCTTCTCCTCTACCCACTTAGGAGTCTGCATAACTTCCTATAGGGCATTCACAACATCTATTCATAGGAGAGTCCCAGCTCTCTTCCATTCCTCCTCATGCCCACTTGGGATACAATTGTGGCGCATCCTTAAACTGGGGTACCCGGTACCATCCTCTTTTCTTACAACCATGGGCACCCGGTGCTATCCTCTCTTCTTACAACCATGGGCACTCGCCCCCTGAGTAACCCTGCCCATCCATGGCTCTGGGATACTTCACACACCTGTCCCTGGCAGGCTAAGCCACGGGCACTCGCCATCAGAGTAACCCTGCCCCACTGCGCTCTCGGACACCTCAAAGCACCTGCCTCTGGCAGGCTTCAGCCACTCTTTCTTTCAGGCAGCCCGCCACATCTACGTGACAGGTACAGTCCACATTTTTGCATTCCTGTATGTACAATAGGGCATTCTCCTCCCTGTGAACTGACATAAATCCACAGGGTAAATGTGTACCTGCGCAGCACAGACCTTTCTAGGAATAAGGCCCACACACTGACTTTCTGGGGCACAACCCAGCCACAGCCTAGACACATTTGTTATACATGGTGTAACTCCTAATGTACTTCTGGCACTGAGCTCATGCACTTTGATTTACACTCTGATGTACATACTAAGATGGCAACCACTGTTTGTCTTTTCCGTAATGACTTTGCTTTGTAGTCCTTTGACTATGTTTCCAAAGGCTATGTAACAACGCTTGTTTGTTTGTTTCCTTGTGTGATCAAGACTGCTAGGTCAGTTGAAACGCTTAACAAGAATTATGAAGTAATAAATCAACTTCACTGCACTTAATATCCTGCCTGAGTGTGTGCCTTATTGTATTCGTTAATTATATTGGTTACCAGCAGCATCCGCCAGCTGGTGCACCACCTCCCACGGGTCAGGATTTCATGATGTGTGTGTGTGTGTATATATATATATATATTTATATATATATACGGCCGCCAGTAGGTAGTTATAGTTAGGACCTGGTTTCCATATTAAAAGCATTTGTTGACTTGACTTTAACTTTGGCGTTGTTTGACCAACCTTCATGAAATTTTGGAAGAAAAAGTGTCAAGGTAGGGTCTGGTTGTCATGGAAAGTTGGGGAGTGATCCGTGCAGTGGAGACCGAGAACTTGGGGTGCGAAATAAGGGTGCGTTTACAATGTCAATTCCCTTAGGTACCTTTAGCCACAGCTACAGCCCGAACTGCTAAATGGACTTACACCAAATTTGTCAGGGAGGTAGATGTTGCTTCAAGGAAGTGCCCTTTGCCTATTTGGTGTACATCCATTCAGTAGTTTTTGCAAAATTTAAGCCGAAAATTATAGTGATATCACTGGTTGCAGATATTTCGCGACGGTTTCGCGATGGCTCGCGAATGCACGTGCCAGCGGGAATGCTCTGATTGGTTGTACGGAACCTGAACAGAAAGTTGTTGCTGGGATCAGAGTAGAGGTACTCTGACCTCATGTTTGAGAAATGGGGGTGGTAGTGACACAAGTTGTGTGTCCACAATAGATTTTTTCAATCACACGTTATATTCATGACAACACCACGACCGCCGGCACGCCCCCCTATGTACCGTTGTAGAGACATTGCAAATGAGTTATTCATACAGTGACTTATCTACTGTGATGATTAGAATTAATTATATTGTTATAATTTTTTAATGTGGGGGTGGCTAGTGAATTCCTGCTTTTGCTTTTCGCATTCGGGAAGTAACCACAGGGATCGCAACAACCAGCGTCATCGCGATCTCCGGTCTCACCACGAAAACAGAAAATAGTTTTTAGAGATGGTTGTTCTAGAAATACACTAGTAAAACATGATTTTAGAGAATACTGTAAGAAACCCCTAGTGTATAAATGACTACTTGTTAATACTAGGGTACTGTGTATATGGATTGCATGTTATTTATTGTCTACTTTTATGGCTACGCCAAAATAAAGTTATTTATGATGATGATGATGAAATACCGTAATATGTGTGTATATATGTGTTTTAGGCTTTTTGGAAAAGGAGCGATTGTCATCGCGGCGCCCGGAATAAACACGAAAACGGAAAATAGGTCTGCAAGATGGTTTTTAAAGAAACTTAGTGCAAAAATATGATTTTAATCATGCTTTGAAAGAAGTATGTGTATAGTAATATGTGTAGTGCAATGTTCAGATATGATTTTTTACACATTATTTAAGGATGTGTTGTGGTCATTGAATGTCTGCTTTTGTTTTCCTTTTTGCATAATATCCGGAAGATTGCGATTACTGACGTCATCGTGATCTCCGGCATAGAAACTCTCTAGAAAAACATGACTTTAGAGAATAGTGTAAGAAACCCATAGTGTGTAAAATACTGTAGTATGTGTGTAGATATGTGTTTTAGACTTTATGAAAAAGGCATGATTGTCACAGTTAACGACGTCACAGCAACATCCTGAATAACCGCGAAAACAGAAAATAGGTCTGAAAGATGGTTTTTTAAAGATACAGTACAAAAATGTGAGTTGAAACATGCTTTGAAAGAAGTATGTATATAGTAATATGTTCAGTTCAGAATGGATTATTTTACATATTTTGGTTTTGGATGTGTTGGTGGTCATTGAATGTCTGCTTTTGTTTCTGTTTTCGAGACAGGTCCGCGGGGATCACGACGTCGTCATGAAGATTGTCAAAATTTTAAAAAAACCTTTAGAAAATAACTTCACAATATTTAAGGTACTAGAGTGGCTCTGACAAAAGCTGTTGTGTGTATATAGCTGCTACACATAAAGCAGGATGCAGAGTTTCAGGTTACTTAGAAACACCCTGTTGCCTATATCTGTAAAGTGCACTCCACCATTTCTATATATTCCATGCATGTCAAAACGCAGATTGTTATAGATACAGCCCATGCAACGGTCTCTGAGGAATACAGAAACAGTTTTATTAACATATTTCCTGGCTTTGTCAATCTGTGGACAGAACTGATTTGGCCACTCTCATTTCTGTCTTTGGCATATATTAAAGTACACCAAGACAGTGTCAGGGTAAAGCAACATCAGTTTTGCAAACGTTTCTTTCATTAGGATTTCGAGCCCTACCCCAGTCAATGTGCCTAGTCATTGCCACCACAGTGCACAATCATGAGGTGAGGAGCTTGGGAATCCGCAATGGATTCAACCAAAGCCAACAACTGATGAAACTTTAACCCTCTCTGGCCAAACCAAGTAATCTGAACATTTGGCAAACCCAAGCCCCTGTCAATACCTCTTTTTTTTGCAGGCTCAATAGCCCAATAGATATAGCTGTGGGCCACAATTCATACTCTAAGCATTTTTAAGTGAAGGAGCAATAGAAGCCAGGAGAAGGCTTGACCTCAATGGGGTAGTTTTCCAAAGGAAAAGCAGTTAAAATAGAGGTGTTGTTTTTTTTAAAGATATATTTCATTGGATGCTGTCAGCATGAAAGTGAATAAAATTAGGTAGTGTGTTGGATGCCTTAGCACGAAGTCTTATTATTGGCTGTTGTTTAAAAAGGAAATGTAATGCATACATGGATATGCTTTTGAATCTGTGGAATAAAGCAGACCTGCTGTATCTTATTTGGAAGTAGCATGTTCCTGCTAGTATGTGGTGTGAACTTGTGACCTACTGGTTCCAGTGGGTTGCTAGGTACATTGAGCTAAGAGTGTATTGGGGGAGGGGTAGGGTGTTAAAGAGACAGAACATTTTTTTAAATGTTGAGGAGTGATGACACAATTAAAGCCATGGCAAGCTTTAATTTCCAACTCAGGACTGTGTAATAAACTGTTGGTCATTATTTAAATGTTAACAAAATGAAGCTTGCTATAGGTTTGAAAGAGAGTGAAAGGGTTAACAGATGCTAACCATTCACAAGTGGAGATGCAGTAGTCTAAAATAAAAGGCATGATTTCATTTGCAGCCTTTCTCATGATGATAGAGTTGAAAGTTGTGGAGGTTGCCATTTTAGAGTTGCTTTCTATGGGAGTGGTGTACCATTCTTGTGCTTAGTTTTTACAAATCTTAACAGTGTCAAAACTATCCAGAAAGAGCTAAAACAACAATATAATCTACAAACTCAATTCACTGATATGTATATAACTTTTTAATTATATGAAAATGTACATTAGAAATGAAGATGAATATGGGAGTTTGATTAAAAAGAGTATCACAGTGATGTGAAAAACAATGTATCAGGTGTACTGTATGTGGCAGAGGGTATGTGTTTAAGATGTTAGTATTGTTGAAAATGTCCATGAGCTATGCCTTTGACAATGACAATCTTTGAAATGTGCAGAATAGATACATCTATATTATTTGCATTCTGGCAGTTGTGGTAATGTTAGTCACATTATTAAACAGGAGTGCCTGTATATAAATTATAAAGTAGTAATACTTGTTAGGTATGTATTAGGAAGTGTTTGTCAATGGGGTTTTTAACTTATATCATCGGTTTGCATATGTTTAGATGGGGAGATATGTTTTCTGGTTGCAGATAGTTATATGCACGATGAGGCTGTTGAGTTTACTTAAAGATGCAGAGAACTATATATTTTTGGAAAGATGACCTGGAGGTGTACATCTTTTATGAAATCACACATATGTTTACATGGTGGTCTATGTTCTTCAAGGCTGTTGGAAATTTCATGTATATAGTGAGTGTGGTGCATTTCTTTTAACATGCTCTGTTTAAAAATGGGGAGGGGTAATAGTGAAGAATGTCCTTTTTAAAGTTTGTGTCCTAGCTTCACTTGGCATATAACTTTTCCTTGAGAAATTCTGAATATATGTTTTACAGACAGAAGAAATATTTGCAAAATGATGTAGGTATGCCATTAAAAATAGGTGTTGTGCTTTCAAAAGGTGAGAATTGTTGTTTTCAGTTTTGAAACTTACTGATGCATGTGGACGCTGAGTAGCAGAGCAATGTATACTCTGAGAGAACCATTTATGCAATTATATATCAAGTGTGATAGCTAGACTTATTCAATCACCCAGGCATTACACATGCACTATTTCAATCATGCAGGCATTAATTATGAACTCATTGAACTACACAGGCAACACCCATGCGTTCATCCAATCGCCCAGATGGTAGCAATATAGTTATGTGAATACACAGACACAAACTATGCAGATATGGGACTACCAATGTAGTTCGTACATACTCAGGGAATCATGCAGGCACTACCTATATTCTGGGGGAATTACAAAGGCACTATCTATGCACTCATCCAATCATCCAGGGAGTACTGTTGAATTCAATCACAAACACATGTATTTACAAGTGAGGCATATGTACTCTTTTAGAACCATCTGGTGAATTATATATGTAACGTGTCACACACTGTTTGCATGTACTCAGAAGAATTAGAGAGCTACATGCTGTGATACTGATTAATGTGCAGATTTATATATACAGTCTTTCGCAAAATATAAATCTGAAACATCTAAGTAGAAAAGTACTGACACACAAAATCTACCAGTGACACAGTGGTAGAGAGGCACAGAAATAGCTCTTATGTTGTGTTTTCGGATTTAGAGTATTGAGTCACTGTATGTCCTTTGACACTTTGGTTGATGTTTATTTTTAAATTTACTACAAAAGGCATAAAGTGGTCTTTTACCATTTATAACTGAAAACTAAGATATGGTGCAGCTGTGTTGTAGGAGAGGGTGCAACAATGTTAATAGGTAACTAATAAACTAAGTTTTGTGTTTAGGTTTGGGTTTGGTAGATTGAAGTATGTGCTTGTAGTTATGTAGCTAGGTTCATCTGTAGATTTAAAACTGCAACATAACATACAAACTGTTTTTGTATTAAGTGTAAGCCAGTAGTAAAGTAGTTGGTACGTTGGCTAGAATAAACATTCAAATATACTTATTTACAGAACATTATCTGCAGAACTACAGACAGAATGTCTACAAAAGCTTGGAGGAAAAAAGAACAGAAGCAACTACAGTATCTATGCAGAGCTGAGACACAAAACTGGCAAAATGAAGAAAAAGCGGTGAAAGAAAAAGAGCTACTGGTAAGAGGACAAAGTCATTTCTTAAAAATATATGTGGACATTTCCAAAGATTACAAGATAATGAAAATACATTTCAGACTATGCGAAAGAATAACAGTGGACAAAATCTATCTAACAAGAAAAGGACATAATGTAACAAAGAGGGACATGCCTTAAACAGGAGACAGAAGCAGTTTAAGGAAATCAGTGCCAGGATATTTCATGGTAGATTATTATAAATCTACTAAGAACTATGAAAAAGTATAGAAAAAGGAGAGAGGCACTTAAACAGAAAGAACAAATTGAGAGAGTAGTTGATAAGGCTTTTGCTTTGAAGGTGAAGCTTATCATTGTGATTATAAATAGAAGTAAGACTCTTGACAAAATGGTATTATGCATAAGGAGACAAAACCAGAAAAAAGGATTAGTGAATAGAAGTAACTTTTGTACAGTTTTAAGTGGGGAATGCATACATACTTCTAGTACAGAGTATTTCTTAAATGAAGAAAGCTATGTCGAGGATAATAGATTAGTTCATGCAATTGATTTCAGAGGACGATGTTGTGTAAAGAATGGCACTTCTATAATGAAAGAAGTGATAGTACTTGGAGAACAGGTCCAAGGAAGGCACAGTCAGGCACCTGTAATGAAATGGAATTGTAGTAGTGTTTGTAGTATTCAACAGCAATCCATTGATATAGTAAGGACATTCTACATATCTTTAACAAGGCAAAGTTTAAAACTGAAAATAACTACTTTACAAGGATTGGATCCTCGCAAGATTAGAAAGCATACACATTTGCAGGCACACTCACTATCTTGTTTATCAAACAAAATGTACCAAAGCACCTTTCATCATTTCAAGATGTTAGCGGTACACCACTCAACAATGCAAACTTTAGTTAGGAGGCTGTACTATGTGAACACTCCTGCTTTATCTTTAGGAGAAATAAATAGAGCACGTTTGCATGGTACTGTGGCAGACTTAGAAAAGGTTTGTGGTGATGTGCAGTTTTGTTTCTTTGGTCCTGAGCAGGATTCTAGGGAAAATGAAGAGTTGTTAGAAGGAGGAGGAGTTGCAGAACAGGACAGATATATTACAGTTGATAGTTTTCAAGAAGAGATTACAAAAATTTAACATAGTTCGTATATGATGTTGATGCACTTACTAGAAGATTTAAACACAGACTGTTGACTTAAAAGTGAAAAAGTAAATAATGATAACTGGCAAAAGTTAGCAGTGTAGTTATTTGTAGAGGAACACTTTGACTTGCCTATACAGCAATGTTATATGTCAGTAGTGTTACAATAAATTAGAAGATAATAAAATGAACATCACATAGATATTACAGACCCATTTTGTAAGATAATAAAATGCCTGCTAATGTAGAAAAACTATGAAGGGCCCAAAAAAAAAAAATCAACATTTATGATTCTTTGCAGCATTGCAAAGGGCCCTTATGGACTGCTCTCCAGCACTCACTACAACTCCACAATCCATGCAGTATGATGCCATCCGGGAAAACTGTTAAGCCAAATCTTGAAGTTGAACTTGGACCTCTGCCCTGGTGTTGTTGTGGCTGCTATTGAAGTTCAGGGTCCTTCAGCCTTGCATTGCTTTCTTGGTGCTTTTACACCATTGCCTTGGTATGTTTTTAGGTGGTAAAGCATGGACATAGTCCTGCAAGAATATTTTTTCTTTGTACCCCTTGACAATGTCTTATGACATACTGTGCATTGTGCAAATCTGCTGACTATGAACTCCTCTTAAAGAATGTTCAAGATAGATAAATAGGCATGTTCTTCTTATTGTTTTAGTTAAAAAACTACCATCCAATGACATTCCTTTATTTCCCGGTGACATAATTTTCTGTTTTGTTTTTGAGTTTTTTTTTACTGGTTTTCTAAAGTTGTAAACATTTGTTTTCTTTTTTATGGTAACAGAAATGGCAACTGGGACAGAAAGACTTGGAACAATGTGCACTGAGAAATGTGCAAAAAATATAAAAGGGGAATAAAATTAACATGTATGATTTTGTGCTGCATTGTGAATAGCTGTAACACACTGCTCACCAACAGTTATAACAACAGCACAGTCCATGCAATACATTGCCATTCTTGAAACCTCTGGAGCAATATCCGTTGCTGTAGTCTGCACCTCTGATGGGACTTTCTTGCCGGGAATTGTTGCTGCTGGTGCCACTGATGTAGATGGTCCTCCAACTTCCCTCTACTTGATTGCCAGTTTGAGATGTTTTCTATGTTAGGTTTTAGGATGATACACCATGGACGTCATCCGACATGAATATTTTTTATTCATTTCTCTAGAGTGGATATTTTCACAGAGTGTGCATTGTACTAGTTCTGGAGCCGTTTTTGACTCCTGTTGAGTCTGGGTAACAATGGGTAGTTTTATGGGTGTTTTGTAGTTATGTTCTATTCATGAGTTCAGATGTTGAAAGTTATTTTTTTAAATTGTTGTTTTTGTTAAATGTGTTGTTAAAATAAAGTTAAACAATTTTGTTACTAAACAGCTAGACTCAAACTTTGTGTAATATATGTTTAAATATCTGTTTTACCTTTTGTCATTTGTATTTGTGACTACTGATGTCATTGCAACCTTCGGTGTTGCTGTGAAGAAGGAACATGCATTTTTGATGTAGTTACTTCGACAAATGCAAACAAAGGGGAAAGTTAAATAGTATGTTGCTAAATAGCTACAGTGAAACTTTATGTAAGATATGTCTATATATGTGTTTTACACTTTCTCAAAAACAGTGAGTATTCGCAGTGATTCCTTCGCAATGGCACTCATGGAATCATACAGGCACTGCCTGTGAAATCATCAAGTATGTCCTTTCTGCAACACTCTGCAAATGCGCCTTCTGGCTAAGTACTAGTTAGGGGATGAAGTCCCTTTGGCTATTGAGAGCCGTTGGGGGAAAACTACCACTCCTGTTACTTTCAGCAAGTTCCCCACAGTCAGTTTGCTAAGAGGTCTTCAGAGGCTATTCCCCTTTCTGCACCACTTTGTGAACGCGTCTCCTGGCACAGTTCTGGTTGGGGAATGACATTCTCTTGGATGCTAAGGCACCTTGGGGACCAAGAAGCCCTCCTGGAACTTTCTGTAAATCCTGCACAGCGGGATTCCTGAGAGTTGGTCAGAGGCCCGCCCCCTTTCAACACCATTCTGCAAACACCATTGCTACTTAAAAACACATAGAACTGAAAAAATAAAGGTTACAGGTAAGTTATAGTTAGGAAATAGTATTTAAAAAAACCTTAGAAATTCACTGAAAAAAACAAAGGATGTCATGAGTGATGTCGCTGACCATGTCATGAGTGATGTAATATGTGAGAGCATAAGCAGTGCATTGCAGGGGCGTGACTTATAGTTAGCTCAGCTAACTGTAACTGCTAAATATCTCTGTTTTTGTGCATGTGAAATCTGAGCCTAAGTATAACGTCCCTGTAACCTTTGGTTTTTTCAGTGAATATTTAAGTTTTCTTTATTCTATTTCCTAACTATAACTCACCTGTAATCTTTTGTTTTTCATATATATATATATATATTATCTACTGGCGGTCGCCAGTAGATAGTTATAGTTAGGACCTATTTTCCATAGGAAATCTGCAACATTCTATTTGAAATAACTCTAGCGTCGATTGACGAATCTTCGCGAAATTTTCAAACTTTGTGGCCCGCTCCAGTCCGCTCCTATCCTGAAAGTCTTGGGGTGATTCGTCAAGCGGGGGCCGAGAAAAAAGGGGGGTCCCAAAACGTGTTTTCCCCATTCATTTTCCCATAGGAAACTCTAGCCACGGCTACAGCCCGAACTGCTGAACGGAATTACACCAAATGTGGCAAAGAGGTAGTTCTTGGTTCAGAAAGAACCCTTTTGTTAAATGGTGTAAATCCATTCAGTAGTTCCTGAGAAAATCAAAAGGAAAATCACATATATATCTATGGCCGCGTCGGATTCGCGCACCCTGAGCGCACCCTGCGCGCACCGTCCCGATCACGAGCTGCATGCTAATTGGCTGTCAACACTCCAAATCAGGAAGTGTTGGCAGCCATTTTATGCCTCGGTAGAAACGAGGCACAGAAACAAGTGCAAACGCACAAAGGGGGCAGGGTAGAAACACCCTGACCCCCTAGGTCTGCTCAGGGGGTCCCACAAGGACCCCCTGGGCAGAAAAAAGCATTTTTTTTTTTAAACGGCGGGATGCGCTTAGGGTGCGCGGATCCCTTCGATTAAAAAAACAAAACACAAGTAACAAGTGCGCAAAATGCACAAAGGGGGCAGGGTAGAAACACCCTGACCCCCTAGGTCTGCTCAGGGGGTCCCACAAGGACCCCCTGGGCAGAAAAAAGCATTTACAAAAAAAAACAAAATTAAAAAAAAAAACAATCGTGCCGCAGGCCCCGCCCCCTTCCTGTACCACTCTGCAAACGCGCCTCCTGGCGCGTTTGCAGAGGGGGAACGAATTCCCCTTGAATACTGGGGTCCCTGGGGCTAACTAGCCCACCAGGAACCTCCAGTATGCGCCAGGGGGCTGTGTTGCAGAGAGGTGTACAGAGGCCACGCCCCTTTTACACCTCTCTGCAACGCAGCTCTGTGGCGCTTTTTGGAGGCACATGGTGGGCTAGTTGGACTCCAGGGACCCTCAGGATTCAAGGGGACTTAATTCCCCAACTTAAAACGCGCCACGGGGCACGTTTGCACAGTGGTGAAGGGAGGGCGGGGCTTCAGGTGACATGTGTGCAAACAGGCTCGTTGCGCGTTTTAAGATGGGGAATTAAATCCCTTCAATCCTGAGGGTCCCTGGGGGCCAACTAGCCCACCAGGTACGTCCAGAAAGCGCCACAGAGCTGCGTTGCAGAGAGGTGCAAAAAGGTGCGTGGCCTCTGAACACCTCTCTGCAACGCAGCTCTCTGGAGGTATCTGGTGGGCTACTTGGCCCCTAGGGACCCTCTGGATTGAGGAGGATTTAATTCCCCATCTTAAAACGCGCCACGGGCCTGTTTGCAGACATGTCACCTGAAGCCCCGCCCTCTCCCTTCACCACTGTGCAAATATTCCTCTAAAATCAGCCGAACTATGAATTCCGATTTACTCACCTGTTATCAGGAGAGACCTCAGTGCTGCATCTTTGAGCCCAGTACTGATCCTGAAAAGTAATTTTAACCGTACTTACCAGTAACTTGAATTTCCTTCCATAGGATATCATTGCCTGCTTTTTGCTGAAAAAGTTTCTAAGTGTCGATTTTTGAAACATACAAATATTCCTCTAAAATCAGCAGAACTACGAATTCCGATTTACTCACCTGTTATCAGGAGAGACCTCAGTGCTGCATCTTTGAGCCCAGTACTGATCCTGAAAAGTAATTTTAACCGTACTTACCAGTAACTTGAATTTCCTTCCATAGGCTAACATTGACTGGTTTCACTTGGAAATTCTTCTAAGTGTGGAGTTTTGGAACTTTATAATATTCCTCTAAAATCAGCCAAACTACGAATTCCGATTTACTCACCTGTTATCAGGAGAGACCTCAGTGCTGCACCTTTGAGCCCAGTAATGATCCTGAAAAGTAATTTTAACCGTACTTGCCCGTAACTTTAATTTCCTTCCAAGGGGCTAACAATGACTGGTTTCACTTGGAAATACGTCAAAGTGTGAGTTTTGGAACTTTATAATATTCCTCTAAAATCAGCCGAACTACGAATTCCGATTTACTCACCTGTTATCAGGAGAGACCTCAGTGCTGCACCTTTGAGCCCAGTACTGATCCTGAAAAGTAATTTTAACCGTACTTACCAGTAACTTGAATTTCCTTCCATAGGCTAACATTGACTGGTTTCACTTGGAAATTCTTCTAAGTGTGGAGTTTTGGAACTTTATAATATTCCTCTAAAATCAGCCGAACTACGAATTCCGATTTATTCACCTGTTATCAGGAGAGAACCCAGTGCTGCATCTTTGAGCCCAGCACTGACCTTGAAAAGTAATTCTAACCGTACTTACCAGTAACTTGAATTTCCTTCCATAGGCTAACATTGACTGGTTTCACTTGGAAATTCTTCTAAGTGTAGAGTTTTGGAACTTTATAATATTCCTCTAAAATCAGCCGAACTACGAATTCCGATTTACTCACCTGTTATCAGGAGAGACCTCAGTGCTGCACCTTTGAGCCCAGTACTGATCCTGAAAAGTAATTTTAACCGTACTTACCAGTAACTTGAATTTCCTTCCATAGGCTAACATTGACTGGTTTCACTTGGAAATTCTTCTAAGTGTGGAGTTTTGGAACTTTAAAATATTCCTCTAAAATCAGCCGAACTACGAATTCCGATTTACTCACCTGTTATCAGGAGAGAACCCAGTGCTGCATTTTTGAGCCCAGCACTGACCTTGAAAAGTAATTCTAACCGTACTTACCAGTAACTTGAATTTCCTTCCATAGGCTAACATTGACTGGTTTCACTTGGAAATTCTTCTAAGTGTAGAGTTTTGGAACTTTATAATATTCCTCTAAAATCAGCCGAACTACGAATTCCGATTTACTCACCTGTTATCAGGACCGACCTCAGTGCTGCACCTTTGAGCCCAGTACTGATCCTGAAAAGTAATTTTAACCGTACTTACCAGTAACTTGAATTTCCTTCCATAGGCTAACATTGACTGGTTTCACTTGGAAATTCTTCTAAGTGTGGAGTTTTGGAACTTTATAATATTCCTCTAAAATCAGCCGAACTACGAATTCCGATTTACTCACCTGTTATTAGGAGAGAACCCAGTGCTTCATCTTTGAGCCCAGCACTGACCTTGAAAATTAATTCTAACCGTATTTACCAGTAACTTGTATTTCCTTCCATAGGAATCCATTGTCTGGTTTTCAGCAGAAAAGTTTCAAAGTGTCGATTTTCACAAACTACAAATATTCCTTAAAAATCGCCTGTATGACTTAAACGCATTATTTCAACTGTTTACAGGAGATGCACCAGTGCTGGATCCAGGATCCACCACTGAGTAGCGATCCCACTACTTACCTGCTAAGTGAATTTCCTCCCATAGGATAACATTGGTGATTCTATGTGAAAAAGTTTTTGTGTCAACTTTTAAAATACAATAATATTCCTTAAAAATCACTACTGTAACCAAAACGCTTTTACTCAACTGTTTACAGGAGATGTCCCAGGACTGAATCTAGGATCCAGTCCTGTGGTTAGAAAAGTAATCCATAAAGTAACTAATTGCATTTAACTAGAAATTCACATTGAGCTCAATGTTGCATTGTGTTTGAAATTGTGTTGCCCATTGCAACAACTGTAACTACTGTACTTAAAAGTCTATTGCCTATTTGCAAAGTATTTAAACTAAAGTAATTCATTCAGAGAAAGTATATTTTGTAATGTAATGTATAATGTAATTATAATGTAATTTAAAAAATAAAATATCTCAAAATAAATAGTTTAAAAAAATGTAGTAAATCAGTATCAAAAAAATAAATATAACAATTAATACATTTAAAAATTGTCATTTACAAAACCTTTGAAATTCACTGAAAAAAACCATAGGTTTCAGACATGTTATAGTTAGGAATTAGCATTTAAAAAACCTTTGAAATTCACTGAAAAAACCATAGGTTTCAGGCACGTTATAGTTAGAAATTAGCATTTAAAAACCTTACAAATTCACTGAAAAAACCATAGGTTTTAGGGACAGTTATAGTTAGTTGGACATTGCACTCGTACAAAACCCGTGAAATTCCCCCGTTATAGTTAGTTCAGGTAACTATAACTCGCACCCCGCAATGCACTGCTGATGACGTCACATATTACATCACTCATGACATGGTCAGTGACATCACTGATGACATCACTGATGACATCTCAAATGACATCACTGATGACATCACTGATTACATCATCCATGTGATAATTTGATGCATCTTCTCACACCCTAATATAACTTTTGATACACCCACTGTAAATTACAGACTGCCATTGTCAAAACCATAGACACTCTAACACCAATTACTATATACACACTCACTGATTCTTAGGTCTACACACACACATCTACTCACTCACCCGTACAGTCACTCATACTTATAGTCACTCAGTACAGGACTATTATATGTACTCATACAACTATATAAACACTCACACACCGCCACTCATCCATAGAGGTACTCACACACCTAGTCAGTCATGCACAAAATTAAGCACACACCCATTTACTCACCTATTCAGTTATACACACACCAGCTCACTTACTCATACAAATACTAGCACATTCTTACGCTCTTATACAATCTCTGATACAAGCACACACTCATCCATACAGTCACTCTCACAATCACACACTCTCGCTTATAGCTATTTATATACTCCAACACACATATATACTGCCTTTCACATATGTAGTTACTCACACATGTATCACTGGGACATACATTCACTCACTAACACACTCTTACACACACTTACCCACCCATACAGTCTATCACAGATGCACTCTTGAAACCATCCACCCAGTGAATCACCCACTCACACATCTATGCACAGAGTCGCACACACCCCACCCACACAAACACTCAGGCACCCATACAGATACTCAGACAACCAATCAATAACTCATATAGACACTCATGTAGCTATTCACAAACCCATGCAGCCACTTACACAGCAACAGACAGACGGATACAGACATTCACCCAGTTTAGTCACTAACCCATGCATTCAGTAAGATACGTTTAATCACTCACTTATAGAGTTAGTCACGCACCTACTAAATCATCCATTCAGACACTTATACACCCACTCATTCTTCAATACGCTTTTCCCTATATATATTAAACATATTTAAACTTTACAGAAACACACAGTCACTGGATGATGTCATCAGTGATGTCATTTGAGATGTCATCAGTGATGTCATCAGTGATGTCACTGACCATGTCATGAGTGATGTAATATGTGACGTCATCAGCAGTGCATTGCGGGGGTGCGAGTTATAGTTACCTGAACTAACTATAACGGGGGAATTTCACGGGTTTTGTACGAGTGCAATGTCCAACTAACTATAACTGTCCCTAAAACCTATGTTTTTTTCAGTGAATATATATATATATATATATATACATATATATATATATATATATATATATATCCTACTGGTGGTTGCCAGTACAAAGTTATAGTTAGGACCTACTTTCCATAGTAAAAGCATTTTTTGACTTGCCTATAACTTTGGCGTACTTTGACCAATCTTCATGAAATTTTTCCCAAAAAGTGTTAAGGTGGGTTCTGTGTGTCCTGGAACATTTGGGGGTGGATCTGTGCAATGGGAACCAAGAAAAAGGGACATGAAAAAAGGGTTTGCTTGTAATGTTAATTCTCATAGGAACGCGTTGTCGAACCTACAGCCCGAACCGCTGGACGGAATTACACCAAACTTGGCAGAATGGTAGATGTTGTTACGCAGATTGTGCTTTTTGTTATTTGGTGCACATCTGTCTAGTAGTTTTTGAGAAATTCAAGCTGAAAATTATAGATATATCTCTGGTGTGGATATTTCGCTGTGGTTTCATGATGAATCGCAAATGCGCTCGCCAACGGGAATGCTCTCATTGGCTGTATGCAACCTAAACAGAAAGTTGCAGGTGCCATTGTATCATCCAGGAATGGTTCCTGGGGCTGAAAGTTTATGTGTAAGCTAGCATAAGGGGTCAGGGTGGAGATACTCTGACCCCATGTTTGATAAATGGGTGTAATAGTGACACACGTTTGTGTCCAAAATAGATTTTTTTTAATTGTGCGTGATATTTGTGATGATGCCGCGACTGCCAGCGTGGTCTCCGTGTGTCATCTCGGGGATATCGTGAATATTGGTAGAAATATAAAATATATATATATATATTTTTACACACTTGCCTGTCACTGTCACACACTCATGTACATGCTTACAAACTCACTCAGACACTTATACACCCATTCACATATCCACTCAACACTTATACATTCAGTCATATACCAACTAAGATACTCATGCACTCACTCACATACCCATTCAGGTACTTATGCGCCTACTTATAGACTTACTCAGACATTGATGTACCCATGTTCGGACCCATTCAGAGACTCACACACCTACCTACAGACCCACTCACACACTCATGTATGCTCTCACAGACCCACTGAGACACTCATACACCCACTCACAGATCCACTGAGACACTCATACACCCAACCATGCAGTCACTCCCACACTCAGTTACAGACCGTCTCAGAGTCTTATGGACTGAGTCAGTCACTCCTACACTCAGAAACTTACACACCCACTCAGAAACTCACTCATATATACACGCACCCACTCACTCACCTATTCAAGGCTCATGCATCCACTCACAGACCCACCAGACACTCGCCCTCTAAGTCACAGACACACTCAGACACACATGCATGCACTCATTCACTCACCCACTCACAGACTTATGCTCTCACTCACAGACCCATTGAGACACTCATACACCCACTCACAGATCCACTCAGATACTCATACATCCACTAAACAGACTCACTCAGACACTCACATACACCTCACAGTCAGTCAAACAGCCACTCATAGACCCACTCAGAGTCTTATGTACCCAGTTAGTTAAACAGCCAGAGACTCATGTGCCAATGCACAGTCGCACTCACACACCCACGCACCCACTGACAGAACCACTCAGACACTCATGCTGGCAGTCAGAGGCCCACTGAAAGACTCATGCACTCACTCACAGATCGTCTCAGACACTCATGCACCCACTCACTTACCCATTCAGACACCCACTTAGACACTCATGTATCCACTAACAGATCCAGTCAGACAGCCAACTACTTACTTACAAATAGACAAAGGCACTCATGCACCGACTCACAATGCTATGCTGACTCAACATTTAAAAAAAAAATAAAACCAGTTATTATTGTACTTTCTGATAAACACATACCAGATCAAAAAATGAATGGTATATAACATAAATATAATATACAATATCCAATTATAGAAATAAAATACGAAAGTCAATTAGGAAATTGATGTATAAAAACACAACTTAGAATTTCACTGAAAAACCAAAGGTTACAGGGATGTTATAGTTGGGAATTAGCATTTAAAAAACCTAAGAAATTCACTGAAAAAACCAAAGGTTACAGGGATGCTATGGTTAGGAAATAGAATTTTTTTTAAACGTATAGATTTACTGAAAATTCCAAAGGTTACAGGGACGTTACTGATGACATCTCAAATGACATTTCACTCATACAAAACCAGAGCAGTTATAGCTAGCTGAGCTAACTATAACTAGAGCCCCTGCAATGCACTGCTTCTGACCTCATGTACCCACTCACATCCCAATATAACTTTCATACACCCACTCCAACTTCGCCAGTACCATTCTCAAAACTATTGACATAGCCATACCAGTACTTACACACTCACTCACTGATTCATAGGTCTATACACACATCCACTCAGTCACCCATACAGCCACTCACACACTGTCAGTTACCCATAGAGCTACTAACACACCTACTTACTCACCCATAGTCAATCACACAGCCACTTACACACCTATAAAGTTCTACACACACCTGGTCACTTAGTCACACAGATACTAACATATACTGATTTAACTATGCTGTCAGTGACACAAGCACCCATTCACCCATACATCTACTCTCACAACCGCTCACTCACACATATAGTCACTCATATACTCCAACACTCAACGATATGCTTTCCACATATGCAGTTACTCACCCATATGCCACTGACACATTCACTCACCGACACAGCCATACTTACACTCAGTCACCCATACAGCCCCTCACAGATGCACTCACAAACCCATACAGCCACTGACTCACCCACTCACTTCTCCATGCAGGCAGTCAAAAACCCCGTCACACTACCACACAGACATTCATACACCCATACGGGTACTCAGACAACCAATCAGTCACTCATACAGCCCCTCATGTGCCCACTCACCAACCCATAAAGCCACTTGTGGACACTAAGGCAACATGGAGCATGGCATCCATTGCCCAATAAATACTTTCAGAAAATTGTATCTTCAGGAATTGGGTGATAAGCATCACTCCATATACCGAGCCGGCTACCCTGCCCTATTAGTCCCAGAGCACATTAATGCCGCACAAGTAAATCCAAAAAGAATTGTAACATCAGTGCTCAGAGGAACAACAGGGCTTTCTTTAATCGACAAAGAACATCCTCAAGATAATAGCAGAAGCAGTGTGGAACCCGCAATGCCATTGTTATGGCAAGCCGACCTGAGATGGATTTTAAGGACAATAAATAATCACAGAAATTGACAATACCGCGATAAATCACTGACAATCAATACCAATAGTTCACTAAGGATATGTTCATGGAATATAAATGGATTGGCCAGCAAAATGTCGGATCCAGATTTTGTCATCTATCAAAGGCAATTTGACAACATAGCACTACAGGAAACTTGGTTGACAGACCCTCCACATCTTCAAGGCTATTTGGCTTTTTTACCCCAGCACTCAAGGTGGCAAATTTTTGGCATCTCCAGGGATGCCTCGTAACTTACATCTCAAATCCAAGGACATCAATAGCCTGCGCAGTCGGCCCAACATCTCCAGCAAACATGGCAATAAATTTACTAACCCCATCAATAACATCAAGGGAAAAGAGTACTAATATCATATTAATAAATGCTTATCTCCACCCTAAAAGGAAAATAAAGGCGGCAAAGATACTGCGTGAGTTCTTGGAGGCATCTAGAAGCGAAGAGGCAGCAACAGACATCATTCTCACTGGGTATTTTAATCTCAATTTAATGGGCTCCTCTACAGGTGATGAAGTATTTATTCAAAACTCAATTTGGAATATTCTCTCACAGGGAGAAATCCCACTAGGCCGCCCAACTAAAACTGGCAAGCGCTTACTGGAGGGAATCAATGCAGTCCTAAGATCTCTTGAGATATACAGTAATCAGGTGATATTCAGTCCATCTGGATGCAGTGATTTTAAATGGTACATCCAGAAGTTTTCTCTGGGGTCTAGCACTTCTTCCTTTAAGAAATGTTCCACAGGGAAAATCTTCCAATCTGGTAGCAAATGATCCACAAATTTAAAATGATTGGCTACAGACTGGCCAAGTTTCTTATCTATCATTGATGATTTGTGTTTCCTGAATGGTGTACTGAGGTCATTCATTGTTTGGCCTACATGTTGTTTAATACAGCTTTGGTGTTGGCACTAATTCAAATAAATAATGCATTTTGAGCGACATGTAAGATGCTCTTATTCCACAGAACCTTCTCATTACAGAACTAGTTACTGATGATGATTGTAAAAGGTATTCACACATGATGCACTGTTGCAGGGATTCTGCACATACACAGAACTATGCACAGGAATACAGGACTTTGGTGTATAGGGGCTAAGCCTTCCTACCGCCTCAGTACCCACAATCCCAGGACCGAATAGCTATAGTGTCTCACTTGCTCTCCTAAACAATCACGAAGATGCAAATGATTAGACACCCCAGAACACAACACCCCCGACTCTCTCAGGAATTGCGGTAACAAAACATGCCCTTTCGCTCGCTCACTCGTACTTGTCCACAATAAGAATTGTCTGAGACACGAGTATAGTTTAAAATGTTTATTTTAACTATCATGCTCTATAACGCATTATATAAGCCACTACCAACAGCAAAATGCATATACTCAACAAAGTTAGCATTGTAGTAAGTCCATATATCATAAAGGGAGATGTCATTTTATAAAGACAGTGGATAAGGGGTTATAAGGCCTAACCACCCTTCCCTTGGTAAGAAGAAGTATTATTATATAATAGAAGATCTCTGGGCTTTGTCAGCAGACCCCATACCTCAGTGCCTAGATGGTATATCTACATCATAGGAACAGCATGGCTCTTCTCTCTGGAAAGGTCCCTCTTCAAGTGTGTGTTAACCAAACATGCATTCCCATAATATCAAAGCACAAGTGTTCAGCAGTCGCAGCTGTGTTAGCATGTTTTGTCTAGGTGCTAGGGACTGGCCAGAACAGAATAACAAGGGGCATTGTTTATCGACCTTACTCACCGTGTTCAGACTAAACTCCAGGAACAGACAGAGAATGCACAAAGCAGACGGTTCTCATGTGAAAGGCATAAACAGAGTCTTGCAAAAATAAAGTCATGTAGTAAAGTGCGCAAAAGTGGCATCTTGGCAGCAGAGCTCATGCTAACTTAGCGATATCGACAATGACCCTATCCGCCATATGACACCCTCCCCTTGGCCAGTTCATAGCATATAGACAAAAGACCCAAACAGAGTTCAAAGATAAGCAGAGTCAGAAAACACTTATAAAAACACAAATTCTGAAGTTTCCCCAAAAAAACAACTTTTCATTTAAAATGCAATTTAAGGCGAATTTGGATAATCCATCAAATTCAATGAACTTAAGAATGCCATTTGTTCCAAAAGGTCATCCCTATCGTTCGTAGTAAAGAGGGATGCCATCCAGTTAAGTAGGTCGAAGGAACACAAGTGTTCCTCATAATCAGTTGCTTCCAAGAGCATATCCGGGCAACTTGCGTGATATTCGATGAAACTCAGTTGTAAGAGACGCTGTGCAGCCGCACAGGTATTCCATTCAGCCAACCCTCCAAATGCAGCCGCACGCATCAAATGGCCATCCCCAGAACAGGTCTGGTCATGGACCAGTAATGGACCCACTAACAGATCATAATCCGGGTCTGTGCCAGATGCATTGAAGAGGCACAAATCCAATGCCCGATAGAAAGGGCACCGTCGGCAGTAGAACACAGGTTGCATACAAGTGAAGTAGGTGAAGCAAAACGTTAGTCTATAACTTGCGCCAAGCGTCGCCAACGGCAAGCATCCAAAAAGTTGTTGCATTCGGTCACGGTATAGTTGCAATTGGCCGGGTCTGTGCAGTACCACAAGATGGACAGCCATTGCGTAACAGGAGCAGAAGTACCAGCATGACAGCGCTAGCACTAAGGGAAAACCTCCGAAGGCAATGGAAAAAATAGAATGGATAAAGGCCGGTATTACTCCCCAATTTGTCTGAAAAGAGGTCACAAGGCCGTATCCCACAAGTTTTAAAAAATGTGCAAGGCCTTCAGTATCAGACGCATTAAATATTTGGTACATTAATTCCCCAAAATGAAGTGGGAGATTGGTATTCAGCAGCGAGTGTATCTCACTTGCGGTTCTCGCCACCTGTAATTTGAAGGTCTCTCGCACTGATGTGAGAGCCACTTCTTGTTGAAATAAAAGTGCTTTAAGTCTGCTTAATTTATTGAAATCTGTTTTCAAAGTCAGAATGGAAGGCCAAAGCGAACTATCTACAATCCCATGCAGGGTGGAAAAAGGACATTGCTGCAACAAGTAACACGTAGCGAAACTGTATCTTAATACGGGATGCCAGCCCGTAAGCCACAGCAGTCGTGGGTATTCAAAATAAGATAACTGCCATTTGAAACCAATGTGAGCGTGGGAATAATCGCTGGGACGGGCGTACCTTTTAAAAAACAAGCTAGATGAGGGGCAGAAACGTTACAAGCGCTGTGCAATTTAACTTGCTTGCCAACTAGGGAATATCCTACTGCGGAATCGCACTCCTCCCCTGTTAGGAAAACTTCCTTATCCTCCCGTAGACATCTGTAGGTGAAAGGCAAGGATCGCAATGCATGAATAAACGCACTTCCCAGGGGTTCAAAACAGCCTATCATGAATTGTTTCATGTAAATGGCAGAGAAATAACGCCATGGATTAACCACACGGCTGAATCAGTCTCTACTACAGAAAATGGTAAATGTTCTAATTGTTCTATGTGTAAAAGGGTGTATGTCCCATCTTTCATAGACATGAACCTTTGTTTATCAGTTAAATTAAATGGCAAAAACAAAGCAGAAGCATTCAAATAATCCCAGAGTACTGTCCATGCAAACTGCATTACAGATCGCAATTGATTATGACCATGGTACAATACAGATACATCACTCTGAACAATATCTTGAAGGAGGAGCCTCATCAAGATGGCTGCTCGGAGCTGCCGCTCAGTGGTGAACCCTCTCACCAGCCTCCTATGCGGCATTCCGCTGCGCTGTTATCCTACCTAAAACTAAGATTCTGCAACCGGAATGCAGGCGGATCACTTGAAGCGCAAAATCGCCCTTCTCCGATCTTGCATCGCAGAGTAATGAGCCGCGACGTCCCTGCCACTGAATATACCAAGATGGCTCCTGGGGAACTGTGAGATCGCACCCGGTGGTCGAAAGAAGTGCTCTGCGATGTAGCTGACCTCTGTTTAACCAGCCAACAGTGGCCCCCCCTCAAAAAGTGATTTGCACCTTTCGTAAGACCTGCTTGCAGATCCGAGAGAACTTCCTTGCGGCATACAGAACACAAGATGGCGGCTCGGATTGATCTGCGCTCGCCATGATGGAGAAGGTGTGTGGTAGCAAGTGATGACTCACCTCGGCTTGGCGGTGGCTACCCGGGACATCGAGACTGGAGCGCGTACCGCCGAGACAAGACGGCGCAATCAGGCGGACTACGGTAGCCCGATTGTGAAGTTCGTTCCGGCAGCGGAGTGAGTTCGCGGCAGCAGAGTAAGTGAGACACAGCGGGACATCCATGACATCAAACGGCCCAACGGCGGCCGGAGCGCCCTCCTTCCCTGCGGTGCGGTAATTCGAGGAAGTGGGAAGTATTTTTGAATCGCTGCCGGGGGCTTCACTCAACAGCCTATATGCAGGGGCTGTGTGGATCGCGCGCTATAGAAACAAGTAAGACTCTAGAGTCGCCCCGCCTGTCCTGCTAATGGAGGCTGTTTTCTCCCTCTGGCGGTTTTCACTCGACATCACGCGCTCCCCCTAAAGACATGCGGACCTTGGCTCTGCTCATCATGCCGATCTCCTGCTTAATCTGCACCCCCTTTCATCCAAAGTATAGAAAATTGTGGGGATCCTCTGAAATTGTACATCAAGGACTCATCCCCCCTGCCTGACCTCAAGATGGTCGCCTCAGTCATTGACTCTGTGAACTCTCCATCGACAGCTGAGACCCAGCCATTTTGACTGATGCCCGGTGGAGCTACCTCGCGAGCTAAAGGGGAGATGGGCTATGGATTCCCTCCTTGGCCATCGCCTACCCAGCCGGTCCTTGGGCAAACTCTCCTGCGTCTCTCCTGACCTTATCTCCCTCCTCCCCCTTCACCATACCCCCTACCGTTCTACTATTCTCTTCTTTACGGCTATTGACCCCTGCCCTCACAGTTCCCACCCTGTTTATCCACTGGACTTTCTTACGTGAACTCTCCCTCGTCAGTTTGAGACCTAGATATTTGACTGATGCCCGATGGAGCTACCTTGCTTAGCTAAAGGGGAGATGGGCTGTGGATTCCCTCCTCGGACGTCACCTACCCAGTCGGTCTTTGGGCAGACTTCCCTTTGTCTCTCCTGCCGTCTTTTCCCTCATCCTCCCCCTCACACTTCCCCGTTCCCCCCTCCTCCCTACTTCTCTCACCTTTCTTTCCTCTTTCAATGTGTTGCTTATTTTTGACGTAATGTGTAATTGTTATCATTTTCTGTAACTTTGTGTAACCGAATGTAAAGCACTCTGATACCTACGGGTCTAGCCAGCGCTATATAAAACTCATTAAATAAATAAAATAAAAAATGTCAATAACAGATGAAACAATATTATCAAGAGCATAAATACGGAACGACAATGTGTTTATACTATTGTCGACAACTGCAAGCAATTTTTCCAAATTAGCTTTGTCAATTTGTCGCAGACTGAACGCTGCTTCCATCTGCGATATTGTTTCCATAATTCATTATAAGCCTCATAGATAAAACGTTTTGATCTGGGTGATTTAGGGCCTAGTATAAAATCAGCCAAATTGACGTCGCTTGACAAGAGTGACAGGTGTTGTTTTATTGACAACAGCTTGGAGTGTCCCAACCATAGTTGACACAATTTCCCCACCGAGTACGTGGTGACTGAATGAGAATGTGGGAAACGTGGATCAGGTCTAGTCTGTGTGAAACCTGTTGTTGCATTATGAAAATGCAGTTGATATGCAGTGGAATTGGTTTGCCACATCAACCATCCTGAGGAGTCAATGTCAGAGACATTTAAACTGCCATTTCTAAAAAGGGCTTGCAGGACATTGAGTGTATGATTGGTGTATTCACGCCAAGTATCATACTCAGCCAATAAAGGAATGGACGGAATATACAAATTCTTGGCTGTAGCCAAGCCAAAACAAGTAGTTTGTTGTACCGAGTCATTCAAGAACAATATTTGAGAAGGAATGAGACATGCATGATGCAAAGCCTCAGTTCCCCGGACCTGCCAAGGTTTAGTGCCCCAAATCGATTTTAAATCAAAGGTATCTTTCCAGTGTTTGTAACCATGTAAGGCCAAATCCAACCTAAATGAATTAGAATAAATACATTTTTTGTGAGACAACATAAATATTGACTGAGCAGGCATTCTTAACTTATAGAAATAGGACTCTGTATTGGACGTATAGTTAATCTGCAAAGTAGGTGAACTTGTCCAGGACCGTTTTAGAGCTACCCTTTAAGGGAGCTGGACAATGTTCCCAATGGGTAAAATTAAAAACAGGTCTTCAGGTGTTTGATTTATGCAAGAAATGATGGCCATAATGTTGATAACAGAATAAATCTGCATAATTGGCTGAATTCAAATACAAATCTTCAGCATGAAATGCAGCATAATACTTTAAATCAGAAAACAATGAATGTACTGCTTGTACATTCCAATCAACTGAATGTGTGTCCTGTGTTACCAAATCTCCTAGTGAAATGCGAAACACGTATGGTATCTTGAGGACCTCTGTCGGGCCATGGATCTCGAATGCACCTTTATCCCAAATGATGCCATCTGCAACAGGGAAGGCGGAAATGTTCATGAGTGCTTGGTCATGTTTCATGATATGGTATGATGTATGGGGAGCCAGAATTCCATCACCCAACTTCACAGCAGAGTGTTCTGGTAAATAGTGAACATTGATTAGCAAGAAAAATACTGTCACAAAACCAATCCACATGAAAAAGAAAATTAATATGAGCACCAGCCAAATGTATGTCCAAGGCGGGATCAAGTAAGTCTTTTTGAACTAGGAGATGAAAAGACTCGAAGAAGAAGAATCATGAGAGAAGCTTGTTCGGTCCACATAATAACAACTTGCTCCTAAGCTCATTAAAGGAGGCTGTGCAGCATCAGACGGATGATGTAAAGGACTGTCAGGTACTTCAACATGGGACTCATCCACAGGATAAGCATACTCGATGTCCGCATTGGGGGAAGTTGAGGGTGCAATGGGCAGAAAGTCAATAGCAGTTTCCATCTCTCCCTCCACGACGTGGGCACTAGTCAAA
This sequence comes from Calotriton arnoldi, assembly GCA_963921515.1. Taxonomy (NCBI): domain Eukaryota; kingdom Metazoa; phylum Chordata; class Amphibia; order Caudata; family Salamandridae; genus Calotriton; species Calotriton arnoldi. The sequence goes on from CAWUFW010005526.1 coordinate 82,729, forward strand.
GAAGCTGCAGCCATCGGATTCAGAAAAATAGCGTTGCTTGAAACACTGGGAGCCACACTATGTAGAATCAGCCATATGGTGTAGTTTGACATTGTCAATTGAAATGTATCTATTTTCTTTGCGACCAGGCAAAGGAGGAAAAATCACTGTACGAGTACCCTTCAATTCAAGAACTGGGACCGGTGCACGATAAGAGGGACCAAATTCTTTCTTGTTCTCCAGCTTTTCTCGTACCAGATCTCCAATCTTAGGAAGCCAACCGGTGACCGGAAACAGCATTGCCGTTTCACTGGAAAAGGGTGACTGTTCTGTGGTGAAGCTGTCATGGGTCTTTTGTAGGTCCTGTAACATAGCAGAATGGTTATCTACGTCAAATGTTGAGGGCACCTGCCAGAGACGTCTAGACCATCAAGGTCTGGCACAAACATTTTAATGCCAAAGAGCATTTCTTATGGGGTCCGCCCACTCAGAGATCTTCTTGGGAGATTATTAAGTGCACGTTGAGCCCCATACAAATAGGTCAGCCAGTTCCTGCTAGTACCTAAGACCCTAGCTGTCAAAGATTGATTTAAGTCACGGTTCTTTCGCTCCACTATAGAATTGCCCTCAGGCCTGTATGGAGACAAAAACTGCACCAGCACCCCCAAAGACCTTATACAATCCTTGTACGCCTTAGAGGTGAATGCTGGACCTTGGTCTGAATGGAAGGTGCCACAGGCAAACGTCCCGACACGCAACTCTCTAATGACATTTTGAGCGTCAGCACTGCGTTGTGACCAAACCCATAGGAATCTAGTGCACGAATCCACTGCAACAAAAATGTATTTATATGCAGTATCAGAAGTGAAGGGACCGCAGTGATCAAGATAAATACAGCCAAACGGCTGATTTGAAATATAAAGCTGTGTTTGTGGTGGTCGTGAAATCGTAGATGGTTTAATTTGAAAGCACGTAATTATGGGTTTGTCTATATAAACCACGCCACCAATAACGTTGCTGTAAGATAGAAAGAGTCGCGGAAACTCCGACATGTGCAGATGCCATGCCTTCATGTGCGGCTATTATCAAAGGAAGCCTGCGGTCCATGTTGGGAATCACCGATCCCCAATGGAAGGTATTGTAGCATAAGGGACTTGTTCGGGGGGACAAATGATAAGAATACTTAGAAGGGAAGCCCTGCGGGTAATCTTTTCCTTCCTTCGTAGCAGCTATGGCTGCCAGAATATCATTATCTATTTTAGTCATGGACCTTGTAACTGCTGCCACGGAACACGTGGCTACTGCAGATTTGGCTGCCTCATCAGCCAAAGAATTGCCAACAGTATGTACTCCCACAAGCTGATGGCCAAGAGTATGTATAACCTGTGTAAGTGGCAGACGTTCTTTAAGTTCTGCCACTCAGACCCAAAGCATTTTATGCTTTATTGCGCTGCCTCTAGAGTCACGATAATCATTCTGAGACCAGAAGAATAAATTGTCATTAAAAGACTGGACACAGTAGTAGGAATCGCAGACTGTTCACATTAGGATCAGCAAATTCTAGAGCCAAAAGAAGAGCATGCAGCTCCGCCAATTGCGCCGTACAGTCTCCAAGTGCCTGTGTATGCACAATGGAAGACTTAAATTCACTATTTACAATTGAACCCGCCACAATAGTGCAAGCCGCCGAATAAGCATAATTGGACCCAATGGCCGGTTGAGCCGAGCCGTCGGTATAAATGATACCTTTGTTCTGGTCCAAAGGCAGGAACGACAACTGAGGAGGATGAACATGTCCATACTGTAAAAACTCCTGTGTCTGCAATGCGGGATCAAAAATAAACGTGACATCAGCCAATGTCAAAGAAGCAGCCCATTGTATCCAACGGGGAGGTAAAGCTTTAGAATTTGGTACACTCGCCTTAGTCACTGCTTCTAAAGCAGGTATAGGCGAAACCATAAGAATTCGTTTCCATTGCACCAGAGATCGTTCTTTGAGAATCGCCATTTGGCCCGCAGTCAAAAACAATTCAACATTGGAAAAGGGCATTTCTGCTGCCGTGTGCAAATGTGATTTGTATGCAATTGGTACTGTGTCACCGTCATTAAACGTTAAGTATGTGAAACCTATTGTCCCCAGCACAATTCGTATGACCAGGTTCGTAGAATTATCATGTGTTAACAAGAACTTGGTCGCAAGTAGATCTGATTGCAAAGATTGAAGAATAAAGGTATGTTCCGGAAGTCAGCTGGCTCAAGAATACGAAGTTTGTTTCAATGCATAAAGCGGTTTAATACGCTGGGCATAATCAGGAATGTAGGTCCTCCCGAAATTCAAAAATCCCAGCAAAGACTGAAGTTTTTTCACAGTAGATGGAGGCTGCAATTGTGCTCACTTCTCCAGAAAGTGGGGGGCCAACCCTCTACCTTCATTATTGCGCTCATAGCCCAAAAAAAGCACTGCTAAACAAGCGATGCGTGATTTTGCAAAGTTAAATTTATACCCAAAGTCGGCAAACGACAGAATAATTCAATCCATGCGGACAAGATGCGGAATCAGTTCATCATCCGTCAGATAAATGTCATCGACATAGGAGAACGCATCTGGGTCAATGCTGTGTAACAAAGACACAACACGTGCAGCAAAAGCCCCAGGGCTGTTCTTATCGCCCATAGGCAAACGCGTAAATCTTTTTTGGTTACCGACCGCGGTAAATGCAGTCAAATCACGGCTCTCTTGAGCCAAATTGTGACTGTAAAAACCATTGGTTATATCCAGTGTCGTCTTGTATTTTTTATGAACAATGTTATTTACTAGCGCAGAGCCATGTGTGTTCTGTACTGCAAATGTACAAACATGACTATTTAAATTTTGATAAAATAATACAATGCGATACGAACCATTTGGTTTCGATATCGGAAAAAGAGGATTATTCATGGGTGATACACAGGGTTCAATTACACCTTGATATTCCAATTGGGACAAAATGTCACAGCCGGAAGAATTAGCCTCTCGTCTGATCGGAGATTGTGATTGAGGCTGCGGCGTAGATCGCAAAGGAATTTCATGTGCCGGAGAATCCCTATCCCAGCCAACCTGATTACGATACACTGCCGGAGCCAGGGCCAATGCCCACTCCGATGCCTAAGCCGTTTAGCTTCCTCAGGGACCTAGCACAAAAAACTCGGAAGTATCACGTCCTCCCCTCGAGAAGAGGCCAAATCAAACGGTGGAGGCCAATCCACCTCCGCCAACAAAATGTCATACGAGTAGGTGAGATTTTCCCAGAAAACCGCAGTAATTGTACGCTGTACATCACCTTCAATCTGGAGGACTATTTCATATAGTCTATCTGGTGGTGCAACTCATGTATCTGCTGTTTCCACTGTAATGAATGTATCAGTTGCTCTCGCCGCCAGACAATGACACAGGGCCTCCTTCACTATGGTAACTTCTGCCGCGCTGTCGAGGAGTGTCACTGCCCATGTCCAATCTAGGAGTATGGTTCTCACCATCTGAGGCATACTTCGCTGTTAAAGTGGCAACTTTTTTCTTCTGGTACGGGGGTCTAAAAAGAGGCAGTCCCTCCGGTTTGGCTTTTACGTCAAACTGGCGTGGCGGATCACGCCTCTGCTGAGGGGACGCACCTTTTCCGTGCTCCTGGCGCTCTCCACCACCGACTTGAGAATCTGATGGGTCCTGTAAAGACCAAGGAGAGCGCTGATCAGGGACTTGAAATCTCTCTGGAGACTTAAGTTTAGCACGGTCACGCAAATCATATTTATGCTCAGAAGCTTCAGGTGTCGGTGAACCAGCACGCGAACCCTACTTCCGTTGCTGCTGCCGCTGATTCTTATTCCAGTTCTTTTTAGGAAAGAATGGGTGCCCATCCTTCTCAGGTTGGGCTTTTGTTTGAGTTTGAGTAAAAGGCCTAAGTCCCAGACTATTGCGCCCTAATGTTTTATAAGCTTTAGCAATAATCTTTGGTAATTAACGCTGTTTGTCTGCGTCAGCAACAGCCTTCAAGCGCTGAGCCACCTGCAAGCTTACTGCTTCACCCTTTACATTAGCAAGGATCATATCGCAAACAATATTGAACACCCCTACCAGTCTCATTCCTAACGCCAGGGGCGCTTCGGCTCCATGCTCATCTTGAACACGTTTAATCATGAAAGGGAGAACGGTCATGGAGGGAGTGTCAAAACACTGTGAATATACCGCTGCAAACACTTTTCCCCAAGTGTTACAATCAGCTAACTCGGGAATAAGTCCTTTAGGTAAGCTCATAGTCAAAATTCTGTATTTTTCAAAAGGTGAGTTATTTGGAAAAACAGCTTCGAGTTGTTCAAACTTTTCAGCTAACCAATAAGGGAGTTTTTCCTTATTTTGAGGACGTTTGCCCATCACTGAGTTAATCATGATGGGACTTATAACCATACCCCCATGTCTGAGCGGTTGTGCAGCAACTCCAGGCTGTGCAACCTGTATGTTGCACGATATGAACTGTATAACAGCCCTGTGTACACAAATTAACGACGTATGTAAGACGCGGAGCTCTGCGACAGTAACATCAAGGTAGTTTGGATGTGGTGTATACCCAGCCAAAACGGGACACGTGGCCCTATCAATAGATAAGGGGCCTAAACGGACTGCTGTCAAAGGGTGTGGAAGAGCGCCATTAAACCATATGGTATGTTGCCAAGCTGTCAAAGGAACTTCAAAAGATCTATAAGGTTGATAATCCAGCGGAAGTGCGGTGGCATTATATTCATGAAACCAATTATCATTTCTATTCACTGCTGGAAAAGTGACCCAAGAATAGAAGACTTCAAAGCGGTGTGCTGCATCTGCTTCAACAACGAAAATAAGTGCAGTACTAGCATTAGGGACTCCATGTTGAGTCAAATAAGCTGTAACTGGAGCGCTGTTTGGAGCCACTATGGCAACCGCTAATGAAAAGAAGATTAAAACCAACCTATGAGTGGCAGCGCAACAACAGGTAATATGGAAAGAAAGACCTTTTAAATTCAAGCTTGAATAACCTATAAAATCTCAAATATAGGAGGCTACGCCATCACAACCATCTCTGGAAACAGAAGTGAGGGAATGGTGGTCAAGCACAAGCACGACTCAGGAGTCTCGCAACGTTGGTGGTGCCATGTTGCAGGGATTCTGCACATACACAGAACTATGCGCAGGAATACGGGACTTTGGTGTATAGGGGCTAAGCCTTCCTACCGCCTCAGTACCCACAATCCCAGGACCGACTAGCTATAGCGTCTCACTCGCTCTCCTAAACAATCACGAAGATGCAAATAACTAGACACCCCAGAACACAACACTCCCGACTCTCTCAGGAATCACAGTAACAAGACATGCCCTTTCGCTCGCTCACTCGTACTTGTCCACAATAAGAATTGTCTGAGACACGAGTATAGTTTAAAATGTTTATTTTAACTATCATGCTCTATAACGCAGTATACGAGCCACTACCAACAGCAAAATGCATATACTCAACACAGTTAGCATTGTAGCAAGTCCATATATCATAAAGGGAGATGTCATTTTATAAAGACAGTGAATATGGGGCTATAAGGCCTAAAACACCCTACCCTTGGTAAGAAGAAGCATTATTATATAATAGAAGATCTCTGGGCTTTGTCAGCAGACCCCATACCTCAGTGCCTAGATGGTATATCTACATCATAGGAACAGTATGGCTCTTCTCCCTGGAAAGGTCTTTCTCCAAGTGTGTGTTAACCAAACATGCATTCCCATAATATCAAAGCATGAGTCTTCAGCAGTCACAGCTGTGTTAGCATGTTTTGTCTAGGTGCTAGGGACTGACCAGCACAGAATAACAAGGGGCATTATTGACCTTGCTCACCGTGTTCAGACTAAACTCCAGGAGCAGACAGAGAACGCACAAAGCAGACGGTTCTCATGTGAAAGGCATAAACAGAGTCTTGCAAAATTAAAGTCATGTAGTAACGTGCGCAAAAGCGGCATCATGGCAGCAGAGCTCATGCTAACTTAGCGATGTCGACAATGATCCTATCCGCCATATGACAGCACCTTTTAGAGCCAAAGCAATGAACCCCCTGCATTTGTTACAGCTTGCTTGAGTTCAGCTCTCACAATAAGAGATTATAAATTGGGAGCTCTGTAGAAAGCAATGACTGGCAGTTTTTGAAAAATCTTTTGCAATTCTTCACAAGTAGACAGTAAGGGAAATATTTTTTGCATTGTATTTCTGTAGTGAGGAGCTGATGGATTACAGTTAACCACAAATGGAATTCTATCACTTTTGCCTATGCTGTTGATATTCCAAATAAGTGCTTTCCTGGGTCACTGCACAGACTTGTCAATTTGTTGCTGCATGAAATGCAGAGGATAATCTCACTTTTCAAATAATGTAGCAAGCTCCTGTAAATAGTCTTTACAGGTGTTCACATTGCTGCAGATGTCTTATTCTGAGTGCTTGGCTGTAGATGATGCTATGTTTACTGCGGTATGGGTGACATGAAGCCCAGTTCAGATACAAATGAGCATCTGTAAGCTTGTGTTAAAGATCAATTTTGTTCATGAATGGTGAGTAGCATATCCAGAAAAGGGAGATGATGCTTCTGTTTACTATTGCTGCTAGTAAATCTGATGGTAGAATGCATACTTTTGATATAAGCGATACAAAAGGGGATGATGGAAGGAACGTTTGAGCCAATCAAACACTCACCCCCAGTCAACTGATCTGGGTTTAATCCATCATCATTCTTTAGCTCACTCCACCACCCCAGTCCAGACATGGCCACATGCAAATCAGTCTGACCCTGTGCCTCATGGGAACAGTCCAGCCCGAACTGCCAAGCCATGTCTTCCCTGGACCGGAAACAAGCATCCTAGGACCGGTTTCTGGCATTCCAGCCGTCATCAGCCAGGCTTGCTTGAATCCAGTGGCAAAGTGAGCAAGGGACCCACGTCTGGGCATACCCCCGCCAACTTAGGGGTATGCCCAGACGTGGGTCCCTTGCTCACTTTGCCACAGGGTCAGACTGATTTGCATATGGCCATGTCTGAACTGGGGTGGTGGAGTGAGCTAAAGAATGATGATGGATTAAACCCAGATCAGTTGACTGGGGGTGAGTGTTTGATTGGCTCAAACGTTCCGTCCATCATCCACTTTTGTATCGCTTTGTTCACCCTAAGTTGGTGGGGGTATGCCCAGACGTGGGTCCCTTGCTCACTTTGCCACTGGATTCAAGCAAGCCTGGCTGATGACGGTTGGAATGCCAGAAACCGGTCCTAGGATGCTTGTTTCCGGTCCAGGGAAGACATGGCTTGGCAGTTCGGGCTGGACTGTTCCCATGAGGCACAGGGTCAGACTGATTTGCATATGGCCATGTCTGAACTGGGGTGGTGGAGTGAGCTAAAGAATGATGATGGATTAAACCCAGATCAGTTGACTGGGGGTGAGTGTTTGATTGGCTCAAACGTTCCGTCCATCATCCCCTTTTGTATCGCTTTGTTCGCCCTAAGTTGGCGGGGGTATGCCCAGACGTGGGTCCCTTGCTCACTTTGCCACTGGATTCAAGCAAGCCTGGCTGATGACGGCTGGAATGCCAGAAACCGGTCCTAGGATGCTTGTTTCCGGTCCAGGGAAGACATGGCTTGGCAGTTCGGGCTGGACTGTTCCCATGAGGCACAGGGTCAGACTGATTTGCATATGGCCATGTCTGAACTGGGGTGGTGGAGTGAGCTAAAGAATGATGATGGATTAAACCCAGATCAGTTGACTGGGGGTGAGTGTTTGATTGGCTCAAACGTTCCGTCCATCATCCCCTTTTGTATCGCTTTGTTCGCCCTAAGTTGGCGGGGGTATGCCCAGACGTGGGTCCCTTGCTCACTTTGCCACTGGATTCAAGCAAGCCTGGCTGATGACGGCTGGAATGCCAGAAACCGGTCCTAGGATGCTTGTTTCCGGTCCAGGGAAGACATGGCTTGGCAGTTCGGGCTGGACTGTTCCCATGAGGCACAGGGTCAGACTGATTTGCATATGGCCATGTCTGAACTGGGGTGGTGGAGTGAGCTAAAGAATGATGATGGATTAAACCCAGATCAGTTGACTGGGGGTGAGTGTTTGATTGGCTCAAACGTTCCGTCCATCATCCCCTTTTGTATCGCTTTGTTCGCCCTAAGTTGGCGGGGGTATGCCCAGACGTGGGTCCCTTGCTCACTTTGCCACTGGATTCAAGCAAGCCTGGCTGATGACGGCTGGAATGCCAGAAACCGGTCCTAGGATGCTTGTTTCCGGTCCAGGGAAGACATGGCTTGGCAGTTCGGGCTGGACTGTTCCCATGAGGCACAGGGTCAGACTGATTTGCATATGGCCATGTCTGAACTGGGGTGGTGGAGTGAGCTAAAGAATGATGATGGATTAAACCCAGATCAGTTGACTGGGGGTGAGTGTTTGATTGGCTCAAACGTTCCGTCCATCATCCCCTTTTGTATCGCTACTTTTGATATAAGCCATAAATTGCTCAAATGCTGTTCTTCCTGCATTTTATATTATGAATGTGTCATCAATGTATAGTAGCCATAACAGTGGTTTGATGCTAGAAGTAGCAAGTATATAGTCCTCTAGTTTTCCCATGAAGATATTTGCATAAGATGGAGCCACTCGAGTGCCCATGGAAGTCCCTTGTATCTGCAGATAGTGTTTACCATTGAAGGTAAAATTGTTGAACTTAAGATTAACTTTTGCAAATTTGGTAAGCATGTTCATTGATGGCTTTTTCACAGTTATTTTATTAAGAGCTTCAGATAATGCTATAAGCCCTTCCTCATGTTGGATATTGGTGTATAATGATGTAACATTAAATGTAGCCAGCAGAGTGTCCTCATCAAATGTGTAGGTTAAATTACATTTTTCAACAAACTGAAGGAAGTGACTGGCATCTTTAAGAAATGATTGAAGCTCCTGTACAATGGGCTGGAGGTGCAGGTCGACAAAGTCTCTCAGTGGCTGTATCATTGTCAGAGATGATGAGACAGCCAGGATTGTTATATAAATACTGAAAAAAGTATTATAGTTAGGTGAATTTATTAATGACAACATTAATGTTTTAAACAAAAACAAAACACAGATAATCACCAGTTATAGTTATCAGTGTTAACTATAACTTGTGCCCCCACCATGTACTGCTTATGGCCTCACATATGCCATCACTCATGACATGTTCTATGACATCATTTATGACATCACTGATGACATCTCAAATGTTATCATTCATTACGTCACTGATGATATCATCCAGTGAGTGTGTTAGTTTGTATTATAATTTACATAGTGGTAAGTAAGTATCATATTAATTGTGAATCTAATTTTGTACAGCCCGGGTCTAGGTAATGGGTGTAAGTGTTTACAAAACCCATGTGGTGCTAACTCACCATAGGTTTGTAGAGGTATTCTGATAGCTGACTTCTGTTCATTATGTTCCACACAACTTTTTGGGTTCTCTGGAAAGGTTCCAACAGGAGAAAGATTCTACGTTGTAGATACTAACTTTTGTAAGCAGCATTGAGCTATTAGAGAGAAGTGTGTTAGCTTGAAAGTGTGTAGTTAACATAGCAGACTGTGTGAATCAGGTACTAAGCTATGTACATGTGCTTGTTTTGCTTCTGAAGATGGGCTATCTGTATATTTTCACCACAGTGTGAAGGATGCAGATAGTATGATCTTTACTACCTTCAGATCTTGGTTATTTTTAGCAAATAGTGTTTTTTTTAAAACTGTCACATAGAATGGAGATTGTTCTTAGTAGATTCTTTTTAATACTCTATGGTGTATTTCTCACGAGGATTTCACAGCTTGCAAAAGGCAGGCATAGAACAAACTCTCTCCATAGAGTAAAAATTGTTTACAGTAACCAGGTTTCTATTGATATCAACTTCATATCTCAATGTAGGTTTCGGCAGTGTCAGCGGTTTGATACAGAAAAAAGCTGTCCATAGTAGTGCATTTGTCACGGAACTGACATTCACTATTTTTAGGAATTTGGCTCTCTGTGAACAGTTGTATACAAATTGAACATCATTGTTAATGAGGGTTTCCCATAAATATGCAGTTGACTGTTAATGTGAACGTGTACTGTATAGCGTCAATGTTGCATATAATGTTTGCTTTCTACACCTAAGTGGGTTGTGTCTCTGATGGCACTCATGATGCCTCATAAACTCCTGAGCTTTTTTGTACTTACTGTCAGACCTCTACTGCTGTAATAATTTATAGAGCAAGATGTAGGATAACGAAGCTCGGATGATGTCAACAGAGATGTCATCAGAGATGTCATCAATGATGTCAATTAAGATGTCATCAGTGATGTCACAAATGATGTCATAGAACATGTCATGAGTGATATCATAAGCAGTGCATGGTTAGGGCGCAAGTTATAGTTAGCATTGCTAACTAGAGCTGGTGATGCTATTGAAAAATTCACCCAACTAACGAAAACAGATCTTTTTATCACACCTAACTATAATGTTACATAAACATTTATTTTTTTTAGGGAATTTCTAGGTTAATTCATTATTTTTTGAGTATATGTATGGCAAAATAATGGAAGAATATATCCTGTGTTCAAACATTATTTTGAATGGGAATAACTTTATACTGTAACATAACAGGTGTGCATAGTAGGGTGTGAGGATGGACTGGCCTCACCATTCAGACTTCTCATTCAGATGATGGGTGTGCATAGTAGGATGTAGGGATGGACTAGCTTCTACTTCAAGACCATTTCTCTTAGATGATGGGTGTGCGTAGTAGTGCATGGAAAAGGAGTGGCTTCTCCGTTCAGACCTCTCTCTCAGATGACAGATGTTCGTAGTAGGGTGGGTAGATGGACTGGCCTCTCCTTTGAGAACTCTCTCTCAGATGATGGTTGTGCAAAGTGGGGAGGGACTGGCCTTTCATTTCAGACCACTATTTCAAATGACAGGTGTGCGAAGTAGGGTGTGTGGATGGACTGGCGTCTACTTTGAGACCTCTCCCTCAGATAACAGATGTGTGTAGGAGAGTGTATGGGAAGTGACTGGCCTCTCCTTTGACACCTCTCTCTCAGAAGATGGATGTGTGTAGTAGTGTGTGGGGTGGGTCTGGCCTATCCTTTCAGACCTCTTTCCTAGATAGATGTATGGGGAGTAACAGACCTCTCATTTGAGATCTCTCTCTACAATGACGGGTATGTGTAGTAGTATGTGGGGAGGGAATGTCCTCTCCTATCACACTTCTCTCTCAGATGACGGGTTTGCATAGTAGTGAGAGGGAAGGGACTGTTCTCTCCTTTTAGACCTCTGTCTCAGATGATGGGTGTGCGTAGTAGTGTGTGGGGAGGGACTGGTCTCTCCTTTCAGACCTCTCTCTCAGATGATGGATGTGCATAGTAATGAGTGGGGAGGGATTGGCCTCTCCTTCCTGACTTTTCGCTCAGATGATGGGTGTGTGTAGTAGGGGGAGTCGGGTGGGACTGGCCTCTCCTTTCTGACTTCTCTCTCAGATGATGGCTGTGTGTTATAGGGTGAGTGGGAAGGGACTGGCCTCTCCCTTCAGTCTCTCTCTCCTGGTAGGTGTAAATAGTAGGATATATAAAGAGTCTGGCCTCTCCGCTGAAACCTCTCTCTAATATGGCAGGTGTCTATAGTAGGGAGTGCAAGCAGACTTGCTTCTCGGCTGAAACCCCTCTATTGTATGAAGGCTGTACATAGACTGAGCTCTGTGCTCAGAACTCTTCCCAAACTCATAGATGTAATAGTAAGTTCCGATAGACAACATCTCCACTAACACTTCTTCCTACAGTGTGTATACAAGAGCGTACTCAAAAATTACCTACTCCGTCCTACTTTTCATGATTCCGCGAGAGTCTCGCGAGATTGTAAGGTGTATAAAAAAAGTTAACATTTTATTCATCACTGTACTTATGTATTACACACCTCCTCTCAATAATAAGGTGCACAATATATCTTTCTTCTAGTAGAATGTATTGACAACTCATCTACTCCTTTTTACTATTTGCGATCCTGCAAGAGTTCTGCGAGATCGTAAATTCTTTTGAAAAACAATATAAATTTACTCCCAACACAGTACTAATGCCTTAGAGACCTCCTCTCTAAATGTAAGGGGGCAGGATGCCTTTCTGGGTCCACATTATACAGCTTATTTACTACATTTCCACAACACCTGCAATTTTTCACAGTAAACAGTAATGGCGGCCATTTCATTTCTAAACTCCATCAGCCAGACAATCAGAGTGCTTGCTCTGACAGGACTCATGGGAGCCTCTCACTCCCGTAAGAGTGTGAAGGCTTATGGGAAAATTCGTTCTCAGGACGAATCGCAGGGCTCCATTTTTTAATTTATGCTCTCGCTGGACTTTGTGAGACTCTCAAGAGCCCAACCGTCTAAATATCTATATTTTTTGACTGTTAATATCTCAGAAAATACTGAACAAATATACACTAAGTCACTAAAAGCACAATCTGCGGACTAAGATCTAGCTTCCTGCCAAATTTGGTGTAAATCTGTTTTTAGTGCAGCCCATCTTAAAGAGGTCTATGGAAAATGCATGGGGATTTTGCATTTTCCAGGAAGGAGCTGAGGTGAATTCACTTTTTTTTGGAAAGGTTTGTGAAGATTCTTCAAACAGGACTCCTCTCAAAGAGCCTTAGTGCAGAAGCTGTTTATATAATAAAATGCTGTTCTTATCAACAGTAGCAGAGATGCAGAGCAGCTAATGTAGTTTTGTATAGCTAAAATGAAGTGTCTTCTAACGAGCAAAGAAAAGAAAGAATGCAGTGGCATTGTGATCTTCATGTATGACCCTGGAACTAACTGTACAGACTACAGAGCTTCAGTGCCAATCACAAAAACACATACAGCAGATTCACACATAAGCAGAAAGTAACATAAAGCATGAAAGTGTGCAAAGGGCACCACGAGATAGAGATGTCAACTTAAGGAGTTGAATCTAAAATGGAGAATACATGCAAGCCATGCCACATACTTTACTTGGCCGAAAAGGAGACAAACTCACTAAAATGTAACCTGTACAAAAGCATTTTAAAAAGCATAGGATTATATAATATAAAACCTTAACAGCGTAAGCGCAATAAAACCCATTAAAACTGCCTATTAAATAATCCCACAAGCTACTAAAAAAACAATAAAACCAATTTGAAAGAAAATGCCAAATTAAAAAATTGTCTTATGAGGCATTTGTTCTATAGGACGGTAGCTCTAGCTCAGAAAGGTCCACCACATCCAGGAAGCCATTTGGGTCCTGGAAGCAACCGGCATTTGCAAATAAAACATCACACTTTAGCCAGAAGACCAAGTTCGAAAGAGCCAACTTGGTCAGCAAAGGCTAAGGGCGGGGGTGTCAGAAGTTCAGCCTCGGATGAGGAGCCAGTTGCCATAGATCCTGGAGTGGAAGCATCCATCCAATCAAGCACAGGCACTTCATAATAAACATTTCATAGTAATGGTAGAAGAGCACCAGAGGCAGCTAAACATGGACTGTACACTCTGAAATAAAGTGGGCCGAAAAGACAACGACCACTTGTCATTTAATTCCAGTAACAGAGACCATGCAAAATAGGGCACCATGTATTCACGACACAGACAGACGTGTGGCAATTACATTATCATTTTGGCTTGCTGTGGAACATCCATTGCGGAGCAACAAAAATAGAACCAAAACAGCAATTAACAGGTATAAAACCAATGGAATAATATAATAAGAGAACAAGGGACCCCCTCTAAAGGACGAATGAGGTCTGGGAGTAAGAGGGGAACTGAATAGACCAATAGAACCAGATAACACTCCCCTTAGACCTATATTTCTTTTACAAAAGAATAAATCTAGTATGGGTATAAAAATATGCCACACATCAGGTATTTATAACATAGGAACAACATCATTGTTTTTTGAGATCATATTTATTATTGTCATTGACTTCTTTTTTCCTTTTTTCCAATGCATTAAATGTCATTTTTTTCCAATAGGTACAAAAAACTTTTTTTTAGTGTTTTTTATATAAAATGTATATACATATAAACAACCATGCAACATAAATAAAAAACAATTTAATTAATCCCCACAATAACAATTCTTCTTAAAACTCATACATTCCTCACACTCGTTCACATACATACAAGACACTTATGCACATCTGGATTCAAAGGGAAACATAAGATGTAAATTATTTCCACCAAGATGAAACAAACAATAAGATCTGGACACACGAGGTCGACGCGCGTTTCGGTGGGTTGACACAAACATAAACCACCTTCTTGAGGACCTTATCCAAATCGGGCACAGTATCATACAAGCAAATACACAAGGGGACAAGTTTCTTATAATGAAATTTCCAATATTCAAGACTGGAACGACAGAGTCTTATGTCGAAGGTAGTAACCACTATGCCTTATTTTCAAGAATGAGAAAATATGTGTGGCCTTCAACATATCTTGTATAGATAGTAGCAGAACCTTAGCAAGAATTAGAATCACGAATAATATATTGACGTGTATTCCTAGATCTACTATCTTCTATATATTATTTAATAACTAGCTGTAAATCGCAGTCAGCAACCATAGGGGGTAACAACCCAACAAGGTGGTCAGAGTATTCAATTGATTAACGATAGTGGTCACAGTTCCAGAATTAACGATGGGGTCCTACAAAGTGCTCCGCGTCCTGCCACCATTGCAGATCCAGGGTTCTAAAACCAATGGAATACCTTAAAAAATGATTGAAAAGCCTGAATGTATAAAGGACGAAATCACCCAAAGTACAGTCTGAAATGCTGAACCAAATCCTGATCCAATTGTTTTGAAAAAAGTGTACCACACAAGGTGTGTCTGAAGTATTAAAAATGCGGTACACAAGTTCACCAAAATGAAGCAGCGAATTAGTGCGCAACAACAATTGTACTTCAGAGGATGACCTTGCAACTTGGAGATGTAAAGATTCGCAGTCAAATGTTAGTACCATGCCCTTTTGAAACAATAAGGCTTGAGTTGGCTTACCTTATCAAAGTTAACATTAGAAATCGGGACTTTTAGGCCAAAAGACAAGTACCCCAGCCGTGTTTGTGGTAATATATTCATACAGCAAGTCATGACCTTGGAAACTGTTACAATGGAAGGGACTCCTGGCTTCATTCCACAGAAACCTTGGTAAGTCAGGATCAAGTAACTTACATTAGAAAATAACAAAAAAAATGGCTTGATCAAGGAAACGAGAACACCCTCCAAATAACACACCAAATTGACCATGGATGTATTCATGCTCCATGTAGTGTTATATCTTTACAAAGTAAGGAATGGTTCAAAGAAACTATGCATTCATTCCCACTGAGTAAAACCGCCCTCTCACCACTCTCACATTTGTAAGTGAAAGGAAGAAACCAAGGGGCATATTTACAAACCCCTATCACCACAGGAAGATCACTTTTTCTGGCGTTCCTGTGGCGATAGGGGCTTTGCCTTATTTACAAGGTGGCATTAAGCCACTTAACGTGACTTAACGATTAATTGTAAATAAGGCCCCCTTTCACACTACAGTTTGCGTGAAAGGGGTGGGCAATGGGTGTTCTAGTGGGTGTTCCGCCGCAACACCCATTGATTTTGATGCTGCCCCCTATTGACAAGGGTGTTGTAAATAGGAGGCAGCACCAAAATTAAGACCAGGGAAAACCTGGTCTTAACATGGTGAAATGAGGAGAAATGCTTAATTTCTACTCTTTTTTGCTGTTTCTATGTGTGCTGAACTGTGCAGTACACATATAAACAGCAAAACGCCATGGATGATTGTTTATGTGCAGGAAGGTGTCCGTTCCTGCACATAAATAATCATTCCCTCAATGCAGGCACCATTGCATTATGGTGCAAGGGTGCCTGTACTGGTGCTAGGCAGCTTAATTTAGCACAAGCACTAGGGCAAACGCAGGAGTGTGCCGTATCTATGTAAATACGGCACATCCCTGTGTTTTTGGAATGGGGGAGTGTGGCGTTAGCATTTCATGCAGAAGGTTACAGCTCATCCATTCATATCTGCCTACTTGAAAGTGTTTCAGACAAGTCGAGAAATGAAAGGTAGAGATGTGCAAAGAAATGAAACCATGCACTAACCGTATATCTGAAGGAGTTTCAGCTACAGTAAAGGGCAGTTTCCCTAAATGTTCTATATGAAGCATTGTGTAAGTTGCGTCTTTCTTAGCCATGACCTGCTTCATATGTGACAAGTTATAAGGCAAAAACAATTCTGTTACATTCAAACATTTCCATGGCACGTGGTTTGAGTTAAAATTCTACAATGTCCAACTCAGTTGCAAAATTGATCTTAATTGACTTTGTCCATGTAAAAGTGCAGACATCCTTTTGTATAATATCAAATGCAGATGACACAATATTATTCAATGAATAAATACGAGTAGACAATGTGGTCATGCCATTATGGACCACAGCTAATGCTTTTTCTAAATTATCCCTATCAGTTTGACACAATCTTTCAGCAGCTTCTTGTTGTGAAATGTTCCAAAGTTTAATATATGTTGAAAATATATGAAACATTTGGAAAGTGGGGACTTGCGACCTAATAAGAAATCTTGCAAGTCCATGTTGTCTCAAAGAAGGGATAAATGTTGCTCACCAGCAGACAATGTGGAGTGTAACTGTCATTGCTGCCACAACTTACCTACAATATAGGTAGATACTACACCTGAATGTTGTGACAGGACAAATCTGAGGTCTGGTCTGCTATCTTTAAAACCCTTAGTGGATCTCAAAAAACATGCATTGCAGCCAATAGTGCCAAGAGGTCACACTATCCACCTATCTGAACTATAAAATGAAGAGTTGTATGTACCATTCTGCACCACCTTAGTAAGCTGGGCTTCTGTAATATTAATGTTTTGTTGCCAATTGTTAAAACATGCAACATGGGGAATACTAAGTTTGTTTAAATTCTTAGCATCAGCTAGTCCAAGACATATAATCTGTTGTACTGTTTTATTTAAAAATATATATTGCCTAGTGATCAAACAAGCCCTAAATTAGGCATCAATGCCCTGGACCTTCCAGTGGTTAGTTCCCCAAATAGATTTCAAATCAATATTATTTTTCTAATAATCATAACCTTGAACAGTTAATTTGGAAATAGAAGAATTTTAATAAATTAATTTTGTTTGTGTAATCATGTTTTTCATTGCTTGAGATGGGGTAGGTTTAAAAGAAAATTAAACCAAGTCTGTGGGGACATGACTAGTAAAGTAAGGAAACTTTTTTAAATGCTGTTGGGGGCTCCCTACAGGTGGTGTTAGGCAGTGTTCCCATTATGTATAGTTAAAAACAGCATGTCCAAATCTTCATTTTCAAATATTGCACAGGATTCTAATTCAGACAACATGTTGGACACAGTCACAATATCCCATTCATCAGATATCAAACCTATGTTGTCCATAGAAATTTTAAAAGCATATGGAATTTGTAAAGTTTCTGTGGGACCAACAATGTCTTATGGGACCCTGTCCTAAATGATACCCTCATGGACAGGAAATGCAGTAATATTCACACGGGACAAGTCTCTTTGGACCTTATGTGAGGAAGAATGGGGTGTAAGTATTTCAGCTACCAGTTCTGGCAAAGAACGTTCATGGAGATAGTATCCATAGGAGAAAAAACAGGGTAGCAAATCCAATACAGATGAGAAGGAAAACTAAATAAAGAGAATTCCAAAAGTAGTACTACTGAAGAACTAGATAAGTCTGTTTAACCCAAGGAAAGTGTGTGCGTGCACCATGCAAAGTAGAGTGTGAAGAATCTGAAGAAAAATCATCAACGTCGGCAAAATAACCAAGACAGTTTGAAAAAACAGGATCCTTATTGGGCAAAGGAGAGCATGTTGGTAACTTCAAATGTGACTGATAATATATAATGTCATTGTTTGATGATGCAGTCGAAACAGGAATGAGTGCATTTTCAGCACGAGAAGTCCCCAGTCAGGGAGTACTTTCATTTGGACTGCTTAAAGCATGTAGAGGGATCTTTTGCAGGGAGAGGAGATAAGGAATGTCCCAGATAACCTTGTGGCCTACTGTGTAGGACTGACCACATGATGGGGCTTAATTAAAGCAATGGAAGCTAGTTATTTCTGTAGACAACCAGCAAGAGGTGGCAAAATCACAGTTTAAGTACCTTAAACAGCAAGCACAGGCACCGGGGCACAGTATGATGGTCCGAATTCCTACTTTTCTGTAATCTTTCCCCGCACTAACCCACAACTTTAGGAATCCTGCCAGAAGTCACTGGTTGCTCCTTTACTTCATCAGTGGAAGCACGCTTAGTATTCACATTTGAGCACTCATCTTGGAAGTACTGTAATTCCTGTGAGATAGCGAAACGTTAATTGATGTCAAAGTGCGCATCAGCCGCCACTGTGCCAGGGTTGTCAAGATCTAGAACATACATCTGGACCCCAAACAGGACCTCATATAAGCCCCGTACACCTCATGATTTTCTTGGCAGATTATTTAAAGCTCTCTGTATTCCATAAAGGTGATGGATCCAAGTACGACCTGAACCTAATAGTTGCTAGGGATTGCTTTAGGCCACTGTTTTTCTGCTCGACTATCGAATTTTCCTCAGGATGATAGCTAGAGGAATAATGCACGTTGTTAGATCTGTCAGCTTTAGGGTGGTCTTCCCCCAAACATTTTGCCTGCTGGGCTCCAATTTTGCTGATTTAATTTTTGTTGGCCTTAGGACTCAGTGCACTTTACAACTGCTAACTAGTGCTAAAGTGCTGGTGCTCACTACCCTAAACATGGTTTGATTGATAGATACCCAATTGGCATAGTTAATTTACCTATAAGTCCCTAGTAAAGTGTACTACATGTGCCCAGGGCCTGTAAATAAAATGCAACTAGTGGGTCTGCAGCAGTGAGTGTGCTACCCACTTAAGTAGCCCTTTAAAGCCTGTCCCAGGCATGCCACTGCAGAGCTTGTATGTCTTAAGCTCCCTTTTTATTACATATAAATCACCACTAAGGTAGGTCCTAGGTAGCCCATATGGGAGGGTGCTGTGTAAATAAAAGATAGAACATGTACTTTTAAGTTTAACATGTCCTGATAGTAAAAAACTCCCAAATTCATTTTTCAGTACTGGGAGTCCTACCCATTCTATAGGGATTCCTTATTACATTCAATAGGCTGTCATTCCTAATAGAGAGGGAATAAATATGTCATGTTTAATACCTATGGGATTGTAATGATACTTCCTCTTTAATGGTAATGTCAAATTGATAATTTCAATGTTAAAATGCCACTTTTAGAAAGTTCGCATTTTCCTGCTTTTAGCCCTGAGTGCCTGCAGCCTGTCTTTGATCAGTCTGGGGTGGGTGGCAGCTGAGCTTTGTGTATTCCCCCTAGACAGACACACACAAAGGGAGATTAGGTGTGACTTGATGGCTCACCCTGGCAGGGTGGAAAGGTGAGCTGGGCACAGCATCACATTTACCCCTGAATAGGCTGTGTCCTGTCCCCACACAAAGTGCTGCATAGCCCCCTGTAGTGAGTTTGGGGCCAGGGCAGGAAGGGAGGACCTCTGTGCACTTCAAAACCCTTCTTTGAAGTAGCCCCAAATTCAAAGGCACCATTGGGTATAACAACTGGACTTCAGACCCTACCACTTCAGTACAATTCTGGACCTGAGGATACTCTGCCAAGAAGAAGGAATGCTGTGCTCCTGAAGGACTGCCACTCTGCTAAATTGCTGCTCTGGAAAAACTGCTTTCTTATTGTGCTGACCTGCTGCCTGCTGCCCTCTCTGCCTGAGTGAAAAGGACTCGGCCTGCCTCTCTTGGCCACATAAGCTAGAGAGACTCCAAGGGCTTGCTGGCATGCTTCCTGATCTGAAGTCTCAGGGACATAAAATACTTCCAAACACCCTGTTCTTACACCTGGACCAGTGGAAGTGGGCCTAATGCATCCTGTGCTGCAAGAGCAGAATTGACGCATCACCGCAGTTGAAAGAGCAGAACTGGCGCATCACCTTGCAAACTAGCCATTGCCCTTGGAACTAATGCATTGCCATTGTTGCTGGGAGAAAATCGACGCATTGCAATTCACAACCAGGGCATTGCCCTTGGAGCTGACGCATCTTCTATTGCTGAAGCGGAGTTAAAGCATCCCCTTCGGGATCAGCACATCACCCTCGGAACAGATACATCTTTGTTGTTGCGCAGAGAAAACTGATGCATCACCTGTGCTGAGTAGGCAGTCGCAGATGCATTGCCTAGTCCGCACCCACATCTTGTTGTTGATGTAACAAGGTACTTTCTCAGCGGGCCAAGCCTGGTCCCTGTAGCCATCACACGCTCTATCGCGGTTGGCCTGAACTTTTTACTTTGTCTCGGTCCAGTGGAACCAGATATCTATATAGATAGGTGCTTATTGCTTCTGTGGGCTTTTTCACAGTTTATTCTTTTAAAATTCATATCTCAAGTTCTACATAATAGATTTTTATCATTTTGGTCTTGTTTTATTTATTAAATTAAGAGCTATGGAATCTTTTTGTGTGGTGTTTTCACTGTTTTACTGTTTTAAATGTTGCACAAATACTTTATACATTGCCTCCTAAGCTAAGCCTGACTGCTCTGTGCCAATCTACCAGAGGGTAAGCACAGGTTAATCTATTGTGTGTTTGTGACTTACCCTGACTAGGATTGTGTTTACTGCTCGACCAGGGATTCCACCCCAGTCAAAAAGGAACCAATTTCTAACACACAGCAACACCCAGGGTGCCCATTGTATCCTGGTAAGCATTAGAGGCAAATGCTGATGCCTGGTCTGAGTGGAATGCTGCTAGTGCATAAATACCAACAAAGACTTGCAAGTCTTTGATAACAGTTCGAGCATCAGTCATAGAAACTGAGAACATGAATCAACAGCCAATAAAGTAAATGTAAACACACCATCTGAATTCTGTGGACCACAGTGATCCAAATAGGCATAATTTAATGGTTTATTATATACTAGAAGGGGTGTCTGCAGTTGGCAAGCCATGGTGGAACAGCAAAGGGCATATTGTTTAGTTTGTTTATAAAGACCCGGCCACCAGAATTGTTTCTATAGCAAAGAAACTTAAGACACCATACCAGCATGGGCAGACGCTAATAATCCTTCAAGTGCAGCAATTATTTGCTCAAGGCTGTGGTTCTGGTTGGTTATCACTCCATCACCCACTGTGGGAATGAGCCAGCGTCAGAGCATCTATAAGAGCTGCCACCGTTCCCCAAGGCGACTTATGCTTGATAGCGTTACCTTTAGAGTGTCTGAATACATTACAGCACCAATAGTGTAAATTATCAATATAGGACTGGATGCAGTAATAGGACTAACACACTATAAGTGTCAGGAATTCAGAATCAGTTTTAAGCAGTGCCAGAACCAAAGCTTTCCGTTCAGACAGCAGAGCAGTACAGTCACCTAAAGTTTCTTTATATGTTTTTTGTGCCTGAAAACACCATCTTTCATAACACCCTTCACAGCAGCGCATGCTGCTGAGTATTTATGTTAAGTACTAACCATGGACTGGGCTGAACCATCAGTTTAGATTATGAAACCATACCAATCTAGAAGCAAAAAGTAATTTGACATGGGGTATTCGTGTTCATTCAGGAGAAATTCCCGTCTCCTGAGTGTTGGGGCAAAGACATAATCTAAATCAATAGCTGTCAAGGAGAGGCCCCACTTGATCCATATTGGATGTAAGGCTTTAGCATTAGGAACACTTGCTTTGGTGACAGCCTCTAATGCTGGTATGGGAGAAACCACAATTATGCATTTCCCCTGAGCCAATGGATGCTTCTTGAGTATAGCTGTTTGGACTGCAATCAATGCAAAACACATTTCTGCATTAGTAAATAAATGTGGTTTATATGGAATCAGCACCATTTCACATTTATTATGCAGCACAAGTCTATCACCGTTGTTATAGGACACAGACTGGAAAAAATTTAAAATACCTACTTTGGGCAAAAATTACTCAGTTAGGGAAGAGGCTGACCAATAGGAATCCATGAAATAGAACAATTGCTTACCAAAGAAATGTGGTAATTAAGGTAGTATAAATCCATTGTTGTCTTATGTAACCCTGGGCGTAGTTCGCGAAGTAGCGCTACGCGAAGCTACGCGAAGTGCACTTCGCACTACGTGAGCTACGTGTAGCACTACGCGAACTGCGTAGTGCGCTGTTCGCGATGATTGCACAGTGCCGGATGCTTGTCCGCACTGTGCAATCATTGAAAACGGCATCTTGCACAGTGCGAGCTGTCTTTTACTGCCGCTCGAGTAGATTTTTACTCGAGCTGCAGCTTTCTCAACGCGGACTGGTGGTTTCTCATCGAGAGCGGTCGCGAGCATACGCGACCACTCGCAATGAGAAACCTGACCTCCCCGCGTTGAGAATCTCGCCGGGAGGTTTATTTTCCACGCTCGCGATCGGCAACTTGATGTTGCTGATGATCGCGAATGAGGAAAAAGTCTCGCCGGGATGTCATTTTGCTTGCTCGCGGTCGCCAACTTGACGTTGAGGACCGCGAGCAAGCAAAAAATGACCGCTGCACTACGCGTGTTTGCACTGTGCTACGTGCAATTCGCGTAGTGCGAAGTAGCGCAAACTTCGCAAACTACGCGAGCGTAGCGTAGTGCTTTGCCCAGGGTTAGTCTTATGGTGTTTTCAAAATGTATACATGGGAGACGTGCATGGAGCGCACACCGCTCCATGTCAGAAAGTGTTATGTCTGCACTTCCACTTAACAAAGAAGGCATGGTCTAGTGCAAGAAAGAAAGGCAAGAAACAGTTCCTGCACCATTACCAATTACGAAGTACCAATAAAAAGTAAAGTAACGAGTAGCAAGTTTCCATTCTACCCCTCACCACGGTTCACAGTTACATGGGAATAAGGTTAAAGCAAGCAACGAGAACTAATTATCTGAGGTTGAGGTTTTTATTGATCCCGCTGGCACCCCTGAAGTACCGTCAATTAAAGATAAAGAATTAGATATGTAAGTGCTTTAGAGGCTGTGGTTATCAGAATGAGTTATTAGAAAACGTAATATGTTTATGCCCATACTTGCTCATACTCTGTAGAGCCCTCTCATATCCGTGTCTTCTCCGATTAGGAGTTTGTACAGTCAAAAGTACACTCTTTGAATGCTACAGAGTGAAGTCTGTCAACTAATCTGGAGCTTAAATAATTTTTTTAACTTGGCAGTGGAAAGTTGGATAAAAATGAAAGCAGAGTACATCCTGTGAAATACCCTGAAAGATAGCCTAATAGATGTGAGCATGCAGGTACTTTGCAAGCTTCCCTGAATAGGGGTTGCCATTGCATGGATGTGTTAATATATCCCTTTCAGGAATAATGCCTGATGCAATAACTGATAAATGAGTATGAGGAACATGGGCACTATCCAATTTAAGTAGCAATTTAAGAAGAGGTTGGTCAAGAATAATGTTCAGGAGTTTTCATAACCCCAGGTTAAAGCCATGGACAGCTATAAATACCTAACCTTCATTAGGCTTAACAAGTTGGACATCCACGTTATTAGCCTTAATGACTAATATTAATTGTATTTGTGCTTTATTTTTAGTTGTGTAGGGATTATACATAAAGGGACCGAATAGTTAATTAGATTGCATATTAATATTTATTGCATTTGCACTTTACTTCTAGTAGTGCTGGAATAATATATATAGGTACTTGGAAGCTAAATAGATCAATCAGTTACTTGGTTATGACATCTTGATGCAGAAGGCATATGAACAATACATTTTTCTCTATTATATGTATATTTATCTTGATCACCTTGAAGAAAGTTTTCATTTATTGTATGGATGTGTTGTCTAGTGAATGTTTTGTGGATTTCATTTACAATATTTTTAAATAATCAAACAAATAAAGAAAGAAAAGAAAGAAAGAAAGAAAAGGGTAGTAAGCTGAAAGAAAAAACACAAACTGAAGAATTATTTTGTGACAATTTTAATTTTGATTTGACCATCACCATTCCATTTTGAAGTTAAAAAGAGTTTTGATTTTAATTGCACAATTGAAAAAAACGATGTGAGAAGCAATACGTTTTCAAATTTAATCAACCAAGCATTAGGATCAGCATAGTGCTAGCAGTACTAGGTGTAAGGGCACAAAAAGTTCTGGTATTTTTATTACTTCACATTGACCTGTCTCTACACATAAAAGCCTCCATCTCACCTCTTGAATTACGCAAGAAGATGAAGACCTGGCTTTTCGAGTAGTCCCTCTATGCCATAGGTGTGGCTAGGCTCACACCTGCTCAGTGCCAGGATATCCTCTTGGTTAACACTGCTCTCTAAATAACTGCATAGCATAACATACCATAATTTACATCCATTTACCCCACCACACACTCTAAGGATTAAAAAATGACGAGAGGGCAAAATGGACTTGGGTAGTTTAAGGCTTAGACGACTGATCAGCAGTAAGTGAATATACATAACTATACACCAAATATTGTACATTTGCATTTGCAACGTTTCTTAAAATAGGGATGCTGTATCTCTTGAAACATGTAAGAAACGTCTCTGCTGTGTAGGTCACTGCAGGGTAGTGGCAAATTAGAAAATTCCCACAGCATCTGTATTTTGTAAATGTGCAGGAAGTTAAACAAAATACAACATGGTACTACATTCATATCAGTATAGGAGATACAATTAAGAAGAAAGAGGAAGGAGGGGATAAGAATAAGGATAATATGACAAGAAAAGCATACATGGTTGGAGGTAAAAACAATTTGGTAATGGTATTAGACATTTTTAAGTATTTGAGCAATTTAAAGATACAAATAAATCATCTGTATGAGAAGGAAAGTCAAGGAGGTTAAATAACTTTTTGTGTATTAGGTTGAAGTTGAAAAGAAGGTTTTGCATGATTGGAGACCATAAAGCAGAGTGTTTAAAAACAAATGAGAGACAATGAATTTATTCTGTACCTAGTCTGTACCTAGTCTATGACTATAACAAACTACATCCCACCAAGCTTGAAGAGATAATTGGGTGACGCCCTTCCAGTTCTTTGGTATTTGCTGATAAGCCACTGCCAGCAATAGGTCCATTATTTTTATATGTACTGAAACATCCGTCCAGTTGTCAGATAAACTACCCAAGACAATATTAATAATAGAATGAGGTATCATTGAATTGACAATAGAGTTTATTTGATCCTGGATTTGTGTCCAGAAAGTATGCACTAGGGAACAAGTGAATCATACATGTTTTATGTCCGCAGAACGACATGACCAACAGGTGTCAGGAAGATCCTGGTGCATGTGATGAAGAGTAGAAGGAGGTAAGTATGTTATAAATCTAAATGAGTGTTTGAGTAGGAGCATAAGAAGACTTTCACAATTTTATCCACATTTTTCTCCATGTGAAAATGGTCCAATTCACTCCAAATCTCATTCCCAGGCTAATTCAATGTCCATTGTATGTCTGTCAATGGGAGATTATTGCAAAAGATGATAAATATTAAACACTTTTAGGGCTGTAAGTAGAAGAGTAACCAGTCTAGGAGTGGATATTGGAGGCTGTGGGACACAAGACTAGAATTGACTTTAAGTGTAAGTTATAATAGTATGTAATATTTGAAATTTATTTTGAAGGAGGTTTTCAGAAATGAATTATTAACAAATAATTGATTAACCTATATTAGTTTTCTCCATGCTTCCCAGTAAATGGGCTTCTTTTTATATAACAGTGAGGTGTTTGCCAAATTGTAGAATTAAGAAAGAGTTAATATTGGTAGGTTTATATGACAATAAAGGCTGTAACAGTGTACCCAGATGTTTAAAGATGGGAGTGGAGAAACTCTGAGGTTTTCTGGAGAATGTCAAATATTCAGGAAAGATGAAAGAAGAAAGAAAATATTATTCCAGGCATGCCCACGGGTGATACTATTTAGAAGATTCAAAAATCCATGAAATAGATGGTTTGATATGAAGGCTGAATGGTATTTGTGAAAGTCAGGAAAATGTACGCCACTATCCGATTTAGAATATTTCAGTTTATATAGGGACATGAAAGTTGTTTCCCATTCCATAAAAAAGAGGAAAGTTTGGAATTGATTTGTTTAAAAGAATTTGAAGGAATAGACAATGGGATGTTGAAAGCAGTACTTAAAACTATGGGTACTATCATCATCTTTATGGTATCAAGACAGCCCCACCAGGAGAGCATGCCATCGATTAATTAAAGCTTTTCATTTGTGTGCATATGTATCTAGGCTTAATGAGAAAGATGTTTGAAATGATTGAGAAAACCATAAACCTACGTATTTAATGTTTGTCAAATTCCATGAGAAATTGGTGATTGAGAAATCTTGTTAAAAATAAAAGTTGCAAAAGGATAGAATTTCACTCCTCTTGATTTAATTTATAACCAGAGGCAGGAGCATAAGAAGCTACTTCACGTAAAAAGCTGGAAGTGACAGATGAGGTTGTGAACTAAGTAATAGAATTTCATTACTGCCATTTAAAACTGTTGGTTGTTACATAAAAGCTCTTGAGGGATGAATTTTGTGCTAGGTTAAAAAGAAAAGGTGAAAGGGGGCAACTTTAACGAACACCTCTACCCAAAGTGAAATTGAGAGCAGTAAGCACAATAGCAAAAATGGCCGCTTGAGGGGAAGTACATAAAAGGGAGATGAGGGTAATGATTTTCGGCCCAAATCCAAAGCATTTAAGAGTGTGAAGAATAAAAGAACAATTTATATGATGAAGGCCTTTTCAACATCTAAAGTAATTGCGCTAGAGGTTCAGTTAAGTGTGTACGTTTAGATAAAACACCAACCAGTAAACACGCGTTATCAGATATGTATCTCCCTTTAACAAATCCAGATTGTTCTTTTCCAAAAAGCTTGAGCATAAGAAATCCTAATCAGAGAGCTAAAGATTTTGAAAACATTTTGTGATCAATATCAACCAGAGAAATGGGCCTATCATTTTTGCATGATTGTAGATCCTTTCCTTCTTTTGGGATGAGACAAATGAGGACATCTAGGATGATCCAGGTGACTTACCTGTGCGAAGAAAGGAGGCAATAAGGAGAGAGAGTCGAATGAGGGGCAAGTTTGAAAAGTGTAAGAAAAATTTGGCAGTAAAATCCATCTGGCCCTGGAGCTTTATCAGATTTGAGAGAAGATAATGCATTTTGAAGTTCTGACAGCATAATATCTCCTTCTAGTTTTGTTAAGTATAATTGAGTAGCAAGAGATTTTCGTATGGTTGAGAGATAGTTTACAATTTCAGGGTCAGAAGGAATGTTTTTAGAATTATATAGTGTCATTCCCTTAAAATAGCTGAGTCTTTGTGTAGTGGATTCATATGATTGTCCATGATAGATTATATTTTTTTTGATTTTAAGATGATTTAATAGCAATTTCCCTGACTTATCTTGACCTCCATAATAATTGGTAATAGATGTAAAAAGGAATGATGATGCATTATCAGTGGATATTATATTAAACTGAAGTTTGGCATTAATAAGTTTATAGACAATCTTTTGATTTAGAGGTGTATTACATGTGTTTTAATTGCTTACTCTTTGCAACAATGTCATTCATTTCATTACTGGAAACTTTCTTTATTCTGGAAACGTATATAATAATAAAGTCTTGGGCTGATACTTTGAAAATATCCCAAATAGAGTGAAAAGCAATCTCATCTGTGTGATTTAGTTGGAAAAATTCATGGGAAAAAGAGGAAAAGTCGGAAGGGCCATATTATCAAGACTGGCGATAACATTATCGCCGCTTTAGCGGCAGGAAACTGCCGCTAAAGCGGCGATAAGGGGCTTGATAATATGCCCTATAGAATTCAATAGAAGCCCAGGTTCTGGTGTCAAGGACAACAAACCTGGGCTTCTATTGGAATTCTATAGGGCATATTATCAAGCCCCTTATCGCCGCTTTAGCGGCAGTTTCCTGCCGCTAAAGCGCGATAATGTTATCGCTGGTCTTGATAATATGGCCCGGAGGTGTCTAATTTTAATGCATTATTAAATCTCCATCTTTGAGAGCTGACAATCTTAGGTAAGAAGTCTAATTGGATATTAACAGGTGCATCATTAGATATTAAAATTGAACCTATGTCTGCAGAATGTAAGGGTTGAGATACAGGGGCAGAGTACGATCTCGCTCGGAAAGCCCTCTGTACGACTCGGATCCGGTGAGGCTTTCCTATAACCGTGGGCAATGAACTCTGCTCCGCTAGGGGAGGTTGCGGAGATTTGCTAACTACGCATTACATTGAAAACACGTAATTCATGCAAAAACTCCGACTCCTCTACGTAGCTGAATTAGCTACTGCACCCACAACCCTTTGATAAAACAACTTTACCTTTACATGCTAAAAAGCATATAACCAATTCACAAAAGTGAGCTTTGAAAAATATCAGGCAATGAGAGAGGTGATGATTTTGGGGTCCCCCCTACGAGGGGAGGACCAAGCAGATGCCTTGAACACAAAGAGCATATCATGCTGAACGATTCAGTGGTGGTCCCATCCTCCTAGGACCACCCCAAGCAAAGTTATGGGCAAAAATAAAATGCCAACCAAAGGCCCAGCAAAGCATTATTGGGCAAGATTCTAGAGTGCAGTGAATATTATAGTATTAGCTCTCAGCTGAGCCGGGAGAGCCTCTGCTGCTTGAGGAATGTTTTGATATTGGATACTATAATATTCACTGCATTCCAGAATCTCGTCCCATAATGCTTTGCAGGGCCTTTGGTTGGGATTGTATTTTTGCCCATTACTGTGCTTGGGGTGGTCCTAGGAGGATGGGACCACCACCGAATTGTTCAGCATGATGTGCTCTTTGTGTTCAAGGCATCTGCTTGGTTCTCTCCCTATGTTAGTGAGGACCCCAAAATCATCACCTCTCTCACTGCTTGCTATATTTTCATTTTCACTTTTGTGAGATGACTATATGCATTTTAGCATGTAAAGATAGAGTTACTTGTTTTACCAAAGGTATGTGAGGTTTCTGTTTTATTAATTGGGATGAGATGGAACTGAGTTACGGAGCGGAGTTTCATGGAGTTTTTGTTCAACTCTGCAGAATTCAGCATAGTAGTACTCCGCCAACTTCGCCCACTTTTACTTTCGTAGCAAATTGTGCTTCGCGAGTCCGAGCGACCAATTCCGATGCACCCGTATGGTGACGGACTCGGTTCGCTCGGACTCCCATTGAACTTTATGGGAGCCTGTATACTGAATGCGTACACAGGCTCCCATAGCAAAAAGGGGTGTGTGGGGAAAAGCGTACACCCTGTGGCGGGCACCCCATGGTGCCTGCCACACTGTGCATGCATGGAAAGGGGGGACCCATGGGTACCCCCACGGGACCGAATCGGAGGGCCCCAGGTGAAGGGGGTCCCGCTACACCCCCCTGAAGTCCGATTCCCACAGACGTTTCATCTCACTGAGACAGAGTCAATACGGCTGTCCGAATCGTGCATCGTACTCACTTGTTCGGAAGCCGGCTCCATTGTGCGGCACGATTTGGCTACGAACGAGTCAGACTGACAGGATCGGGTTTGGAAACGATTCGGTCAACGCGGATGAGATCTTCGCATCGTACTTGGTCGTTCGGTACGGGGACATATTCGGTCGGAAACATAGGCTCCGAATCAGATTTGCTTGTTCCGGAACCCGTCTGCAGGCCTACCTAGAGAGATCATACTCAGCCCCAAAGTGTGAAAAATAAAAATATAATCAATTCTCGACAGTGTGTGATGTACTAGGGAAAAATATGTATATTCTTTTAAAGTAGGGTTAGAAAGTCTCCAGGCATCAATTAGTGCTCATTGTTTAAGGGCATGAACAAACATTTTTTGTGATTTGTTAGACACATATGTAAACATAGAGTTCCTATCAATAAAGGGTTCAACAATTTGATATCAATATCCTGCAAAAGTAAATTAAATGACCATCTGGATATTGTAAAAGGTTTTGAGTAACATCTGCCCAAATTCACAATCTACTAGTTGGACCCTATAAATTGAAGATAGAAACTGGAACATTATCAAACAAAAAGTTGGTGGTAAGCAACTATTGCTCCTCAATATTAATTTCTTTTGATGATAAATGAATATTAAGAGATTTATGGCATAAGGTAGTAACAGCGTTCTTTTTACCATTACCTGGAGAAAAGAAAACACTACCAACCCACCCTCTTTTCAATTTATTTCAAAGATTCTGATTCTGTAAGACGTGATTCCCGTATGAGAGCAATATCAGCATCAAGTTTTGATAAATGTGTTAAAACATGTTGTCTTTTAATTTGTGAGCCCAATCCCTTGACATTCCAAGTTACACTTTACAGTGACATAAAGGAAAAATAATGACTAATAGATCAGATAGAATGGAAAGAACAATTAACAAAGACCAAGTGTGAAGTAACAGAATGTGTAAAGAG
This sequence comes from Calotriton arnoldi, assembly GCA_963921515.1. Classification (NCBI taxonomy): domain Eukaryota; kingdom Metazoa; phylum Chordata; class Amphibia; order Caudata; family Salamandridae; genus Calotriton; species Calotriton arnoldi. The sequence goes on from CAWUFW010005526.1 coordinate 113,275, forward strand.
GGAGTAAAAGGAGTAAAGAGAAGGTTCAGAGATAAAAGAATAAACAATGAAAGTGTAGAAAATCGCATAGATAAGAAAAAGATACCATAAATATGAAAAAATTGGAACAATAAATAAAATACATGAGGGAAAGAAAACATACATACACATATTTCCAAAGAAACTGGGGGGTGTTGAGACCATCTGGGCTCTGGAAAGAGGGCACAAGGGAGACTTGTGAAACATGGATGAACGAGGAATAGCCCAAATTCAAACAGGAACAGTAGTACCTATGAAAGGAAAGATAGATTTAGTATGATGAAACTTGTTATAATATTTATATCTAAGCATTCAAAATTAATGTATAAAACAACATTTATATAACAGAAGCAAGTATCACATTAAGGAAGGAATGTTCCTAAAACAGAGACACAAGGATTGAGTAAAATATTTAATATCCAAAGCTTCAGCTTTACAGTCCTGAAGAGATGCTTTTAGACAAGTGGGATCTTTGTAAGTTGAGGTTTTATTATTGTAGGTGACTTTAAACAAGCATGGGCAGTAAAGACCGAAACGGAAACCAAGAGAACGAAGTGCCGGTTTCATGTTTAGAAATTCTTTGCATTTGTCTGCAGTTCAGGGATAATTTTTTAAAGAATACTATAGGATCTGAGCCTTCAGAGCCCTCTGGTAGACCATAACTACATAGATTATTCCTTCTGTTTCTGTTTGCTTAGTCTTAAACATGCTTTTGAGGCATGGAGACTTGAGAATGGAGAAGGGTGACTTTAAGAGTAGTGGCAGTAAAGGTAGAGATGTGTTGCTCAGCTGTCACATTTCTCTCTTCCGTCCGTGATCACCTGTCATCATGACTCTGAAGTTTTGTATTTGTGTCTTCCATGTAGGGGTGCAGGGCCTACATTTCCTCCAATAGAAGTTCCATCTAGACCGAAGGAAGAGGGTTTAATAGGGGAGGGAGAATCAATTTTTCTTCCTTTAGTAGAAGCTTTCCCAACCCATATGGGGCAGAGTAGCATTGCCTGTGGTTACAGCTGAGGAAAAAAGTGATCCACAAGTCGCAGGAGGAATTGAATCCTCGAGCTCCAGATTTATTGAGTGCAGAGGAAAATATGTGGTGTACATGTCAGGAGGGCCACAGGCACACGTAGAAGATACTTTATGTTTTTTCAGTCTGCCCATATAAGCTGTATGTGTTGAGAGATATTTTTGTCTCCTAGTCAGTTGTGGCCACGAAACAGAAAATAAGAATGATGAAATACAGCACATATATGAAGGAAAATAATTCAGTCATGAACTAGTGTTGGGGAAATATGATTCCTCCTCAGAGGGTAAAAACAGAAGCATTATTGAACAGATAACTTGAGAGATGCTTGAGATAGCCTGCAAATGAGAGCCAAAACCGAGAACCATGAGTGGTTCTCCAAATAGTATGTGCCGAAGGGCATTGAAGAAGAGAACATACATAAAGTTGCAGGGTTGTGCAGGAAATGCTTCTGTTACAGGTGGTGTAATCCAAGAGAAGTTGTTTGTTTCATCCGTTATAAGCACTCTATTGCAGCTGCCTCACAGATTGGCAGGCGCTGTGAGGGAGAAAAGCGTGTCATGGTAGAAGAAAACATGACATGCCCTCCATCAGTTCACTCCGGTTCGCATTGAAATGGCAAGATGCAGTGAGGGAAGCCACCACTGAAGACAGAGCTCCAGCACCAACCCGTAGAACTACAGAGGACACCACCACCTTCCTTGGACATGAAGCCACGCCCGCCCCCACCATCTCTATTGTACACAACCCTGTTTTTTTTTCTGTCATTCACAAAAGATTCCCTGTATAAAATGGAATGGAGTGTCCTGCACTTTCAATCCAAAAAGATATTTTGGGATCATCTTGAAGATGCATGAAGCACCACGAGGAGGATGCAGACATCTTTGGATCCACTCTGTATTCTTTGTGAGTGTGGTAAAAGGGTGCCTATTCAAATCACAGCTATTCCATCGTTTTCTTTATTTTATGCTTGCATATATCAAAATATTTTTTGTGAAATTTCAAGATGTGGCATTGCACTTTGTTGCCTCTCTGATCATGCAGTGTTTTGGAAAATTATCGAGGCAGGAGTTATTTGATATGCGGATTTTATAAACTGCGTGACTCACCAGAATATGCTATTTATTTAAAGGTGCATAGCAATTTCCAACTTGTGCGAAGCTGTTTGCATGTTTCCTCTAATGCCTAGCCTCCTGCATTCTAAAACTAGCTTTTCCTACAGAAGTTTTAAGATGCATAATAAATAATACATTTGAAAACTTCATCTCCAAAAAGTTCACTTTACACCCACAGGAATTCATTATTCAACAGCCACACTGATCATTTTGGAAGCTGTGAAGAGAACATATAGATTTGAAAAACACCATAACTTTGATTTTCACACATTTACTGGGAGAGTACATCGAAAACAAAGCTGATACCCTTATCTAGGGCGTTGGTGAGATTCATTTTAATGATCCTAAGCACCAGTGTTCTCCACATTTCATGATACTTGCATAGTGCCCATTTGCTGCTCTTTCCAGGGGCTGCAACGGGGAGTTATATTTCAAAATATATCGGTAGCAGTGCCTCAAAGATTAAGCTGCAAAAGGGCCATATCAGTTTCTTTAAACCGAAACCTGTTAAGAAAATGGGTCATATATTCCACTTGCAGATTTCCTTAATTTTATTGTTGACTCAATTATAAAATACAACTACCACTCAAAAATAAAATAAACATTTGTGTCTTAGTGTTAATAGATTACTAGGCCTAATTGTTAATAAACCCCTGCCCTAGAAAGTGTATCAGGGGAAACATGTTGACTAACAGATATACAGCAGCAGATTTACTAACACTTCCTGCTGGGTTTGCATCACAAAAGTGACGCAAACGGGCACTAAATGTTTATTTGGGAATTTGTTTTGTGCTGAAAAAATGTTTGAAAGTAATGTAAAACAGCACTTTGCCCTTCCTTGCATTGCTTTGCATCAAGGGGGCATTCCATGGGTAATACATGGGAGTTCCCATGCAGCTCCTCATTGATTTTGATGCAAAGCCCCGTTTACTACTAATGGTAGGCAGGGCTTTGCCCCAATAATTAATACCTCGTTGAGGAAGTTATTAACAAGAAAAAATGTCTATATTTCTCCAGACATTTCCGCCTTTGCATGTGTTCTGCACTATATAACACACACCAAAGAGAGGTAAATGTTTTAGAGTTTGTCTAGGCCTAGAATTTTGTACTTGAAGGGTATGCTTCCGGTATAAAACCTATCCTAAATAAGAGGCAAGCACCTTTGCACTATGATGCAAAGGTCTATGCATGGTGCTAGCAGCCTGATTGTGTGCCAGCTCTATGGAGAATGCAAGACACCACGTATCTTAGTAGATATTGTGCTGTGCTGCTCTTGCCTTCCCACACAACGCAATGCAGCAACTTTGGTTGCTACGCTGCATAGGCTCTTAGTCAATCTATCCCCACAGTGTTAAGCATAACACATAATCACCAATATTACTTGTGCTGATGGAAATCTAGCAGGAATGAGGTGGTCCTTAGAATTCTTTGATTGATCCAGAATCTTTTGCAAACCTAAGTATTTTGCCAGAAGAAATTTGTGCTAGAGATGACACTAGCCCGTCAGCTCCCAATCCTCCAATTATTTTAGTGCACATCAGTGCTTCGTAGGTGAACAGAAAATGCTATTCCTGGTCATAGGATCAAACAAGTGGGTTTTTATATTAATAAATACAAATTGCACACAAGGAAATTTCGCTAGTAGTGCGGAATTTCCATTTAACCAAAATCTGTAGCAGGGATGATTTCTGAACTCTTCTGGGTTGAGTCCATGAACAGAATTCAATGAACACCACAAACTTGTAAATTAGTGCGTAATTATTAAGGGTGTGATCACAAGTGGCCCTTAAAATTGTGATTTTGCAAAGCAACCACAAATATAAGTGGCACAATGTTTATCACACCTCCTATTAAATTTTGGCAGGTCAAACCACCCTGAATATTACATGGGGAGGGAGGGGGTTGAAATTACAGAAACAGGGGGTTATTGATGCAACAAGCACCAAAATATCGATGTTTTTGTGGAAAAAGAAAAGATCTGTGATAATTATTGTCCCAGATAATTTTCAAACACCTTGGTATCAAATGTTATCAGGTGTGATAATTACCACATCCAACAAGGAGCCTTGGAATCAGGTCCTAAGAAGTAATTTGTGGGTAGTTTTCCGATTCGAAAATGCTTTTAAATTTACACTGGCCAAGGACAGAAGGTAATGCATTTTTGTAGTAATAATAGAAATAGGGTCACCTCACAAAACGTGTTGAGAGTGAGAAATAAGTGGTTTCTCTTTAGAGCCAAACATTTTCCTCTAAGAGAAAAGGCACGCAAGCATGTTTTTAAATGCAAACGCGCCTTCTGTCAAATTTTCTCATGTGAAAATGTACACTGGTTATCCATACTTATTCATGTCAGTACTCATGGAAATCTCTGATATTCCCAGAATATCGATTCTCAAAAAGTCAGATATTTGCAGTAAATAAATGATTTTCCCTTCAGCAGGAAATTTCTGCATTCTAAAAACCCGTCACGAATCAAACACTAGCATATTTGAATTTATATATATTTATTTATTTGTATGTGTTACTGTGTTGTCTCACCTTTTTTTCAATATCACGTATGGGTCCACATTGGCCCCATAGCACCACCAGTAAGTTTTATTGGGAAGTAAAATTTGAAAGGACTTGTCTGGGAGAAAAAGGACTGCGAGCAGTAATAAGAGGGTGTGCAGCAAATGCTGACTTTTAATAATGACATAAATTTGAAATAGTCAGATCCTCTACTATCACTGTTGGAGTGATCTCAGTGCTGAAGCTGCAACCAGTAAGGTTACTTTGCTGCTGTGATAACTTTGCATCCTTGTTCCAGTTCAAAGTTTTACCATCCAACGTGATCACTTTCTGGAGCCCAAAATACTGCGGCACGGCAACGCTGACTCGTGTACCCTTCTTGGGCTGGGCAAGGCTGGTTCCTTTCACCCCAAGCTGCCACTGAAGCATTTTTTTTATAGCAAAAAAAACAAATCTGGAAATCTTACCCGTCTAGATGATACCTTTTCATGTAGCGTTCACACCTTTTCTCAGGTCTCCTTGAGGTCCAAAAATATCGAGATAGCAACTTTCTACAGTCCTGGGAAACTTCACCTTGCACACTCCGATGGCTGCTTGACATCCAGGGAAGGCTTCTGTGGGGTCCAGTCCAAATATTCTTCCAAATGGTCAGCTGGTTCTTCCACACAAGTGTGCTTCTCTACTTTTTGCCTCTGATTTTACAGATGAGCATCAAGTCTGACTTTCAGAGCATTCCAGAGTAGAGAGAAGGTCACACATTAGTCCTCTCTACTGGAAGACCTCTTTCTTTCCTTTCTTCAACAGGGCAAGATGTGTTCCAATGGGCTGGTGATTGGAAACTCATTTTTATAAAAGACTCTTTCTAATGGTGGACCCAGTCAGTTTTCCTGCAAACTGCCATGGAGTGCTGTGCTTTGCGTTCTTGAAGAGCAGGAATTCAACCTGTTCTCAGAGCTCCCAATCTCCACACAGAGACTCCATTGTTGAAATGAAGACAAACCCCACTACCCCCACCCCTGCCAAATACTCTCTGGCTGGTTTTGGAAACAGGTCACCTCCAACTGTGAGCAGAGACAATACACCTGGGAAGAATCTCACAATAGTTCCTGTTTATTAAAAGGATAAAACAGCACAGACCCCAGCCTGGTCCTTTGTGATAGCCCCTCTGTTCTTGTCCACTTCACAGGCCCACATTGTAGGGTGTATGGCCAATGATTATTCCACCCAGTGTTATCACTTGAAGCACTCAGTGAGCCACTTAGGAGGCTTGACTAATGTTTATTAGCAGGATTTTCTGCATGTCAGCCCGCTTCTTTTTAAATGCTTCTGATGTGTTTTAGTCTGCAGCCTGTCAGCCTAAATTGAAATGCTTCAAATACACTCATTTGTGTGGTATAAATATATAGTGAAGCCCATGTGCAACACTGAACGTTACTTGCACTGATGTTTTCCCTGTACCAGGACACCGTGGCCCCATTTTAAATTTAAATTAGTGAGGTGGCCATAGCCATTGGGGTATTTGCATTTGCAACAGGAAGATAATGGCAGTCTTTCAGTGTCCATTCTAAGCAATACTAGCTTACCTAACCAAGAACGAAGGGGAAGTACTAAAGGTGACTTTTTCCATGATTACCAATCTCAGCATATAATTAAAGTAACAATTATCTGCGTATTTCTCTTGTTGTTTGGATCCAATAGTATATGCATATGTATGTACTCACAATAATAGCATTCACACAACACCTTGAGGACGGTTTTGACAGTATGACTGATAGTGCACAGTAATAGATCTGATTGATGTGTGTGCAAATGAGGCTAGGATGAATCATTGCCAGCCACATGCTTCAATTAAAAATAAACTTGTAGTTCAGCGCATTCACCATTTGATGTCCCTTGTCTACGAAGGGAATACAATTGACAATCTATGCTTTTCAATATTGAGTAACTCCATATCTGTAGTTTAGATCAGTATGTTGTGTTTGATGTTCACAACAATAAAACAAGTTCTAATAAACTCGCAGGCCACTGTGTGTTACATCTCTTATTGCAACGATGCAACTCAAATGGACACGTTTTTCAGATAATATCTGTGTTTTTCTCCATTGAGTTCTCCAACGCTGTTCCAAAGACCCTATGCATTTCTTAATGGGACCCTTCGGCTGTGCTAGGTTCAACGATCTATTTATTGAATTATAAGTTTAAGTTGATTACATTGGGGTAAATACTTAGGTGTTGAGCAGCCTAATCAGAAGAACTGCTGTTGCATTCTGTAAACAATTTTGTTTATACATCTTGTGTGAATCAAAAATTGGGAAAAGTACTGAATTGCTTTTTCTGATTCACAAAATCATTATGTATGATCGCAAGACATTACCAAATTGTAACTTTAAAGGGATTACAACTGCAGAGCAACGAATCACAATTTTTAATTCAGACTAAGTTGCAAATTGGTACCTAAAGCAATACAGCGATTGTATGACTCTACGCACCGGTAGACTATATTTCATTACTCTAGATTATATATTGTTGCATTCTATTCAAATACTAGGTCTGTTTCCACGTATTGGTAAAAAGATTATGTAGTAATGAAGTCACCAAAGTCGAAGTAAGAAGCAGAGGATGACTTTATTTGTAGCAGGGACTGCACAGCAGCCGACACAGGAGAGGACTCCAATCAACTGATAACATAGCATTCAAGCAGTAAGTTCCAAGTTCTGCTGTGGAATGCACACGTGCAAGGTAACCATGAGGAGTGTAATAAGTAAAACCACTACATCATGCCCCTCCTCTAAATGTTTTTTATAAAGGACATAAAAACAATCCCAAACAAAAAGGAAACAAGAGAAGGGAAAAAGGAGGGAAAAAGGAGAGGAAGGGCAAAGGACCTCGGGGAGGAGGAACAGGGAAAAAGGGAAAAGAAAAGAATAAAAAGAACAAGATTAGCGGAATATCACAGGAACAGAACAGCGACTATTGTGCCTACGCAACTCGGACGGAGAAAGAACATCTGAGCGTTTATCATTAGGCAACTCAGCCGAATTGCTACAAGGACGTCTGTCAGAAGCATGTCCACTCAAATTAACAATCCTGGACATGTTCCACCAATGTTTGTTGTTCACCCTAACAGCATTTCCACAAACCTTGTCTACAACCATGGGCTCAGAGAACTTAGCAACTCCCTTCTTGCTGTGGATGGGAATCTTCACACGCACAGTGTCCCCAATAGCGAAAGTCTGGGGGACCGTTCTTTTTCTAGCATCAAAGTAACACTTTTGGCATAGCTGTGCCTTGGCGACATTTTCCCTGACGAGGTCGTCCACCACACCCTCGATGCCATTAATCTTAACCCATTTAGCCATCCAGCCAGGACAAAACTTGGAAGAAGGCTTCCTCCCCTGCAATAATTCAAAAGGGGAAACCTTGGTGGATGAATGGGGGGTGGTGCGGTAGAACCTCAGCATGGAGCGCACAGCATTCTGAACAATACACTTGCTATCAACAGCCCATTGTACACAGTTGTTTAAGACCCTGTTCATTCGCTCCACAAGACCATTTGTTTGTGGATGATAAAGACAACTCTTGCCGTGAACAATCCCACCTTCAGCTAAAAAGTCTTGGAATTCCTGACTGACAAACTGCACACCGTTGTCACATACAATGGTGGAGGGGAAATCCACCCGCAAGAAAATGCCCTTAAGGAAATCGATAACATTTTTGGAATTTGGCTCGCCAAAGAAACGACGAACCTCTGGCCAGTTGGAATAGTAATCAATGTCAACGACAGCAAAACGAGAAGAAGGAGGAAGATGGTTGAATGGACCGACCAAATCAATACCAACTTTCTCCCAGGGCCTAGCTGGAAGTTCAATGGGTAGGAGGGGAGGAGTCCTTACCTTAAAACCTTTTTCAGCATACAAACACACAACACGCTCTCCCACAAAGGAATCGATGTCTTTGTCCATAAGGGGCCACCAAAAAAACTCATGCAGCCTGTGCTTGGTGAGAGTTTTACCCAAATGCTCCTCGTTAGCACCACAAATCAACCTTCCTCTGAGTTTTTCAGGGGGGATCAATCTATCACCATGCACCAGGATTCCGTCTTCAACAGAAAGTTCAAGAGAGACCTTTACAAAAGTTTGCAAAGAGTACGGTGCATTTATTAACTTAGGCCAGCCACAACTGTTGGATTTCATGACCTGACCAAGCAAGACATCTTTACTCAACTCATCTCTCCAGTCCGCCCTGCCATTCTTATTACCAGACAGGTAAGAAACCTCAAAATTGTACTGTAACAACTTAGTGGACAACCTGGCAATTCTGGGAGTGTGTTCTTTGATTTTGTCCCCAGAAAGTTTGGAAACCAGGAGACTGTGATCGGTGCGCAACACAAAATGGTTGCCCCAAATGTAGGGATGAAACTTCCTGATGGCCCACCAACAGGCCAACAGCTCTCTTTCAATAACACAGAAATTAAACTCTGGACCCCGCAAGACCCTTGAAGCATACCCCAAAGTGTTCTCTGCACTGTCTTTGGTCTGAGTGAAAATAGCACCCAACCCAACACCGCTGGCATCAACGGTGATGGTCACCTGACATGAGGATCGAAAGATTTAAGATTATTTGGAGGAACTATTTGGGACTTGATCCATTCAAAAACATCCTGACAGTGATCGTCCCAGATGAAAGCCACACTTTTCTTTAACATGTTTGTGAGGGGTTGGACCTTCGATGCATAGTCAGGCACAAACCGGGAATAGAACTCACAGAGACCAATGAACGATTCGAGGCCAACCTTATCAATAGGCGCTGTGCTGTCAACTATGGCCTTTGCCAGACTGGGCCTGGGTTCCACCCCTTGTTCAGACGAAACATGTCCCAGGTATTCCACTTTCTTTACTAAGAAGGGACACTTTTCCTTTTTGAGAATGACACCCTTCTCCTGCATGATGTCCAGAACATGAAACAAGGATTCATCATGTTGTTCCTTGGATTCACCATAAATCAAGACATTGTCCTGAAGAACAGCAACGCCCTTGACCCCCTTCAGCATGTGGCACATAATCCACTGAAAGACCGCCGCTGCAGAGGCAAGGCCAAACGGCATCGTGCAATATTGCAAAGTTCCAATAGGCGACACAAACACCGTGAGATGCCTTGACGAAGGGCCCAAGACAACCTGGTGGTAGGCTGACGCTAGGTCGAGTTTGCTGAACCACTTGGAACCGTTAATCATGGTCAGCAATTCTGAAATCTTAGAAAGATGGTGGGAGTCAATCCAGATATTTTTATTGAGACTGTGTAGGTCAACACAAACGCGACGATCCCTGTTCTTCTTCCTGGCCACGACCGAGGGAGAAAGCCACAAAGACGACTCTATAGGCTCAACAATGCCTTTCTCACACAAGCCATTTAACTCGTATTCAAGGCGGTCCCTGACACTAAAGGGAACACTCCTACGCATGTGCTTAACAAGAATGGCTTGATCTTTAATCCTAATCTGATGAGTAACAACCTTGATCTGTCTAAACCTTCACCAAACACAGAGGGGAAACGTTGGAAGACATTTTCAGAATAGTCATTGGAGGAGACAATAGAGACCTGTTCTTTTGTTCCGGGCCTAAGAACCATCTGAAAGATACCTTGATCGAACCACCCCAGAATCGACAACCCCTTAATAGCCACATACACCTTACAGAGAATCTCCCTACCTTTAAATTCTAGAATGTCCTCGAAGAAACCAGCCAACTCTATCTTCCACCCCTCAAAAGAAACGGAAGCCCTGTCGGGAGGTTCCAAAGGATGAGAACCCCACACCTCGTCAAACATTTCCTGGGTGATCATGGTTATTCTTGCACCAGAATCCACCAACAGACACAGCTTTTTATCACCAATACCAATTTCTACGTAAGGGTCAACGCATTCGCAGGTGTCACCCATGACAACAGACTTCTGACTTACCACCATAACCATATCTCTCAGCTCATCCTGAATACTGCGATAATTGTCTGGGTCAGCACGTTCCACATCAGACACATTCGCAACAGAAGAAGAATTGACCTGGCCTTTGCCAACCTGAGGAGCAAAACCACCCTGCTTACCACTTTGACAGACTTTGGCAAAATGCCCCAACTTGCCACAGGTCCTGCAAGTAACATTTTTGGCCGGGCACCCTCTACCCCCTTTGACATGAGAGGGGTTGCCACAACGAAACACATGTTAGGTTGTTTGAAAAAATAACTCTCAGAACGTGGGCCACGTAGTTTTTAAAATCCGTAGGACTAACCGTCCCCACTAGTTCATTCGACTTGTCTTCTAGCTCCTTAACAGAAGCTTTGGAGAGCTCGATGCTCTTCGCAGTACGAATAGTCTCTTTGAGGGACGGATTACCCATGGATAACAGCTTCTGCTGGATAGCCTTGTCCGAACACTTACATCTGTACTGGTCCCTGACCAATTGCTCTGAAAACGCCTCAAACTGGCAATCTACGAGAGCAGACACAAAAGCATCTACATCCTCTCCAGATCTTTCCTCCCTTTTGAAGAACTTGTGTCTAATGACAACCAAGCTGGGCTGAACGTCAAAGCTCAATTCTAATTTCTTTACAGCCTCAAAATATTCATCAATGTCTTCCTCATCCTGAGCTCGTACTAAAGGTGGCAAGTGATTGAACACTGACCTACCCTTGAAACCTATGGAGTGAAGAAGTAGGCATTTTTTCCTTTCCGCCCTATAAGGAGATGCTCCAATAGCTCCCAAGTAAGTTACAAAGGCATCATACCAGCTTTTCTATGTTATGGGCGGGATTCCAGGCAGCTCTAGAAAAGGTGGAGGAGGAGAAACAGACTACATAGTAAAAAGTGATATGAATCTGTCTGAGCTTACACAACACCAGAATAGTCAATAAAAGGGAACTACACCACCAGAATGAAGGCGATTGATATAGAAAGAAAACAAAATAGCAAACAAAACAAAAAAAAACTTGCTGAGGTGCGCGTGCCACTGTGAGATGTGCGCACTAATGTGAAGGAAAACAAGGTGTGCGTGCCACCGTGAGCGAGTTCTCACACAAAAGGTAGTAGAGCTGGCGCCCGCACTGCTGCCAGAGAGAGATCTGCACTAGGCTAGTGCACAAGTATGACATGCCTTGTGTGCATGTCACCGTTGAGGGAAACAAAGATGCAGCCTGAGCTGTACGTGACACACAAGGTGTTCGCGTCACTGTAGTTGGGAAAAGCTTGTTGGCTGAAGCGCAGCTGATGCAGCTCTGGCTGCAAGTGACACGCAAGGTGTATATGTCACCGAAGACGGGAGCGGCTTGCCGGCTGAAGCGCAACAGATGCAGTGCTCAATGGAACGCACGCACTAGGGTACACGCACACCTTGCGTGTCACTCATCGCAAGGTGTGCGTGTACCCTAGTAGGAACCGCCTTTACGGTTCCTGACGGTATTCAGCTTGACTAGCTGAAACGCAGAAGCACTCACATAGAAACAGCCAATTCAAAATGGCCGCAACGTTTATTATGTTGCGAGCATAACATGTGTAGTGACGTCTCATGTTACCTCGCCCTTCGCCTGGCCATTGTCCTGAAGAGTGGCTGATGCCGAAATGGCCATTGCGTGACGCAGCATAGCGTCAGAAATACCTGCCCCCGGCTTCAGATTAGCTGTTCGTTGGACTGCTGTGTTAGAGAGAGGGGGGCGGGCAAGCGTGAAAAACTGTACCTTTTGACGTCCGCACTAGGCAAGCTAACAAATCTGCGCAGTGTCTCATGAGAAAGGACATAGGGACCCACAGCTCAGTTTCGCAGTCTGCAGAGGTTCGGAATGAGTGAGGAAGAAACTCAACACGCCGATCTTGGAAGCATTCGTGGGTTCTGCAGTCTGCTGCCGCTCGTCGGCATCACAATTGTAGTAATGAAGTCACCAAAGTCGAAGTAAGAAGAAGAAGATGGCTTTATTTGTTGCAGGGACTGTGCAGCGGCCAACACAGGAGAGGACTCCAATCAACTGATAACATAGCATTCAAACAGTAAGTTCCAAGTTCTATTGTGGAATGCACATTCGCAAGGGAACCATGAGCAGTGAGCATTCCGCAACAGAGAAGCGTAATAAGTAAAACCACTACAGATTACTAGTGACCTCAGGTGTTTAAAGTTACTCAATACAAGCAAAATATGCAGCGTAATAGAGATCAGCCATGCACTTGGTTAGATATTTCTAAACAACAAAATTATATCCTGAGCAAATCAAATTCACAATAATTCATAATGTCCATCAAGTCAAAGATCAGAAAATGTTCTTCTTATTCTGTAAATGTTCTTCTTTATTCCATTTATGTATTGCTTCAACATAGGTAAGAGCCAGGTACTAGCCGAGCCGTACCTGGCTCTTACCTATGTTGAAGCAATACATAAATGGAATAAAGAAGAACATTTACAGAATAAGAAGAACATTTTCTGATCTTTGACTTGATGGACATTATGAATTATTGTGAATTTGATTTGCTCAGGATATAATTTTGTTGTTTGGGTTTATATGTGTGGGCATTGTCCGCATATTTGGTGTTGGTGAATGGCCTTCATCTATATCCTTTGAGCATTATAATTGATCTTGTACAGCGATACATAACATAGCGCGACATTTTCCCAACCATTCTTTGTTTATTTGTGTTTTAGATATTTCTAAACCTAATGGGCACCAGAGCTCCCTGGCACACATTTCTCAAAAAACCTGTCGTACTAAAGTGATAGACCATTTAAGCAACTTGACAAAGAGGTGAGCTCATGACTGTGGTAGCCATCATAACAATAGCGTTTACTTGCTTTATGATGTATGCCATTTATATGATATTCAACTGTATAGATTCCCTGATTTGAGATAAAATCCGTTCCGCAGAGCAAATGTCTCTTAGATTGATGCTTGCCCATTTTGTTTATTTTTCTACATCATCTTTTAGATTAGTTCTTGGAAAAAACATCAAGTATTTAGCTGCAGTTTTCTACATGTATTTAATGCCCTAAGCTACCTGATGCTTCCATACAGTTGAGTATAAGCAACAGACCATTGGATCCTATACTTTTTATTTGTTTTAAATAAAAGTTGTAGATTCCGTTATATCATTATATTCCATCTTCTTTAGGTTCCTGTACCATAGCCCAATAATCCAATTTGACATGCAATGTGTCAACTGTGGGAGGACAATAACTAAATAGACTTTTGGGAATATACTCTGACTAATACGCACACGGATGATGGTGTGCTCTTCAAATATATAGTTTATGACCACACATAAACATTTATATGTATATCAATATAATATCAATATATATATATATATATATACATATATATATATATATATATGTATGGAAAAACTATATATATATTATATATATAGTATATACTAGATAATATTTATAATAATATGTAATAAAATAAATATATGTTATACACTATATATACTAATATATAATATATATATGGAAACACAACCTGTCAGGGCTAGGGTAGTGCCCCTTCTCACAGGAAGTGGTCACTAGAGGGTGTAGACACCCAAAAGGTAGGTAGCCCAATGGCTACCTGTCTTCCCTTGTAACACCATTAATTTCAGTATTTAGGTGGCACCCCGAGACTGAACATCCAATTCGATGGACAAAAGAAGACCAGAAAAAAGAAGACCCACTGCATGGGAACTGAAGCCCTGCTGCAGAAGAAAAAAGTGCTACATCTTGCCAGCTGCTCCCAGGACTTGACAATCGCCTGTTGTGTAGTCCTGAACCTGCGAGGACTCCAAGAACCCCAGTGCACCTCCAGCCTGCAAGAAACAGCCAAGAAGCTCCCTTGGAGTGAAGGTAACACTCCCACGCACTCTGCAGGCACCGATCCCATGAAGTCAGGTTTGTCCACTTGCTGCTCTCCAATGATCTTGATGCAGCACTGAAGCAAAAAAAGGTACAACAGCTGCGGAGGATCAGATATGTCTCCCACCAAGTTTGAGACACGAGGACCTACCCGACCAACAGCGTACAAATACCTGGGGTACTGGACCCCCAATGGTAAACATCAAGAAGAAGAGTTCACCTTTGACTCCCAAAGCACCAGAAGCAAGCACCTGTCGAGGGACATCAAGACGCCTGAGACCCACTTACTGAGTGGCCCAGCTATTCTGAGATCGCCTCTCCAAGTTGCCGGCTCCTGACAGCGAGGGCCTCAAGATGCATGATGCCCAGCTCACCTGTTTGTTCTGCACCTGGCTCCACCAGCCCCAGCACCTACCAACCAGCTATGATCCTGTGGTCCTCAAGCGCTTGTGACCTCCTCCCTCAAAGGAGACCCACTGGACTTACCTGTAAGTCCCTCTGTGCAGTGTACTTTCAAGTGCTCCTCTTTGTCTTTGCGCACCAAGTTCAAAGACCGTCGGCACTCTGTTCCCGGCTGATCCGGGACACTCCTGAACTTCTTCTGCTGAAACTTTGGACCTGGTCCCGACATCAACCTAAAACAAGAAGGTGAACTCAGTGAAAGCATGGCTGAATTTCTATGCATTTTTCTACTTTTTCCCCATTGTTACCTATGGTGCAGAATTGCGCTTAGAAGTTATATATTTTACGAAATTTATAAAATCATATCACCGAAAGTACTTACCTTAGAACTGCATTCTTGGTCTTAAACATTATCAAAAAATCAATACTTTTTATCTAAATTGGATTTATACTTGAGTGTGCAGACATTTGAGGTGAGGAAATTCAGATTGTTTTTGTAGGGTGCTGTATTCAGGAGATGCTCTCCACCTAAACCTGGGAACTACCTAGAGTTCTCTGCTTTTTTCTTGAGCATATATCTATATATAGGCTTACCTTAGGAGACAGGTGTGTAAAGTATTTAAAAACACCAACCCATTGACTTAATAAGACTCAATATACATTTAAAATCTAACACCAATTTAGAAAAATAGGTCTATTTTTATGAGCAAATAGACACCAAAATGACAAAAATCCAATGTAGGGAACCATAAATGTGAATTTTTAAAGATTAAAAATGAAATTAGTACTTAGAAGCATATAGCGCTCAAAGGGTTAAAAAAAGGCATATCGGTCCAGGACAAAAGCCAGAGTTCAGATCACCCACAATGTAATTTTTTAAAAATTACTTCCTGAAGTGTTTCTTGATGCAGGAAAGGGGTCCAAGGCACCAGTCAAGGGTTCTGATTCTCCTGTTAGCCTCTAAGGGTCTGTGACTACAACTTCCACAACGCACCTGGTTAACTTATGGAGCTTTTACAAAAGTTACTCCAAACTTCTGAAACTTCTTCATGAAGTTCCTCTTGGGGGTTCAAAGTGAGCAATACAGCAATCCAAGGTTCTAGAAGCTCAGAGATGGTCCTTTGGATGTTGGGACTGCAACTCCCACAATGCACCTGACCAAATCCTTAATGGTCAACTGGATGCACTCCAGGATGATGACGTCTTGGTGAAGGTGATGCAGGTGGGTTCTTTTAACCTGTAGCTTTGAGGGAGTCCACTCTTCAATCCTTGTGAAGCCAGATTGAGTCCTTAGGGCTGTAGTACCAGATTGTGCAGCAGGTGCAGTCCCTCAGAGTGCAGTCCTTTAGGTGCAGATCAGGGTTCTAGCAGGGTAGTCCTTCTTCTCCTTGTTGTTTCAAGCAGTAGATCTGAGTTGATTGGCAACTCTCCCATATTTATTCAGTGTTCCTGGGCATCAAGGAGGAGGGCACCCCTGACCGATGGGATGCAGGGTGCCACCTAGGTGTATGACCACTTCCTCCAAAGTGTGGCATATTATTGTCCCAGACAACACTATTCTTCAAAAATCCAAAATGGAGAAAGTCTCTCATGAAGAGTTAGATGTGGCTAAGCCAACCCACTGTTGTGACTAAGATTCTCTAACACTAATCGAATTACTTTGACTCCTGTCTGGCTGTGGGTGTGAGTGTGGGGGTAAGGCTGTGTCCTGTCCAAACTGTCATTCCCTCTTTGAAGGCCAGTTTGGCCCCTCCACCCCCATCATGCCTTTTGCTTCTGCAGCTGCAGTTCTCCACCTAAAGGGAATCATTTGTCTCTCAAGCAGGTCACTTTACACCTCATTAAGACAGCTTGGCTCTGCCTGACGGGGGGTAGCCAATCAGGAGAGGGCAGCTGGAAGACTGGATTTTGGCTGACAGAAAAGAAAGTTCATGAATTATATTTTTAGCTTCTTTTATATCAATAGTTATACTTTATTAAAGTATTCCCATGTTAGCCTGTGGAACCAATGCATTACAATGGGGAAAAACTAAATTGACAGTTTTTCCTTCACCAGGGCATCTAAAACATCTTTTGGGGGGGCATGGACTAGACGCAAACTCAAAGGAACTGGTCCTTCTCCTACTGCATGTGTATCCTGTGTGTCAGTAGTCAGCCGCAGATAAAAATGCCCGTATTTTTTTTCTGTGTGACGATTTGACATGCCAGTTCCTCATTAGTATGACGCGCACCTCAGAGGCCTCAGCGCGCCTGATTTAACCTCTCCTTCACCCAGCAGCATTCCTCTCATTCCAGCATCTGTAGGCAAATGTCTCCAGCAGACTTTGCCTGGTGCTTTAACAGACTGCATTCCTCACAAAGTTTTATCACACCGATATGGAGGGCAACGCGGAGGTTGCCTTATCTATATGATGTAAATTGCCCCCAACATGGTGAACCACTTTTCTAATAGACGAGTGGATAACATTTTTTAGTTTTACTTGGCTATGTGTTGATTCAGGCCATTATGCTGGCAGTGTCTGAGTTTTCATATCTGACTAAATGCTCCCCTTCTGCGTTTTGAAGAAAAACGGGCGTTGCATGATCAATGTATTTCAACTCTGGAACAAAGAGTGAGCAACCGTGAAGATTCGTCTCCTGCTACTTCTCACATAACTAAGGACATTGCTCAATTTAAACGTCTTACAGAGAATCTATGGAATAGAAATAGAAGTAATATTCTTCGCCTTTTTCGAATTCTGCAGTGATCTGAAGGTTCTAATATCATTACATTCCTGCAGACAGCAATCTCTTCCATTTTGAATCTACAGTCCTCCTCTCCTCTCTCTATTCAATGGCCCCACCGTCTCGGCCCTCGTCCATCTCCAGGCAACAACACACACGCAAGTGAAATCATCTTCATTTTTCTTTAATTTACTGAGTTGATGCACTTGCTCTCTGTTGCTAAGAAGACCAGATCTCTACAGTGATCAGGTCATAGGGTATTCTTCATGCAGGATGTATCCCTTGCCACTGCAGCTTGCCACAAGCAATTTCTCAATCTCCACCCACAATTGATACCCATGAATATCAGTTATGGACAAGTACATCAACGCCTCTTCAAAATCACTTTTAAGGACAAGTCCTATTTCTTTGAAGAGCCCACAGATCTGCAATACTTCATCAATCATCACATACTAGACCCCATGGGCTTAAGGACATCCTCTATTACATGACTCTCTTACTTCTCAAATTCTGGATGTTCATTTTCTTTGTTCTTAGATAAGGTTTATGGCAATTAATATGTATTGATGTCATTTTTCACTATTGTTATATTTTACTTTGGATATTTGTTTGCATATTTGAAATTGCTCATGGTTTTTCATTCTGTTTAATGTCATTGATGAATTATTTTTCATATGTCCCTTTTCCATTGTTCCAGTAGGACCCCATTGTGGATTCCCCATGTTCTCTACTCCCTCTCGTTTGCTTGTAGCATCCTCTATGTCCTCCTCTTGTATCCAGCGGTAAGTGTAATATTTTTTTATTCAGCTTTTTTATCTTCAGTAGAGTTTTGTAATTGTAGTCCAACTAGAATTCCAGCATATATATTTATTTATTTACTTTCTTTTGTCCTGTTCCTTTATAATTCTTTTTCTTTTCCGATTGTGCTGTACCTATCTCCTCAGGCAGGGGTTCTGCTGTCCCTTTGCCTATAGGGAATCTTCTGCGCTTATTTTTCCTTCTTCTTCAGCATCTGTGGACCTTGGTCCGTGAGATGCCATCTCATGGTGTATCCTGTTTTTCTTCATTACTTTTTATTCTCTTTGCTGTTTATTTTCTCTTCCAATTCTATTTCCTTTTTCCTGGAAGTTATATTTTGCCTTATTCTCTAAAACAATCAACAACTGTATATGTTCTGCCTCTCACATGAAACTTAGGAGAGTCACATAAAATGTCAAGGGGCTTAAAAACCCCATTAAACATCAGCGTGTCTTATCCCATCTTGCTCGGTTGAAATGTTGTATAGCTTTGTTACAGGAAACGCATCTCAGTGATCTGGAGGCAGCTAAACTTAGGAAGCAGTGGGTCGGTGACATTTTTGTATCCTCTACTCAAACCAATAAAAACTGAGTCAAAAATCTCAGCCACAAATCTATACATTTATCTCTACACAGAGGATATAAATGGGATCAGAAGTGCCAAAAACGTACCGATCCCTAGTATTCAAAAAAATTCACAAAATGTATGTTTGGCTGCTTAATCAAACATCGTAATCTTAATAAGCTGTTCGTAGTGAGACCACCAGAAAAGGAATCTTTTTAGGACAAGAACCCTCACTCACCCGATGGTGACATGCTTCATCATTGGGGTCCCTCCTCACACTTGGACTGCAAGGTCCATGGTGTGGGCTCCAACTCCCCAGAGGGGAGGAGCTGAGGTGTTTTCTCAAAGATGAGCGGTGAAGAGCGGTGAAGAGGGTAAGTGAGGGGCAGAGTGAAAAAAAAGTGTGATGATGGTATACATACATACATATAGGCAAAAAAGAAGCAGAGAACTCTGGGTAGTTCTCAAGTTTAGGTGGAGAGCAGCTCCTGTATAGAGCACCCTCAACACCAGCGACCCTCTAGATCTGCTCACCTCAAATGTCTGCTTTTCTATCAATGTTTTTAAGCATAGGATTAGCGCAGTGCCATCCACAACGAGATAGAAAGGGACAAAGCCTTTTGCCATTTCTACAGCAAAGTCTTTAATCATAGGACTAGCACAGTGCTATCCATGCCAAGCTGCAAAATAACAAAAGCCTTTCACCACTCCAGGCACAGTACCACAGCCTTGAATTGGCAAAATACCAACCAAGCCAACCTGAAATGAATAAACACAACCCCTGACACATGCCTCGCTCTCACCAGATATATATCTTAATATCTCATTCCCTGTTTTGAAGACCAGTAACTGTAACATAACAAAACTGAAATAAGTAGGATTACAGGTCCAAACCTCTTGTAAGGATGAAGCTTGGGCTAAATGTTTCCTCCACCTTCGCAATGTAAAGAGCAATGGAATCCCTCCTTTGCTGCTGGACCTTAGAAGGGTGTAGACCATAATGCACCAAATCCCAGTCCCAGAAAAGGACAACAAGGTCCCCTCCCTACACTTGGCCTGACCCGGGGTGTCTGACTAATTACCACTGACTCCTAAATCCCCTAAGGCCACCATCCATCAGAGTATGTCTTCTGTGTGGGCCCTCCAAACTCTGAAATCCACAAATATATGCCCTGCTCACTGGCAACTTGTTGCACAAGTTAAAATGGGAAGAAGTGGATCATAAGCCTTTAAGCTGCAGGAATGTTGGTGGCACCAATGGGTGACCAGAAAGTTCACCTGCTAAAGATCCGCTAAGCCCTGCTGGGAGGTGACGTGGCACTTCGGGTGACTCCATCCAGATCTGTCCAGTCTCTTGGAGGATGCACCAAAGTCACTTTTTGTCAGCGAACTTTCCGGTGGGCTCCTCAGGCTCAGGGATTCCCAGCAAGTGGAAAGCCCCTGCCATCTTCATGACATGTTGTCAGTTGCCTCCTAGTTGAAATAAAAGACTGAAAGGGTATCGCGTACCTTCTGGGGGCTTGCGCTGAACTCATTTCCACCATAGGATAGCCTGGGAGACATCCTGGTAAACGGACCATGTGTGTTCTTGGAAAGAAACGGTGCCAAGTTCTCAAGCTAATTTCTGGACTGCCTCCTTCTTTGATTAGTAATGAAACTTTACCAGAACGTGTTTTGGTCTGTGTTGCTGGCCCATCCAACTATGGCTGGCTCTGTGAAACCCATCGAGACATACCTCACTGTGTCTGTCTCCCACCATTTCAGATAACATAGCTGTCAAAAAAAGTCCACGTTGGGCTCAAACGTTTTTCCCTCGGGCCAGGAATCTGCAAATTTTCTCTATGGGAGCAATTCTCTAACTCCTCCTACTTGTATAAGGCCAACATTAGTGGTTAGTCTTTTGTGGAGGTAAGGGAAGATAAGCCTGCATGTAGCTCCCTTAGGCTTTCAAGACTGGCGTCAGTGTTCAAGATGCGTTAATCTACTGAGTACATTTCTGTGCATAGTTCCTGTATCTTGGAGCTCTTGTCTGAATTCATATCAGCTTGACTTTTATCAAAGTCCTGGTACAGTTCATCATGCAGTACTATTTTGAATGTGTGTAGACTTCCTAATAGCTTATTTTTGTTAAGGTCATTTCTCCCGACCTGCCCAATCTAGTGTCCCATAGGTATGCCTGTCCCTGGCATCTAGCCCAGGTTTGTCCAGGTAAACAAGAAGGCTGTCCTTGGCTGTTTTCTTCTTTGGTAATATGTTGAGCATACCTGTGGCCCTGCTTCACTCTATAGATCACTGTGGGGGCTGCTTCTATGTTCATTGGGGATGTGGTGGGCAGTTACTATAAGACGTCAGTCATGGGCCAGTCAGAGTAAAGCCCTTCAGGCATCTCCCACAGTCTGTTCATTTAATGCTGGCCAGGTCTCCGGATGTATACTCACCACTGTGGGGATGGATACAAAGCTGCAGTCTATCGCCATATGGGTGATGCGCCATCAAGCCTGTGGGGTGCTCAGGCAGGTATGTTGGCGGGTCGAGAAAGGAGAATCACAGCTCCACTCCGTGGCACTGGACCAAATCCTCCCCCATTGCTCTGAGTGCAGCTCATGGCTCCGAAATATAGATCCCATCACCATCTTGTTCCCTCAGTATGGTTGCAGGGACTCACAGGGCAAACCATCCTCGGACTTTGGTATGCTCCTCTCTTGCCTCCAGCGCTCACCCCACTTTTCGTGTGCCATAACTGGCGGCACCAGAGCCCGCTGCCCCCACCAGCATCGCCTGCCTGAGTATGCCGCCTGGAGTTCCTTCGCGCTTTGCCCGGCTCCTGTTGGTCAGTCCAGGGCTCCGGGAGCGCTTCTCATCCGACGGGGCCTCAGGCATCCGTGACACAAATGTAGAAACAGATCAGGCCGGAGCCAAGACAGAAAGCGTCTAGCTAGTCCACCATCTTGACCAAGCCTCCCCCAAAATGTACTTTTTATGTAGACATCTGTGTGTTCTCCTAGTTATCAAATTATGTGAAAGAAAACCGTTTTTCACTTTCAAACAATAAAAAACGGACTTAAAACAAAACCTCTAGATACTTCCTACTTGCCTTTTTAACGTTTCTTACTTAAATAAAACGTCTTTTACTACATATACAAAATAATAGACAAGACCCCCCCTTAGAAAATTCCTTGTATCTATCTATCCTCCAGAATCATATGTGTTGTCTTCTCTCTCTCAACCCAGGCCTGCCTCCCTGATATTGCTAGGAATGTTTTTTTACTACTCCAAGACATAAACTCCATGGGGCATATTCCCAAGAACGTGTGATAACCACTGCAAATTTAGCTTAACGCAACTTTGCATATCGCAGTCCATCACGGGAAATTAATGCCTTGTTAACCAAGTATTCACAACACGGCTGTACCATGCGATAGTCCCCAGATAACGCGTCAACTGACCGCGTTAAAATCAACGCCATGCCGCAAAAATGCGAAACACTAACACAAAAAAAGCTGCGATGAGGCCAATCAGCGAAACCTAGCTACAGGCCTGCAATCCACACGCGTCAGGCGGGAACAATCACCATAAAAGTAGAAAAAAAACAGACAAACAAATGCCAAACAACAGCGAAGCACAATGGACGTTGCCGGAGCAAGTACGGAGGAGAGCCAGAATCCCACAAGCCCCCCGGAGGACCATCCTGGGACTTCGGGGTCAGGGAAAGGCAAGGACAAGAAGAGGAAGACGAAGTTCAGTCCGCAGGAAAACAGGATCCTGATAACGGAGGTGACAAAACACCATCAACAACTGTTCGTCACCTCCACTGTGTCATTGGCAACAAAAAATACAATATGGCAGTCCATCGTGGACAAGGTGAATGCAGTCGGAGTGCTGAAGAGGACAATGGACGAGGTCAAGAGGCTCTGGAATGATGTCAAGCACAAAACCAAGCTGAAAGTCGCCAACAACCTGAAGACAGCAATGCAGACTGGAGGTGGGAGCCCAGCACCACAGGAAGAGCTGGACGACATGGAGGAAATGGTGTCCACAGTCATCAGTGGGGGGACGGTGGCAGGAGTTGGGGGCCCGGACACTGCTCAACAGAACCCGACACAACAGCAACAGGGTGAGTAACGACCAGGGCCTGGGGGGACAGGGGGAGATGGGCACAATGGCACACATGCACAATTAAGTTGAGCACATCTGCAGACAAACCATGCCCCAGACCACCAACTCCCACCAAAAGACCAATGTACCCAAGCATGCAACATGTCAGCACTGTACAAGCACAGAAGTCAAAGGCACACCTCATGAAAGGGATAAGGGGCAGCAAAATCTGAGCTGCAGGGGCGACTCCCCCAAAATGCAGCACACACATCACATGCAGAGCACATCTACATTCACAACGATGTGACACAATCCGCAAAACATCTACAACAGAACACGGGACACAACTGGTGCCGCTTGGGTGCAGACACTGGCCAATCACAATTGGCATTGCAGGGAAATGTGCGTTGATAATGTACAAGTACAAACACACACACGTCTGTTGTCGAAATGTCCACTGTCCCCCATCAAATAGGCATCTCCTCCCAAACAGCCACAATGTATCGTCATGCTGTCTGTATGTAAACATGTACAATGCGACAACATACATGTGGACACATTGTTAAACTGCATCTCCCCTTCACATTGCAGAGGGAGAATCAACACCTCCTGCAGAGCAGCCCGACCCTCTCTTCTCTGGGGACGAAGAGGACGACCACAGCTTTGACTCTGACGCCCTCCAACTGCTCGTGCCAGCCTACGCAGCCCACTTCCAGGAGCTAGGCAGCCCAGCTGCTACAAGGAGACCCCACCCACTGCACAGACCACACAGCAGGCAGCACCCACCACCACGGCTGCCTCCCAGGACCCCCACGGAGAACACATGGCCTTCCAATGCCGTGTTTTGGGGTGCCAGGAGAATCTTGCTGAACAGGTGAAGGTGGGGTTCGACCGCATGGCAGACAAACTAGATGCCATACGTGGGTGTCTAAGTCCCATCAGGGTCCACTCACGGTCCCTAACGGACACCCACAGTCTGCTCCATGCTCTCCAATGGACCATGGCTGACATCGCTGGAGCCCTGACTCAGAGAATAGTACAACTGTCCAGTCCGAGTGGCCCTAGCGATGTCAAACGGGAATTGGGAAACATGAGGAGGTTAATGGAGACCATGGAGCGGGCGAATGAGGAACAAGCGGCTGCCACGGCTGCACACCAGCGAGTGGTAGCTGGGTTCCTCAATGACCTCAGGACCCTCCTCATGGCACAAGGCCTGGCGCGGATGCATGCTGCTGCCACCACTCCATCCACATCTCCGCCCCCTGAAGTGTCAGTGCCACACAGTGCGGCAGACCTTCCAACTCCGGCCACTGATGTGTCACTGCCACACAGTGCTGGAGACAGAACACCACCACCCACACGTGAGGCACATGAAACAGCAGAGACCGAAGATGCGGATGATACTGCCCTCGTGGTAAGAAGGATGCATCAGCATGCATCTCATCCATAGGTCCGGCTTCAGCTTGGTACTGCCCTCTGCATCATCATCTTCCACTGTCCCTCGATGCACTCTGCAACACTCACCTTGGACCTCGACATGGACTACCATATGCTGTTTGATCGACATTGACACAGCAATCAGACTGCGGACTGAACTCTTCCTCTTCCTTTGGACTTGTCATTCCCTGAAGGACCCTGGCGGTCCCTCCATGGGACAACATCGTCATGTGGGGTTTGCATGGCCCTGTACTGCTCCAGATGCAACACTCCACTGAATGTGCATTAAACATTTATATTCACACAGATGTGTCATGTCCATGGTCTTTCAAGTGTGGAAGTATGGATGAATGTAGGCTCACTGGACGCCTCTTACGTCCATGTGGCTTATGTCGTAGAACAGGGGTCACAGGGTGACACATTGCCCAATGCGGTCCGGGTGGCACTGACACAACAACAGGGACACACGCATGAGTTACTTCCTTGTCCAGCCCAGTACGGAACCACGCCCAGGGCCCCGGGGTCATATACAAACGCTTACGCTGGACTGGCATACGCCAGGCCAGCCCACTCCGCTTACGCTCATGGGGGGGACGGCAACGCTACATGTCCCCTGTCTTTCCTGTAGTGATCTGCTGCTCACAGGTCTAGTTGTCAGCATGCCACAGCCACTCCCTCATGACTGGTTTACACCCACACCACACCCATCCAGCACACGCGTCACGGGACATGTGACCCTGCCAATGAAAAGGACGGGCGCACATGCTCGACGCCATTTCCACTCTCTATCTGGGTGCATCCGTGTGGTGTTAATGTAGGCATGAGGGCCTCGGGCCCTGCAACATCACATTCCCCAGGACCGGAGGTGACTTGATGGCCTCCGCAACACGATACCCAATCATACAAGGTCCATGACTTTGGGACACAGACTTGGTGGCACCGGATACTTTGCGGCTGGCACAGGCACACCACCACGGGACGGTGACTTTGGGTGCACTGAGGTAGGGGCACCTTAAGTGCTGGGCAGGTGTGCAGCCTGCGATGATGTCCCGGCCGTCCGGACTGCTCAGGATTTGTGTGCCCTGCTGGACCGCAGTGTAGGCCAGAGCCAGCGGGCAGCGCGGGCCTACCGCCATGTGGTGTCGCATCCCGGATCACTGAGTTAGTGGCACCTCAAGGGCTGAGCGGGTGTGCAGCCTGCGATGATGCCCAGTGCACTGGTATGTCCTCTGCCATGGCAAAATCAAGACCCAGAATCATATGTGAGACCTGGTGGCCTGCGGATCGGGGCTGCATGATGTGGAGGGTGCCATGTCCGCGGGACCAAGGCATGTGGCTTGCAGCGGCACGTGGTGGGCCATCATTACTACACGCCAAGGGAGGAAGGTGAGCAGTGAGGCCTGGGTGCGCAGGGGCGGGCATGCACCGCTGGGCGGCGGGAGGGGCTGGGGTACATCTGCCTGGGTGCACAGGGGCGGACAGGCGATGATGTCTTGTGCAATTGTATGTACTTTGCCATTCATGTCTCTGGACTCTGTTTCAGATGACGGATCTGTTTCAGATGTGTGACCTGGTGAACTGCACTACATGCAGGCACGTGGTTGGAGACACACCTGTGGCAGCAGGTGGGCAGTGTGGCCTGGGTGCGCATTGTGGGCACTCTCTCTCCCTGTCCATCTCTTCTGTTATCTGTGTCTCGCTCCCCCTCTCTGTTCATCTTTCTCTCGCTCCCCCTCTCTGTCCGTCTTTCTATCGCTCCCCCCTCTGTCCGTCTTTCTCTCGCTCCCCCTCTCTGTCCGTCTTTCTCTCGCTCCTTCTCTCTGTCCCTCTTTCTCTCGCTCCCTCTCTTTCTCTCTCTCTCTCCTTCACTCTCTCTCTGTCCTTTGATGTGCGCAAGACACACCTTCTCATCATGTGACCTACGGATTGTCCCGAGGGGAGCCACCATGTGTCTTCATTTCTGTTCTGTGTTTCTTTGAATAATTTTTCATTTGTTACATCGAAGGTAGATGTGTGATGCTCATTTTTGTGACAACACATGCATGCCACCAAATGTGATTGTGCGACATCAGGCGGATTATTTGGTACATGATTCTGTGTAGTTGATGTGGCATGTCTTTGGCCGGGGGGGTGGGCCCGGGGGTTGTGGTCCTGGGGGTGGTGGCGGTGGGTGGTGTGGCCCTCTTGGGTGTCCGGCACGCATGTTCAGTGGCTCCATGGTATCTGTTGCCCTTCAGGTGTGGCTCTGGGCTGGGCTCCATTTTGTGGTGCAGGCTGTGGTCTGACTTTGCACCAGGTCAGAGCAGGTGTTAGATTCCTGCTGCTAACGTGCCTTATTGCCTGTTTTGTGGTCTTATTGCTGATCGGGCTGGTCGTTGAGAATGTTGAGGTGTGGTGTTGTTGCAGATTTTTGCTCGGGAACGCCTACTCTGCATCTCATTAGCGATAGTTGCACGGGTCATCTGTGGCGATGTTTTTTGAGGATGCTTTCGCAAGTGAACTGGTGTTATCGGCTGTTAGCACCAGCTTGTGAATGTTGCGATACATTTATCTCAACTTTGGCTGCGATAAAGTGCCGTTAACTCGGCGATAGCTCCTTGAGAATATGCGCCCATGTGAGTTATGTCACTCACTGTTCGCGGTCCATCGCTCACTACCTTGCTTGCTGGTAAAGACCAAGGGGCAGATTTATAAGCCCCTTGCGCCACTTTTGCGTCACTTTTCCCATGTTAAAAGTGACGCAAAAGTGGCGCAAGGGCCTTGTAAATAAGCCCCCGTGCATTTCTAATTTGCAATGAGTTGCTATTTGGCGCAAACATATATAATGTATTGATGATCTATTTCATTCCATTTGTTTTACAGCAGTCAGTGCTATTTTGTGGCAGCAAAGATCAATGCCCACATGTTACCTCCTTGCGGTTTTATTTTTTTACCCCTTGGTTTGTCCTCAGAAATCCTTACTTCAATTGTCCCACTTGTTAGCATAACGTGAGAATCTCTGTCACTATGTTTGGCCATTGGGTTACTAAATTAGAAATGAAATGCAAACACAAAATGAAAATGGCAGGAACTAGAGGCCCAGTTTATTAAGCCTTAGGTGGCAAAGTGGTTGCTGATGTTGTCGGTCTTACTAATCAGTACAGCACAAAATTGACTTTCAACAGGATCCACACAAATTCGCTTATTACAGAAGCATTATTGATTGTGCCGTCCTGCCGAAAGGGCTGCACACGCAGTGATGAAGGCCGGTAAGCGACAACTCTGGTTTTGAATTCACCACACACCTAAACTGCAGTTCCTGAGGTGCAATGTAATAAAGGAGTGGCATAATGCAAATGAAGGAGGGAGCATGCAGAGGTCCCCGGATGAAAAAAATGGCGTCATATGAATGATTTTGCAGGAAGCATGCAGACGTTTCTGTGGGATTTTCCCAATGCACACACCCTACGCCTCTCACAGACAGCTTCAACTTTGCGAATGGATACCACACTGTTTTGTTTCCAAGGCAAATTGGCTAGGAAAGCGGGCTCCAGGGGCACACATTTAACACCCCATTTTCTCATTGATTTATAATGAGTTTCAACGACATATCGCGAGCCCCAAAGACATTTGCAACTTGCAATGTACCTTTATTATGCAGCGACTTTGGGGCATATGCACAAGGAGTTAACGCCGCCTTAGCGGCACTTTTTTGACGGTTTTGCGGCGATATTTTTATCTCCATATGTACAAGCTGTCGCTGTTAGCGGCAGTTTTCCGGCGAAAAGTTACATAGAAAAGATCGCCACTTCTGTTAGCGATAATGACATGCAAGGGAGGCGTTCCCATGCAAAAAACAGCTGCTAACCCCACTTCGTGATATTTACAAGGAAATACTTGAAGGTAGGAGGACCGAAAAAACTGCCTCTAACTGCAGTTTGAGGCAGTTTTTTGAGACCAGAAAATAGCTGGTCTTAAAAATGGAGATAACACTTGGGGCCTCATGTCAGCAGGTTTTGGTGCTGGACAGCGCTGCAAGCGATGTTGCTGCGCTGACCTGCGACGATACTACAGGGCAGGAATGCACACCATCAATAAGATAGTGCCCATTCCTGGGCCTCAGTCATGAAAAGTGTTGCAGCGCTGCGACAAGACAGTGTCGCAACACTTTTCACTACGCCCTTCTTGCGACTCCATGGATGCGCTGTTTTCACTGGACAGCGTTCTATGACACAAGTAATGACAGATACGTCTGGAATCCTGATGTATCTGTCTGCGCTAAAGTCACACATTGCTGCTGTTGTGTCACAAGAATGACGCAACTCCAGCAATGCATGGGGCCAGCCTATCCCTGTGGCAATGCGTCACCCTTACGCCTGCCATCAGGCAGGCGTAAGTTACTGACGCAGTGCCATCCTACAATTGTTGCATTGAAATCTGAGGGATGTCACTGTGCCACTCCTATGAGGCCTTGTCTCGTGGGAACCCACACCCTGCTGCAGGTATGATGTGGCGCAGGGCTTCACAAGGTCACGCATATGCCTACATGCGTCACTTTGCAAATACGGCGCTACATGGTGCTAGTTTTGCCTGGTCCATTCTTAACGGGTGCCAGGGTGTTGGCGCAGTTGGAGATCCATCGGTGGCGGTTGCGCGCTGCGGTGTCATTGTCCGTAAGCGTTGGCGGAGTGGTGGTGCTGAGGGAGTTGATGAAACGTTCTTCGGTGGCCTTGATCCAGCTGCGAGGGGGGGCAATGATGGCGGTGCTGTACGGTGGGCATGGTGAAGACGTGATGTATACAATGATGGTCGGTCCAGGAGAGTCCGGTGGTGTGGCTGTAGTTGAAGTTCCTGTTGG
The DNA here is from genome assembly GCA_963921515.1 of Calotriton arnoldi. Classification (NCBI taxonomy): domain Eukaryota; kingdom Metazoa; phylum Chordata; class Amphibia; order Caudata; family Salamandridae; genus Calotriton; species Calotriton arnoldi. The sequence goes on from CAWUFW010005526.1 coordinate 142,659, forward strand.
CGGAGGAGACGTGCTCGACCGTGTGTCCTGCTATGTGGCTTGCTGCGGTGACTAGCTGCTTGAGTCTGATATTGGGGAGATTCCCCAGGAGGGGGTGGTGTTCTGGTCACTGGGGTTGTCCAGGTGGAACTTCAGTTCACCGAGTAGGATGTTGTCGGTGGATGGGAGAGCCTGAGGTGCAATGAGGTCTACAATGGCATCAGAGAATGGGGGTCCATGTCCCGGGGGGCCTGCATATGAGGGTGATGCAGAGGATGGGGTTGGTATTGGTCCAGATCTGGAAGTTGAGGTGTTCCATGGTCACCGTTGGGTCATTAGAGTGCGTGGTCAGTCGGAGTGTGCTTCTGTAGGTGATGGCAATGCCTCCGCCTGGACGGTCGGGGTGGTCCTTGCGGGTGATTTAGTAGCCGTCAGTGATGGCGATGTCCGGTCCGGAGCAGAGGTTGGTCCTGGCAGGCAATGTGGTGTCCAGGGTTGATGGTGAGGAGGATGCTGGAGTGTCCGAGAGGAAGGGTCCTTGGTGCTGAGCGCTGTCCAGGGGCAGACGGACGCAGACGGGCTTGCTTATGGCTTGCCTTTGGCACGGGAGATGTCCATTACGTCGCAGGCATTACATTGTAATGCCTTTTCAACGCAACTCCAACAACGCAGGTGCCTATACATCACATTACATTACAAAGCATTGTGAGGTCAGTAATGGGGTATTTTTAAGTTTTAGGGTGGGTATGGGTTTTGGGTGTCGGAGATGAAATTTGGGGTGTATTATGGGTAAAATTTGAAATTTGGGGTGTGCATTTGGGGTACATTATGTAAATTGGGGTGTGCATTTGGGGTCAATTATGAAAATTGGGGTGTGCATTTGGGCCAAATATGATTTTCGAGCTGTGTTTTGGAGGCTCAAAGATTAATTTTAGGGTTCAGGGTGTGCTTAGGGGTGCAAGGGTTAGTTTTAGGGTTGCACTCACTGAAGTGGGAATAGTAATTTTTACATGTCCGCTATCCAACACCTTCCCCACTGTTGCAATATGCCTAGTATTAGTATGTATTGTAATGGAATGCGATGTAATGGTATGAGTTGTAACTTCATATATACCTTTGGCACACCAGTGGTACGCCCGCTGCGCATGGGCGTACAACGGCCGCCATTGAGAAGTGCTGCGGGGGGACTGGACAGCTGGGAGGTGGGAAACGCCGGAAACAACACTGGATGGGGCGGGGACGCACGTGTGTGTGTGTGAGTGGGTGTTGTGAATATTTAAATGAGAGAATCTTACCTCGAGGCCGGGTCCCGGGTCTTCGTTGCTCCTGCTCTCCTGAGTCTGCTTCCAGGAACAGGAAGTAGGCAGCCAGGCTCCCTCCCCTAAGCCAATCAGAATGCTGCAATGCAGCGTTGGGATTGGTCATTGGCACCGGGACAAGGCGTCAGCCAGGGGCTGGAGGGGTGGGCATGTTCTCCATGCAGGCTGTAATGCAGCCTGCATGGCGAACAGGACAGTGCACATGACTGCTTTGGGCAGCCTGAGCTGGCCGACCAAACAGTCATTGCGCACTTGAGTGGGCATGCCACTCCGCCCCTGCCCTGCTCCATGAGTGGAACAGCCCTAACTACCCTCCCGCCAGCAAAGGAGACATATGCAAAAGAAACAATTGATGGACGGAATGCTGGACAATGCAAATATTCACCCCAGTCACAAGGATCTGGGTTTAATCCATCATTCTTTTGCTCACCACACCACCCCAGTTTGTACCCAGCCATATGCAAATCAGTCTTGACCCTGTTCCTTCTGGGAACAGTCCAGCCCAAACTGCCAAGCCTGGTCCTCCCTTCATCCGTCTGCGCCCAACTCACCCGGGCGTCAGAGAAGGGAACGAAGCGTGGCACCTTCTCACACTCCTGATCACCGATGCCTTCGTTGACCCAACGGTCGTACGGGAGCAGGAGAGGCACACGTTTCACATCAGATGTATGAATCCAGTGCTTTCTACCATCCACCTTTACAGCCGTTCTGATGGCGAGAAGTAAGATGACTGGCCCCTTCCACCTCGGCTCCAGGCTGCTTTTTCATAGGAAGTTTTTAACCATCACATAATCGCTGGGCTGTATACAATGCCCGGGCCCCTCTGGTACTGGCCGCAATGTGGCTTGTATCTGTTGATGAAGAGAACGAAAATCTTTAGACAATTCATACAGGTAGTCTGCAAGCAGGGGGTACTCTATCTCGGAAAAGCGCTTGGGTCTGGGGACGCTCCAAACATTAGCAGAGCGTCCGAAGACCACCTCGTAGGGGGACAACCCTGTTCTAGAATGCGCTGTCGCTCTGGTAGATAATAAAGCCAAGGGTAATGCATCTGGCCATCTCAGTCCTGTGCTTTCTTGAATCTTTGCCAACTTCAGTTTGAGAGTACCATTGTACTTCTCAACCAGGCCTGCTGACTGGGGGTGATTTGCTGCATGAAACTTCTGTTTAATATGCAAACCTGTGCACACCAATTCAATGACTTTTGCATTGAAGTGGCTTCCGTTGTCACTCAAAATCACGCGTGGCAACCCATAGCGCGGGAAGTACTCTTTTAGAAGTGCCTTCGCCATAGCTGTATTCTCTTTAGTGGGGTAAGCCTCAACTCATTTACTGAATGCGCAGATCACTACTAGCACATACTTTAGGTTATTTACTCATTCCATTTCGATGAAATCCATCTGGAGAACCTCGAAAGGGAAGGAAGGCGGTGCAAAATTACCAGCAGGTGTAGGGGTACCTTTCCCAGGGTTATGCTTCAGACAAATGATGCAATGCTTCACTAAATGTGTGGCTGTCTTAGCGATATTATCATTCTGCCATACTGGGTCCAGCAACTTGCATATCCCTTTGGCACTAATGTGCGCCGGGCCATGGGCCATGGTAACAACAGGAGCACATATGAATTAGGCAGCAACCATCGCTGCTTCCCTGACAAGTCAGTCCAACACCCATCCTCATCCAAGCGACCTGTTCTCTCCTCTCACATCGCAAATTCATCTAAAGTCGCCTCACCCTGAATTTCCCTGACATTCTCCAATGTGTCCTCGAACATTCCATTGTCTGGGACCCACCTAGCGGGACCTGCCACCATCTTTGTCATCTTTGATCGAGCTGTCTCCTTAGCTGTCTGGTCTGCGAAAGCACTTCCCCTCCCAACATCATCTGTTATAGCCTTATGAGAGCTACATTTTACTATTACTAACTTACTGGGAAGTGTCAATGCGGAGAGCAATCTATGTATCAATGGCCAGTTCTGAATCTGCAATCCGTGCGAAATCAAAAACCCTCTCTCCGCCCAGAGGCGCCCAAAATTATGGGCCACCCAAAAGGTGTACTGGCTGTCAGTGTAGATATTAACAGCCAGTCCCTCACTCAACTCACAAGCCCTGAGGAGGGCAACCAACTCTGCAGCTTGGGCCGATTGGTGCGGGATACGGGATGTCTCAACTACAGTGTGTGACGTTGTGATTGCATAGGCTGCAGTGGTGGTGCCATCTGGTAATTTGAAACAAGAGCCATCGACATATAATTCCCCTTGGGGGTCAGATAAGGGAATGTCAGTCGGGTCTACCCGTCCCTTCGTTTCTTCCTCAGTCATGGACATCATTGTCCTTTTCTTCCGAAGGGAGGGGTAGTAACGTGGCTGGGTTCAGAGTAGCACATCTTTTTATGGTAATGTGCGGAGAGGTGTGGTGCAGCGGCCAGGGCAGCTGACTTCGGAGCACAGGGCCCACGGTTCGATCCCCGGCTCTGGCGGCAGCTCAGCTCAGCACCATGTGACTCTGGGCAATAGCTCACTTAATTTCCACGACGGCCCCCAGCGCCTTGAGACCCGTAAGGGTGAGTAGTTCGCGCTTTACGAATACGGATTTAGATTTTTTTTTTAGAGCAAACAGGGTCAGTTCATAGCCAGTCAGAGTCGCACTAGTAAGGTGCTGCGTCTTTGTCTTATTCAATAATGTATCCACAGCATGAGGTACCATGACTGTGAGGTCCGTGTCAAGAACGAGCCCTGCTGATTGTCTGATAGAAACTGCCACTGCCGCGGCAGCTCTCAGACAGCTCGGGAGCGCTCTTGGGACATTATTTAGCATGGCAGAGAAGTAGGCGCAGGGTCTCTGCTTACCACCGAAACCCTGTGTTAGAACAGAAAGCGTGCAACCATCCACCTCATGCACGTAGAGCACAAAAGGCTTCTGATAATCAGGCGTACCAAGCACAGGAGCAGAGCAAAGCGAAGTCTTTAATTGCTCAAAAGCTTGCTGGCATGCAGGTGTCCAAGGCAGGGGTTCATGCACATCTTTGGTGGTCAGGTAAAGAAGGGGCTTTGTTAATAGGGAGTAGTTAGGGATCCAATGCCAACAATATGATGTTATCCCTATAAACGCGCGTACCTCGCGTTGGGTTCTAGGGACAGACATGTTAGTAATGGCAGCTATGCGCTCAGGTGTGCGTCTGCGACCCTCCTTTGACAGTAGGTGACCTAAATAATAGGTGACCTCCTGTCGACAATATTGAAATTTGGAAAGTGACACCTTGTGTCCATGGTGCGCCAGATGCAATAATAATTTAACTGTGGCGTCTTTGCAACCATCCTCATTGTCCGAGGCCACAAGGAGGTTGTCAACATACTGCAGCAGCACATTACCAGGGGGAAGCTCCAAAGAATCCAATTGAGCTTTCAAGGCTTGGCTATAAATACTGGAACTTTCAGTATAGCCTTGTGGAGCACGACAGAATCTAAAGCTCCGACCGGCTATTGCGAATCCAAACAGATATCTGCTATCTGTATGGATTGGTATGCTGAAGAAAGCATTTTTTAAGTCAATTACAGAGAAGAATTTTGCTGATGGGGGAATCATTGTTAAGATCGCTGTAATGTCCGGAACCACAGGGTATTGGGGAACTACGATCTTATTAACCTCTCTGAGGTCTATCACAAAACGGTAAATGTCAGTGTGGGCATCAGAAGAATCCAAGGGTGCCTTTTTAAGAATAGGAAGAATAGGGCTATTACACACATTCGCCGCAGTCTCCTCAACAACACCAGACTCAATCAAATCCTGTATTATTTGCAATGGGGGCCTTTTCACCTGCCTGGGATATCTTGTACTGGGGAATGCGTGGCAATTTAGCATTGTCCCTGACCTGTATAGAAACTGGTGGGATCTGGAGTAACCCCACATCCGTGTCTCCTGTAGCCCATAACGTACATGGCACATCTCTAAACTCAGCTGGAAGGAGGGCATCCTTCGCAAAACACCGTTTGGCACGGGCTACCTGCGGTCCAATAGTCATGTAAACACCGTCTGGAGAACAAGACATTGTCGCATGCAACCTTTTTAACAAATCAAGTCCTAACAAATTTTCTCCACAATTTGACGTCAGTAAAAATGGTGAATCGACCGTGAAGGGGCCAATAGTCAAAGCAAGAGGCTTGGAAATGGGGCTAATGACCGACACGCCTGAGAAACCCACAGACACATTGTTTTGGCCAGACAGAGCTGCCCCCGGGACCAGTGAACGGGAAACAGAGCTATTCATAGCCCCTGTATCAACTAAAAACTTTTCAGTAGTACCCTGCAAATCAGCAGTGACATAAGGTCCATGCTGATCTATAGGCACAGGAACTGGTCCCTCGTCTTGTCCTTGGCTGTCCTAGCTGTGGGACAGTCCCGTCACTTCGTCCATGTCATAATCGTCGTGATAGTACTGCTGTCCTCTTGGGTCGTCAAAATAATTCCTGCTCTGCCTATTGTGTGATGTATCATCTGACTGCATCCCCCCTCTACCTCCTGTCCCTCGTCCACGTCCTCGAAAACCCCGACCCCTTGGGGCCTCACCTTTCTGTAACAACTCCGGGCACTCGTTCCTCCAATGTCCCTCCTGCTTGCAATACGCACATTGATTGAGCCCGAGGGGCGCATTTGAAGCACCACCCATGCCAGACCGGGGCGGCCGTTGGGCCGAACCCAAACCTCTACCTCGTCCATTTCCCCTTGCAACTTGCTGCATCAATCCCCTCGTCTTCAAATCCTTTGACTTTTTCTCCACCCTTTCCTTGTCCTCATTCTCTCTATGTTCGTAATATTGTGCCATACTCAATATCATGGACGGGGATGATGTCGTCCAAGTACTTTCCGAAGCCTGCAACCGTGTTGCAATCTCGGGAAGCAAGTTAGTGACAAATCTGTTGACAAATAAACGAACACCACCCTCCTGTGATAAGTCCTGTCCACCAAAATCTAAAAACACCCCTTCAAATCTAGTAAAGAAATCCAACACACTTTCATCCTTCTTCTGGCGACACGCAGTCAACTTATCCCAATACACTCTCTTTGGCGGGATAAGTCAGTGCATGTATGTGATAATACGCCCTGGCAAAGCGAGGAGCTCCGCTTTCGGCTTGTTGCCGAGCTTACGCTCCTTATCCCAAGCCCTTATCTCATCCCATGTTCCCCCCAACTCTAGTGCATGATCCTGCATATGGACCTGCCTCCATATATCCACCGATACAAACAGGCCGAAAAACAACTCTAGATCAGCTAGCGTCATCACTGTGGAGGAGGCCGCCTCCGTCAATTCTTTTATAATATGCAGTAGGGTTTTTTCGGGGGTCTGGCAGCTGGATCTTTAAGGATAGGACCTCACTCCTCTTCCAAGGAGTATAGATCCATTGCTCCTGAAACCGATCGTCGACCCTTTGTCTAATCACAGCATTGGTGGAATCGCGCAGTTCTGGAATTTCAGGGTGGTAAATGGGATGAACTTCCCTCATGGGATGCTGTGTCCCCATTGTCGGTACCTTCTGGAGCAATCTACCTCGGTAGCCCACTAGTGTCGTTACATTGCTAAAAACCTCATTGGGAGCCATACCTGCAGCATATACCCTATCCCGTATGTCATATATTATTTGTGGTGCAACACCTTGAAAACACTGTTCCCACAACTCTATCAGCATCGCTGACATGTTTAAGGGCATGCTGCTGTATAAACGGCTCATAATCTTTCATCATACTCCACACATCCTCTACACTATTGATCGGGTGCCGAGCCCACGGAGCTGCTTGATTTGCAACCATTTTATTTTCCTCATCACCCACTGCAGAACGCACCAACACTTTATCCATCCAATCTCGCGCTGCTGCCCAGTTCACATCATGCACACCACGTGCAGGAGTTTCGATATTCAACTGTGCCTGGTGTGTCACACTCATGAGGGAAGGAGCGGACACAGAGACAGGTACCAACATGTAGGGAGACAGGGAGGTAGGGGTGAAAGGGAGAGTAGCGGTTGATCCAGAGCTGACAGACTGGACGGGGGAACTAACAGCACCCACCCCGGTGACTGGTGTGAGTAGAAGTGAAGCAAGAGGGGCCGGTGCTGAAGCGGTAGTGCTAGAAACAGGAATGCTAGAAGGGGCGGCACTAGGGGCCAAGGACTGAGAGGTCGGGACTGCCAGATATATCCATTCAGGAGCATAAGGAGGAGGAGTATGAGAATCCAATAGCTCTTCGACTAAATCATCACCTTCCTCTCTAGTAACAAAGCACTTATCTGTCTGTAACTGAAACTTTCTATCTGCACATTCTATACACTTCTCTATCTTTCCTCTTTCATAGGCTACTGCTTTCTGTGTTATAGTTTGTGTCTGCCTCTTCCGGGCCTCTTTCTCTGCTCTCAGTCATTGCTGCTTTGCTTCTTTCTGCCATACTCTTAGAGAATTAAACATCGATTGTCTGCTCCTCCTAGCGAACAACTTGTCCTGCAAGAAGTTCAATTTCTGTTCATCAAACGCGCCAGTAAGTGACCACTGTAACTCAGCATTGTCCCAATGTGCTAAACATAACAGGGCAAATACCATGTTTAACGTATATGTCAAAATTTGGAGAAACCTCCGGAGGTGCAGGCTGGCTCTCTTCCAATCGAGCATCAGTAGAACAACATCGACATCCAAAACACCCCAATTTGCTGAAACAAGGCATCTTAATATAAGACACATGCACTGTCCCTACCGGACAAGTAGAACACCAACAATCAACAAACTAAGACAAGATAAAGTAACAAATATTAGTCACGAATCCAAACAAAAACGGTCCAGGGACCACTCCCTACAGTCCGGGGACTATATCAAATTCAAGAAGACAGGCTCCAGCCCCAGACCTTTTCAAGCATTTGCCAAATTACCAGTTGGTCTGGCAGATTGTTCGTGGGCAGTCCCGGGCCTTTTCAAGCGCGGGCCAAATTTCCAGGTGGTCCGGTGAACTGCTCACAAACACTCTGTGCCTTTTCCAAGGGTCCGCAGACCCACCAAGTTCAAGACAAGATGGTCCGGAGACCGTACCAAGACACAGCCCGTCGACTCGTGTCGTTCAAGCAAGGCAGTTCAAAAACTGCAGACAAGACAGTCCGGAGACTGTATCAAGACAGAGCCCGCAGGCTCAAACTGTCCAAGAATGGCGCCATTTTTCAAGAATCAAATCACTCAGCTGGTGCACACAGGTCGAGTAAAGTTATTCTCCTCTGCCGACTCTTCGGACCAAATGGTCAACTCCAAGGTTTTGCCTTCTCAGGACCCCAGCCGGTGACCACTAGATGAGGGGGCGCCCGATCAGCCGGGTGGGGCTGCTGCGAGAACCAAGCTCGGTCTTGTGTGGAGTACCCCGATCCGCCCAACCGACCAAATGCACCCCGACCCTACAACCCGATTACGGGCAAGTCGGATCACCTTGCGGGGTCCCTGTTCGGGCGCCAACTGAAGGAAGTGGCCCTCTAGGGCCACTCGGGTTTTCTCACAACCACCTGCTATGCCTTCCCAAGAATGAAGAGTCGGTCAGACAGTAGAGAATACAAACTTACATGTTTATTAGACATGCTCTGCAGAGGAGACAATCATGGCCTGCACCCTAAGATGTCTGCCGAAGGACTGACTCCCCAATGGTCTACAGTGAGTAATCATTCTTCCCCAAGAGCCTCCAACCCCCCCCCCACCATGGAAAACTACCGGCCTGGGCCGAACATGAACAAAGGAGGCACAGGGAGATGAGCTACCACCTGCCAGATGGGTACATGTTATCAGAAACCCAAGGCCACTGCTCTGGGTCTCAGCGTCTCCTAACGTGGGAGCAGAACTACACACTTGGATTGGTATGTGAGAGCAGAATGGTCTCCTCATTAGCAAGTCGGGAAACAGCCTTGGACAGAAAGAAAAAATAATAACGAAATAGTTTTGATTATCTGGGTGTGAGGTTTTCCGAAAAAATTTCTTGGAAACCACACATTGCCAAGATGTTGCTGGGACATAAAAGGATAACTGGAGCAATTGGCAAAGAACATCGCCTTTCGCACACTAGGCCCATTGCACCAGCACTTCAAATCTATAACTTGAAAGCAGTCAGCTCTGCTCTTTATGGAGCTGAACTTTGGGGGTTTGAGAAATTAGATGCGCTTTCAAGATCTGAACATAAATTCCTGAGAGACCTGGTTATGGCACCCAAATATGTCCCCCTTGCTCCCCTATTGTTGGATATGGGCAGGCGGCCATTGGGCGACATAGCTAGGTTGCGCCCTCTGCTCTTTTGGGCACGTATCAGAAGGACTCCTGAACTTTCTTCCTACGCAGAAGCTATGACTGAGATTGTTAGCTTGGATACAGGCGGGAAAATAGGCTGGCTTGCCAACATTAAAAAAATGCTGTCAATAATGGGTCTCCAGGGCTGTTGGGCGGGCCAAGCTCCTCCAAGGAAAGAGGAACTCAAACGCCTATACTGGGAATGGGTGGACCTACGAGAAAACTGTAATTCTAATGTAGGCAAACTTACACTAGAATTTTATTCCCACAAACAAATTAGTCATCTTGAGCCCTTCCTTGACACAATCAAAGTCCCAAGAGACAGAACACTATATATTCATTTTAGGCTTGGATCTCTCCCTGTTCGCGAGGCGACAGCAAAGTGGAGCCCAAGCAAGGAGGAAAATTGCCCATTTTGTAAGGCTCCGACCGAAACCATTGCCCACCTAATGTTCGCTTGCCCGGCGTACAAATTACCATGGGCAAAATGGTTGAAACAACTTTGTCGACAACTGGGCACACGCGATTATCACACAGCAATACGTATCTTAAGATCTGATTGTAGGCCGTTTTACGCATGCTGTGTGGCGAAATTTCTCAGTCAGGCTTGGCTTATAAGGTGCAGGGAGCTTACAAGAATGACACAGTTTTAACAGAAAGCAGACTAGTGGGGAGCCCAAAGTTCCACATATAGAACTGTTGAATCTATTTTGCACAAGTATTCCATTTGTTAAATTATATGCAAATACCGAAGGCGAAAATAATGTTTTTTATAGAAATTTTATGTATTTTCATTCCAGTTTCAACGTCGACATGTATTGAATAACTTAAAACAAATTGTGTACACATTAACTATTTTATTTTTTTAATAATCTTTTTATCCTTGTAAATATGACATTGGCTTTGCACTACAATTCCAACTGTTTATTTGTTTGCAGTGACATTTATGCAAATCATTGATGTCGCAACCTTGTATTTTACCTCTAAAGAATATTGTGTTTTTATTGTAAAATGCAGCTTTTATGACACTCTTGTCGAAATAAAGCTATATTGATTGATTGATTGATAATAACGAAATACAGTGTTCTGCTGAGGCAAGCATTACGGGCCGTGAGGCCTAACTCAGGCACAGTCTAAGCAGCCTAATAAGGGTTGCGAAAAACAAAATGGAGTCACATTCGCTAACTGAAGCCTGCACATTACGGGGATAAATTAGAGGGTTGCATAACGTGGATACAAATGGCATCTATTTAGCCACATATTGCTAACCTAATATAACGTGAAAAGAGTGCATTGCAGGGATGGGAATTTGAAACCTAACAACCGGAAACAAGCATCCTGGGACCGGTTTCAGGGCATCACCCTTCATCAGCCAGGCTAGCTTGAATCCAGTGGTGTAGTGAGCACGGGACCCACGTCTGGGCATACCCTTCCCACTTAGGCCGACATATGCAAAAGAACCAATTGATAGACGGAATGCTGGACAATGCAAACATTCACCCCAGTCACAAGGATCTGGGTGTAATCCATCATTCTTTTGCTCACCACACCACCCTAGTTTGGACCCAGCCATATGCAAATCAGTCTTGACCCTGTTCCTTATAGGAACAGTCCAGCCCGAACTGCCAAGCCAGGTCCACCCTGGACCGGAAAAAAGCATCCTGGGACCGGTTTCAGGGCATCACCCTTCATCAGCCAGGCTGGCTTGAATCCAGTGGTGTAGTGAGCACGGGACCCACGTCTGGGCATACCATTCCCACTTAGGGCGACATATGCAAAAGAAACAATTGATGGACGGAATGTTGGACAATGCAAATATTCACCCCAGTCACTAGGATCTGAGTTTAATCCATCATTCCTTTACTCACCACACCACCCCAGTTTGGACCCAGCCATATGCAAATCAGTCTTGACCCTGTTCCTTATGGGAACAGTCCAGCCCGAACTGTCAAGCCAGGTCCTCCCTGGACCGGAAACAAGCATCCTGGGACCGGTTATAGGGCATCACCCTTCATCAGCCAGGCTAGCTTGAATCCAGTGGTGTAGTGAGCACGGGACCCACGTCTGGGCATACCCTTCCCACTTAGGGCCACATATGCAAAATAAACAATTGATGGACGGAATGCTGGACAATGCAAACATTCACCCCAGTCACAAGGATCTGGGTTTAATCCATCATTCTTTTGCTCACCACACCACCCCAGTTTGGACCCAGCCATATGCAAATCAGTCTTGATCCTGTTCCTTATGGGAACAGTCCAACCCGCACACTGTCCATCAATTGTTGTTTTTGCATTTGTCACCCCGAGTGGGACGGGTATGCCCAGACGAGGGTCCCAGGCTCTCCATGCCACTGGAGTCAAGCTATTGTGGCTGATGAGGGGTGAAACCCCGAAACCTGTCCTAGGATGCTTGTTTCCAGTCCAGGGAGGACCTGGCCTGGCAGTTCGGGCTGGACTGTTCCCATTGGCCACAGGGTCAAGACTGATTTGCATATGGCTGGGTTCAAACTGGAATGGCATGGTGAGCAAAAAAACTATAGATTTAGGCCCAGATCTCTGTACTGGGGTGAATGTATGACACTGTTCTGCATTCTGTCCATCAATTGTTTTTTATGCATTTGTCACCCCGAGTGGGACGGGTATGCCCAGACGTGGGTCCCGTGCTCTCCATGCACTGGAGTCAAGCTATCTTGGCTGATGAGGGGTGAAACCCCGAAACCGGTCCTAGGATGCTTGTTTCCAGTCCAGGGAGGACCTGGCCTGGCAGTTCGGGCTGGACTGTTCCCATTGGCCACAGGGTCAAGACTGATTTGCATATGGCTGGGTTCAAACTGGAATGGCATGGTGAGCAAAAAAACAATGGATTTAGTGTCAGAACAACAAGCACTCTTACCTGTTGCGTGCTTGCTTGGTAGTTTCGCAGAGACGCTATGAGCCGACTTCCCAGCACCCTAACCTATAACCAGTGTATTGATATTCTCACTAAGGCTACGCGACAGGGTTCAGGGAGGAGGGCTGGATTCTGGACGCTGGCGGGTTCCAGTTGTCGACCTGCAAGGCAACAAGGCAATTGTAACTATAGCGTCGTGAATACTAAGGTTAAGCAATGTGACAAACCTATCTTTAATGTTAAAGAGGTTTACCCAATTTGAGAAGTCTCCTACCTGCGATCTAGGAATGTGAGGCGTGGCGTCCTTGTTGTCTCGTGATGGTCTGGTCAGGGAGGGGGATGTGGCGTAGTTGTCAGTAGACGCGGTTGCTATGAGGTGCATGTGTAATACTCCTTTCTGCGATTAAAGATAAACAGAATAAGTTACTAATGTTCCAATAACCATTCTCAAATTACCTAACACAGTAAAATTACTACACTTACTAATTTTGACACTCACTTGCAAGTTTTCCCGAAATTATGTTCCATCACGACCTGTGTTAAGACAAGAATAATGCACAACAAACTAAAAACGCTAATGAAGTTTTCTATTCCTTTTGATAGAAACCCCAACTCTAATGTCTTTTAAACATAATGATCAAATATCAATGCTCCATTGTTCTGTGAGTTCAAATGTTCTTCAAGTTCTTCAAGTTCAATGTTTTTCCCTAAAGGAAAAAACGTTCCAAAAATTGTTCTAAAATATCTACAAGCAAAGTAGAAGTTGGTTCCTGCTTTCTTGCGATGGGCGCCTTAGATTAAAGGAAAACGTTCACTTAGCTTTTGTTGTTTCTTTTCCAGGGTCCTGCAACATCTGAAATCCCAACGTGATGCTCTTCCGAAGAACCGGACTCAGCAGGAAGCCAGGCGAATGCCGCGACAGAGGTAAGCGTGTTGTCTCCTTGACAACCGGCGGAAGGCTAAGCAACTTCCAGAATGTGGGTGTGGCAATATATAGCACACCCAAGATGGCCACTGCACGTTGCACGCAACGTAACGTGCGCGTCACTTGTTTCTCGTCACTCGCTTCCATTTTGTGCTTCTGAGCACACTGCTGCCGAGTTCCAAGCTGCGCCTTTCATACAATGTGAGTTCATGCAGCATTTCGTTGTAACAAACAAAAATAAAGTAAATACAATTGAAAGTCTTCTAGGCACAGGTTTAAATGGTCATACAGTAATAAAGCGCTCATATTACGATGACACTCAACATCTAGTGAACAACCAAGTAAAAACATAATGATACACATTCCCATAGGTAACTAAACAGAGGACATGATGTCCCTAACAAACACTAAATACACGATTTCTGTGGCGTGCTGGTTGCACGGGACAGGGGTGGGTTTCAATTCGGGAATTACGCTCATAAATGAGCGTGGACATGCACTCTGCCTTGGGCTGCACGTGTGCTTAGAGCGAACAGGGTGGCAAGAGATGTTGGCAAGAGGCGGTGTCATGACATTTAGGCCCAGATCTCTGTACTGGGGTGAATGTATGACACTGTTCTGCATTCTGTCCATCAATTGTTGTTTTTGCATTCGTCACCCCGAGTGGTACGGGCATACCCAGACGTGAGTCCCATGCTCTCCATGCCACTGGAGTCAAGCTATCCTGGCTGATGAGGGGTGAAACCCCGAAACCGGTCCTAGGATGCTTGTTTCCAGTCCAGAGAGGACCTGGCCTGGCAGTTCGGGCTGGACTGTTCCCATTGGGCACAGGGGAAAGACTGATTTGCATATGGCTGGGTTCAAACTGGAATGGCATGGTGAGCAAAAAAACGATGGATTTAGGCCCAGATCTCTGTACTGGGGTGAATGTATGACACTGTTCTGCATTCTGTCAATCAATTGTTGTTTTTTCAGCAAAGGAGACATAGCACGATTACATCAGGAAGTCATCATCATGTGATGATTTTTTCTCTTTATGCACTGCTTGAAAGCAGTGGGGCGACGCTCTTCCGCCATAGCGGATGAGCCACCACTGGGGGTGCGTCATCTACAGGTGCTAGGCCTGGGCCACTCGACCACCGTGCCTTCTCTGCTACGCATCCCACCTTCTCCTAACCTGGACATTGACACTGTGGTGCAATCCGCTGCACTCTCTTCAAATCTGTGACTCAGCCAGCAGGAGCCTCAGCCAGGTGGGATTTCACAAGCCTAGGTACAGCAGTCACCACCAAGTCCGCTGGTGAACCTCCTGATGCAGTTGATGCAGCAGGGCCCCCTTAGGCGTGAAGTTGCAGCGCTCCCGCCACACAAGTTTGGGGCAGCTCAGGGGCCTCAGCCTCCACAGCATCCGGCCAGCACAACATCATCCGTCCTGTGATGCAGAGAGGCGCCGGCCACCGTTGGTAATCCCCTCCATGCACCCCGGTGTAGTGGTGGATCGTAGTATGCGATCCAGACCTCCCTACGCTGGTGCGCAGGAGCGCCTCTACCATTCACAGCTCCAAGGGGCTCAAGGCGGTCTTCTCACACAGGTCAGCAATGTGTCTCCATGTGACCTGCCAGACTTCACCACCAGGTACGGGCGATCATTACCGCCTCAATGTCTACCGCCATGGCTCATTGACTCCACAGCACCTCCGCATCACACTCAAGGCTCCAGATGCAGGTCCAGCGAGGCATCCAGGCTCCAGACACAGGTCCAGCGAGGCATGCAGGCTCTAGACGCAGGTCCAGCGAGGCATCCAGGCTCCAGACGCAGGTCCAGCGAGGCATCCAGGCTCCAGACGTAGGTCCAGCGAGGCATCCAGGCTCCAGACGCAGGTCCAGCGATGCATCCAGGCTCTCATCCTGGTCATCCTGGATGTTGGGTGGCTTGAGGGGGTTGTTGATCTGTGCTGCACTTGGCCCTGGCTGCTCCATTCTGCATATCATTTTTTTTTTGCCTATTATCCTATTGGAGGTCGACTGATAGGCTATTTTTTACAAAATAGGCAAAAAAAACTCACGTTAGGCTGACGTGCATTTTTTTGCCGCTAATTGGCCTTTCGTTGGTTTCCACCCGCTAACGCGGGAATTCCTATTGCCATCACGCTAATGTTAGCGGCAGTTTTCGCAGCCAATTCCTGCAGCTATCGCCATTTAGCGACGTCTTGTAAATACGTTGCTAACGTGGCGATAGTTTGCGGCGGTACGCGGCGATAAAAAAAATGCAGCTAACTAACATTAGCGATATTTTTTGCCAATTCTTGTACATATCCCCCTCTGTGTTTTAGGATCGCAAATTTGGGCAGAAAAGCATAATCTCACCGAACAATCTTGCCATAGGGAAAACAAATGACTGCGTTTTACTATCGAAAGAACAAACAAAACGATTAATAAATATGCCTGTTGCAGCAGTTGATTTAGTGATCTATCCTGCGAGAAAAGTACTGTTGTATTCCGCTTTAGGGGTCCGTATATAGGTTTTCCTGAATCATGTCCTTATATAGGCACAATTCGCCTTGCCCTTATATAGGCATAGAATCCCTGTCCTTAGTTAGGCATTAACCATGCACTCCAAATACAGGCATGGTCACCGACATCCGTCCACCCTAACCTCACAACGAGTTCTTAGAAACCAGACCCTTAAGCTTCGGGAGTTCCTCTAGCACAGGACTATTGATTTCTCCAAGAACTCATCTATTATGTATGAACCGTTATACCTTAAGGGTTCAATCCTGACGTCTTCCTCTGTCCGACTTCACGTCAATGCTAACATTCCACAACACCTACCAGGTATAAATATACCTTCCCTTGCCCAAGCAAGTTAGAGGAGACCTCGACTTCAGAGGAGCCCGTATCCCGGCCTGACGCACTGAGAAGACGCTGTCATTCCTGCACGCAGACGAATCCAGCTTCCAGTGTTCTGACTCCCTTAGCGGGGTGTTAGAGTTCCAAGATCCGGCAGGAGATTCCCACCTCTCTCATTCTCAAGGTATGGAGCTGACTAGAACCTAGAGGGACTCTTGGCATACTAGACTTAACATACTCTTAATCTACCATACTAGAGAATACTCCACCTACTTCTACCTATCCCTACACCTAGACTAGGTTAGGCCCATTGGGGTAGAACTAGCTTAGAGACGCATCGTATGAGTACTCGCATTTTTAGCTCATGTTATTTATGTTTGTAAATATATGCTAAAAGATAACGCTAGCGCAGTATTATTTATTTCTACTGCTTACGCTGTACATTATTTATCTTGCATACTGTCTTGTGATCGTAACAGCACATATCTCTTACACGAGAAACAAGACTGTTCAATAAAACCCTTTTATTGAAACGCCTGTCTTTCCTTTCTGTGTAACTCTGCAGAAACTAAGCATGCACGATTGAATGAGTGAAACTGTTATCTATTGTTTCCACGATTCTGAGACATGTTCCGCTTCTAAAGGGAAACAAAGTTGTCATGTTTTTCGGTTGCCAGAAACTACTCCCTTCTTGTTCTCAAGGAGTTTCTAGTGGCCTCTGAGCTAGCTGGCACAGGTAATTAAGTTTAATATAATCGATAGGAACATACCGACCTTAGTCCTATGTCAAACCTATAGGTTATATTATTCCAATGCGCAGAGCCTATTAGGGAAATAGGAACTACACTACATGGCGCCCAACGGTTTGGTAAGGCAGTAATTTAACGCTAGATACTGAGTAACTCATTCGTGCTTTTCTCAGAGACCCCTACTCACATACTCCATAAGACGTCCGGAGTGGATAGGGTTAGATATCCGCCGTAACTAAATAGGGAAGCACCCTATATATTAGTTGTTTGGTTTGTTCAACGTTGAAGGATACAGTGTTCCAAAATATTGTGCACCTTATCTTTTTGTTTCCTTGAAACTTGTTCTACATTTTTCAAAAACAAAATGCCTGACTCCGACAACGGTGACGTTGCGGGTCAACCAGCTTTAACAGCTTATAACATCACAGGTTTTATTGAAACTGAGGAGGGTGTCATAGACATCAATCCAAACTTAAGAAGAGCCATCACTCTAAAACTTATAAAACACGGCCTACCACCAAGAGGCGGTAGAGCAGTTTTCGTGATAGAGGCACACGAATCCTTTCAGACAGAGGTATTCTATTCATGGGTAATATTTCCTGAATCAAATTCAGTAACAAGACTGTTTCACTTCTACAAAGAAGATGATCCACCAGAGGAATATATTCCTTTCGAGGATATTGAAATTCCACTAACATACCAGGAGCATCAGCTCTGGTTTAAAGGCGCCCTAAAACATCACAGAAACATAACCAGGCTCGGTCCACGAGGTAGACCAGGAGCAACATGGCCGATTCTAGCCGGCTACACTCCTCATCCTGAACTCGATATAATGTCAGATGAGAAACTACTAACTCAACTACAAGAGTTAATAAAAATCTACAGACAATTAGTCCAATATGTCATGCGGACTTTTACAGTCCTACCACCATTGACACTTCCAAATCAAACTCCTCAACAGAGGAATACACTAAAAATTACACCACAGACTCTATACGTAGTCATGGGAAAAATGCCCACAAAACGTGAGCAAATTCCATTCTGGATAGCTCAAAAAATTACTCAAATCGAAGGAGTATTTCCAAATACTAGCCCATATGAGAAACACAGAATCCTAACCATCTGTTTACCGATGGGGATCATACCACAACTGGAAGACTGTACCACTTGGGGCTCAGTCTTTGCTGCCATCTATACTAAAACACATGGTATTCCATCAATTGCAGTAATACCAGTTGTCCTGAAATAAATTCAAAATGAATACGGGGCAGAGCCTGCTCTAAATTTAGGTATGAAATTACTGAAAAATTTCGACCAGGTCTCAACAATAATATTATCTAATATTAAAGGGGAGGCAGCAGCAGTGGTGATCCGCCAATGATTAAGGGAATTCGATGTTACAGAACATCAAACTGAGCTACCCAGAATAATAGAACAATCATATGCAGAATTAGGCAGAGATAGTTTGGGTGGAAGACCAGTGAAGCCGAAACTATCTGAAAGTCCTGAGAAGGACTCTATTAAACAAACTCCTACATCTTCTAAAAAGAAGTGGGAAACTAATAAAAATAATTCAGAGAAACGTTCTCAATCCCGAGGTAGGTCTCCTCAAAAGGAGCCCTCTGAAATGAGGAATAACCTCAGGAATAGGGATAATTTAAAAAGCCTGACAGGTATCAAGATACTGATACACGTTCCTCTCGTACCTTTCAGATCTCATCACAGACATCGGAAAGAAGAGGACGGTCAGAACATAGAGAAGAATGGGTGAAATCGAAAGACGACAAACACGTTCCGAAAGATAAATCAAAACCTCAATTCTCAAAGAAAAAGGTAGCAGGTCTGAAGATTAGACCTGCCGAGGATACTGAGAACACAACTCAAGAACGGAGAATGGGCTCAGACAATGCTGGACAGTGCAGCAGAAGTCACAATAGCTCGCCAGAACCTGAAGGAACTTCTGGAGACAGTGGACTTGAATGAGTACATTACAGTTGAGACTGTAGACACCAGGGTTAGTACTCCACAAAAGTTATATGAAATAACACTCCGGATGGAGGGAGACATACCTAGACAGGTGAAAGCACTTTTTGGGAAAAACTTTCAAAGGGCTATGACATACTTCTAGCAGAAAAAGAATGGCCACCACAATTTGTCAGGGAGTGCCCACATGGCGAGGACATTATTATGCCTGCCTTCTCTAACCATATTCCAATTCACCTAAAATATACTTATGCCAGGAAATGGGCAGTTGCCCAGGCCCCAGCATTATATAAAAATCATGTAGGATGGGATGAGGACTCACCTCACCATAAAATACATCTGAAAAATGAACCTACTGCACAAAGGCAGTACCCAATAAAGCAAGAAGCTAAAAAACAGGTCAGGGAGATCTTAGATCAACTTGAATACCAGGGGTGATTGAAACATGCACCTCTTCAATGAACAATCCTTTGTTTCCTGTCTCCAAACCAGAAAATACCTATCGTCTAGTTTTGGATTACAGACACTTAAACACTTATTCAAAAACATTTGCAGTGCAAAATGCACATAGTACAGCATTAATGAATAACATTGTGCGTAAAAAATACAAAACCACATTGAATAACTCAAATGGTTTCTTTTGTCAAAACATAGCACCTGGAAGCAGGTACTTAACAGCTTTCTCAATAATGGGGACCCAGCGTCGATTTTGTCGACTCCCACAAGGGTTCAAGAACAGCCCGGGGTTATTCTCAGTGAGAGTAACGGAGTTACTACAAATTTATGATAATGAGGCATTGTCATATGTCGATGACATCTATCTGACAGACGATGACCTAGACAAACACTTGAACAGGGTGAGCACCATTATACTGGGCTTCGCATCTGAGGGCTACAAATTCAACTTCAAAAAGTCCAGAATTGCCCATCTCAATGTCCTGTTTCTAGGATATGAGCTTTCAAGTGAAGGCAAGAGCTTGGCAGCCAACTTTTTAGAAAGGTGTGCGCTGCTCCAACCTCCAAAGACGCAAAAAAATTTACAATCCATCCTGGGTTTCCTAAATTTCGGAAGAACTTACATTCTAAATTACGCAGAAAGGGTTAAACCTCTCTACGCATTAATCAAACCTGATTTTTCAATCAAAAACTGGACACAGGAACACACAGAAATCTTGCGTTCCCTCCAGGCTAACATGTTAGCAACAAATCACTTACAAACACGCGTAAGTCAACGCAATTTAGTGATCCGAATAATTTCGGGTCAATGCGGATTCACCTACTTAACAATTAATGAGGGTGAAAAAGTACCAATTGCATACAAATCACACTTGTATACACAAGCAGAAATGCGCTTCACTTCAACTGAAAAAATTCTGACAGCAGTTCAAACCGCTGTAGCAAAAGAAAGAGCTCTAGCCCAAGGGAAACGCATTATTGTCATAACCCCAGTTCCGGCCTTAGAGGCGGTAACAAAAGTGAGCATTCCAAATGCTAAAGCATTACATCCAAGATGAATACAATGGGTTAATTCTCTTGCTGCAACAGATGTTGAATATGTTTTTGATCCCGATCTAAAAACACAAGCGTTCCTGCAATATGAACATGAATGTCCTCTGCCTACTGAGATTCTGCCTCTCGATCAGTACAAATTCATAATTTACACTGACGGATCCGCACAACCCGCAACAGGGAGTAAGCAAGCTTACAGTGCAGCGTGCGCAATCGTTAAAGGTCGCATGCGCGATGGCAACTTCAGACCTATGGTCACAAAAACACAGTCTCTAGGAGATTGCACAGCTCAGCGAGCTGAACTACAAGCATTCAAACTGGCACTTGAAAGTACAGATCGAGAATTCCCCACACTAATAGTGTGCGATTCTTTCTACTGTGTGCAGTCGTATAATGAATATATACAAACTTGGCTTGAAAACGGGTTCAAAGATGCAAAAGGTGGCACAATAAAGCATAACACGCTTTGGGTACAAGTAGTTCAGTTAAAAAGTGAACTACCAAAGGCTCACGTGATCCATACACTGAGTCATCAACGTGATGACGTTCACGTTGCAGGGAATTCATTAGCTGACGAAGCCGCAAAGGGGGCTGTTCAGACGGCTTCCGTAGCTGCGATCACTTGTTCAAAAACGAAAATAGACAGTGAGATAATGTTGGCTGTCAATGCTACGAGCAAAGGCAGTGGTGCAGCGTTACCCAAAAAGTTTCCACTCAAGTACTCATATGTAATTGATGCGAACAACGTTCCTTTTGCTCGAATCCCTGGAGTGGGGGATAGGGTCATTCCAAACATGGAACGAAGAGCAGCCTTGATTTATGAAACACATCTGGGGGAGGGTCTGTCATATCAAGGGATCTCTAAAACAATATTGACATTAAAAGAGATGTACTGGTGGCCTGGGATGAATACAGAAATACACATATTCATCAATAATTGCATAGACTGCAAATTACAGCGAGAAAGCCATCAGACATCATGCTACGAATGTAGCTGCCCAGTACAGACACCTTTGTTAGACAGCATTAGACTATCTATGCGCAGGCGTCCCTCTGGACAAATGCAATCCCACAAATACGGAATCAAGGTTCCTATGGATATGGCCTCAGTGCTCGGCTGACGCTCGAACTGTTATAAAAGATTTGCGAGTCTCTATCGGCACATACGCAATAGGCACGCTACATTCTGACCAGGGCCCTGCGTTTAGCTCTCGGGCTTACAAAGACGCCATGGCCAGTCTGGGCGTTGCATTGCGGTACTCCTCTCCGTTTCATCCTGAGGGAAATTCTGTTGTGGAAAGGAAAAACCGGGACATAAAGCAGTCTATAACAGCTAGGGTATTAGGTTCGGGTGATGGGTGGGTCAAACATCTTTATGGGGTCCAACGCTCATTAAACAACTTGCCAAGAAGTTCTCTAGGGGGGTCACTCCATATGAGGTCCTATTTGGGACAAGAATGTGGGTGCCCGATCTGGAATGCAGTGGCACAGTGGTGGAAAATAAACCCTTTGATATCAAAGACCGTTTGGCTGTTTTACAGGACCTAAATGAAATAAGAATGAAACAAAGCAATGTATTCCTGCAGCCAACCACCACTGGGGAAAAACCGGCGGTCCCAGCAAGGCCTGTCTGGATTTCAAAAGTTGGGGATCTAGTCAGAGAGAAGATTGCGGACAAGAAGGAATTTGGACCTTCTTACAGACAACCAGTACCTGTCCTAGCCATACACGGAACAAGAACAGTACTTCTGCCGCCCCTTGCTGGAAAAAAGGAGAAAAGATTTGTGTCCATCGACCTCATCAAACCACAGTATGTGGCCAATACTAAATAGTAGGCCTCGTGGACTCCGACCTAGTAGCAGACACACTCCTCTCGCTACTATCCAAGAGGTTCAGACTGAAATACTGATAACCATCGAGAATTCAGCAGTAACAGATGAAGGACTAAGCAACAATGCTATGGAACTCATCCCTCTTGAAACACAAGTAACAGTTCATCCAAATACACCTGTTTACACCAACGTAGCAAGTGATCAACTGGTCCCAGCGATTTCTACAAATCCTGATGCAATTCCAACAATTGACAGAACTGCTTCTGGCTACTTCATTAACTTTGATACGTTTTCTGAGGATCCGAGTGAGCCCGAGACGTCGCCAGCATCAAAAACTTTCAAACAGCAAGTACAAGACTTTTTACATTTTTTGAAAAAGACTTATCTGGTTTCACCATGGATTGAACTTTGGGTTATTTCTGGAATATTTTTCTTCCTGCTTTGGCTAGCTTTGGTTATGACTATGAGCGTGCTTATAAATGGGAGATACATTCATTTGGACATTGAAAGAAAAGAAGTGAACTTACCTTTGAAACCGCACAAATCATCCCATCGTGAAACAAGAGACTTGTCTGCAGTGAACATCACAGCCGTTCCTATACAGGATGGTATAGTGTGGGACAAAACTGATTTTGATATTTTTGGCCCGACGGAACATTTGAACATTCCACATTTATTTAAGATCTCACTAAGTGATTTTGTTTCATCCAGTACCTTTTGTGATGATTGGGACTTTGAGACTGTAAATAATATGATGTTTGACTTAGAAAAATCTGCTGCATTTTCTAATAATGAATATTTAGAGGGTTCATCAGACTATGAACAGCTGTATTGCTATAACCACTATGGTCATCATTTTTTGGATAAATCTGCAACACCTAGAAATGTGTTTATGTTTAACCAATGGGAGCATTGTCCTACACCACCAAAAGGTAGTTCAAAAACATTTGCTAAAAAGTTTCCATATTTTTCAGGATACAATACATCTGATCCTGAAACATTTTACTATAGAAATGTAAACAAAACAGGACTGAAAATTATGTTAACAAATACAAAACAGATTTACTCTGCCGAATTTATTGCCCAACTGTCTAGACAAGGTTTCGACTTATGGAAAGACACAATAGACACAAAATCTGTCTGGGGTACTAAAGATTGGCAAGTGCAGGGGATAGAAGCTTTATTTAGAGCCTGTATCGTCCCTCAGCAAATAATGTTTTTGAATGACACGGTCCAACAAACGTCTTGCCTTGGGTTAGCCAAGAACAAAGACATGAAAAATCCTTCTGTACCGACACCTGCAAGTGATAACAATACACAGGCAGTGGTTACAGTTGACACCATACTACAACTCAACAGAACAAATCCTGATTGGAGAAAATGGTTGATCTGGCCCACAGACACAAACAACTGTCAAGAGAGATTCCTGAATAAAACACAGGGGTTTACTATTCATAGGCCAGACCCACGATACGTCCAAAGACAGCATCCGGGGGTAGTAACAACATACAGTGTAGGAAAATTATGCCTCGATTGGCTGCAAAAATCTACACTTAAGGATGTGAAACAACACTTATCTTTACTTAAAGAAGACGCAGACCTTAGGGAATTCTTCCTTGGACCAAGAAAACCGCGCCAAAATGTTTCATATATGCCGGCATCTATGCTGCTTATAATGAGGCATGGAAGGTGTCACAGATGGAGGCCGTAGAACGAATACGTGAACTTGATCGTATTAATTTAGAGAAAACTCTCTCTGTGGTCGACAATGGGTTAACAACTTTGTCCTCCAGAATTTATTCATGGACAGTATTGTATCCTCTGCTATCGACATACTGGAACAAGATTTAGCCATGTTACAGCAAGGCCAGTCTCAGTTACGTTCTATTATGTTATTAAGCTGGACGCTGCAATCTTTGCGTGCGGGCTATGTGCCTTGGCGTTTTATCAACACGACGGCTCTGTTTGCAGAATTCAATCTAACTGATAAACAGATCAAACTGGCACAAAGGGGAGCAAAGTATACAGTACTGAGCATTGAAAAACTTGAAAAATTACCATTCACAGTGGCAGAAAAACCAGCTACAGAATGGCTAATTCATGGCAGAATTAGTCTACCTGTGACTACTTTCCAGTTTCAGTATTGCCTTAAACAGATGCAAGCAGGCAAATATGAAAGGTTGGGTAAAGAATACATTAAGACATCCTGGAATGTACCTTACACCTATAGATGTTGGAGTGGGGATCGTGAAGTGTTTCTGAGCGGTACACACTGTGAAAGTGCACTAAGCAGTTCACTGATTTGTCAGGACATTTCTTTACACGGGGCTTGTAATGGTTCTGTGGCAAACTTGTCCTGCCACCAGCAGGGTACACCAGCTGCTGTGATTAATCCAATGTTTGGACAACTTTCTAATGGGAGTTACCTCATGTTGAATGATCAGAGTTGCTGTGGCATGTTGCCAGGCATCCCATATCTAGTAACGGTCAACTCCAGGGTCACTTGCTGTATGCAAGTATTGTTTGCCCCAATAGATACAGTCAGGGAGTCGCCTCTGTGGCCTTCGTTGAATGTCTCTTTTATACGATTTGATACTTTAAGCAGAATGAAAGCCATGCTTATACAACAATCAGTGCCTTTGACCTTGGCCAAAGAAACCTATGATCTACAAGTTGCAAGGACTTCGGCTGAGATACAAGCTTTAATTCGTACAAACTGCCCTATACATTTCGTAGAAATGATAGAACGTATCTTTAATATGTCAGATACAAGCGGAATTGTACATGTATTTAAGACCATCTGTTCCGGACTATTAGCACCTTTCCAGGCTGTCCTCGGAATCATCCCAAACTTCGCACATTCGGTGTTTGGTGGTGTGCCGTTAATTCTAGCACTTGTTGCAGGAATTCTGTTTCTATTCCTCCTACTACGCTATGGCAAGCCTCTTCGCCAACATCACTCCGAGCGATGTGGAGAGAGCCCTCCTGGAACGGAAATGCCGTGAGCGAATAGTACAGCTTTTGGGCATGCTTTGTCTACGGGAACTTAATACAACGTGGTTCCTGTCATTCAGACCAATCTGGCAAGATTGCATCTTACCTGTTCTACGCTGCCTGTTTTGCAGTGAAGAATGTGTGCTAGACACCTGTCTAACACTCCCATCAGTCTTGCCAACGGATATCGATACTCTGCTGGACCCGATAACGGCCCATGCTGTGTGTTGTCCCCAGAGGCTTCCAATCCTGATGGCGGCATTCATTGAGATCTCACAGACGCTTCCGGCTGCTGCTGAGGTACGAGATGGATCAACGGGCACACAGGTAACAACGGACGCGAACATTGCATCTTCTGCTGAAGGCGATGTTTCTCATCTCTGTGCAATTAACCTTCTGAGCGAGGTGTTCCAAATGTCGCCGACTTCGGTGGACGATATTTTGGCTACGGAAATAGATGATCTAATGTTTACGCCAGACCCATACACTGACTTTGATTCGGCTCACAGTGTACCAGGGCAACAATGAAAATTGGCCTTCATATTTTCAAAACTTGGAACTTTTCCCAGAAATTGAACTTTTTCCTTTTTATCTTTGAAATGACATGGCAAAAGAACACTCTGCTTACAGTAGAACTAGTCTTATAAAACGGACTTCTTTGAATACTTCCAGGGACACATTGTCAACTTGCTTGTCTAAAAATTTCATTTATTTC
Organism: Calotriton arnoldi; assembly: GCA_963921515.1. Classification (NCBI taxonomy): domain Eukaryota; kingdom Metazoa; phylum Chordata; class Amphibia; order Caudata; family Salamandridae; genus Calotriton; species Calotriton arnoldi. Next base: position 168,700 of record CAWUFW010005526.1, read on the forward strand.
CATGATATGCAATGGCTTTGATTGTAAGAACTTATCGACCAATTCATCATATGTATATATTACTGTTTCATTCACGTTGCATTCCACTTTCGTTATATGCTTAGAATGAAAACAATGCTTTAAATGTACAGTACCTATGGCATTTCAACAGTTTTAAGCTTCTTTTAAAATGCTTTTAGAAATGTTTTTAGTAATATGTGGTACTCAATTTTATGTTTAGCATTTAAATGTTTAGCATTTAGTATTATCGTTCAATCGAAGATGGAGTGGGTGTTGTATTCCGCTTTAGGGGTCCGTATATAGGTTTTCCTGAATCATGTCCTTATATAGGCACAATTCGCCTTGCCCTTATATAGGCATAGAATCCCTGTCCTTAGTTAGGCATTAACCGTGCACTCCAAATACAGGCATGGTCACCGACATCCGTCCACCCTAACGTCACAACGAGTTCTTAGAAACCAGACCCTTAAGCTTCGGGAGTTCCCCTAGCACAGGACTATTGATTTCTCCAAGAACTCATCTATTATGTATGAACCGTTATACCTTAAGGGTTCATTCCTGACGTCTTCCTCTGTCCGACTTCACGTCAATGCTAACATTCCACGACACCTACCAGGTATAAATATACCTTCCCTTGCCCAAGCAAGTTAGAGGAGACCTCGACTTCAGAGGAGCCCGTATCCCGGCCTGACCTACTGAGAAGACGCTGTCATTCCTGCACGCAGACAAATCCAGCTTCCAGTGTTCTGACTCCCTTCGCGGGGTGTTAGAGTTCCAAGATCCGGCAGGAGATTCCCACCTCTCTCATTCTCAAGGTATGGAGCTGACTAGAACCTAGAGGGACTCTTGGCATACTAGACTTAACATACTCTTAATCTACCATACTAGAGAATACTCCACCTACTTCTACCTTTCCCTACACCTAGACTAGGTTAGGCACATTGGGGTAGAACTAGCTTAGAGACGCATCATATGAGTACCCGCATTTTTAGCTCATGTTATTTATGTTCGTAAATATATGCTAAAAGATAATGCTAGTGCAGTATTATTTATTTCTACTGCTTACGCTGTACATTATTTATTTTGCATACTGTCTTGTGATCGTAACAGCACATATCTGTTACACGAGAAACAAGACTGTTCAATAAAACCCTTTTATTGAAACGCCCGTCTTTCCTTTCTGTGTAACTCTGCAGAAACTAAGCATGCACGATTGAATGAGTAAAACTGTTATCTATTGTTTCCACGATTCTGAGACATGTTCCGCTTCTAAAGGGAAACAAAGTTGTCATGTTTTTCGGTTGCCAGAAACTACTCCCTTCTTGTTCTCAAGGAGTTTCTAGTGGCCTCTGAGCTAGCTGGCACAGGTAATTAAGTTTAATATAATCGATAGGGACATACCGACCTTAGTCCTATGTCAAACCTATAGGTTATATTATTCCAATGCGCAGAGCCTATTAGGGAAATAGGAACTACACAACAGTACATGTATGAGGAAAAGGCAGAGCGCAACAACTCTCTCTTTGAAGAAACACTGCTGATTTGCTCCTGCAAACTGATAGGCAACATATTGCACTCTGAATACACAAGGCTCGTGTTGATGTAGCACAACCATTTCTAATGTTGTGAAGCTGTAGTTGATTTATTAGCCTTCTCTCCAGCTTCTGCCAGTTCAGGTAATCCCAGTGTAATGATACGTTCTGTTTCCCTGGTGCACTGATGAAGCAAAATTTAATTAAAGAATTGAAACAGATCCTTGTGGGCTGTGCTCCATTTGACAAAAGAATCAAAAATGTGTTTTAGATTAAGTAAATATTGCAATGCTTTCCACTGGGGTAAATTTAAAACTAGTAGAATACATGCAAGTGATAAACACTGTTAGATAATTCTTTGTGTAGACATTCCCATCATGAGGTGGCAGAGCAACACGTTGTGGCAGATTAACTAACAGTTTGCACCACTTTTGCATCACAAAAGTGACATAAACAGCACAAAATGTTTATTTGAGATTTTCTTCCCTGCACAAACTTTATTTGTGCTGCAAAGCAGCCCTACAGGAATGGTAGTACTGCTTTGCGTTAAGGGTCCACGCCACATGTGGTACATGGGCGCTCCCATGCTGCCACCCATGTTTTTTGACGCAAAGCTGTACATACTTTTTCTGCCAAAAATAACTCCTTTTTTGTGGTTGGCATTAAAAGATGTCTTAATATCTCCAAACCTTTCTGACTGCGCATGTGTGAGGCACTGAATAGCACACATTCAAAGTGGGAAAAGTTTTTGAATTGGTCTAGGCATAGTATTTCGTACTGGGGGGGTACCCTTCCTATACAAAACCTATGCTAGATGTGACGCAGGCACCTTTCATTATAGTGGAAAGGTGTGTGCTTGTTCCTAGGTAGCTAGGGGCTTATTTACAAGCCCCTTGCGCCACTTTTGCATCATTTTTAACATGGGAAAAGTGACGTGCGGGTGGTGCAAGTTGCTTGTAAATAAGCCCCCTAGACTGTGTGCCAGAGCAGGGCATCACCATATCTTAGTACATATGGCTTTGTCCTACTCTCTTTCCCTGTGATGCAATGCAGCACAGCAATTTTGGTTGCTGCACTGTGTTGCGTGCATTTTTAGTAAGTCTACCCTATAGTAAACTAAGGAAGAATTGCATGGCTTCAAAATGTATCACTTTCGTTAAAAGGGGGGAGGATGTGGTGTTACTGCTAGTGCTGCTGACTTGGAAACTGGGGGATCAGGTTTGAGTCTGGGCATCTGCTCAATATTTTATGATTCTGGGCAAATCATTTAATTTCCTCATACCTAAAAAAATGAATGTGACCTTGTGTAAAGTAACTGGTGCTCGTGTACAGTGCTTCAATACCTTCTGATCGAGTTTGCACTACATAAGAATACTGCCCAAAAAAAGACCAAACTTTTCATTATCCTTATTATAACGATTTTAAAGCACCACTAACCTATAGGAACCTTAGTGCTTAAAGCTGCTTGCAGAATCTAAATAAGAAGGTTTTTACTAATCTCCTACATGGTAAACATACTGTGTGACACAGAAGCAGGGCTGGCTTTAGCACTGGTGGCCCCCTGTGCGACAATGTTTGTTGGTGCCCCCCATGACCACCTCGCCACGGATTCCCTCACTACCACCATTTGACAATGCTCCCAAGTCTCCATAATCACTGTCTCTTAGATTCATTTAGCTTTATAGCGCCACTCGTACCAGTTTAAGGTGTCAGAACACTTTACATCACACATAAGTTGCACGGAGACAATCATACGTGTGTAAATCAGTGTATAGAAAATGTTAGATAAGACAGAGGCCTACAGGGTCTAGGAGTCGCACGCCATCCATACCGGTAGGCTGTATAGTTTCAGAGTCCTTGGTCTGGAAAAGCACAAATTCAGAATTCAAAATGTAACACAATTGTTAGGGGTTTTCTTTAATAATAAGAATTGATGTCTACCTAAATGAACCCTTTTTTTCAATATTAGGATAAGGAACGACTGGGCAAAAAACATGTAGCTGTAATATATTCCTTGCAGTTTGCATGCAGCTCTTTGAAGACAGTTAATAGCTCACTGCTCTATATTAGGATTTTAACTTTTAAGCTGCAAGTAACAAAAGGATCTCTCTGACAAAACCAATACCTATTCATAGGGTATGCACTTTGTGATCTGAATGGGACGCGTTCTTTGCAGCAGCCATATTAACCTTCTGCACTATGATGACTCAAACCTTCCTCTACCAGACAAAGCTCTGGTCTCTCTCCACGAAGAACATTAATCAACGAAGTTTTCGTGACATTTTTATTGATGCTTGAAAATTGCTGGGACAAGGAGAGTGGCGCCTGGTGCTTTTCAAATAATAAACATGGCGCCCCACCGCAAGTCAGCGCCTGGTGCGGTGGCACCGATCTCCCCGTCTTAGAGCCGGCCCTGCACAGATGGGTTCAGGAAGGCAGTTTCTCCTGGCCCAGTTTGATAAACCCAGGAATAACAATAGATTTGTTCAAGAGGAGTTCTAGTGGGAGTTTGTAGATGAGCCTATTTCTTAGATGAGTTGGGACCATATAATGAGCTTAATAGTTCATGATTATTGGCATATGGGTTACCGTAGTAGATACAGGAAGCATATAAAATGTAATCAGAGCAAAGGAATGATATTTCTCTTTAGAATCCTGGTAGAATTCTGATGAACTTGAAGTTCATTTGTCTTTTATTTTGTAATGCCAAATATTAAGAGATTACAGTAGTTAGTTTACAAATATTTTAAAAACTAATAATGTTATTTGCAGCAGTAGGTTCTTGCATTTTCTCCATTTATAGACTGAATATACATGGAAGTATGATGTGTCATTTAGATAAAGATACTAAAACATGAATATGACTATCAATGGTAACAATAGAAACAAAGTGAAAGTTGTAATTTTAATCTGCAAAGCAAGGAAAGATTAATGTTTAGTTATGAACCTAATAAAACAATGCAAACCTATGTTTTTTGATTTATTGAGATGACGATTTCTATTTAAAAATGTTTGTTTTTTCAAAACATAAATCGATTGAAAGCAGAAATATGGTACTTTAAAAAAGGTGTTAATTAGATGATAAGCTGAATATCATCAGCATAATTATAAAACTTCACCCACTCTTTTTTAATTGATGTGGGGTCTGTACAAATATGCTAAAAGGTCAGGGAGCGAAACAGCCTAAAAGGCCTCCCAAAATTACCTGAGCTTGTACCGGTGTGGAATTATCAATAGACAACAATCTGTACATTTTGTAGAATACAATATTCCAAGGCTTAGGAAAACAATCCTGCCCTATCTCCAAATATAGGCAGACTGGAGGGAGGTCAAGTGTGTATTAACCTAATGTAAGATCATGTAGCACAAGAACAGCTGAAAAGGTTCCTTCATTTAATGTGTATACTTTATTAGAGTCAGACATTGGTAATCCTGGTGTTGTTTTGTGTCATTTAAGTACCCTGCCCCACCACATCTGATGTGAACTCCTCATTCTGACAGCCTCTGGCCATTCTCACAAGCAAACTACATGCCACTGTACCCCGGATTCTCCTACAAACTCCAAAAGCTACACCCCTTGAGCCCTGAACAGGAGAGTTGTAAAGATTATACAGCTTCATCCATGTCCATTTAAAGCTCATTCACCTGCAGAACCATTCATGACCAGGGCATTTATTAGACCTGACAACCTTAGGGTGGTCTTCCTCCCAACTTTATTCCTGTCTCCCTCCATTTTTCTGACCTCGTATCTGCTGGCTTTAGGATTCTGTGCCCTTTACCACTGCTGATCAGTGTTAAAGTGCTTGTGCTCTCTTCCCTAAACATGGTACAATTGGCTTAACCCAATTGGCATATTAAATTTACTTATAAGTCCCTAGTAAAGTGCACTACATGTGACCAGAACCTGTAAATTTGATGCTACTGGTGGGCCTGCAGCACTCATTGTGCCATCCACCTAAGAAGCTCACTAACCATGGCTCAGGCCATTGCAGAGCCTGTATGTGCAGTTTACACTGCCACTTCCACCTGGCAAGATAAAACCCTTTTTATACATATAAGTCAATCAATCAATCAATCAGTGCCTGTTTAGCGCAGCTACTCACCTATGAGGGTGTAAAGACACTAGGGGAGGGGGGCTTGCAGTTCCGACTGGGCGCTGTGGTTTATTCGAAGAGCCAGGACTTGAGATCCTTCCTAAATTGCGACAAGGACGGGCAGAGCCTGAGGTGAAGAGGCATGGTGTTCCAGGATTTGGCGGCGAGATAGGAGAAGGATCCCGGGGACGGTGGCCAGGGCCAGTTGGGCAGAGCAGAGGTGTCTGGTGGGTGCGTGGAATGAGAGGCGGTGGTTCAGGTATTCAGATCCGGCGTCATGGAGGGTTTGGAGGTGTGTGTGAGGAGCTGGAAGGTAATTCTTTTGTTGACTGGGAGCCAGTGGATTTCTTGTTGGTGTTCGGAGATGTGGCTGCGGCGGGGGAGGTTGAGGATCAAACTGGCTGTGGCGTTCTGCACGTTCTGGAGTTTTCTGAGGAGTTTCTGGGTGGTGCCTGTTTAGAATGTGTTGCCGTATTCGAGTCTGCTGCTGATGAGTGCGTGGGTGACCATTTTCCTGGCCTCACTGGAGATCCATCTGAAGGTTTTCTGAAGCAGGGGAAGAGTGTGGAAGCATGATGAGGTGACAGCGTTGATCTGGTGGTTCATGGTTAGCGAAGAGTCCAGTATGATGCTGAGGTTTTGTGCATGGGCAGTGGTTGTGGGGGGGTTCCTAGCTTGGCGGGCAACCAGGAGTCGTCCCATGCTGATGTGTTGGGCCCCAGGATGAGGACTTTGGTCTTGTCCGAGTTGAGCTTGAGGCAGCTGTCTCTCATCCAGGTGGCGACGGCCTTCATCCCGCTGTGAAAGTTGTTTCTTGCAGTGGTGGGCTAGTTGGTGAGGGAGAGAATCAACTGGGGGTCATCTGAATAGGAAACAATGTTAAGTCTGTGGCTCCTGACGATGGCTGCGAGCGGGGCTGGGAAGGGAAGCAGGAAGATGGGTCTGAACTTCTTGAGGTCTGTCGGGTCAGCATGGGGTTGATCTTGGCGTGTTTCCAGTTGTCAGGGACGGTGGTGGTCTCGATGGAGCAGTTGAGAGTGCTGTGTAGTACGGGGGCGATGGTGGTGGTGGCTCTGTGGAAGATGTGATGCGGACAGGGGCGCAAGGGGGCTCGAGAGTGAATGCTCTTCATGGTCTTGAGAGAGTCGTCTGTGGTGAGTGGGGTCCAATTGAGCAGGATGTGTTGGGGGCGTCTTCGTCTCGTGAGGTGGTGGCTGGAGTAATGGCCGGGTCTTTGGTGTTGAAGATGTCGCAGATCTGCTTGATCTTGTGGTGGAAGTAGGTGCCGAGTTTGTTGCAGAGGTCTTGGGAGGGTGGGACTTCTGTGGTCTCGCTGTGGGGGTTGTCAAACTCCTTGAAAATGGCGAAGAGTTCTTTGCTGTTGTGAGCATTGGCTTTGATTCTGACTTGAAGGGCCATTTTCTTTGTGGTTTTGAGGAGGGTGTGGTGTGCAGCAGCGGCAGCTTTTAAGGCTGCGTGGGTCACCGGGGTTTTGTTGTTTCTCCATCTCTTCTCGAAAAAGTGAAAGGTGAAGAATGATAAAACAGCAAAAGAAAGGGTGAAGAGAGAAATAAGCAGAAAAGAGTGCAAAGAGGCAGAAAGCAAAAGGACAGAAAGGCAGACCAGCAGCAGAGCAAAGATGCTCCCTACTAGACCGCAAGGGATGAGGTGCAGGCGGGAGCCTGCGGGTGGAGGAGGGCCTCGAACCAGCAAACAAAGAGGGCCAGAGAGCCTGCAAGGGGCAGTAGCGACCAGGCGGTGCTGCGCAGGAAGGGGAGCAGATCACTGACAAGTCTGGAGCAAGCAGGTACTAGAGGCCACAGGCAAGTGGCAAGCTAGGTGTCCAGGTGCCTGCTCCAACCTTAAGCTAGCCCTTGCATGACCCACAGGGCAGAGTGCAATGTATTTAAAAGGCAGGACATGTACTTTTAAGTTTTACATGGTTTTTACTACTAAAAGATCTATCTCTCCCATAGGATAACATTGAGATTACATTATTACATCTTTTAGGTGTTATTCCTGTTAGAAATTGATGTCTTTGGTTAGCACGTTGTACAATGTCCAAGTTGGGACCCTTCCTTCTAGTCAGGATAAGGGGATTACACTTCTAAAATAGTACTAAAATAACCCCTGCTCACCCCCTTGGTAGCTTGGCATGAGCAGTCAGGCTTATCTCAGAAGCAATGTGTAAAGCATTTGCACATAACACAACGTAATACAGTGGAAACACTACAAAAGGACACCACACTAGTTTTAGAAATATAGCCAATATTTATCAGTGTAAAACAAGACCAAAACGATGAAAATCTGACGTACAGAAATCAAAATACGAAGACTTAAAATATTGTTCCTTGAAGTTGATAGCTCCGTCCGGGGCTATCATGGCATCATGAACAACAGTTCAGGTCAACTGAGGCGTTGCCGGTCAGCTATGGTGTTGGGAAGACCTGCAAAACAGCACCTTGGAAATGCAGGGTGTTGTGGACCTAGCGATGAGCTCTAAAGAGGCAGCATCTGCAAGTGTTGGCCCTGGAGGTTGGTGCAGGAGTCGTCGGGCCCTTGGATCACACGCATTGTAGATCTAACTCTTTGAGGTTGAAGTCAGGAGCACCCACGTCGACAGGCGTCGGGCTGCAGTGTGAAGTGGAGCAGTGCGGCTAGCAGTGCTCACAGACAGCGGCTCAGTGATGGCGTACAGCGGCATCGGTGAGACCAGGGCTGTGGTGAGAAGTGGGGTGGTGTTCATCATGGTGCTGGCAGGTTACGGTGCAAGCAGCGTCATCGTTGTTGCTGAAGCGCTGTCATTGGTAGACGATCTGGAACCGATGGCACTAGCATAAGTGGGCCAAAACTGTGGTGTAGGATGGGGCGGTGCGTCGAGTAACTTACGAGCCATGCCCCCAGACCACGGTGCAGGCAACGGCATTGATGTCTGCGTGGAGCGGCTTTGTTGGGGATACAAGGGAGGTGATGTGAAGGGAGGCGGTGCTGAGTGCGGTGCCCTCAGCTCATGGTGCAAGCAGTTGCTCAGTGGTGGCATCGGTCGGCGGCATTAGTCAGGTCAGGGTTGCGGTGTTCAGCAGGGCAGTGCTTTCTGCAGTGCCAACAGTTCACAGAGTCGGAAGCTGTGTCTTTGACGGCGTCGGGTTGCTTTTCCTTCTGTTGCAGCACAAAACACACAGTTCCCAGTGCTGGTAGCAGATGATCTTGATGTCTTTGCTGTTGCTGAGACTTTTTGAACAAGGGGCAAGCTCTACCTCAAGCCCTTGGAGAAACTCAGGAAAATAAGTTGCAGAAAGTCCAGTCCAGTCCTTTCACTGCCCAAAACAGAAACAGCCACTGCAGCCCAACACAGCAAAGCACACAGCAAGTGGTAGTTCCTCCTCACAGCTTCTCCAGCTCTTCTTCTTGGCAGATTCCTTCGTCCAAACAAGTTCTAAGGTTCTGGGGTGAGGGGGCAATATTTGTACTGCTTTTCTCTTTGAAGTTTTAGGCAGAAACACTCTGAGTTCAGTGAAAACCAGTTCTGTCCTCCCTGGTCCAGCTTCACTACAGGCGGTGGAGACAGCATTGTGCAGAGCAGATACAGTCTATTCAGGTGCTAGTGAAAACTCCTCCCACCACTCTAAATGCAGAAAAGGTCTATTTAGCCTGGCTTTGAGTCACCCAGGAAAGGCAGGAAACACCTCAATATTGTGAATGCACATCCCCAGCTCCTGTCACTCCAAAACCAGACGGTGAATACACAAACAGGCAGAGGCACATGTCTTCGCTTTGCAGGCGGTCGCCCTAGGTCGAACTGTAGCCGTATTAAGGCTGGATTGGGAGATTGCCCAGTTTTATTGTTGGCCCACCTTACCGTGGTGAGGCACTTCTCTGAATGGTACATACAGAGGGTATCATACCTGGGATTCTTGTTTTGCCTAATAGGAAGTATCTATCCTGGCTTTATTAATGCACAGCGGATACGAGCTTTGTGCAAATCCTGCTTGCAATATATACCCACTGCGGAAACTCCGACGCTGACTTTTCTCTAGGAGTGCCCGCTTTCCTTGCTTTTATGCCCTGAAGAAGTCCATTACTGGACGAAACGCGTCGGCTGTGGTCTTTTATAAAAGAATATTCTGTGAATAAAAGAAGATACTATATGAAAAACACTATGGACACGGACTTGATGTTTTGTGATGTGTCTATCTTGTCTTGCTATTAAGTGGTGCACCTTTGCGATTTATTCTGTTTGTTATAATCCTGCTTTGGATTGCACCGTGGCAGTGGGTGCATTTACAGTGTGCACACACAACTAATGGAGAAATCCCATTGTATTTATATTAATTAGGGATAGCGGGTCAGGTGCTAGGCCTCTACGGGGTACACTGTCAAACTTGTTTGTCTTTTCATAAAGAGGCACACAGGATGGTTAAGTAAGAAAATGCCTACTTTCCAAAAGTGGCATTTTCAAATACACAATTTAAAAACCACCTTCACTAAAAGATGTGTTATTAAATTCTTAGTTCAAAGACCCTAAAATCCATTTCTCCATCTTGCCCCAATGGAAAAGTACACTTGTAAGATGTTACAAAGCAGATCCCATGTTAACCTATGGGACAGACAGACTTTCTATAGTAAAAAATAAAATGAACAGTATTTCACTATCAGGATATGTAAAACACACTACTACATGTCCTACCTTTCACATACTCTTCACTCTGTCAATGGGGCTATCTTAGGGGTGACTTACATATAGGACAAGGAAAGATTAGGGCTTGGCTAGTGGGTGAACTTGCAGGTCAACATGGCAGTTAAAACTGTGCACAGATACTGCAGAGGCTGGTAAGAGACACCTTTGAAAGGCTACTAGTGTGGGTGGCCCACTAGTAATTCTAGAGACAACAGCCCCTTAACAAAATATGAAATACAGTCATTCTGGATACAAAAATAAGTTCCATAAACAGATTCAATGATCAGAGTTTTCAATTTTATTACTACAGTTAGAACAAAAATGTGAATTACCCCAGCCTGAAAAATTTCTAAAACCAAAGATCTAGAGAGCAAACCAACAATGAACTGAAACAAACAATGAGCAAAAAAACAATAATGTTTTTTAGTTTGTTTCCTCTCTGGTTTTTGAAATATCTCAGGTTTCAGGTGGGTCATGGATTCAGAAAGTGCCGAACCCCAGGGAATACAGAACCCCAGGCAAAAAGAGAATAACCCGAAGAAATTCTGGGTGTTGAGAGGAACCACATACTCTGGGCCCAATTTCAACTTGGGAAAAAAGTTTGACATCAGGGTGGGCCATGAGAAGCCTACAAGGCAATGCACCACTAAGCTATGAGGAGTGGCTGTGACATTACAACAACAAATGCTGTGAGAAGCAGTTTGACACCGATGTATGAAACAGGCTGACACTAAGACATCTCCGACTGAGAGAAGCTGGATAAGAGCTTCAGCCAATATCTTCAAGAAGCATTTCTTTCTTTACACATGGGGATCAAATCTTTTTAAAACAGTCCAAAATGTTGCTTGTCAGAAAAATAAAAGAAGCTCAACCACCACAGAGTGCTCAGTTGTAGTATAACACAGCCAGTGAAATTGGCGAGCACCTAACAAATGAGGAGCAACCCTTGGATGGAGTAACCATGCTTGCAAAAAAAACCTCTCCTAAGGCCAGCTCAGTATAGTCGAATATTTTGATGAGCCAGAAGAGGAGAAGGGGGGACCTTGATATAGAAAAGGAGCAGGGAGGGAAAGAATGGGAGATGAATATCAAGTATCTCCCAGTTAAACTGCCATGCCCACAGAAGAAATGAGAAAAGAGAATTAGAATGTAAAGCACCTCCGGTACATGGGCTACACTCCAAGGACGCTCTGACTGATCCTTTATTTGTGAATATATTAGTTCTACGTAGCAAGCAGTTAGAATAGCAGAAAGCCCAAAGGGTATGGTCTTGCCCCAGATAGTACAAACAGATGTGCCCTCTGCCAGCCCTACTTCCTTTATCTGTGTGGGTCTGTTTGCATATGATCAGTTGACAGACGTGGCAAATGTCAGATGTTGATAAGAAACGTACTGAAAGACCTAGAAGACTTCTAGAAAGAGCTGCTAGTACCAACAGGGTTAAGTTGAGTAAGCAAAATTCTATGTCTAGTTCATTTAAACCAAACAAACGAGTAGCAAACATTATGGCACAAATAGTGCCTGGCCAGAAATAAGCACTGAGAATTGCAAAAACTTGTTTGCAAATCGGGGATACTACTTCTATTATCCTGAAGTACTAGAAACAAGTTCCTCCAAATGGCTATGGCTTGTATTCTAAATCCATCAAGTGTGTTTCAGCAGCAACTACTAAGGCTGTAGTTAGTTCAATAATTGTTTAAACCTCCTGAAAATAAGATGAGTAATATGCCAGATTTGCCAAGAGATATGTCCAAATCAGATCACAGAGATATATGCAAAAAGCCACATAATTGGAGGATACCTGTCTTCTATTCAGTGTTAATTAAAAACGTGCCCATTCTTTGATTGAGCTCAAAGGAATATGCTAAACATATAGGCATCACACTCCTTTAACCCTCTATGAACGTAGTATTGTGCTCACAAATGTTCTCAAAATGTCCTTATGAAAATCTATGGGACTGTCACCGGAATAAGGTTCTGTCATTCTTAAAGGATAATATTGGGCCCAGCTGGTCTGGTGTCAGAACCTGGAAAAGCAAATGGGTTAACATCCCTACTAGGTATGATGAACTCTATCATTATTGCCTGTGGTGCAGCCGATATGAGTGATATTTTGAGGTGCACTGACGATTTCTATGCTGAAATTAATGGTAGGCTGTGTTTTAAAGCAGCCACATTGATGCTCAGCCCAACTACCTTTCCTTCACTGTGAGAATATCCCTCTTTTTGCACGGTTATCCCCTTTTGTTGTTTGGTCTTGCTGGTGTTTGAACTCTGCACACTGGCGAACTGCTGTCTAGTCCTCAGTGTATAATCTCTGACCCCTAAAATATGGTAAAATTGACTAATTCCCAACTGGCATATTTTACATTCCAGTAAGGCTATAGCATATGGTGCTAGAAGTACACCAATAGCATGGAAATATAAATATGACCTGTGGACTGCAGCACATGTTATTCCATCCACTAGGCTAACAAGGAAAACATGACTTCAGGCTTACGGGTGTAGCTGGACTGCTGAAGCTTTTAAACCTGCAGGTAGACCTATCAAAATAAACCTTTCTGACATGTAGGAACCCCACTTTCAAATATGACATAAGTCACTGCATAGTGCACCTTATAGCCCGCATGGCAAGGTTGCCTAGTGTTTGAAAGTGGAACATGTAAGAATTTCATGTTGGCATGCCCCTATTGTGACTAGTCATCCAAATATATTTTCATTGTGTAGGGCTATTCCTATGAGAGAAACTAATGTGCAATTAAACTACTAGTTGTTTTTAAACTTTGGTTTGGGATAGGCTACAGAAATAATTCAACCAGTGCTTTAATATTTATTTAAATCCAATTCAGTTGGGAAGATGGATTTAGTATACAGGAAAAGCAACTTTAAAAAGAAAACACACCCTTGGCTGAACCACAAAACTCCTCCAGGGTCAAAAGGCTATGCTGTGTTGGATTTCAATTAGAATAGTGCACTGTGGAACAGTGCACAGTAAGGAAAACAGTGTGCTGGAAAAGAGGGAGGAGTTACCCCTAGGAACTTGGTGCCCATTGTTTAGGGAGCATCTGGAAATCATCATCATCCCATTGTTTGCTGATTTCTACAAAAGTGACAGCTCTCTCCAGCTCAACAGAACACATTTGGAGTTGCAGAAGTACAGAAGAGTACTGGACCTGCAGTCTGTGTGAAGACATGAAGCGCTGGATCTGCTCCCACTTGTACCCTGGACTAAGAAGTGGTCTCCAAAGGTCAGTTGATTGACCAAGACTGGGCCCTTCTGGAGGTGTCCACTGAAATGAGCATTGATCCCTCAGTGCTGTCCCTGAAGTCCTTGTAGCCTTAAAATTGACCAAGAGGAACCGCTCCAGAAAGTCTGAAAAGGTGGAACTTTTTGGGAATTCCAAGACCTCTTGAGCTTCAGTCGGAGCTTGCAGTAAAGGTATCAGATTTCAAGAGGACTTGGACAGATACTACTTCCAGGCATACTCTGCTGGTGGATTTTGGGCTCCAAAAAGAGACTAAGTGCCAGATTTAAACTTTGATGACGAATCATAAATCCATTATAGTGGCGAAGGACTTTATGTCAACCACCCTGATGGACTACTGTGTGCTGATGGAGCAAGAACTCACAATGAGACTTGCTCGTAAGCAATCCTCTCACAGTATTAATTATTAATCTTTGTAATGTCTTTACTAACCGATGCACACAGAAACACCATCCTAGAGAAGCTTGCCTATGTGTTTGAACTAATAAGTAACGCTTGTCTAAATCCAAAATGGCCGCTAAAGCGCGTGAATCTCAGTGCGCATGTGTCAACCATATCACGTGGTATGACGTCTTTCTTTGCTTGGAGGGAAATCTTTGCTTCTGCGCAGTGTGTATTAAAATGGCTGCTTAATGTTTTCACGTGCTACAGCTTGCGCATATGCTGCAATTAAAACGGTGATATTTTAATGCTATTAACGCGGGATAGATTTATAATTAAATGGGAATAGAGTAGAGATAATGGGTATACAGTGAAAACATTTATTTGTGATTTTAATATTTTCTTCTTTGACTTTTATTAGTTTGTAAATGGGACTGGGTTGGTTGAACTGCAGCTCGAGAGACCTTGGTTCTGCGCATGCGCCCTGCAAGGCTACCCAGAGGAAACGATGAAGTCAACTTGGACGTCGTCCAAGGCCGTGACCTGGTGGCCAACACTATTGCACCGACGATGTTCCTACAGAAAGAAACAATTTATATAAACATTGTAATAAACTTTGTCGTGAGACGGGTGGGAAATAAAGCAAATGTATTAATTGTGACTGGTGGTATTTTAAAACAATGGGCTTAAAGAAATTGAACTAAATTGACATGGTGTGAGGATCAACCCCCTGTCCCCGTCCAATCAGAAGTAGTGGGCCCATAATTTTGCAACATTAAGGGGAGGTACATGGGTGTAGAAGGCTATAATAGATATAGAATTAGTTAATTAGTTAGCGCACATTAAGGCTGTCAGCTTGGAGAACCAGAGAGCAAGCTGATCGATTGCAGGCTGAACCGCTGTCCAGAGAGGTCCTGAGGTGGAGGCGGCGGACTCCATTAGAAGGAAGACACGGGAGAATCGAGGAGAAGCAAAGTATCAGAGAGGGGAACGACGCTGGGTCGTTGATAGAGAGGTCACCTGTCCTTTCCTGAACCGGGTCCGGAGGTCTTTTGATCTTCATCTTTCTTGGGACCTATCTTTCCAACTCCTTGGCCAAGGGGTTTGGTTCTCGCACCTTTAGGTAAATATAAATGCAACCTTTAGCTGTGCTGCTGTCTCTATCTTCTTCTTTCTGAGGGACCGTCATTGATCGATAATTGATTATTATGCTTCATCCTTGATATACGATTACGTATCATGTGGTTCTGTATTTTACTCTGCTAAAACTTTAGATAAACATTTTAAACCTTCCTGACTCAGTGATTATTTCAGGAATTTATGAATTGTAATGAATGTCACTAATTTTAAACTTCCCAATTATCAAAGGGTCCATTGGTAAGTCATTACTCTTCAATCAGAAAAGTAATTGGTAGCAGGGATATTGATAAAGAGTACAACTGACCCACCAGCGGAAATTGCTAGCGTAGTATGAATGAATGGGCCCAGGTGAGTATTCGGTGTATGAATGCTTGTTGCTAGTAACCCGCTGGATCAGTTTTCTGGTTATCAGAGGATGGTTGTACTTTGTAATTGGGTAATGAGAATTTTATTTTTATAAACTAACATCCGTTTGTTCAAAGTTTGTTTTATGTGGTCCAGAATTCCCCGGGAAAAATTGAATAGCGGATGGTAAGTGGAAGCCATACTGCAGTGAGGTTATCTGCCAGGCAGAATTAGTACTGAAAAGTTAAGCAGGGCTATCAGTACTTGTTAGGGACTCTATGCGTGTGAGTGATAGCAAAGGAATACGCTGGTAAAAATTTGATGTTATATCACCTAGAAAGGGTAACATTGAAGAAGTAGCAGGTATTTCTGAAGCTTACGTGAAGAGTAAACGGAAGGGTTTTACTCGTAGTGTATGTTTAGTAAACGGAAAGGTTTTTACTAAGTGTGAGAGAAACTATTTTCAAAATTTAGAGAAACTGGCACGATAGGGAATGTTTTATGTTGTTACTGAATTTTAATAAGAAGCGTAGAGAAAATAAAGTTTTGCGTACGATTTTGTAAAGGGAGGGTCAGCTGCCGGAGTAGAAGCTGACGTCCTAAACGCCGCGCTGGGATTGGTTGAAACAGCGGGCGTGGAACGACTCTTGTAAAGGAGGGGTCAGTAGTCAGGAGTAATACTGACGTCACAGGTGCCGCGCTGGGATTGGTTGAAACAGCGAGGGACAGAAAGGCGCAGATTGTAATGGAGGGGTCGTCAGAATAGACGTCACTGAAAAGCCGAGATAGGATTGGTTCAGAAACAAACGTTAGCTGGAATTTAATTGGTTGTCAGCATAGAAGTCGAAATCCTAGTGGATAGTGGAGATTGTATGTGGAAACGCGATCCGACTTTAACAGGAACTCGTCCGGATAGGAGATTCCTAGGTTTTGCAGAATATAATTTTATACACAGAGATTTACCTAAAATGTACGGAGAGAAGAGAAAAATGTCATTTCTACAAAAGGTTAAAAATTATTTTAAGAAGGATAAACCCATCAAAACTAGAGAAGGAATTATCATTCCAACAGCAAAAAAGCCCGCTTCATTCATGATGATGGAGAGAGGTTATCATACTTGCGTATGGTTAGAAAATTGGATAGAATATACCAAAAATGATGGGATATTATCATTCCCAGAGAATGGTACTTTCAATGGGAGAATTCTTCAAAATTTGAGATTAAGGATGAATTACTTAGAACCCAGACCAAGATTAACCCAATACGAAGCCTTAGAAGAGTGGGAAACAGAGGCATTCGAATGTGACCAATCCAGAAGTAGTAGGGGTTATCAGGGATTTTTCCCTAGATATCAAAATGAGTCAAGGGACGGTCAGATGAAACAGTGGAGAAGAGCGATGCTTACAGAAGGTTTGTATCCAGTATTAATGGCAGAAGAATCGTTAGGGAGCAAATGCACAGAAAAGACAAAACATTTGACAGGATTTGGAGATTCTGAAGATGAGTTCATGGAAGAAATATTAAAGAACCCGCCACCATATCAGGAAGGGGCAAGTGGATGCACCACAAGCGCACCACTGTTAAGAACACCATTGGTACCGCAAGTATTGCATAATCCCCCAGTTACTAGGGTACTTCAGGATAAGGAAAAGGAAGCTATAGATAAAAACAGAACAGAATTGATACAGAAAATAACACAGTTGAATGTACATCCTGATTCCCTGACCATACCTGTAACAATTGGTCCAGTGGTTCCCTTATATGGTGACAAGGTAAATTATCCGAAACCATTAGCGATGCCCACACCTGTAGAAATCCCTAAACCTGAACTTGTAATAATTGATGATCAAATCAGTGACTGTGAATCTATGATATCCTTAATGGATTTACCTATTCGAGGATCTATAAATAGTGCTCCTAGAAGAATAACACCTGGTTGCTCCAAAGATGTAAATATAGTAACCTCATCAGGAACCAAAAGTGCCACAGTAGTAACGCCAGAAGACTTAGAAAGGTGGGCACAAGGATCAGACAAACAGAGTTCACCCCCAAAGATCATGGACATCTACAAATTAAAAGTCGAGTTAGAAGAAATGATAGCAGGAAATGTAGGGGTAGATCGTCTAAATACTTATGATGAAGAAGAACTATTGTTCGTATGCAGAAGTATCACAAGAAATGTAAAGATATTCCATGAGAAATTATCAGATTTGGCTTTACAGATGGGAATTGAAATAGGAAAGTCAAAAGTATTACAAAAACCCTATAAAGCAGATTTTTCTGACAAAGATTTAGAAAACATGAATGCCTCTGGAAGAAAACTACAAGTGAAGGAATTGATGTCAGTTTTGCAAAAATGGGGAGATTTAGATAAATGGAAAGCTAGATGGACAAAGAAAAAGGAAGAGACATGATACAGTAGAACAACTTCTGAATATTTATTAAAGGAAACAGGAAAAGCAGATCAGATGTACCCGATGCAAGAAGTACCTGGAGGAGGTTATGTTCATGTCCCATGGAGTAGACAGGATATTTTGTCATTTACAAATGATTTTCCAAAGTTGAGAGAAAAGCCAATTGAATGGTACAAGCAGGTTGAGAGGTTTGTGAAAGTGTCAAAGGTATTGTTGAAGGACTTGGATGGTTTGTTCGACATAGTAGTACCTGCCGATTTGTGGACAGATTGTAAAATTACAGTTGACTGGCCAAGTGAAGAGTATCCTAGAGATGCAAAGATAGGTGCTCCATCAAGTGATGTATTGAAAAAGTATCAGCAGGTAATAACTTACCTGAAAGGGAAAATACCACCAAAAGAAAAACAGGACTACCCAAGAAGCCAGTGAATCGGTACATGCCTATTATGAACGTCTATTACAGGTGTTCAAACAGTATAGTGGATTTGAGGACATTGGAGACAAAAATATGAGTCAGTTTGTCTACCGATTTGTTTATGGTCTAAAGCCAGAGATTTGTCAAATGATCAAGCAGCACATGTTGTGTTGGCAAGGGAAACCCATTGATGAAATTTTGAAATATGCAAAATATTGTGGAGACGAGATTGAGGATAGGCACAAGAAACTGCAAGAGAAAGTGATGTGGGCTCAGGTGAAAATGGCTGAGCGACAGGGAATTAATTTGGATAATCCAAATGATAATCAGGGAAAAGATTCTGGAACGAATGGTGACACAGGGAATGGTGGTAAAGTGAGAGGACGAATGAGCAGAGAAGAGGCTAAAAAGAAATTTCCTTGTCATGGATGCGGAAAATTGGGGCATTGGAAGAACGAATGAAAAAAGATTCAAAATAATAATGGCCCAAATCATAATTTAAATCCACAGACACAGAATGACTCACAGCAGGGTGTAAATCCTCAGAGTCAGTTACCACCTGCACCTATACAGGGTAATGTAAGCAGAGCAAAGCACGGTACAGACGTCGGATAACAAGGAGGAAGTGGTAAGAATGATTATGTAACTTCACAGTTTCTTTTACAGGATGACTTTTATCCATGTAACCAATGACGGTGCCTAGGAGAGGGGGAGAAGGAGTGCGTACTTGGCGCATCCTTGCCGGTAGACCAGTCAGGTCCATATGTTGAAGGGAAAGTAAGAGGTAATGATATCACTTTCCTTTTGGACACTGGTGCTACCAGGTCTACTGTAAGAACAGCAGACATCCTAGACCTTCCTCTCTCTGGAGAAGCTATCCAAGTTGTGGGTGTAGCTAATCGTAAAATTAAAACACCTCTTACTGAACCAATGGAAGTAAAAATTGGAAATTTTAGAGAAATGCATCAGTTCGTAGTGTGTGATTCCAGTCCAGTAAACTTACTGCACCGAGATTTGTTGTGCAAAATGAATTGCACAATTTTCTGCACACCGGATGGTTTGGCAGTTCAGACCCCGGATGAAGACCATGTATATAAAATTATGATTGCAAAGCAAGGTACAGAAGTAGATGAGATGTTCTCTTTGATAACAAAAGACGAGTTACCGGAAGAATTAAGAACTACAGTAAATTTCAAGGTATGGGATTTCACTGGGAAAGAAGTAGGACTTATGGCCAAAATAGACCCAGTAAAAATAAATGTAAAGGAAGGTGCAATTTTCCCAAATACCAGACAGTACAAAATGAGTGCAGAAGTAAAAGCAGGAGTTGTAGAAGAAATTACCAGAATGGTAACACAAGGCATATTAAAACAAGTTATGAGTAGCCCTTGTAATTCACCAATCATGGGTTTGAAGAAACCTAGTGGAAAGTATAGGATTGTTCAGGATTTACGCAAAATTAATAAGACTGTGGTACCATGTTGTCCTATAGTGCCAAATCCAGCAGTGATCCTATACCAGATCCCCTGGAGTGCAGAATGGTTTACTGTGATTGATTTATGCCAAGCATTCTTTTCAATACCATTGCACCCGGATAGCCAGTATCTTTTTTCATTTAAATTTGAAAACAAGGTCTATGTATGGAATCGTGTTCCTCAGGGGTACACGGAAAGTCCTTCCATCTTTAATCAGATATTGAAAAAGTGCTTAGAGAAGCTAGTGATGCCAGGAAGTTCAGTCTTAGTGCAATATATAGATGATCTGCTAGTGGCATCCAATACTAGAGAGGATTGTGTTGTCGACTCCATTGCATTATTAAATCATTTGGCTGAAGAAGGACATAAAGTATCACCTGAAAAATTGCAGTTTTGTACAACAGCAGTTAAGTATTTAGGACACCAAATTGAGAGGGGAAAAAGAAGGATAACCTCTGAAAGAGTAAAATTAATCAAGAAAATGCAAATGCCTGTAACCCAAAGAGAAGTGAGAATGTTCCTTGGAATAGTGGGTTATTGTCGACAATGGATAGTAGGGTTTTCTCTGCTAGCAAAGCCATTAATTCAAATGACAAAAAAGAAGGCAAAGGATCCAGTTGAGTGGGATGATGAGAGCGTAGGAGCTTTTGTAAAATTGAGAAGTGCTTTATGTGAAGCACCTGCCCTAGGTATGCCTGACTATACAAGAGGATTCGCATAATTCTGTCATGATAGAGAAAATTGTGCACTTTCAGTCCTAACTCAGAGACATGGTTTAGACAGACGTCCTATAGCATATTTTTCTGCTACGTTGGACCCAGTGGCAGCAGCGTTGCCAGGCTGCTTAAAAGCAGTAGCTGCTACATGTTTGAGCATTGAACAAAGCAAATCAATTGTAATGGGACATCCTGTAAAAGTGTTTGTCCCACACTCAGTTGTGATTCTGTTGACAAGAACCAGAACTCAGCATCTTACTCCTAGTCGGCTGACTAAATATGAGAGAATAATCTTAGGTGCTGAAAATGTGACTATCGTCAGGTGCACAATAGTGAACCCTGCTACTTTACTACCAGATCCGTATCATGAGGAAGTCAAAGATGATGAAGAGGAACATGATTGTTTACAAGTCACAGAATTGTGCACGAAACCACGTCCTGATATACAGGAACTGCCTCTCAGGGATCCAGACAGGGAGCTGTTTGTGGATGGCTCATGCTTAAGGCATGAAGATGGCAAATTAAGTGCAGCATATGCTGTATGTGAAATAACTGGAATAGTCGAAGCATCCTATTTAGCAGGAGTCAAATCTGCACAAGTAGCTGAATTAATTGCTTTAATTAAAGCCTGCAAAATTGGGAGGAATCAGAAAGTGACCGTATTTACTGATAGTCAATATGGTTACGGGGTTGTGCATGATTTTGGCCAACTGTGGATGCAGAGGGATTTCATGACTTCTTCAGGATCCCCAATCAAAAATGGACAGTTTGTAAAAGATTTACTGGAAGCAATACAATCACCAAAAGAATTGGCGTTGGTGAAGTGTGCCGCACACCAATCAGGAGATGACTGGGTGGTAGTCGGCAACAGATATGCAGATCTGGTGGCTCAACATTGTGCCAAAAATAGATTGTCAGTAAATAAAAGGGTTAAAAGAATGGGAATCAGCTGCCAACTTATGCTATATGCACCACCTGAGACATGGAATGATGTGAAAAGACTGCAAGATGATGCTGACGAGAGTGAAAGAGATGCATGGATAAAAATAGGATGTTCTCGAAGGGCAGACGACGATGTGTGGATTTATGCTGACTGCAGACCAGTCATGCCTGACTGTCTGATTTCACAAATGGCCAGAATGTATAATGGAGACACACATGTAGGGAGAGATGCCATGATTAGACTCTTCAGACAAAATTGGTATAATCCAAGGTTTAGGGCTGCAGCAGAAAGTCTTTGCCAAAGGTGTTTAACTTGCCAAATGAATAATCCAGGAAGAAAAACAGTAATTGGTTTGGGAAAAATTGGAAAGGCTGAGGGTCCCTTTGTGAGATTACAGCTAGACTTCATACAATTACCCCCATGTAGAGGACTGAAATATGTACTTGTCATAGTGTGTCTGTTTTCAAGGTGGGTGGAGGCTTACCCTACCAGAAGGAGTGACAGTATTACAGTTGCAAAACTATTACTACGAGAACTCATTCCTAGGTTCGGTTTCCCAGTAACTTTGGAATCAGATAGAGGAAGTCACTTCAACAACGATGTAATTCGAATAATCTGTGAAGCATTCCAAATTGAGTAGAAATTACACTGTGCGTACCACCCAGAGGCTTCTGGAGTGGTTGAACAAATGAATGGCACAATAAAATCAAGACTGGCAAAAATGTGTGCATCAACATCGTTAGACTGGCCAGATGCATTGCCACTTGTTTTAATGGGACTCAGAAGCATTCCTGATAGAAATACCGGATTGAGTCCAAATGAGATAATCATGGGAAGAGCAATGAGACAAGCACATGTACCTACAAATAAACTGCTGAACATAATTGATGATATGGTTCTGGATTATTGCAAAGGATTGGCTGACCTAGTGCGTTCTGTCTCTCACCAGGTTGGAGAAGACACAGTTTCCAGGCAGCCTGAACAAGAGCATGATCTGAACCCCGGAGATTGGGTGGTAGTGAAGCATCACACCAGAGAAACGTGTCTACCACCCAGGTGGGGCGAACCTTGTCAGGTTATACTAGTTACAAACACAGCAGTGAAATGTGCAGGATTGCCTAATTGGATTCATGTAAGCCACACCAAAAGGGTGCCAGAACCTGAAGGACAAAATCCTCAGACAGCATCAATAACTGAGGAAGCTGAAGGTTGGCCAGCTGAAGAATCCCAGGTGAGAGATTCGAGAGAAGCTGAAGAAGAACAACCGAGCACAAGTCAGGACTGGATACCAGTGGTTGATATACCAGAGGTTTACAACAGAACAGGAAGCCGAGCAAATTTAGAAGAAATTAGGGAAGACCAGATAGGTGAAGAAGAAGCAGCTCAGGAAGAGGAAAATGAAACAATAAGAGAACCTGAGCAGGACCAGATAAGGAGAGGAAATTGGGCTCAAATCGACAATGAAGCAACAAAATTTGAGCAGGGACAGATAGGCTTAGAAGAACGCGGTCAGGCTGCAGGAGTACAAAGTGCAATAAGCCCTGATCAGGACCAGTTAGAACTAGAAAAATACGTTCAGGAAGAAGAAAATCACGAAAATCTCAAGTATGAGGACGTAAATCCTGAACAAGGTCAGTTACTAGAAACTCACATTGGAGCAACTGAAGAAAAACCAATAAGACCTGAAAAAGAACAAATAGAAGAAGAAACTGAGAACGAAGAAAAACAAACTGTGCCACAACCTGAAAATAAAAGAACTTCTGAAGAAGAAATAAGAAGTGAAGAGACAGTGCAAACAAAGAAAGCCAGAAAAGGTGATCATTGGCCTAGTGTTATTAAAAGAGTAAAATACCACATAAAAACCAGAAGTGAAGATCCAGAACAAGTAAATGAAGTAACAAGCCTAACGGAACAAACGAGTGGAACTGAAAAAACGGAAAAGCAAAAGACTGAAACTTGTGAACAATAAATTTAAAGGTCCTGATTGGACTTATATAATCCTTGAAGACTACGAGAATTCAGAATCAAGTGAAAGTGGTGACGAAGGAACAAGTGCGGAACTGACTTATGAGAAAGAAATAAAACCACCTTGATAACGTTAAAAGATTTGAAATAAAGATAAGAAGAGAAATCTTCCTTGTCAAAAATGCCTGACGACAGAGTTTCTGGGAGACCGAAACGGAAATGTTGTAAAAGATGCTGTGCTATATGCATATGTAGTCTGGTAGTGGTGCTTATAGTATGGTTAGTTGTGATCGTAGCAATTCCTTACCTTCTGATAATGGATAAAAAGATTAACAACGAAACGAAGGGAAGGACAGATAACTTGAAAGGTAATAGAGTGGAATTAAAGGTAGAAGATGAACCAGAGTTTCATCATGAGGTAACAGATAACGACACTAGTTTGAATGTTTTCACAAAATTATTGTTTCAATATGTAGATACCATGGAAGTTAGTAATTGTTACGTTTGTATGAAGTTACCCGAATCAGTAGAAGAAGGATTAACATACCATCATTTACCATTAACTTATGGCATATCATGTAGTGTATTGACTAGTTTATTTTATAAAACAGGGAGACTTCAGTATTATTATTCAAATCTAGATGTGATATTTTCTGAGGTTCCGATTCGAAAGAATATGAATCCAGTGCTTAGTAGTCCAGATGCACAGTTTATGGGAGAATTTTTCCTAACAATGAAATCGATAGATATAACACATGCACATAGAAGCAATCTAACATGTTCATTACATGAAGAAGAAAAGATATTTTTGAATTTAGTAGAAGATAGAAGACAAGATTTCCAAAAGAAAGCATCTGAGCATAAGGCTCATCTGCCACCTTGGGCTGAGAAAGAGGGTAGTTACACACCTGGCAAAGCTCAAGCTGCTATGGCTCTGGATTTTGTAAAAACAGGGAAAATGTGTCTACATAGGTTAAAGGCTGAGTATAACAATGTTTTCATCAGTACCAGTGAATGTGAACATAATTTCTTAATTCTTGGAGGTTGGGGACTAAAAGGAGGAACAGATTCAGTTTTTCCTGGAATCTATTATGTGTGTGGGAATAAGGCTTACTTTAGGCTTCCTGCACAGTGGTATGGAAGTTGTTATTTTGGAATAGTTTTTCCAAAAATATACCACGTAAAAAGAAACACTGGGAGCAATGAAAATAATAGTGAATTAACATGTAGTAAAAGAGCTAGTTTTTCTGAAATTGTAGGTGATATATTTGGTGCATTGATACCTTCAGTGGGAATAATTCTGAACTCAAGGAAAATATGTAAATTATATACAGTGGTTGATCGTTTATCAACGGACACTGCTGGAGGATTTCTAATGATTAATGCGGAAATGGTTGCGATTAGATCAATGGTTATGCAAAATCGACTTACTCTTGATATAATATTGGCAAAAGAGGGCGGAGTCTGTAAATTATTGAAAACGAAACATTGTTGCACGTACATACCTGACAAAAGTGCAGAAATTGGAACATATATACAGAATATAACAAAACTTGAGAATGAACTAAAACCACTGGAAGTTGATAGTGTATGGGAAAGATTGACAAATAGCATTGCGTCAATTGGTACCTGGTTTGCTAATGTAGGGAAAGGACTTATAGATCAAAATTAGTACCCTTAGCAGGGATAGCAATAATAGTATTGTCAATAATAATATGGTGCAAATGTTGTAGAAAGAATGAGATGTATAGAGTGACAGGAAAAGGAAAGAAACAAAAATTTAATGAAATTGAACTAGAAGATCTGAAAAGTGAATTATACAAGAAACTGAAAAGAGACGTTAAAAATAGAAAATGTAAAAATGAAGATGAGACAATTTTATGCTAAAAGTTGGCATCTGGTTGTGGGTAGTATTTTGATGGCTCAGAAACGCCATCAGAGAGGGGATTGATGGAGCAAGAACTCACAATGAGACTTGCTCGTAAGCAATCCTCTCACAGTATTAATTATTAATCTTTGTAATGTCTTTACTAACCGATGCACACATAAACACCATCCTAGAGAAGCTTGCCTATGTGTTTGAACTAATAAGTAATGCTTTTCTAAATCCAAAATGGCCGCTAAAGCGCGGGAATCTCAGTGTGCATGTGTCAACCATATCACGTGGTATGACGTCTTTCTTTGCTTGGAGGGAAATCTTTGCTTCTGCGCAGTGTGTATTAAAATGGCTGCTTAATGTTTTCACGTGCTACAGCTTGCGCATATGCTGCAAATAAAACTGTGATATTTTAATGCTATTAACGCGGGATAGCTTTATAATTAAATGGGAATAGAGTAGAGATAATAGGTATACAGTGAAAACATTTCTTTTTGATTTTAATATTTTGTTCTTTGATTTTTATTAGTTTGTAAACGGGACTGGGTTGGATGAACTGCCGCTCGAGAGACCTTGGTTCTGCGCATGCGCCCTGCAAGGCTACCCAGAGGAAACGATGAAGTCAACTTGGACGTCGTCCAAGGCCGTGACCTGGTGGCCAACACTATTGCACCCACGATGTTCCTACAGAAAGAAACAATTTATATAAACATTGTAATAAACTTTGTCGTGAGACAGGTGGGAAATAATAAAGCAAATGTATTAATTGTGAGGGGCGGTATTTTAAAACAATGGGCTTAAAGAAATTGAACTAAATTGACATGGTGTGAGGATCAACCCCCTGTCCCCGTCCAATCAGAAGTAGTGGGCCCATAATTTTGCAACATTAAGGGGAGGTACATGGGTGTAGAAGGGTATAATAGATATAGAATTAGTTAATTAGTTAGCGCACATTAAGGCTGTCAGCTTGGAGAACCAGAGAGTGAGCTGATCAATTGCAGGCTGAACCGCTGTCCAGAGAGGTCCTGAGGTGGGGGCGGCGGACTCCATTAGAAGGAAGACACAGGAGAATCGAGGAGAAGCGAAGTATCAGAGAGGGGAACGACGCTGGCGTCGTTGATAGAGAGGTCACCTGTCCTGTCCTGAACCGGGTCCGGAGGTCTTTTGATCTTCATCTTTCTTGGGACCAATCTTTCCAACTCCTTGGCCAAGGGGTTTGTTTCTCGCACCTTTAGGTAAATATAAATGCAACCTTTAGCTGTGCTGCTGTCTCTATCTTCTTCTTTCTGAGGGACCGTCATTGATCGATAATTGATTATTATGCTTCATCCTTGATATACGATTAAGTATCATGTGGTTCTGTATTTTACTCTGCTAAAACTTTAGATAAACATTTTAAACCTTCATGACTCAGTGATTATTTCAGGAATTTATGAATTGTAATGAAGGTCACTCATTTTAAACTTCCCAATTATCAAAGGGTCCATTGGTAAGTCATTACTCTTCAATCAGAAAAGTAATTGGTAGCAGGGATATTGATAAAGAGTACAACTGACCCACCAGCGGAAATTGCTAGCATAGTATGAATGAATGGGCCCAGGTGAGTATTCAGTGTATGAATGCTTGTTGCTAGTAACCCGCTGGATCAGTGCCACTTTGCAAATCACTTCTGGGCCAGTGGTGATCTCTGTACCTTGATAGGAAATGACATCATGACAATTTCTGTGAAGGTACTAAAGGTTTGGTGTTCAGCCGTTGTTGGTTTTGGCAGCTGTTCACCAAACTTTAACAAAGTGTTTGTTTTTCAAAAACAAACTGTGAAAGTGGGACTTTGTAATTGAAAAACAAAAATCTAATGACTCCCAGTTCCAGGTAGTTTTTTTCTAGGTTTGAGGGTCAATATAGTCTTTTTTCTGTTCCTCACAATCTGGCTTACCTTGAGGTGATAGACAGAAAAATAGGGTGGGTGCTGTAGTGCCATTTCTACCACAGCCGGTACTCCTTTGTGCAATTGGAGGAATCATTCCATCAACACAGTCAATGGGGGCACTATTGACAGAAAGCTGATCAACTGCCCTTTTCTAAATAGGATGAGTGAACTGAGGGTTTTGTGGACAGGGTACTCTCTAATTTTTTGTAACTGATTACCCTATCAGCCAATTTCTAAATATGGCCCTAAGATTAAAGGTAGGAATATTGACCAGGAGAAGATGTGAAAGGTATCCGAATGACAAAAGTACTTTGGCAGGTGGAAACGTTTAACTTTCCCACTCATAGCTTTTCCTGCCAAAACCAGAACCTTGTCTAAAAGGTAACCAACTCTGAGAGGACTTCCCTGAATACAGCCTTCATCCTTGCAAAGCAGGAATATTTACATTTCCATAAAAAAGAGTAGGTCAGAATGTAAAAACGTTGTCTCGGATGATCCGCTTGCTGAAATTACACCTAGATCTCAGTCAACCATGAACAGCGACTTCTTCTTCTTATTAATCATTAATCAGATTCATAGAGTGCATGGCTACATAACCAAAGGATTTCCAGCGCAACATCACAGTGTGGGTACCCAGGGACATCCCAAGGGCTGCTCCTGAAATCCATGATTAAAACAGCAAAGTTGTAAACCCCTTGTGGAGGATTGACAGCAAGCTACATGCTTTCAGATCAGGGGGAAGAGAGTTCCACAGCTTTGGGCCCAGGAAGTAGAAAGCTCGGCCTCCTTTCCTGGCTCTCCTAACTCTGGGAACTGCAGCTAAATCAAGTTTACTCGATTGCAAGGATCGATTTGGTGTCTAAGGTGCTACAAATGATTTTAGGTATGAGGTCTGAGGGGCCAGGGTTTGAGAGACATTTATGTATATAGCATGCCTTGAATTGAACTTGACACTCAATTAGGAGCCAGAGCAGCTCGTGGACCAGGCTGACAGTAGGTTGGAACTTGCGGGTGAAGTAGTAGTCTAGCAGCTGCGTTTTACACTACCTGGAGTTGCCAAAGAATTTGAGACCACTAGGTACAGAATGTCTCTGTAATCAAGTCTAGAGATAATTCAGGACCTGAATGACTGTTCGCTGTGCTGAAGATGGAAGACATCCTAGAACTTTTCTGAGCAATTTCATTCTCATTAGCTCATTCTGATTGGCACTTTGTGTTTTTCTTGGAGCTTTTGTCCTCAAAATTAAAAAAAATACTTACTTTTTGTTCCCCTTATTGGATTCAAACTTTTTCTCATTAAATGTTTCTTAAGTTTTAGAAATTGGTTGTTTGATTTTATTTTGTTTTGTTTTAGCTTTTCAGTTGGTTTGGTACTGCTAAACCCTCTACACGCTTTTTCTGAAGTTAAACCTGTCTGTTTTGTGCTACCTAGGTTGGAGCCTAGCTTTATTTATTTATTGAACTTGTGTGTTGGACATGACAGAATTTTGCACTTATTACTTGGGAAGGACTCACATTCTCCCCAACTAATAACCCATTTTCTTACACATTTCAGACAAAAAGGAACCAGTTTTCTTATTACTTTTTCAATGCTGCAGACTTTTTATACATTTGTCACAAATGTACTGTAAGCTTGATTTATGACTCTGATGGTTTTTCTTTTTTCAGATTGGAAAACCAGACTCCAAAAGACTGCTCAATGTCTTGCAAGATCAACAACAAAGGCCAAAAACTCGTAAATTTTTGGGATGGCCATCTTGGGATCCAGCTGCCTCAGTCTCAAAGTCTGTGATATCAGTCTGTTTCTCACAATCATCCTTGGTGTCTGCCTGCTCCTGAGAGACTAGCTTGGTATCAACCTGCAAATATCAGCTGGGGTGGCGAAGTGAGCTAAAGAACGATGATGGATTTAACCCAGATCTGTGACTGGGGTGAGTGTCTGAAAAGTTTCAGCGCTCCGTCCATCATCTCCTTGTGTTTACTTTGAAGCTCTTACACCCATTTTGACTGCTTCATTTTTCATTGCTTACTGGACATTCAGACCCCCAATTAAGAATTCAGATTCATGCCATGCAATGAAACCTGTATGACAAAGACAAATTGCAGCTAAAGAACATTTGGGATGAGCAATTGTTATTTTATGTTATGTCATAGCATGTCATGTCATGCAGGATGGGTATCCTGTTGCTGGAAGTAGGTTGAAACATACGTGGCTGGGACCTATTGGAAAAGCCATTTTTCTCTTTTCTATGGAATCAAGGACTGAACTGATGGCTCCGATGTATAGGGGAGGTTGTTCCAGGAATTGGGGGTCATGTATGAGAATGAACTCTTGCCTACTTTGGCTCTTAAGATGCAGGGGACATCGGTGTACGAGATGATGCTGCTTCTGAGGCTCAAATGATGTTGGTAAGCAGTGCCATGTAGACATTGAACATCATGTGGTTGGATCCCTGGGGGACTCAGTCGATCAAGTCAAAAGATGCAGAGGTGTACTGCATGAAGTTGACCAATTGTGTGCACCCAATGAGAAAGGAGATGATCCGTCAGAGAGAAGGTCCATGTATTCTAGTTTTATGGAGGCATTTGAGGAGGTTAGTGTGAGAGACTGTATTGAATGCAGCTGGGAAGTCAAGCAGGAATTGTGTGAAGTGTCTTACCTGTTCATGATCATACGGATGGCGACAGTGGCAATGATGAGGGTGGTTCTGGGTGCTGTGATTAGGCCTGAATCCAGTTTGAGAGGGATCCAGGGGGTGGTTTTCATTGAGGTGGTTGGCCAGCCATTTGCTGAGGAGCATTTCAAGGTTTTAGCTGGGTAGAGAAGGAGGGAGATTGCTCTATATCGATCACAATTGTCTGGTCTGTTGAGGATTTCTTCGGAAGTGGTAGTATGATGGTGTTTTTTCAGGTATTTGGGAAGGTGGTAGCAGTGAGTTTGTCATTGATTATCTGGGTGACAGCCATGGAGATTGTTCAAGTTTGTTGGTGAAGTTGGAGTGTTGGCATTGGTCCGATGGGGCTTCTGAGAGTTTGGCACGGTGGTAGCGTTTTCTGTCATGGTGATAGTGATCCATCAGGTCACAGTAGTATCTGGGGTGTTTGTCTCGTCGGGTTAGAGGTGTTGGAGAATGGTGATGGTTTATCGGACCCACTGGGGAGCAAAGGTGCAGTATATAGTACTGATTTCATCACTGAGGTAGTGGGATATCTCTATGCAGAGATCCTGTGATGGTTGATGGTCTTAAAGCTGGTGGCAGGGGAGGTGAAGTCCTCTACTATGGCAAACATTTGTTTGACTTTGTTGGAGCTGTTCCCAATTCATTCATTCAGAGCTGAGCATGCTGAGCATTTGGTGGATATGAATTTTTGATGATAGAACTGGAAGGCTTCACCGGCATTCTAGTTGCTTGCATGGCGTTTATAGAGTCATAGATCTTCTGTGTACCTGCTATTTTGAGGTGTGGTCCATGAGGAGGTGATGGTTTTCAGAGGGGTCAAGGTGTCTGTTGGGGTTACCTCAGGGATCATGGTACAGTTGCATTGGGTGGTTTTGATAGGTGTGATTCAACATTGGTGGGGAATATACACTTCGAAGCCGATGAGGGCGTGATTGGTCCAGGTGATGGGGCGAAAACTGGGTCAAGATCAAAGAGATGTCCTGCAGTGTTGGTGAGGTACTTTACTTGCTGTGTGAGTCTGAGTGTGTTCAGAACGTCCAGGAGGTTGTCGGTATTTATTTGGTGAGGTAATTCAGGTGGAAATTGAGGTTGTGAAGAGGATGAAGGAGCTGGAGTCAAGCACCAGTGGGGCAATGAGGTCTGTGAAGTCAGGGGAAGCCCGGTTTCAGTCAAGAAGAGAAGTCTTGGGAGCGGTTACATAGGAGGTCCCAGATTTCAATGGCGTATCTGACGAGGGAGTAGGTATTGAGGAGAAGCCAAGTAAAGGTGTGGTGTGTTTGTGTTGTGCACAGGAGTCTTGTGCAGGGTGCAGTTGCATGCTTGGGGTGAGTTATGCGTTGGGTTGTTGTGCGTACTGCATGCATAGGTTGAGGAGATAGGGAGTTTGGGTTGCCACGAGGGGGAGCTGAATAGGAGAGGCATACAGTGCAGAAGAGCACACCTTCACTGCAAGGCAGGGAGGCTGGGCTGCAGTGTCTGAAAGGTCATTCAGCGTATGGAGGTCAGTGGCTGGGTAGCATATGGGGAAGTGGTGAGTGGGTGGAAGACCAGGGTTCCAGGTGCTGGGCACGGGGGCATGGATGGATGCAGCAGACTTGCCTTTGTCACGCATTTGGTATGCCAGCAGTATATCTACTGCATGTGGCCACCCATAATAAGGTAGGGGAAAGAAATCTTATAGGCAGTGAGCAGGGCTGGGCATGGTAGGTGTGGGTGGTGGGAGAAGAGCACAGGAGGCAGGAAGCAGCAGGTGAGTGCAAAGTGCTGGGGGGAACAAATCAGCAATAGGAGGCAAAAAAGCCAGAAAAGCCAGGAAAAGGCAACAAGAGTCAGAAAAGAGGCAACAAAGAGAGAAAAGGCAACAAAGAGGCAGGGTCAGAAAGAGGGAAGAAGGAGAAAAAAAGTGGCAAAAAATACAGAGTGCAACAAGATCAAGCGTGTCAAGACATCTGAGTGATAGTGAGTAGAGTGAAAGTGGTTAGAAGAGGGCAAAGGAGGAGTTAGTACTGAGCAGAGAATGTTGGAGGAAAGTGAGTAATAGCATGAGAAGAAAGTGTGCATGTGGCAAAAGGTGCAACAAAATGGAAACAAAGGCACAAAGGTACAAAAGGTGACAACAGCGAGCGCAAAAAGGAAAAAAGAGGCAGAAAAGAAAATAGCAAAGTGTCAATCAGGCATGACTAAAGAACACAAAGAGAGGAGAGTGACTGGGGGCCAATGTCCGGTGCAGCAGCAGAAGCAGGGTCTGAAGGGTTAGGTAGGGTCAGAGGACCAAGGCAACAGGCATGCCAATCAGGCAGTGCTAAGCAGGGCAAGGAAGTGCCTTCTTACTCATAAATGTTTTCAATCTTTCCCCTAATTTTTCCTTTCTTTCGTTTTTTTAGATACTCACCTTCCCTTATCCAAGTCTCATCTTAATCCATTTCTAGTTCTCCTTGTCTAATCAGGGAGTGTGAGCTCCTCAAGAAAGTGCTCGGGTTTCATAATTATTTGATACAAAGCAAGCAACTTAGGCTGCTAAAATAATAACATCATTTACAAATCATATGTGCATTACTCTACAAATACCATATGTATTGCTTGAATATGCATTCTAATGTGCATTATTTTTGGTCGTCATTATTAGACACATTTCTTTATCAGTATTTGGAGCGCGCAACACTATGGTAATGCACTGTAATTGTCTTAGCTTGGTCCTTGGTGAGCTGAAGATACTATGAGCTTAGACACTTCTAGCATTCTTCCAAAAGAATTAAATAAAATCAGTATGCATTGAAGATGCATATTTGCTATTTCCTGCTTTATACCCCTTTATTTTTTTTCCTGCAGGATAAATTACAGGTATCTTATCCAAATTTAGCACAAAGATGATCTCTCTGAAGCTGCACAGGACGGGTACATTTACGGCTACTAATGCTTCGTGACATTCATTTTCATTATCCTTAAAATACAGCAGATGTAATAAGTTCAGTGATGATGATGATGATGAAAGCAATTTATAGCAAGCACAGCTACTCCATGGAGTGTCCCGGCGCGAAAAGCATAGGCAATGAATATCCATGAGCCTAACACCAGCAACCAGCGAAATTATATCAGGGACTATACTGAACTTCACAGCATAATATTTCTCTCTGTATTCTACAATAATGTCTGCCTTGTGTTCTATTTTTCCAGTAAGTTATGCCTTGAATACTCATCATACTTAGGTTTTGTACCAGATGACCCATCCTCTGGGTATAAATGCTTCATACAAGAGTGTCAAATGCAGCTCATGAATTTAGCTTTTCTGCTGCAAGTTTGTCATTCAGTTTCTTTTCTGGATGCTGTGTTGAATGAATATGTGATCCAGATATATTTCATTTTTAGATCTGGCTTAACAGCAGAGGAGTCTGCCAGAACTGTATTCATTACTCTTTCGAAAACATTGCAATAGTGGCCTATGGAGAATAAAACACTTCTCACTCCAGGCTATTAGCTGTTTGTTGTATCATTCCACCTCATAGGGAGTCTTTCTATTGAAAGCATCTCAGACAAGTATACTTTTGAAAAATTCTAAGAATTGTCATTTTTTTGACACATTTAATTGTGTCTCACACATGCATTATGTGAGAAAATCACTCTTTTTGCATGACCACTCCCTTACTTTGCTGATTGGTATTGCTGTTTATTTAACTCTGTACACTGGGGCACTGTTGTCTGGACCCCAATTTTTGTGGTCTTACCTCTAACACATGACAGAATGGAATATGTAACTTTACAGTATGGCTATAGCATAAAGTATAGGAAAATAGTCCAAGTGTCACCTGTGGGCAGCAGCACATGTTGTACCATCCACTAGGCTGACAAGGAATACATGGTGTCAGGCCCACGTGTGTTACCT
This sequence comes from Calotriton arnoldi, assembly GCA_963921515.1. Classification (NCBI taxonomy): domain Eukaryota; kingdom Metazoa; phylum Chordata; class Amphibia; order Caudata; family Salamandridae; genus Calotriton; species Calotriton arnoldi. The sequence continues at coordinate 202,431 of CAWUFW010005526.1, forward strand.
GACTTTTGCAGTGTTGAAGCCTTTGGACAAACCTGTCTTAAGAACCCTTTTTGACAGGAAAGAATCTTACTTTTAAATATTAAATTAGTCACCCCGAAATAGGACTAACAGCCCACAAGGGAGAGTGCCTAGTATTTAAAAGTAATACATGCAAGAATTTAGTGTTGGACTGTACCTAAAGTGACTAGCCCCTAAAAGCTATTTCTATGCAAGGGAAGTAAAGATAAAATAATAATACTGAAATCCTTGATGTGGCATACATTACAGAGATGATTCAACCACTATTTTTAATATTTATAAAAAATCAAATACTCTTTGAAGTCAGATTTTTTATACAAATTTGAGAAAATTAAATTAAAGTTAGACTTTGTCTGGCTGAACTTCCAGTAGGCTAATTAGCATTAGCCTGGCCTGCAGCAGCTGGGCACTGTCAGTGTGTCCCCTTAATGAGGTGTGAAAACTGCTAGTTTTATTTATACTTTTCCTTAAGTTAAGCCAGTATGATCTGTGCCATAGCAACCAGGGGTTGAACCCATTTTATTTACGGAACTTACCAAACATTTCATTTGTTACTTAGGTTGCACTCACATCCTCCACAAATAATAACCTATTTTCATACAGCTTTCAAATGTAACTTACTCCAAGAGTTCTGGCAAGTTTAGGAACACAATTAGGAGGTGGACAGGGGAAAAGAGTGGGATGGGAATGGTATTCCTAAAATAGAAGTAGGAAAAATATAAAAACATATGATGTCTAATTGATGTCTAAAATCTGCAGACACTTTATCTTAACCTACTACATATAAACCATGCCATATGTGCCCCTGGCTTCATTAGAATACAAGGAGCAAATATTTTGTTTGTCCCATGCTCCTTGTAGCAAAAAGGCATACTTTCTTCGGAGAAATTATTGTAAAACTATCCTAGTACATGGAAGAATTGACATAATGTGTTGCAATTAGTTGCGCCCAATCAGTACACCTGGATTTTTTGCTTTTTAGATCACCCGGTTTTTTACTTTTTACTGTGGATGAGTCTCACTATATGTGTCTTACCCACAGTAATCACATGGCAAATAGAATGCACGTGTTCACTGCCAGTGTCGGCCTTTTAAGATAAGGCAGCTGTGATGCAGCAAGGGTAAGGGGCACTTGGCTGGTTACATGTGAAAACATGTGCGGGCTGCGTGTGGGAGACTAATGTCGTGCACAGCCCGCTTATTGTGCACAGGTAGTCTGGTGCAATGGAAACTCTGCAGGATTAGATATTCACCTGGGATAGGCTGTATAATGTTAGTGTACACTAATAGGGAAAGTCAGTGTGATTTACTGTTTTGTCTATAGTGACACTCTTCTATACACATTGGGAAAAAACTACCTTAGAGTGCCGTTTCACTCCCTTTTTACCTACAGAAACCATTGACGTCTTGAATTAGAGTCAATTATGCAGAAAAATATCAATGATGTAATTCCCAAAATGATATCTGTACACTTTATGGGTCATCCAGAGTTGGCATGTTTCTCTGGCTCAGCTCACAATCAGATCCCAAGCCTTTTGTCACTCTGCTGTGTCTAGTTAATTACGTTTCTCTCCAGCAGCAGGTACAAAGGCTGCCCCAAACAAAAGGAGCAATTAATAGTCCTTCGCCCAGCTCCGGAGGAGGAAAGGGGTGGGGCGAAACGATCTGCATAAGTCACTCAGCTGTCACACTGCAACAGGGATTTGCCTGCCCAAACCCACTGGACAAAGGAGAGAGCCCAGACAACTGGAGCCAACCCAGATGGGGGCTCTCTTTGAACTCATAGTGTGCCAGTCCCTGGCAGTGATGTCAGAAAGTGGCGGAGCTGAGACCCCAGGAGCTGATGTGACCAGTGACTCCTGGATGACACCATTTTGGACTGCCCCAAATGTGATTGCATATGGCCATGTCTGAACTGGGGTGGTGGAGTGAGCTAAAGAATGATGATGGATTAAACCCAGATCAGTTGACTGGGGGTGAGTGTTTGATTGGCTCAAACGTTCCGTCCATCATCCCCTTTTGTATCGCTTTGTTCGCCCTAAGTTGGCGGGGGTATGCCCAGACGTGGGTCCCTTGCTCACTTTGCCACTGGATTCAAGCAAGCCTGGCTGATGACGGCTGGAATGCCAGAAACCGGTCCTAGGATGCTTGTTTCCGGTCCAGGGAAGACATGGCTTGGCAGTTCGGGCTGGACTGTTCCCATGAGGCACAGGGTCAGACTGATTTGCATATGGCCATGTCTGAACTGGGGTGGTGGAGTGAGCTAAAGAATGATGATGGATTAAACCCAGATCAGTTGACTGGGGGTGAGTGTTTGATTGGCTCAAACGTTCCGTCCATCATCCCCTTTTGTATCGCTTTGTTCGCCCTAAGTTGGCGGGGGTATGCCCAGACGTGGGTCCCTTGCTCACTTTGCCACTGGATTCAAGCAAGCCTGGCTGATGACGGCTGGAATGCCAGAAACCGGTCCTAGGATGCTTGTTTCCGGTCCAGGGAAGACATGGCTTGGCAGTTCGGGCTGGACTGTTCCCATGAGGCACAGGGTCAGACTGATTTGCATATGGCCATGTCTGAACTGGGGTGGTGGAGTGAGCTAAAGAATGATGATGGATTAAACCCAGATCAGTTGACTGGGGGTGAGTGTTTGATTGGCTCAAACGTTCCGTCCATCATCCCCTTTTGTATCGCTTTGTTCGCCCTAAGTTGGCGGGGGTATGCCCAGACGTGGGTCCCTTGCTCACTTTGCCACTGGATTCAAGCAAGCCTGGCTGATGACGGCTGGAATGCCAGAAACCGGTCCTAGGATGCTTGTTTCCGGTCCAGGGAAGACATGGCTTGGCAGTTCGGGCTGGACTGTTCCCATGAGGCACAGGGTCAGACTGATTTGCATATGGCCATGTCTGAACTGGGGTGGTGGAGTGAGCTAAAGAATGATGATGGATTAAACCCAGATCAGTTGACTGGGGTGAGTGTTTGATTGGCTCAAACGTTCCGTCCATCATCCCCTTTTGTATCGCTTTGTTCGCCCTAAGTTGGCGGGGGTATGCCCAGACGTGGGTCCCTTGCTCACTTTGCCACTGGATTCAAGCAAGCCTGGCTGATGACGGCTGGAATGCCAGAAACCGGTCCTAGGATGCTTGTTTCCGGTCCAGGGAAGACATGGCTTGGCAGTTCGGGCTGGACTGTTCCCATGAGGCACAGGGTCAGACTGATTTGCATATGGCCATGTCTGAACTGGGGTGGTGGAGTGAGCTAAAGAATGATGATGGATTAAACCCAGATCAGTTGACTGGGGGTGAGTGTTTGATTGGCTCAAACGTTCCGTCCATCATCCCCTTTTGTATCGCTTTGTTCGCCCTAAGTTGGCGGGGGTATGCCCAGACGTGGGTCCCTTGCTCACTTTGCCACTGGATTCAAGCAAGCCTGGCTGATGACGGCTGGAATGCCAGAAACCGGTCCTAGGATGCTTGTTTCCGGTCCAGGGAAGACATGGCTTGGCAGTTCGGGCTGGACTGTTCCCATGAGGCACAGGGTCAGACTGATTTGCATATGGCCATGTCTGAACTGGGGTGGTGGAGTGAGCTAAAGAATGATGATGGATTAAACCCAGATCAGTTGACTGGGGGTGAGTGTTTGATTGGCTCAAACGTTCCGTCCATCATCCCCTTTTGTATCGCTTTGTTCGCCCTAAGTTGGCGGGGGTATGCCCAGACGTGGGTCCCTTGCTCACTTTGCCACTGGATTCAAGCAAGCCTGGCTGATGACGGCTGGAATGCCAGAAACCGGTCCTAGGATGCTTGTTTCCGGTCCAGGGAAGACATGGCTTGGCAGTTCGGGCTGGACTGTTCCCATGAGGCACAGGGTCAGACTGATTTGCATATGGCCATGTCTGAACTGGGGTGGTGGAGTGAGCTAAAGAATGATGATGGATTAAACCCAGATCAGTTGACTGGGGGTGAGTGTTTGATTGGCTCAAACGTTCCGTCCATCATCCCCTTTTGTATCGCTTTGTTCGCCCTAAGTTGGCGGGGGTATGCCCAGACGTGGGTCCCTTGCTCACTTTGCCACTGGATTCAAGCAAGCCTGGCTGATGACGGCTGGAATGCCAGAAACCGGTCCTAGGATGCTTGTTTCCGGTCCAGGGAAGACATGGCTTGGCAGTTCGGGCTGGACTGTTCCCATGAGGCACAGGGTCAGACTGATTTGCATATGGCCATGTCTGAACTGGGGTGGTGGAGTGAGCTAAAGAATGATGATGGATTAAACCCAGATCAGTTGACTGGGGGTGAGTGTTTGATTGGCTCAAACGTTCCGTCCATCATCCCCTTTTGTATCGCTTTGTTCGCCCTAAGTTGGCGGGGGTATGCCCAGACGTGGGTCCCTTGCTCACTTTGCCACTGGATTCAAGCAAGCCTGGCTGATGACGGCTGGAATGCCAGAAACCGGTCCTAGGATGCTTGTTTCCGGTCCAGGGAAGACATGGCTTGGCAGTTCGGGCTGGACTGTTCCCATGAGGCACAGGGTCAGACTGATTTGCATATGGCCATGTCTGAACTGGGGTGGTGGAGTGAGCTAAAGAATGATGATGGATTAAACCCAGATCAGTTGACTGGGGGTGAGTGTTTGATTGGCTCAAACGTTCCGTCCATCATCCCCTTTTGTATCGCTTTGTTCGCCCTAAGTTGGCGGGGGTATGCCCAGACGTGGGTCCCTTGCTCACTTTGCCACTGGATTCAAGCAAGCCTGGCTGATGACGGCTGGAATGCCAGAAACCGGTCCTAGGATGCTTGTTTCCGGTCCAGGGAAGACATGGCTTGGCAGTTCGGGCTGGACTGTTCCCATGAGGCACAGGGTCAGACTGATTTGCATATGGCCATGTCTGAACTGGGGTGGTGGAGTGAGCTAAAGAATGATGATGGATTAAACCCAGATCAGTTGACTGGGGGTGAGTGTTTGATTGGCTCAAACGTTCCGTCCATCATCCCCTTTTGTATCGCTTTGTTCGCCCTAAGTTGGCGGGGGTATGCCCAGACGTGGGTCCCTTGCTCACTTTGCCACTGGATTCAAGCAAGCCTGGCTGATGACGGCTGGAATGCCAGAAACCGGTCCTAGGATGCTTGTTTCCGGTCCAGGGAAGACATGGCTTGGCAGTTCGGGCTGGACTGTTCCCATGAGGCACAGGGTCAGACTGATTTGCATATGGCCATGTCTGAACTGGGGTGGTGGAGTGAGCTAAAGAATGATGATGGATTAAACCCAGATCAGTTGACTGGGGGTGAGTGTTTGATTGGCTCAAACGTTCCGTCCATCATCCCCTTTTGTATCGCTTTGTTCGCCCTAAGTTGGCGGGGGTATGCCCAGACGTGGGTCCCTTGCTCACTTTGCCACTGGATTCAAGCAAGCCTGGCTGATGACGGCTGGAATGCCAGAAACCGGTCCTAGGATGCTTGTTTCCGGTCCAGGGAAGACATGGCTTGGCAGTTCGGGCTGGACTGTTCCCATGAGGCACAGGGTCAGACTGATTTGCATATGGCCATGTCTGAACTGGGGTGGTGGAGTGAGCTAAAGAATGATGATGGATTAAACCCAGATCAGTTGACTGGGGGTGAGTGTTTGATTGGCTCAAACGTTCCGTCCATCATCCCCTTTTGTATCGCTTTGTTCGCCCTAAGTTGGCGGGGGTATGCCCAGACGTGGGTCCCTTGCTCACTTTGCCACTGGATTCAAGCAAGCCTGGCTGATGACGGCTGGAATGCCAGAAACCGGTCCTAGGATGCTTGTTTCCGGTCCAGGGAAGACATGGCTTGGCAGTTCGGGCTGGACTGTTCCCATGAGGCACAGGGTCAGACTGATTTGCATATGGCCATGTCTGAACTGGGGTGGTGGAGTGAGCTAAAGAATGATGATGGATTAAACCCAGATCAGTTGACTGGGGGTGAGTGTTTGATTGGCTCAAACGTTCCGTCCATCATCCCCTTTTGTATCGCTTTGTTCGCCCTAAGTTGGCGGGGTATGCCCAGACGTGGGTCCCTTGCTCACTTTGCCACTGGATTCAAGCAAGCCTGGCTGATGACGGCTGGAATGCCAGAAACCGGTCCTAGGATGCTTGTTTCCGGTCCAGGGAAGACATGGCTTGGCAGTTCGGGCTGGACTGTTCCCATGAGGCACAGGGTCAGACTGATTTGCATATGGCCATGTCTGAACTGGGGTGGTGGAGTGAGCTAAAGAATGATGATGGATTAAACCCAGATCAGTTGACTGGGGGTGAGTGTTTGATTGGCTCAAACGTTCCGTCCATCATCCCCTTTTGTATCGCTTTGTTCGCCCTAAGTTGGCGGGGGTATGCCCAGACGTGGGTCCCTTGCTCACTTTGCCACTGGATTCAAGCAAGCCTGGCTGATGACGGCTGGAATGCCAGAAACCGGTCCTAGGATGCTTGTTTCCGGTCCAGGGAAGACATGGCTTGGCAGTTCGGGCTGGACTGTTCCCATGAGGCACAGGGTCAGACTGATTTGCATATGGCCATGTCTGAACTGGGGTGGTGGAGTGAGCTAAAGAATGATGATGGATTAAACCCAGATCAGTTGACTGGGGGTGAGTGTTTGATTGGCTCAAACGTTCCGTCCATCATCCCCTTTTGTATCGCTTTGTTCGCCCTAAGTTGGCGGGGGTATGCCCAGACGTGGGTCCCTTGCTCACTTTGCCACTGGATTCAAGCAAGCCTGGCTGATGACGGCTGGAATGCCAGAAACCGGTCCTAGGATGCTTGTTTCCGGTCCAGGGAAGACATGGCTTGGCAGTTCGGGCTGGACTGTTCCCATGAGGCACAGGGTCAGACTGATTTGCATATGGCCATGTCTGAACTGGGGTGGTGGAGTGAGCTAAAGAATGATGATGGATTAAACCCAGATCAGTTGACTGGGGGTGAGTGTTTGATTGGCTCAAACGTTCCGTCCATCATCCCCTTTTGTATCGCTTTGTTCGCCCTAAGTTGGCGGGGGTATGCCCAGACGTGGGTCCCTTGCTCACTTTGCCACTGGATTCAAGCAAGCCTGGCTGATGACGGCTGGAATGCCAGAAACCGGTCCTAGGATGCTTGTTTCCGGTCCAGGGAAGACATGGCTTGGCAGTTCGGGCTGGACTGTTCCCATGAGGCACAGGGTCAGACTGATTTGCATATGGCCATGTCTGAACTGGGGTGGTGGAGTGAGCTAAAGAATGATGATGGATTAAACCCAGATCAGTTGACTGGGGGTGAGTGTTTGATTGGCTCAAACGTTCCGTCCATCATCCCCTTTTGTATCGCTTTGTTCGCCCTAAGTTGGCGGGGGTATGCCCAGACGTGGGTCCCTTGCTCACTTTGCCACTGGATTCAAGCAAGCCTGGCTGATGACGGCTGGAATGCCAGAAACCGGTCCTAGGATGCTTGTTTCCGGTCCAGGGAAGACATGGCTTGGCAGTTCGGGCTGGACTGTTCCCATGAGGCACAGGGTCAGACTGATTTGCATATGGCCATGTCTGAACTGGGGTGGTGGAGTGAGCTAAAGAATGATGATGGATTAAACCCAGATCAGTTGACTGGGGGTGAGTGTTTGATTGGCTCAAACGTTCCGTCCATCATCCCCTTTTGTATCGCTTTGTTCGCCCTAAGTTGGCGGGGGTATGCCCAGACGTGGGTCCCTTGCTCACTTTGCCACTGGATTCAAGCAAGCCTGGCTGATGACGGCTGGAATGCCAGAAACCGGTCCTAGGATGCTTGTTTCCGGTCCAGGGAAGACATGGCTTGGCAGTTCGGGCTGGACTGTTCCCATGAGGCACAGGGTCAGACTGATTTGCATATGGCCATGTCTGAACTGGGGTGGTGGAGTGAGCTAAAGAATGATGATGGATTAAACCCAGATCAGTTGACTGGGGGTGAGTGTTTGATTGGCTCAAACGTTCCGTCCATCATCCCCTTTTGTATCGCTTTGTTCGCCCTAAGTTGGCGGGGGTATGCCCAGACGTGGGTCCCTTGCTCACTTTGCCACTGGATTCAAGCAAGCCTGGCTGATGACGGCTGGAATGCCAGAAACCGGTCCTAGGATGCTTGTTTCCGGTCCAGGGAAGACATGGCTTGGCAGTTCGGGCTGGACTGTTCCCATGAGGCACAGGGTCAGACTGATTTGCATATGGCCATGTCTGAACTGGGGTGGTGGAGTGAGCTAAAGAATGATGATGGATTAAACCCAGATCAGTTGACTGGGGGTGAGTGTTTGATTGGCTCAAACGTTCCGTCCATCATCCCCTTTTGTATCGCTTTGTTCGCCCTAAGTTGGCGGGGTATGCCCAGACGTGGGTCCCTTGCTCACTTTGCCACTGGATTCAAGCAAGCCTGGCTGATGACGGCTGGAATGCCAGAAACCGGTCCTAGGATGCTTGTTTCCGGTCCAGGGAAGACATGGCTTGGCAGTTCGGGCTGGACTGTTCCCATGAGGCACAGGGTCAGACTGATTTGCATATGGCCATGTCTGAACTGGGGTGGTGGAGTGAGCTAAAGAATGATGATGGATTAAACCCAGATCAGTTGACTGGGGGTGAGTGTTTGATTGGCTCAAACGTTCCGTCCATCATCCCCTTTTGTATCGCTTTGTTCGCCCTAAGTTGGCGGGGGTATGCCCAGACGTGGGTCCCTTGCTCACTTTGCCACTGGATTCAAGCAAGCCTGGCTGATGACGGCTGGAATGCCAGAAACCGGTCCTAGGATGCTTGTTTCCGGTCCAGGGAAGACATGGCTTGGCAGTTCGGGCTGGACTGTTCCCATGAGGCACAGGGTCAGACTGATTTGCATATGGCCATGTCTGAACTGGGGTGGTGGAGTGAGCTAAAGAATGATGATGGATTAAACCCAGATCAGTTGACTGGGGGTGAGTGTTTGATTGGCTCAAACGTTCCGTCCATCATCCCCTTTTGTATCGCTTTGTTCGCCCTAAGTTGGCGGGGGTATGCCCAGACGTGGGTCCCTTGCTCACTTTGCCACTGGATTCAAGCAAGCCTGGCTGATGACGGCTGGAATGCCAGAAACCGGTCCTAGGATGCTTGTTTCCGGTCCAGGGAAGACATGGCTTGGCAGTTTGGGCTGGACTGTTCCCATGAGGCACAGGGTCAGACTGATTTGCATATGGCCATGTCTGAACTGGGGTGGTGGAGTGAGCTAAAGAATGATGATGGATTAAACCCAGATCAGTTGACTGGGGGTGAGTGTTTGATTGGCTCAAACGTTCCGTCCATCATCCCCTTTTGTATCGCTTTGTTCGCCCTAAGTTGGCGGGGGTATGCCCAGACGTGGGTCCCTTGCTCACTTTGCCACTGGATTCAAGCAAGCCTGGCTGATGACGGCTGGAATGCCAGAAACCGGTCCTAGGATGCTTGTTTCCGGTCCAGGGAAGACATGGCTTGGCAGTTCGGGCTGGACTGTTCCCATGAGGCACAGGGTCAGACTGATTTGCATATGGCCATGTCTGAACTGGGGTGGTGGAGTGAGCTAAAGAATGATGATGGATTAAACCCAGATCAGTTGACTGGGGGTGAGTGTTTGATTGGCTCAAACGTTCCGTCCATCATCCCCTTTTGTATCGCTTTGTTCGCCCTAAGTTGGCGGGGGTATGCCCAGACGTGGGTCCCTTGCTCACTTTGCCACTGGATTCAAGCAAGCCTGGCTGATGACGGCTGGAATGCCAGAAACCGGTCCTAGGATGCTTGTTTCCGGTCCAGGGAAGACATGGCTTGGCAGTTCGGGCTGGACTGTTCCCATGAGGCACAGGGTCAGACTGATTTGCATATGGCCATGTCTGAACTGGGGTGGTGGAGTGAGCTAAAGAATGATGATGGATTAAACCCAGATCAGTTGACTGGGGGTGAGTGTTTGATTGGCTCAAACGTTCCGTCCATCATCCCCTTTTGTATCGCTTTGTTCGCCCTAAGTTGGCGGGGGTATGCCCAGACGTGGGTCCCTTGCTCACTTTGCCACTGGATTCAAGCAAGCCTGGCTGATGACGGCTGGAATGCCAGAAACCGGTCCTAGGATGCTTGTTTCCGGTCCAGGGAAGACATGGCTTGGCAGTTCGGGCTGGACTGTTCCCATGAGGCACAGGGTCAGACTGATTTGCATATGGCCATGTCTGAACTGGGGTGGTGGAGTGAGCTAAAGAATGATGATGGATTAAACCCAGATCAGTTGACTGGGGGTGAGTGTTTGATTGGCTCAAACGTTCCGTCCATCATCCCCTTTTGTATCGCTTTGTTCGCCCTAAGTTGGCGGGGGTATGCCCAGACGTGGGTCCCTTGCTCACTTTGCCACTGGATTCAAGCAAGCCTGGCTGATGACGGCTGGAATGCCAGAAACCGGTCCTAGGATGCTTGTTTCCGGTCCAGGGAAGACATGGCTTGGCAGTTCGGGCTGGACTGTTCCCATGAGGCACAGGGTCAGACTGATTTGCATATGGCCATGTCTGAACTGGGGTGGTGGAGTGAGCTAAAGAATGATGATGGATTAAACCCAGATCAGTTGACTGGGGGTGAGTGTTTGATTGGCTCAAACGTTCCGTCCATCATCCCCTTTTGTATCGCTTTGTTCGCCCTAAGTTGGCGGGGGTATGCCCAGACGTGGGTCCCTTGCTCACTTTGCCACTGGATTCAAGCAAGCCTGGCTGATGACGGCTGGAATGCCAGAAACCGGTCCTAGGATGCTTGTTTCCGGTCCAGGGAAGACATGGCTTGGCAGTTCGGGCTGGACTGTTCCCATGAGGCACAGGGTCAGACTGATTTGCATATGGCCATGTCTGAACTGGGGTGGTGGAGTGAGCTAAAGAATGATGATGGATTAAACCCAGATCAGTTGACTGGGGGTGAGTGTTTGATTGGCTCAAACGTTCCGTCCATCATCCCCTTTTGTATCGCTTTGTTCGCCCTAAGTTGGCGGGGGTATGCCCAGACGTGGGTCCCTTGCTCACTTTGCCACTGGATTCAAGCAAGCCTGGCTGATGACGGCTGGAATGCCAGAAACCGGTCCTAGGATGCTTGTTTCCGGTCCAGGGAAGACATGGCTTGGCAGTTCGGGCTGGACTGTTCCCATGAGGCACAGGGTCAGACTGATTTGCATATGGCCATGTCTGAACTGGGGTGGTGGAGTGAGCTAAAGAATGATGATGGATTAAACCCAGATCAGTTGACTGGGGGTGAGTGTTTGATTGGCTCAAACGTTCCGTCCATCATCCCCTTTTGTATCGCTTTGTGCAGGAGGGTTGGGACAGGGGTTAAGAGGTGACGTGGCATCCTAAGATTGGCCAAGCGTGGCTGACTTATGGAACCTTTTTCTCCCCTTTAAAAACTCTTGCACCAGTGGGAGATTCTCAGTTGTCTGTTGATTTTCTAACCTTCACTGCCGGATCCTGGGACCACCACGGAGAATTGGAAGAAGGAACCCCCTGATGACCAGAAAGTACTAAGGACTCTGCACAGGTGATCTCAGTACCAGTGGGTCTTCCCAAGTCCCAGTGAGGCTGGCTTTCTGACACCTCCTGAGGACCAGTTGGTGGAAAGCAAGATCAGGAGGAGAGATGGTGCAGAAAGCCAGGAGAACCAGCTCTTTGAGTACTGACCACTTGGGAGTTAAGAAGAGTTGCTGCAACTTCCCCTGGTGGATAGAATTTGTCCCCAGGGGTAGAATGAGCCCAAGATTGTCCAAATCTACTCCACGGGGCCCGAGTTATCGTATTGAAACTTTTGGTGACCTTTTTCTTCCACGAGCGCTAGGGCCTCCGCTGCATTGGCTGCATAATTCCCCCAGGATCAGAGGCGTAACGAAAGTTGAGGGGGCCCCCCTACAAGGTACATGGAGGGGCCCCTGCTCCGAATTCAATCCAGAGCTCTCAGGCCTCAGTACTGTGCTGAGGGGCCTCCTGCAGCTCGGGACCCCCCGGCACCGCGGGTGCTGCGGGGGCCTTTGTTAGGCCCCTGCCCAGGATGGGCCAGGCCAGGGAGACAGTACAAGGAGGAAGTCTACAACTCCTGGAGGGACGGGGCATGCATGGGTCCACTTCAACTGTTTGCCTGTGGGCCCCATTCCACAAGAGGAAAGAACGAGGAGAAATTTATTATGGCATTGCCAAGATGCCTATGAGCATTAGACACGCTCTATAAATCTCAAAATCAAATCAAGATATTTTTCCTCATTACGAATCCCCTGGGAAGGCGTGAGATTCTGGTGCTTTCTCAGGTTTACAAGTCCTTGTAAATCTGGGAATGCGTCAGAATCCATGGGAGTTGCATGGGAACACCCACTGCAATGCCCATGGAACGCCTACCCAGGGAAGAGTAAGGCAGTGCAGCTATTTCCGCTGCATCATATTACTCTAGATTTATGAAACCACTCAGAGCCACACAAAGTGGCTGTGTGTGGCTACATAAATCTGTGGTAGAGGTTTGCATCGTGCATGTGCAACATTGTATGGTGCAAGCATGAAGCATACCTCTCATAAACATGTCCCTAAGTGTTTGCAATCCTTTCTGGGTCTCCACCTGTGGCACATTATTGGTTTGAGCATCAGCAACACATGCCAGCATACGCAGATCCAGCTGAAACTGTGTCTCACTGGGAGAGCTATTGGATGGAAGGTGGGAGCATCCTGGTCAGTTTTGGTACCCCATGCCCATGGGAGTCTTAGTTCACAATATAAATGTAGGCTAAATCACCCCCACACTGAATTCTCACTGTCAGACGCATTAATAGATTGAGGTGTTGCCACAAATGCCGGCTCCAGCTCAAATTGTTAGTATATGTCAGAGGGAGCCATAGAGGGAGGTAGTAAATAGTAACCTGCCAATACTGGGAGTCACAAGGAATGAAAATCACTCTGTGGCAATCTGACCAGCTTTTCATTTTCTTTTAATATCATTAAACGACTGAGGTAGTAGCTGATAATGCTATAATTTAGTGGCAGCAACATGGAATGGGAATGAATCTGTGCAGGTTGCAGGATTTCTAATATTAGTCAGATCCTACTGCCACACTTTTACTTCAGTGGAGCTCGCAGTTATTTGTGCTTCTATCGACTGTCTTTAGTGTGGATGTTCTAATCTTTATCAAACTGAGTGCTTGTAAAACATTTAAAGTATATATTGCATAATGTCTGCCTGCACGTAGAAGTTAATTTCCAAGGTTTAGGGACCATTTTTTAATGTATGGTAGCCATGTACCCATGTTTCATATTTCTAAATTTTTTACAGCACTTCACTAACAAAGTTATACCCGAGGTAGAGTTGTTTCTTATTTTAATGTTATGATGTACCATATTACATAAACTTTTATTAACCAGAATGCCCAGGTATTTGAGGTTTTTGGGGATCAGTTAAAAGGATGGTCACATATATAGTACTTTCCAGGGTGCAGTGTGAGTGGGAGTATCTTGCTTATTGACCATTCCTTCTGTTTCCTGAGAAAAAAAGAAAAACATTCAATAATAGACAATAGCCCGGCATCCATGAGGGAAGATTCGCTAGAGTAGACAAGTAAGCAGTCATTAACAAGGGAAAAAGCATATGAGGCCCAGAAGTCACTGTAATACCTTTTGCTCTGTCATCCTGCCTGTTTGCTGCTGCTAAGAAGAACAATGATGAAAGGGGGCATCCTTTCTTAATGCAATGGACAATCAGAAATTCTTCGAACACAAAACCCCCACAATTGACCTGGCCATTGTTGATTGATAGAGCCACTGCATTCTCTGAATAAATGCGAGGCCTATCCCAGATTTGGACACGGCCCTGAACAGATAACCACATTCCACTCTATCAAGCGCTTTTTCTGTGTCTAAAGAAAAGGCTATTTTCTGTTATGCACCTTGTTGACCTTGCCAAAAATATATGTGAGAGTGTCCTCATGTTGTCCCTTGAGGATCATGCAGGTACCAAACCCATCTGAGCCAGACGAATCAGATAGGCAACAATTTCCATCAGCTTTTTAGAAAGGACCTTAGCAAGGGTTTTGATGTCTGCATTTAGCAGAGAAATCGGCCTATAACTCGAACAGGGTCCGTGCCAGAATTAGGAAGTAGAGTAATTAAAGCCCTATTTAATTCAGACTACATAGCATGGGTCTTATCAACTTCTTTTAACATGGGATGAAGCATGGCTGCAGTCCCAGGTTCAAAGACTTCATAAAATTCCACAGGCAAGCCATCCCGCTCTAGTGACTTTCTGGATGCCAATAGCTCCTTGTTTCCCTACTAGGGTTAGTTCCCTCTTCAGTTCAGTTTTCAAATCTTCAGGCAGGTGGGTTAATTTTACTGAGGCAAGTATGCTGTCCCCTAAGTGTACTGAGTTGTGAGTGATACCAATGAGCATAGTGCCTTGCAAATTCTCTTGAAATATCGAGGGCATGTGAAAGTAAATTAACATTTTTGTTCATTATCACTGGAATGGTGAAGTCCTTCTGCTGAACGATTGCATCACTGACAGTTGGCAGTCTTCTCTGCAGATTCATATTTTTTAAACGTTATTGGCGAGAAGCCATTTTTGGCCTGCATCATGAACAGATCATTAATGTTGTAGTGGGCTGCCAGAAGGTCTTTCAAAATGCCCACTGCGGGAGAGGTTTGATACCTACTATAGCAAATGGGCTCCACCCATTTATTCCCACAGCATTTTTGCATTTGCCTACCTAGTTTTTGTACTTTTACTGTGAGCAAGTTTGGTAACCTGTGTCTCACTCATGCTAAATTCATTGTAATTAGATTGAGCATGTTAAGTGCCAGTGTCTGTCTTCTAAAATAAGGATGCTGCTGCACAGCAAGGTTAAGAGGCTCAGGGCTGGTTACATATGAACATATTACTGCATGTATGTGCGCATGTGTGAGAGCTGTGTGTGTGTGAGACTACTGTCTTGCACTGCCCAGTAACTGCGCACAGGTAGACTGTCACAGAAGGAACACTTCAGGGACTGGTACTGACCCTGAGTATTCTTTATAAGGTGAGTGGGAATTCATAGTGTAGGTCTATAATGCTTACTATGGATCTGCGGTGCTTGCATGGTGTTACACATTATAGGCGAAATGTGCAGTATAGTTTTGCTCCACTTAGATCTACAGGGATCAGCGAGCAGTCAGCCTGGGGTAAAAATGATTGTGAATTTACAGTCCCTAATAACCTGTATACACACCCTATGGCACTAAGGGCTGTTATATTTCCCTAGCTCAGCTTGAATCAGTTTCCAGGGCCCCACTGTCTGCCCCTACTGGGCTAAGTCAATTACATTACTCTCAGCGGAGGGGTCAAAGGCCTCCCCACACTATAGAGCAATTAACTGTTCTTGAGTCAGTTCCTGGGAGAGTAAGGGGTGGGGGAAATCTGCATCTGTTAATTAGCTTGTCACATTGCACCTGGGCTGTGGCAGCCCAGACCCACTGGAACAAAGGAGGAGGGCCATACCTCTGAAGCCAGCACAGTAGGGACTCACCATGGACTTTGACAGGAATGGGCCAGGCAGGTGTGTCATCTAGGGGAGGAGCTGAGGCTAGCAGGGGAGCTCTTTCCACAAGCAACTTTAATTTTTTATATTGGATTACCCAGAATGCTGCACAGGAGGGTTAGGACATGGGTTACGTGATGATGTACAAGAGAGGGACATTTAAGAAGTCACTGTATATGGGAGCAACAACAACAAAAGATTGTCCAACTGCAAAGAGAAGCCACCTGATGACCTGCAAGGATCAACTGAAGGTCTTTAATTCCAGCCGACCCTCAGAGCTAGGATGGGTCTCTCTAGGGTCTCTCTATGCCCCCTGAGCAGCAGTTGGAAAATGGCCTTGCTGGAGGACTCTCGAGGGTTCACATGGAGACTTCTAAGAACTGATCCTGGACTCCGTTGACCCACAAATGCCCTTCAAGAAGTCATGAGACTCTGGCACATGGAAAGTGTGGCAGGGAGAGTGTTTTTTTGGCTGGTGCAGAGGGGCTGTGCAAAATGCTCCCACCAGCAAGAGAAGAGCACCAGGAGGGAAGAAGAGGACAGGTTTAGTGCAGAGAGCCCTTAAAAACAGCTCCCACAAAAAGCAACTTTAGAGGTCAGGAGTACTGCAGAAAACTCTGCTGGTGGCTAGGGATGGCCACCAGGAGCCAAAAGAGCCCACATTGGTAATAATTAATGGGCCTAACGGAGCCAGAGAAATGGGCCTGCAGCAAAGATTTTTCCCATGGAGAAAACAAGGAACAAGTGAGACCATGGCGCGCTGCCAAATTTTCTTTATATACCACTAGGTTAGGCCAGGGCCCGTAGGTCAGCAAATCTATTAATTCATATTTTTCCATTTGTATAGGGGGCATGTGTGGGGCTCCCTCTAAACATTCAGTGTGCCCCTGGGGGCCTCCTCCTCCCTGCGGGCCGAACACAACAAAAGCAGGTCCACAGGTCCGTAAGGAGGGAAAATCACTGCAGGCCGGTCACATTAACCACCCCCATGCCGGTCTTGGGGGGCAGGTTGTGCCAGCCCTTTTCTTCTATGCCTATGCTCCTCATGGGCGGGGGAATAAGCCTTGCTTCCACCAAAGGCGTGGGCTGAAAGGGGAGGCAGCTGCCACCTGATGGGAACCCAGAGGAAAGTTGCCCGCTCCCACGCAGTACCAAAACGAATCATGTTGTGCACGAGGAGCCAGGGGAGATATCTGGAACCTTCGAGTTCTCCCCGGAACCCACCAAAAAGAAAAAATGCCAAAGGAACAGCGGTGCACTACAGAAGGCTGATGTAAAACAAAGAGAAAGAAAGCCGCTCATATGCTATTCATAAACTTGGGCATGGGGCATCCCATAATGCCCCACTAGGGGTACACATTTGCATGCTTGGTTGCTTCTCTAGTACCTCAAAATGGACATGGGCACCACCAACTCTTTACCCATGTGTTGTGGGGGACTGCACAAGGTGCAGTAGCGCCCAAGAGTGTTAAAAAAAATATCAACCATATCTCTCTAAGTGGACTGAATCCCTGACCCCAGCAGAGGGTTGTCCAGGTTTTGAGTATTCCTGGACATGGAGATTTTTATCTTGGACTCTGGAGTGCAGGCACCCCTCATGGTTGGTCTGATAAGTGCAATGGCAGTTTAATTATTATGATTGTTTTGTATTAAAATGCTTTCTTTAAAATACTGATGTTGACAATGCAAAATCTACATTATAATTAGGCTTTCCTGTTTTCAGTTTCTATTTTTGGTAAATTCTGGTGGGGTTTTTTCAGTTTTTCAATACCTTAAAAAAACAGTGGTTATCAGTGGTTACACATTTTCGCGCCATTAAAAACAACAGAAACAGTGTTTTTCCGGTGTTTATGGAATTTTAATTTAATTTTAATTATTGCTTGCTTTCTGCACTGATAGTACATGTGTATAGATAGCGTGTGCACAGGGTATATGAGGTCCAAATACATTTTTACTGTACCAGAATGGACTACAAAGTCAATAGCATTCTTCATTAACTCTGAAGATTGTAAAGATGCTTTCAGCACACCATCTAGCAAGTGACAAGGATCTCTTACAGGGAAGTACTTCAGCTCAGTTATCCATTTTGACAGACCATCATACAACTGTTTCACATACGTAGCTGAATTACTGCAAATACAAATCACTCCAATCTTTATTGAACTTGGTGGGAACTTTTTCAGCAGCATCTCAAGTGACACTGCGTTCCATTTTTACCAAACGTCTGGTGTCATGTTTTCACCACTATCTCAGATGCTTGGTGAGAACATTCTTTTCACCTCTACCTGTCACTACATCTTGCATTGAATGTTTAAAGTTTGGGGTGTTTGGCAATTCACTTCCAATCAATACTGACTCACTAGAAAAAAGGGCTGATGTATCAGAGGATTTTACCCATTCTCTGTCTGTGGGTAAATGTGATGGTACATATTAGGAAAGATTCTTATGAAACCAGCCATTTTACCTATCAGTGAAATCAAGTGTAGCCAAAATATCAAATATGATTTTGATATTTCCCGATTCTTTACAGTTTATAAAATAACTAAATAAGACCTAAAACATGCTTCTAAACACTGCATCTTTAGACCAAAGACCACAAAACTGAAAAAAGCAGAAGGAAGAAGAGACAATGTTTTTGTAACATCCCTAAACAACAAAACTCAAGCAGAATATTGTTAGCCCAGTCTTTCTTGATGCTACCTTGTATAACAAAGTTACATTGTATTGGCCCCTTCAGGAAGAAATAAAAATGTCTCTTTCACTCATCTTTTCCTTTCTTTCAATGGCACTTAGTTTGTGGTTGCAAAGGTATTTTTTCAGTGTTTATATGTTTACACCGGTGATGGCTATTTTCCTTTCGGTGGGGTTTTATCAGTTATTATAGGTTTAAACCTAAAACCAGATAGCCTAATTATAATGAATGTTTTTCACAAGTAATACTTTTCTTATTGATTTCAATCTTGGTGCAATGGTAACTTAAGGGGTGGCTGCTTTTATTAATGTATTGACACCCTGACACAGCCGGCCAACATTCTTTAAAATGACACCCCCTTATTTTAATGTTGTTAAAACTAGTATATGTGGGGATATTTTGGTTGTAAGGTTCAGACCCCATTAGGGGTCTAGTGTAATATGACAGTGTCAGCAAAGGTATTTCCATCTACCTCAATGTACAAAAATTGTGGACTGGACAGTCATTTATTGAGTGTTGTTGTTCCCTACCAGCGAATTAGGTTTACTAGCCCTCATGATCTCCCGTGAATAGGCCTTGGACTGCTCTGCTTTACTACCTTGAGAAAGTCAAGTGCTACGATGCGGAACTTGGTTCCCAGTAATAAGACAATTGCAGAATTATTACATTTGAAGGACTCATATCCTCTGCAACTAATAAGATAAATTCTTACCCCTATGAGGAAGCGTTCGAATCTTGACCTCCAATTATTTCCGTATCTCACCTCTCTGTTTAGAGCTCAGAATGGTATCTAGCATCAATTACCCCCTAAGTACTGATGTGGCTGCCACCCACAACACTTGTACTAACTTAATCAAAACCTTGCAAAATGATCTTTTCCACTGGTAACTTATAACTGCCTGTGGCCATTCTCCATCTCTTAGAGGAAGGCACAACCAGTCCCTCATGCAAAAGAAAACATGTGGAGGAGTGATATCATACTCCTCCCTTCAAGACATGATAGGAGTCACTTGGGGCAATAGACCACGGGACAGCAAGAAATAAGCTGTGCATGTGCCGGTCCCGTCAACACAAAACAAATCAATTAGGAGGGATTTGTTAAGCGCAACTTATCACCCTTGAGGGTCTCTAGGTGCTTAGGAGGTGGTTCTTCACTGCTCCAAGCTATTTGTTGAAGAGCCAAGTTTTCATTCTCTTCCTGAACTCCAGTAGTGTTGGTGGAGATTGCAGGTGCAAGGGGAGGTCATTTCAGAGTTTGGGTGCAAGGTAGGAGAAGGAATGGCCACCACTTTTGCTACTGCAGACATGGGGGGTCCAGGCAAGGAGGAGGGAGGAGTAGCGGGGGCTGATGGAAGTTCACTCTCTGATTGAAGTAGGCTGGGCACTTGTTGTGGAGGGCTTTGGCAGGTGTGGGTGAAGAGTTTGAAGTGGCAGCATTTGCTGATGGGGAGCCAGCGTAATCTTCTGAGGCGGGGAGTCATGTGTGTTCGTCTCAGAAGGTCGAGGACTAGCCTGGCGCCTGCATTCTGTATTGTTTTGAGTTTTTTTAGGAATTGGGTGTTGATCCCTATATATAGGGCGTTGCCATAGTCCAGGGTGCTGGTGATAAAAGAAAAAGATATAATATTTACCTGGAGGATGCAAAAGCCTCAAAGCATCAACTAAGGAGTGGTCATTTACTATACCCTTAATTGCGCGTTTGTTTTTTTCATTACCAAAATCAGGCATACTCAATCTGTCCAGAACTAGGAGTGGGTGATAAACTCCACTCTGCTGGCAGAGTTTTGCCTAATCCACGCTCCGCTTGGAGGTCCGGAAAAACTCCACCAACTGCCGCGTGGCACAGTTTTTTCTCACGGACAGCTCACCAAAGTTAAGATGACGAGCAAGAAAATTGAGCACTAGAACGCCTCCAGGTGAGATTTCTCAATGCGAGGTAGTGCGGCAGGCCGCAACTATTCACGTTGAGAAAGCTGCCGCTGGAGTAGAAAATCTACCCAAGCGACAGTAAGAAGCAGCATCCTCTGGCACACCACGTGGTGCTATTTGCACTAATTTTACAGCACTTAACGAGTTCTTGTGCTAAAAATCAGCGCGAGCAGTACTATGTGCTGAATTCCGCAGCTCACGGAACTCCACATAATCCCACAGAGTTTTTATGTGACTCCACAGGATTCTGCGAAGTGAAACTCTGCTAGCTCTGCCCAACCCTCTCCAGAACTGGATCCTTCCAGAGGCTACAGTCCCCACCCATAATAATCTGAGTTTTGTAAATTTATGCCAGCCTTTTAGTTTTTTAATGACAGATTGCAACAGGGGCTTATAATTTAACCTCACTGCCTGCTCCACTTGTGGAGAGATCTGGACTCCTAAATACGTAGCTGATGTAGAAACACCCGGAACGGGTTTAGCTGGTTGAAAATAAAGAAGAACTTGTGTCTTTCTAACATTCAATTTATATCCTGAAAGAGTACAAATTTTACTAGTGGAAACTTACATTTGAATAGTACAGGAGAGCAATCAGGGTTTACTCCTCAAGAACTTGATGATTGGCTTAAAGGATACAGTACCCCAAATATTCAGAGTTATGAAATGGTTTCAACTTCAGTTCCATCTCCAACTATAAATTCAGTCTCGTCTCAACCTTCAGTTTCTAGTTCCGCCCATGTTTCAGATGCTATTGCAGGTCCAAGTTCAGCTCAGAATTGGATTCAGACAAATAAACCTCTCCTGATTCAACTTTAAATCGAGAAATGATTCAGGGAACACTTAGCCCTGTGAGATTAGAGGCAAATGGAGAAGAGGAACTATTGTTTCTCTGTAAAAGTGTAAAAATGTTACAAGGCGAGCAAATGTGTAATGGGCTTGCAGTAGCTGAATGGCAAGTATTGCATTCTGCAGGATTTGCACAAGGCGAATGCCATTGTTGTTCCTTGTTGTCCCGTGGTATAGAATCCAGCTGTGATTTTATTTCAGATTCCATGTGAGGCCAAATGGTTTAAAGTCATTGATTTGTGCCAGGCCTTTTTCTCGATTCCTTTGCATGATGACACCCATTGGCAGTCGTGTTTTGGCATAGTGGAGAGTCCCACAAGGGTTTACAGTAAGCCCTTCAATCTTTTATCAGATACTCAAAAAGAATCTTGAATCTTTGAAAAAGCCAAATTACTCAGTGTTAGTGCAGTACATTGACGACCTACTTGTGGTGCCAACTACAAGAGAAGCTTCCAAGGCTGATACTATTACCTTACTGAATAATTTGGCAGAAAATGGAGATAAAGTTTCCCCAACTAAGATACACCTTTGCAAAACTGAAGTCCTGTATTTAGGACATCCATTGAGAAAGGAGCAAGGAAAGTGTCACAGGAAAGAATCTCAGTAATTTTTAACATGAATTCTCCAGTTCCCCAAAAAAGAAGTCTGCATGTTCTTAGGAAGGGTGGGCTATTGCAGAAAGTGGATTCCAAATATCTCTTTGACAGCAAAGCCTCTACATAGGCTGACACACAAAGATGTGTCAGATCCAGTATCCTGGGATGACAATTGCATGGCTGCCTTCACAGAGCTGCGAGAAAGCCTTTGCAGGGCACCAGCTTTGGGAATGCCTGATTACAATAAATGCTTTGTGTTGTTCTGCAGTGATAAAGAAGGTTGCACCTTTTCACTATTGACACCTACTTCTCAGTGACCATTCAATCAATCAATCAGGGGTTTTTAAAGTGCGCTACTCACCTGTGAGGGTCTCAAGGCGCTGGGGGGGGAGGGGTGCAGCTCTGAATCAGTCGAAGAGCCAGGTCTTGAGGCTCTTCCTGAAGGTGTGCAGAGTGGGGGAGCGTCTGATGTTGACTGCGAGCTCATTCCAGATCTTTGCTGCGGCGTAGGAGAAGGCTCTTCCACCTGCTCTGGTTCTGCGGATGCGTGGGGTCTCTGCCAGGGCGAGGTCGGCCGAGCGGACGTTCCTTTTGGGTACGTGGAAGGAGACTCTTTCGTTGAGGTATTTGGGTCCTATGTTGTGAAGGGATTTGTAGGCATGGGTGAGTAGCTTGAAGGTTATCCTCTTCTTGATGGGAAGCCAGTGGAGGTCTCGTAGGTGCTGGGTCATGTGCTCATGTTGTGGGCTTCCAAGGACGAGTCTGGCTGCAGTGTTCTGGATGGTTTGGAGCTTGTGTAGCAGAGTTTTGTTGATTCCGGCATAGAGGGCGTTACCGAAGTCCAGTCTGCTGGTTATGAGTGCGTGGATGACAGTCTTTCTGCATTCGGGGGGATCCACTTGAAGGTCTTGTGGAGGCTGCGGAGGGAGTTGAAGCAGGTGGAGACGACGGCGTTGATCTGGCGGGTCATGGTGAGGGAGGAGTCTAGAATGATGCCGAGGTTTCAGGCGTGGTCTGATGAGTGGGTGGGTTTCCGAGGTCAGAAGGCCACCAGGTGTTGTCCCAGGCAGTGGAGGAGGGTCCAAGGACGAGGACTTCTGTCTTCTCCGAGTTGAGCTTAAGGCAGCTGTTGTTCATCCAGGCTGCGGCGTCTTTCATTCCTTCCTGGAAGCTGAGTCTGGTGTCTTCAGGGTTCTTCATGAGGGAGAGGATGAGCTGGGTGTCGTCGGCGTAGGATACTATGCTGAGCCCATGCTGTCTAATGATGGCGGCGAGGGGGGCCATGTAGATGTTGTAGAGCGTGGGGCTGAGCGAGGATCCTTGGGGTACTCTGCAGTTGATCTCTGTGGGTTCGGAGAGGAAGGGTGGGAGTCTGATCCTTTGAGTTCTGCCGGTGAGAAAGGAGCAGATCCAGTCGAGGGCAGTTCCCCGTATGCCGGCGTCGTGGAGTCTGGCGGCGAGAGTGCGGAGGGAGACTGTGTCAAAGGCTGCGGAGAGGTCTAGTAGGATGAGGGCTGCTGTGTGGCCTTGGTTGAGTAGCATGCGGATATCAACGGTGGCGGCGAGGAGGGCGGTCTCGGTGCTGTGGTTGCTGCGGAATCTGGACTGGGAGGAGTCGAGGATGGCGTTCTCTTCGATTACAGTAGTCAGCTGGACATTGACGAATCTCTCGGTGACTTTGGCTGCAAAGGGACCATTGATCCTGTTGTGACTGCTTTGCTGGGATGTCTGAAAGTGGTTGGTTTTAAGTGCATAAGTCTTGAACAGTGTGAAAGTATTGTCATGGGTCATCCACTGACAGTATTTGTGCCCCATTTAGTGGAGATAGTGTTGACTCGTATGCGAACACAGTTTCTGACCAATAGTCGCCTGACAAAGTATGAACACGTTTTGTTGGGTGCAGAGAATCTGACACTGAAGAAATGCACGGTGTTGAATCCAACCACACTGATGCCCTTGCTTGGAAATGAGAGCGTAGTGGATAAAGATAAACATGATTGTTTGGATGTAACTGAGTTGTGTGTTCTAAACCCCATCCGGATATTTCTGCTGAGCCACTTCCTGAATCTGTTGTTTGTTAGCATTTCCTGTTTGAGAGACAATGAAGGAAATCTGAAAGCTGCATATGCTGTGTGTACTGTTGCAGGAGTTGTGGAAATGTCATGGTTGCAAGAAGTGTTTTTGCGCAAGTTGCAGAGCTTATAGCTCTGATACAGACTTGCACCGTTTCAGAACAGCTCAGAGTTACAATTTACACTAACAGTCATTATGGCTTTGGAGTCGTACATGACTATGAGCAATTGTGGTCACAGCGTGACCTGATGTTCTGATTCGCCCATTAGAAATCGGGAATGCGTGAGGAAGCTTTTGCAGTCCCTACAATTGCCTGTCCAAATGCTGATGTGAAATGTGTTGTTCACCTGCAAAATACCGACTATGTCACAGTTGACAACCGGTATGCAGATGAGATAGCGAGATACTGTGCCCTGAATGCTTATACATTTAATGAAGAGATCTTGACAAACACATCTGACATCACAGATTGTACCTTGTTGTCAGCTTTAGACACGTGGGAGGAGGTTACGAAGATACAGGATGAGGGGACAGAAGCAGAACGACAGGGTTGGGTCTGAACAAGCTGTACAAAGAGAGAGGATGATGTCTGGATTTATGTTGATGGCAGACCAGTATTGCCTGATAGCTTATTGTCACCAATTACAAGGCACAACCATGGTCCTGCACATGTTGGGAGAAATCCAGTGATGCGACTTTTTCAACAAATATGAAAAATCTGAGATTTAGAGCAACTGCAGAGACACTATGCCATAGCTCCGTAATATGTCAGGAACAGAACCCAGGAAGAAGAACACAGGTTGTCATGAGTCACACTGGTAAATCCGCAGGTCCTTTCTGCCGGATGCAAATGGACCTTATAGGAATGCTCCTTTGCAATGGTTTGAGATATGGTTTGGTCATTATGTGCATTTTCACAAAATGGGTTGAAGCTTATCCTACCCACAAAAACAATAGTCTCACTGTGGCAAAATTGTTGTTAAGAGAGCTGAATCCACGTTTCAGATTTTTGGCTTCTCTGGAGTCAAGGCGTGGAACTCATTGTAACAATGAGGTCCTAAAAATGTTATGTGCAGCACAGCAGGTTGAGCAGAAGCTTTATTGAAGTTACTGAACAGAGGCTTCCAGGTTGGTTGAACAAGTTGATGGCACATTGAAATCCAGATTGACAAAAGTGTGTGCTTCTATGTCTCTAAAATGGCCAGATGCATTGCCTCTTGTGTTGATGAGTTTGAGAAGAACTCCAGATAGGAGGACAGGATTGAAGTGATCGTGGGAAGTGTGATGAGGTTGCCAGCTGTTCCTGCTAATGCATTAGTCAGTATTACAGACGACCTTAAATTGGACTATTGCAAGGGCCTCGCTGATTTGGTACATTCTGTCTCTCACCATTACAGAGAAGCTGCCCTTGAAGTCCAACAGGGGCAGTGCCATAACCTCAGTCTGGGGGACTGGGTAATGGTGAAGAAGCACGTGCGAAGAACGTGTTTGGAACATCACTCAAAGGTGCCTTTTCAAGTTATCCTGGTCACCAACACTGCTGTTAAGTGTGGGGGTCTCCCGAACCAGGTGCAAGCAGCGCATACTCGCAGTGTCCCACGTCCCCTGAAAGATACAACAGTGCCTGTTACTAATGTGCCTGTGGGTTCAGTAAGACAGAGGCATCAGGTTAGCCAAGCTGTTGGGGACAACCTAGCTACTGGGCAGCACTTGTTCAGCCTGAAGGGGGTATGAGAGAGACAAATATAGGTACTGAAGGGTCACAATCAGTAGAGCTGACTATGAGTGGTACAGACTCCAATAAAGGGCATAGTACAGTAAGAAATCGAGTAGTGCATGGAGACCATTGCACCAAAAGAGGTGACATTCTGAGAAGCTGCCTGACCGCAGGAAGAGTACCACCAAGTATTTCTGAAAGCTCTGAGCCATCAGATCAAAGTGCAAAAAGAACAAATTGATAGACATAATGCTGCGCAATGTCAAACATTCACCCCAGTACAGAGATCTGGGCCTAAATCCATCATTTGTTTGTTCCCCATGCCATTCCAGTTCAGACCCAGCCATATGCAAATCAGTCTTTACCCTATTCCCCATGGGAACAGTCCAGCCCGAACTGCCAGGCCAGGTCCTCCATGGACTGGAAACAAGCGTCCTGGGACTGGTTTCGGGCATCACCCCTCATCAGTCAGGCTAGATTAACTCCATTGGCATGGAGAGCACGGGTCCCACCTCTGGGTATACCCGTCCCACTCAGTGTGATAAATGCAAAAACAACAATTGATGGACAGAATGCTGCAACATGTCTGACATTGACCCCTGTACAGGAATATGGGCCTAAATCCATTGTTGTTTTGCTCCCATTGCCATTCCAGTTCAGACCCAGCCATATGCAAATCAGTTTTTACCCTGTTCCCCATGGGAACAGTCCAGGCCGAAATGCCAGGCCAGGTCCTCCCTGGACTGGAAACAAGCATCCTGGGACTGGTTTCAGGGCATCACCCCTCATCAGCCAGGCTAGCTTGACTCCAGTGGCATGCTCGCACTTAACCGGAATGAGTGAACCGGAGGTCACGTCTGTTAAGCGTGCCTCCTTTTCTTAACAGGAACGTAATTTTTGTCCTTTTTGCTGTGAATTTTAAATGCTCATGAATTTGCACTGTGTTTGCGAAAAGTTGCGTGTTTTTTAGAAGCTGTGTGTTCTTAAAGCTGTGTGTTTCTTAAGTTGCGTGTTTCAATGCTTTTAAATACTGCCACTTTGCACAGACACTGAATCTCACCTCCTGTGTGGTCAGGTCTAGCCAGGATCGAGTTAGGTGATACAGGGTCCGTTTTCACTGCTACTCTTCCGTCCTAGCAGGATGGAGCAGGGGCGGGTCCACGTTCCGGCTGTTATCACAGCTGGGGGATAAAAGCATGGCCACGGGCCGGCCGCAATTACTTGCTCGCACTTAACCGGAATGAGTAAATTGGAGGTCACGTCTGTTGAGCGTGCCTCTTTTTCTTAACAGGAACGTGATTTCTTGTCCTTTTTGCTGTGAATTTTAAATGCTCATGAATTTGCACTGTGTTTGCTAAAAGTTGCGTGTTTTTTAGAAGCTGCGTGTTCTTAAAGCTGCGTGTTTCTTAAGTTGCGTGTTTCAATTCTTTTAAATATTGCCACTTTGCACAGACACTGAATCTCACCTCCTGTGTGGTCCGGTCTAGCCAGGATCGAGTTAGGGGATATAGGGTCCGTTTTCACTGCTACTCTTCCGTCCTAGCAGGAAGGAGCAGGGGCGGGTCCACGTTCCGCCTGTCATCACAGCTGGGGGTTAAAAGCAAGGCCACGGGCGGCCGCGCAGAGGACGCGCCGCCGGTGCGCCGAAGGCGCGCCAAAGGTAAGCCCGTCTGCGCCCGTCCGCGCCTGGCCCGGGCCTAGGGCCTAAGACGCTGCCGGTTGTAGTTCACAGCCCGCCGTCAGGCTCAACTACACCAAGGACCAACTACTGGACCTAAATAACACTGGTAGGTGTTGCCGCAAGGCCAGTTCTAGGTATTATCCCGCCATGACAGCCTATCAATGTCCAGAGTGCAATTTAGACATCTGCCTCTATATACCCCAATTGAAATCTGTGGAATGTAATCTAACCAAGGCCAAGCAGGAAGGGTCGAGAGTGGTAGTAGGCACTTTAATTAATGCCCGATCCCTCTGCAAACATGCTACAGAGTTTACGTTGTTTGTAGAGACACATGGTGTTGACGTAGCTCTTATTACGGAAACTTGGGGGGACGCTTCCTCAGACCCTGATTTAGCTACGGCGGTCCCTGTTTTTTTTTCCATGTTTAGACAAGACAGGGTGGGGAAGAAGGGCGGGGGGCTAGCTATCGTCTACAGGAACATCTGGAAAGGGACTTTTATCGAGCAAAATAATGGGCCCACACTAGAGTCATTGATATTTAATATCACAATCAATGACCAGTACTCTTTTAAGGGTATCTTACTATATCCGCCCCCTGGTCCCCGAGCTGAGCTTGTGGACACTATTGGTAACTCCCTAGACATTATCTCGCAGTCATCTAACTTTACGCTCTTGGGAGACTTTAATCTCCATTTTGATGATCCTGCAGACAAAGATGCTGCTCATTTTCTTAATTTTACGAACAGTTTAGGCCTCAGTCAGCAGGTGAAGGGTAGTACCCACTAAGGAGGTCATTTGCTGGATGGTCTGTTTACAAATAACAAGGCCCTGCATTGTCTCCCTTCCCTACCGCTTGTATGGTCAGACCATAAAGCAGTAATGTTCTCACTTATTGTTCCTAATCCTCAGTTAAGGAGTGGTAAACACAAACAGCTGAAAAAGTTCCGACCCTGGAACAGGCTTGCTACTGAGGAGCTTAAGAGCACCCTGTTACGGAACTCTCCGATCCTCTCTGAGAATTCGGGTGAGGCAGCGTCCACTTTTGAGGTCTGGTTAAAGAGCTCCATAGATCTGGTGCTTCCGCTCAAATCCTCTAGTTGCCACAGATCAAGGCAGTCTGAACTTTGGTTTTCAGAGCAACTTAGATTAGAGAGACAAAAGTGTCGCCGTTTGGAGAGGAAATGGAGACTAGCCAACGACACTAACATCAAGCTGGTCTATAAACAAGCCTTGCTTGACTACAAAAAGTTAGTGCTTAAGGAGAAAGCATCTCACTTTACCAAAACCATACTAACTGCAAAATATTCATCAAAGGAACTTTTTTCTACAGTGAAAAAGCTAACCAAATGCCCTCAGGAGACTATTTTATCATTAAACGAAACATTCTGCAATTCCCTAGCCACATTCTTTCAAGACAAAGTGAAAGCAGTCTATAGGGGGTTCTCACAGATTACTGCCCCCAGGATGTCATTGCCTTTAGGGGCTCCTAGTGCGGTGCTGGCAGAAATAGAAACATCTCCGGTATCCACAGAGAGGAGTGTTCAGCATGAACTCCTCTCCTTTCCCCTATTAACAACGGAGGAAGTCATTAGACTTATGATGTCCACCAAATCTGGGTCCCCCCTTGATCCCTGTCCACCCAAAATCTTTCAGCTTGTGCCAGCGGTTCTTGCCTCACACTTGACTCGCATTTTTAATCACATGTTTCTTTTCGGAATCTTTCCAACTAATTAGAGATTGGCGTCTGTTCT
This sequence comes from Calotriton arnoldi, assembly GCA_963921515.1. Lineage (NCBI taxonomy): Eukaryota > Metazoa > Chordata > Amphibia > Caudata > Salamandridae > Calotriton > Calotriton arnoldi. The sequence continues at coordinate 231,233 of CAWUFW010005526.1, forward strand.
CCCTCTCCTAAAGAAAGCTAATTTGGATGGAGCAGACCCTAACAACTATCGACTAATTTCCAGACTCCCACTGCCTGCTAAGATGGTGGAAAAAGCTATGAATGCGGTTCTCTCGGATTATCTGGAAAAGCATGAGTACCTAGATAATTCTCAGTTTGGGTTCAGAAAGCAGCACAGTACGGAACTGGCGCTGATTTCTACCTCAGAAATGATCAGGCCGACCGTCGATGCAGGAGGCAATGCAGCACTTGTGCTGCTTGACCTCTCTGCAGCATTTGATACAGTTAACCACCAGAAACTACTGCAAGTCCTGGAAGATATTGGTATTAGAGGTAAAGCGCTGGCTCTTCTAAAATCTTTCTTGTCAGGGCGGGAACAGTTCGTGGCTCTCGCCGAGTACAAGTCGCTGAATTTCACGCTGCCATGTGGGCTCGTCGTTGAGCCCCACCCTGTTTAACATTTATGTTGCCCCACTGGCTAGTCTAATTAGATCTCTGGGTTTCTCTGCTATATCATACGCAGATGATACCCAGATTGTGGTTTCAGTGACAGGTTCGCCTGATGAAACTGCAGCCCAGTTCAACACATGTCTTCGCCAGGTGGGGGACTGGATGACCACGACTAGTTTGAAGTTAAATGCCAGCAAAACTGAAGTACTACTTTTTGGAAAAAACACCAACTTCTGGGCCCCCGCGTTGTGGACCCCAGAGTTTGGTCCGCTTCCCTGTCCCAAAGAGAAGGTAAAGAACTTGGGGGTGACTTTTGACTCTAGGCTCTCCTATGAAGGGCATGTCAATCAGGTCACTTCCGTATCCTTCTATACTTTAAAAATTTTAAGAAGGATTTTGCCACTCATTCCAGTTGAATTGAAGAAATTAGTGGTCTCAGCACTTGTACTGTCCAGAGCTGACTACTGCAAAGGTCTTTTTATGAATCTTCGCAAACATTGCCTCAATAAGTTGCAGACTGTGCAAAACGCCACAGCACGGCTATTGATAAACATCCCAAAACACAAATCAATCTCCACGGCGCTTAAAAAGCTGCATTGGCTGCCAGTGAACAGGCGGATTGAATTCAAAGCGCTCTGCATTGCGTTTAAGGCCACGCACGAGGCAGGGCCAGCGTTTTTTAAAAAGAACTTGCAGCCATATGTGCCTGCCCGCCAGCTCCGTTCAGCACATTCTTATAACCTGGTAGTTCACAGGTTCAAAAAGTGTGCCTGGGGGGGAAGGAGTTTTCTGGTCAGTACGACCCAACTTTGGAATACACTCCCGGTGCAGATCAAGAAAGAAAATCAACTGCTGTCTTTTAGGAAAGCTTTAAAGACGTGGCTATTTAACCTCTGAGCTGTCTTTATCACTCCTTTCGGTTTTGTGCTGAGCTAGCGCCATGATACCTTTGGGTGATTGTTTTGCGCTCTTTTCATTTCATTTAATTTCATTTCACGGGACCCACATCTGGGCATACCCGTCCCACTCTGGGTGACAAATGCATGGCAGTTCGGACTGGACTGTTCCCATGAGGAACAGTGTCATGACTGATTTGCATATGGCTGGGGTGGCGTGGTGAGCAAAAGAACAATGGATTAAACCCAGATCTTTGTGACTGGGGGTGAACGTTTGCATTGTTCAGCATTCCGTCCATCAATTGTTCCTTTTGCTTTTGATCAGATCAAAGTGACACAGACGATGAGCAAACAGCTGTGAGGAGATCAAAAAGAGCAAAAGTACCAAGTCAAAGGTACGCATCACCTGAATGGACATACTTGGCTGCTAATGAGTGGGAAAGCAAATTCTACAACTTTTGCTTGAACAATACATGTCCACCTGAACCTCCCTGAAGCACACTGTTTTATTGATTTCAAATTCAATGTGGTTGTACCATCTAATGGACTGACACAGTTTTTCCTGAATTTACTCATCAACGGAGCTGATATGAGGGTTTCTCCTTACATGAGAAGATTTCTACCTTTGCCATACGTTTTTTTTTCCTGTGCCAAGACTTTGAAAAATTGCTCAAGCCACTGCTGCTATTTTAGATTTTTTCTTTAGTTAAATGGTCTGAATCTTGACTAACCATACAGACTGATTCTAGCATCATTTCAAAATACAAATGTGTATATACTGCAATTCTTCTATTATTGCTTTGATATTGATTGTGATGCTTATTGTTTTAAATTTGCCACATTATGTTCCTCTGAAAGACTCAAAGCTGAGCCACTAAAAGAAATGTTTCTGATTCTGTTGGCATAAATGATAATCCTTTACACAAGGCTACTTTGAAAATAGATTTTTGCTCAAATGTTTATGCTTTTTTTCAAAGAGTATGTGGATACTATGGATGTTAGTGATAGCTACATTTGTATGCCAATACCTTCATCTGTTGCTGATGGTGTGACCTACCACAATTTACCTCTGACTTATCGAATGTTTTTGCAGTGCACCAGCTAGTTTGTTCTATGGTACTGATCAATTGTTATATTATTACTCAAATCAAGATCGGATCTTTTCAGAAATTTCTGTGCTTAGACATTTAAAACCGCATCCTGCTGTTTCAACAACTGAAGCTATGGGTTACATATTCCGGCAGGCTGAATCTTTGGATATGGCTTATGCACTTAGAAATAACCTGACATGTAAACTAGTGAGAACTGAATTTTTTTAATAGATTTAGTGGAAAGCAGACAGAATCATGAAATGAATGATATTAGTACATTGGTTACATTTTCTCCTTGGATTTTACCACAAGAAGAAAACAAAATCATAGGGGGAATGGTTTTATTAACTCTGGATTGGCAACACAAAGCAAACTTTGTAGATATCGAAATAAAACCAAACATTAATATAGCCTTAGAGCCCGGCATAGCAGGCTTTACCGGCTAATAAAGGCCCACTCCGTGAGGGCCTTTAACAAGAGAGTGGGCCTTTAAGGGCCGGTAGAGCCCACTATGGAGGGCTCTAAGGCTATTAGAACATTCCACCCCTAGTTGGTATAATGTTGTAATTTGTAAAACAAAGGCCTCACAGGGCCCGAGGGGGTTGAAATCCCCTCTGGCTCCATGAGGCCTTTGTTCACAGCAACAGCTGTGTACAAACGTTGGAATGTTGATGCTCCAGGCTACTACTAGCCATTAGAAGCTTGGGGCACTCCATTGTGTTCAATGGAGCGCTCAATATTCCAATGTTCTGATACTGTTTTCGTAGGATTTAGTGAATGTGAACATACATTTGAATTGTATGAAAACTGGGGAAGATATTTAGAAGGAGTAGATCCTGTTTTCCCTGAATATATCTGTGGGAAAAGTTTCTGTAATAAGTTGCTGAAAAGATGTTATGAAAGTTGCAATATGGGAATAGTTTTTCCCAAAATGTATCATGTCAAAAGAATAAAAGAAGAGTTAATGGAAACAAATGAGAGAATGAAAAGTAGTGCAAGTGAAATAGTAGGTGATTTATTTGGAGTTCTGAATCGTTCAGTAGGAGTAGCATTACACTCTCAGAAAATTAGAAAGTTGTCAACTATTGTTGATAAAGTTGCCACTAGTACAACTGGGGTTTTTTCTGTTGTGAATAAAGAGATGATATCGATAAGATTGACGGTGATTAAAAATCAACTTGCCCTTGATATCCTTCTCGCGAAGGAGGGCGGAGTCTGGTGATAATTGAAAGCCCAAAACTGTTGTGCGCACATACCTGACAGGATTAAAGACCTGCAAGGTTACACTAAAAACATTTTGGATTTGAGCAAAGACCTGAAGGAACTGGAAAACGATAGGTAACGGATTATCAAGTGTTACCAGCTGTTTGGGAAACTTAGGAAATGGATTATTGAGACCTGTAGTGGTAGAGCTCGTATCGATTCAATGTGCTCATCAACAAATGCCCTCTATTGTAAGATGCAGCTCCCAAGGGAAAGCAAAATTTGACACTGACACAGTCTCTTGGAGTCTACCGTCCACTGCCATGAGCATCAGCTGTCTGCTGTCATGAATTCAAGCTCCAGCACCTTCAAGACTCTACAAGCCATATGGAGTTACATTTCATATTCGACTCAGCACGATTCTACCACATCAAACCCACGTCACTACACAGAGGTCTTATAAACTGAAAAGATTGCATCCCTCATTTAGAGTGGGCTGGCAGTCTGCCAGGTCTCCAGATCAGCTGAGGTTGTGGTGGGGGTCTGCCCTATTTCGAGATTCCCTCCTGCCTGGCAGAAGTCTCTGCACCTACAGTGGGAACTGCAGGCTCAGTGAAACACAGAGCAGACACCATGTTTTTTGTCCCCACTCTAAATTTTTGTTTAACTTTGCTGCAGCGGAAACCCTGCAATTCTTTGACCTCCAGGTGGGGTAGGGAATCTCCAAGTTTGGTAAGCAGGCTTTAATCTTTTTTCTAGCTGCTCTAAATCTGCTAAAAGCTAACCAATATCCTTGTGTTCAAGGTGAATATTTTTAATGACCATTAAAACTGATTCCTTGACATCATGGAATTAGACTCCCACATTCTACACAGCTGTCAATGTGCAAACCTGTCTTAACCTTTTCACTGCTAGGCCTCCCCCCGTGCTAAGCCTTTTTTTTGCTATTTGGGGTAGTTCGCGCTTAGGCCCCTGTAACGTTTTGTTGTCCACATAAGGTATCCACACCAAATTTGCGTCCTTTTCTTCCAACATCATGGAGATTATAAAGGTATTCAGGGTTTGTGGATTCCCCTGGAGGGGACCCAGAAATTAGACAAAATGCTGCTAAATTTTGTTGTAAAAAAAAATGGGGAAAAAGTGCTGCAGAAGATAGCGTCTGGTTTTTTCTATGCAAATGGCATCAACAAAGAGTTTGTGGTGCTGAAATCACCATCTTCCCAGCCTTCAGGGACAAGCAGACTTTTGTCAGAAAAACAAAAAGTTTCACACAGTTTTGGCATTTTACTGGGACATAGCCTATTTGTGCAACTTTTTGTGCTTTCAACCTCTTTCCAGTTAGTGGTAGAAATGGGTGCAAAAGCAATAATGATCCCAGAAAGCTATACATTTCTGAAAAGTAGATAAAATTATGAATTAAGTAAGGGGTCATTTGTGTAGCCTTCAAGGTTTTTCTATAAAAACTAACAGTTGAAAATTAGAAAAATTGAAAATGAGTTGAAAAAAACAGCCATTTGTGCCAACGTTTTCACCTGTAACTTCTTCTAAGTATGACAGATGTTTTAAAGCAATATACCGTTACATCCAATGGACCCTTCTGGTTGTGGGGATATATAGGACTTGTAGGTTTATCAAGAACCTGAGGAACCCAGAGCCAATAACTGAGCTGCATCTTGCAATGGTTTTTCATTGTGTACCGGGAATATAACAATTCATTTGGTAAAATATAAAGTGTGAAAAATGGGTATCAAGGACACCTATGTATCTCTGAAATGGGAGCAAAATATAGAATTTAGAAGCAGTAGCTATTTTCACATCTCCAAAATGGTGGTTACCCATACTAGCATGTGAATTTTAGGTTATTTTTCAAAGTGACTTCTTTTTTACACATTGTCTTACATTTGGAAGACAGAAATGCATGGAAAGTCAATAGGTAATAACAGTTGCTCTACAATTCTTTGTTTCCCAAAGCCTTGCAATAAAAATGGTACCTCACTTGTGTGGGTAGGCCTTGTGCCCGCGACTGGAAACGGGCCAAAACGCAACGTGGACACACCACATTTTTACAATGAAAACTGATCCTTTTTTTTTTAAAGTGCTTAGCTGTGGATTTTGAATCCTAGCTCTGCTGGCACCTAGGGAAACCTAGCAAACCTATACATTTTTGAAAACCAGACACCAGGGTGTAGTATATGGCCTTTTGGTAAGTCATGCATTTGTTTAATTATATATGTAGAATGTAGAGTTCTTCCAACACTCTGTATTCCTTGTCATGGGCATTTACGGCGGTGGTAGAATGTTGTGTATTCATTATGAGACCTGACCAGCCTTGTGCTTGTACTGTTTAAGCTTCCAATAAAGAGCTTACTTACTTCAACTATCTTACTGCTTCGTCGATGTTACTACATCGTTTTGGCGACGATCTGGGATCTAGTCTACTGATCTTCATACTAAAGATTGAGAAGCCGTTTTCTTAGAGGCTATCTCCACCGAAGACCGTATTTTTTTTTTCAATCTACAACAGCAGTGCTTTGCCAGTCATTTGAGTGAGTTTGTGTTTCTTGCGCAACTCAGGGTGATTTCTTCTTCAAGAGCCGTGAGCGTGTCTACTGATCTTCGTTCCTCAACGGTTCTCTACTTTGTACCGTGAGTACCGTTAGTACTTGTGAACTTGAAAATGTTATGTGAGTGTGCGCTAGTTTTTTTTTCCTTTTTCTCCCTATCCTCATTTATTTTGGGCGCTGGAACATCCTATGAAGGCCATAGCGCTCGCGCCACTCACCAACGTTTTTTTTTATACGTTCATCTTTGAACGCAAACGCCCGGCTCCAACGTTCTTTTACTTCGCTCCTTATTCCTCCTGCAAAGCACTGTGGGTGCATTTGTGACGCTCAAGGTCACGTTACGTAACCCGACGCGGCGTATGTGCCGCCATCTTTCTTTTACCTCGCATATTTCTAATTACTTCGTCAGTGTCTCATTCCTCCGCATTTCCGCACGGATTTGATGCGCATATTGCGCAATGCCACCGATCCTCTTCTCATTTCATAAGTGAGTTTTATTCAATTATTCTACATTATACTGTCACCATGGATGCAGCTTCTACTTCTTCTACTAATGCTATTGTTTCTATTAACTTAACTAATCCCAAAGAATTTCTTTCTGCACCAGGGGAACCAATTGTTAAATGGCTTGAGTGGAAAGATTATTTCCTAAATTACATTGCAACTCAAGAAGACAATGTGGGTATTTTATCTCCTGAGAGGAAGAAAAGGATTTTGCTTCATTGTTTAGGATCCGAAGGTTTAAGGGTTTATAACCAGATGCAAAAACCAGAAAGAGCTGGTGACATTGATGTGTTTAAAGCAGCAATTCTTGACATTACTGAACACTACTCTCCCACAGTATGTATTGGAGTCACCAGACGTGCCTTCTTTAAAAGAAAGCAACTCCAGCACGAATCCGTGGAAGAATATGTCTCTGCTTTAAAGATTTTAGCTGCGCCTTGTAAATTTGGTGCATTACACAATGAGTTCTTAAGAGATCAAGTTGTGGTTTGTACAAAAAACAAAGGGATACAAGATAGATTGTGGATTGAAGGTGACTCAAGTCTAAAAGATGTCATTACATTAGTCAAGAAAGCTGAACTTTCTGAAAGGAGCTCCAAGGCTTTATCTGATCAGAATGAACCATCCAATTCAGTCAACAACATTATCGATTCCAAGAAAGGAAAAGAAAGTTAGAAAAAGTCTGGTTTTACTCAAAACAAAGCTTTTAATCCTAGAAACTCTTTCAAACCTAGATTCAACCAATTTGATTCTGCTTCATTCGCGTGTTATCGTTGTGGTAGTAAGTCCCACAATGCTGGTTTTGAAAAGTGCCCAGCTAGGTCAACCAAATGGTCTAACTGTGGAATTGTTGGACATTTTGCGAAATCCTGCAGAAGGAAAGATTTACAAAAACCCAAAGTCACGTGTCTTAATGAAACTGACTCTGATTCATCTTCTTGTGACTCTAATGACCAACATGATCAATATGCTTCTGCACATAGAAAATGTAATGTTGTCCTTAATGTTATTTGCACTGATAGAAGTAAACCCTTGTGTATAGTTAAATTTGGTGGTATTCCCTTACAGGTTGCTGCAGATTCTGGCTCACCTTTCACCATCATTGCTAAAAGTGTGTGGGATGCCAATTTAGTCGGTGCGCTCGGTCCACACCTAGAGCCCGCTGATGTATTACCTGAAAGTTTTACGGGCGATAAAATTGATTTATTAGGATTTCGGTCCTTGGTTTTTAACTTTAAAAATCGCTCTGCTGTTTGCAAATTGTACATAGCATCCGAAGGCCCATCTGTTTTGGGCTGGAAGGATCAGAGAGCATTACATATAATTCTCGACCCTAACAGTCCAGAACAAGTCCTGGTGGCGTGTGAAAGCGAGAGCACCAAGAATTGGGCTCTTAAAGATCTTCCTAATGTTTTTTCAGGGAAAATTGGTAAGCTTGAAGGATTTTCTCATCGGATCAGACTTAAAACTAATGCTGTACCTAGAATACACAAGGTGAGGAATATTCCCGTAATTGTGAGGGATGAAGTTAAGAAAGAACTACTCAAATTACAAGATAATGGTATTATTGAACCTGTGGAGGCATCCGAATGGATTTCTCCATTGGTTGTAGCAAGATGTGCCAATGGGAAAATTCGTCTCTGTGTTGATTTAAGAAGTCTAAATGAAAGCATAATTGTAGACCAATTTCCTTTACCTAGGATTGATGAAATGTTATCTCTTACCCGTGGTTATAAATGTTTCTCCACCATCGACCTGTCGTCGGCCTATCACCAAATTACTTTACATCACTCTAGCCGCAGTTTAACAACTTTTTGCACGCCTTTTGGTTGTTTTCGTTTTAAACGAATGCCTTTTGGATTAGCCTCTGCGGCTGCGGTTTTTCAGAGATTAATGTCCCAACTTTTTGGTGATATGCCTGGTATTACCTTTTTCCAGGACGACATTCTCATTATGGGCCGAGATTCCCAACAACATGATTCTAGACTTAAAAAAGTGCTACATGTCCTTGATAGTCAGAAAAAAAGGAGTTAGGCCCATGGGGCAAGGCACAGGCAGGGCCGTTTATATATACTTGAAAAAAGAATGAGCCTGTACCTTGCGTTCTTTGTTTAGTATACAATTTCACTAAATAGTCAAACCCATCGATTTCAGTTTGAGCAGGTATTTTATTTTAACCTTTTTATTTTCACTAGATTCTTATTTTTGCTGGAACCAGCAAAAAATAAGAATCTGGTGAAAATAAAAGGTTAAAATAAAATACCTGCTCAAACTGAAATCGATGGGTTTGACTATTTAGTGAAATTGTATACTAAACAAAGAACGCAAGGTACAGGCTCATTCTTTTTTGAAGTACATGTCCTTGATAAGCATGGTCTTACTGCTGAAGTATCCAAGTGTACATTTTCAGAGAATAAAGTGATCTATTTGGGTCACGAAATTAGTGAATTTGGTATCAGACCCAAAACGAAACTTGTTAGAGCAATATTAGATGCCCCTGCCCCCAAATCTAAGGATGAATTGAGATCATTTTTGGGTCTGGCTGAGTTTTACTCAAAATTCGTTAACAATTTTTCAGAGAAAATTCATGCCATGAGAAATTTGCTTAAAAATAAAGTTTCCTTTCCATGGTCTGATGAATGCCAACAGGCCTTTCTTTTAATCAAAAAGGCTATTTGTGGTGCTCCCAATCTCCATGGTTTTGATCCTTTTGCTCCCACGTTTGTAACTACTGATGCAAGTTCCAATGGTCTTGGTGCTGTTTTAACCCAAATTTCTGAATCAAAAAAGAAGTTGTTATTGCATTTGCATCAAGGTCTCTTACACCCACAGAAGAGAAGTATTCTGTGATTGAAAGAGAGACCTTAGCAGTTGTGTGGAGTTTGGAACATTTTAGAAAATTTCTGTGGGGCAAGAGATTCAGGGGTCGATTCCGATCCCGGTCGGAGGCGCACCTAATACCATTCGGCCGGGAAAAAAGCCAGGCGAATGCCTGTTTCCCGACCGATTCGCACATACGTCCGAACGAGCAAGTACGATGCGCACAACTGCCCAAATCCCGACCCAGTCGTACTCACCCAATACAGGTCCAATTCTCCGACCGATGCGGATACGGAAACGCAGAATCGAGTCGCACGAAAGCCAAAATGCAGCCCCGTCCGGCCGGACAAGTACGATGCGCTTTCCGTACGCGCCGAACCCGTCGCTACGCACGGCACGTCAAAGCATACGGGAGAGGCGCACATAAGCTCCGATTCGCGCCACAAGACGATCCACGGCTACGAGACGAACACGCCAGCGACGAGGATGAGGCGAAGCAAAGAGAAAGACGAACGAGACGAACCAACCATGAATCCCATCGTGCCGATCCTACCAATATTCTACATCTATTACCGGAACAGGCACGGACGCGTATGGCGCAGAAGGTAAGTCAGACACCAACCACAAAAACAAACTACACGTACCCGACATATCACACACACACAGAGGGATGCAGAAATTACTTACACCAGCAACAGCAGCACCATAGGGGCGGGATGGCCATCACCAATGCCACATATACACATAGGGGCCTGGATGCCAACAACTAACACCACCCCTACCCAGGGGTGCTAGATGCCTGTCACTACTACCACCTCTACCCATGGGGGGCAGGATGCCTGTCACTACTACCACCTCTACCCATGGGGGGCTGGATGCCTGTCACTACTACCACCTCTACCCATGGGGGGCTGGATGCCCACCACCACTACCACCCCTACTCAGGGGGTGCCAGATGCCTACCACTACTACCACCTCTACCCATGGGGGGCAGGATGCCTGTCACTACTACAACCTCTACCCATGGGGGGCTGAATGCCAGTCACTACTACCACCTCTACCCATGGGGGGCTGGATGCCTACCACTACTACCACCTCTACGCATGGGGGGCTGGATGCCTACCACTACTACCACCTCTACCCATGGGGGGCTGGATGCCTACCACTACTACCACCTCTACCCATGGGGGGCTGGATGCCTACCACTACTACCACCTCTACCCATGGGGGGCTGGATGCCTGTCACTACTACCACCTCTACCCATGGGGGCTGGATGCCTACCACTACTACCACCCCTACTCAGGGGGTGCCAGATGCCTACCACTACTACCACCTCTACCCATGGGGGCTGGATGCCTGTCACTACTACCACCTCTACCCATAGGGGGCTGGATGCCTACCACTACTACCACCTCTACCCATGGGGGGCTGGATGCCTACCACTACTACCACCTCTACCCATGGGGGCTGGATGCCTACCACTACTACCACCTCTACCCATGGGGGGCTGGATGCCTGTCACTACTACCACCTCTACCCATGGGGGGCTGGATGCCTACCACTACTACCACCCCTACTCAGGGGGTGCCAGATGCCTACCACTACTACCACCTCTACCCATGGGGGGTGGATGCCTGTCACTACTACCACCTCTACCCATGGGGGGCTGGATGCCTACCACTACTACCACCTTGGATGCCTACCACCACTACCACCCCTACTCAGGGGGTGCCAGATGCCTATCACTACTACCACCTCTACCCATGGGGGGCAGGATGCCTGTCACTACTACCACCTCTACCCATGGGGGGCTGGATGCCTACCACTACTACCACCTCTACCCATGGGGGTTGGATGCCTACCACCACTACCACCCCTACTCAGGGGGTGCCAGATGCCTACCACTACTACTACCTCTACCCATGGGGGGCTGGATGCCTACCACTACCACCACCTCTACCCATGGGGGGCTGGATGCCTACCACTACTACCACCTCTACCCATGGGGGTTGGATGCCTACCACTACTACCACCTCTACCCATGGGGGGCTGGATGCCTACCACCACTACCACCCCTACTCAGGGGGTGCCAGATGCCCACCACCACTACCACCCCTACTCAGGGGTGCCAGATGCCTACCACTACTACCACCTCTACCCATGGGGGGCAGGATGCCTGTCACTAATACCACCTCTACCCATGGGGGGCTGGATGCCTACCACTACTACCACCTCTACCCATGGGGGCTGGATGCCTACCACTACTACCACCTCTACCCATGGGGGGCTGGATGCCTACCACTACTACCACCTCTACCCATGGGGGCTGGATGCCTACCACTACTACCACCCCTACTCAGGGGTGCCAGATGCCTACCACTACTACCACCTCTACCCATGGGGGGCTGGATGCCTACCACTACTACCACCTCTACCCATGGGGGGCTGGATGCCTGTCACTACTACCACCTCTACCCATGGGGGCTGGATGCCTACCACTACTACCACCTCTACCCATGGGGGGCTGGATGCCCACCACCACTACCACCCCTACTCAGGGGGTGCCAGATGCCTACCACTACTACCACCTCTACCATGGGGGGCAGGATGCCTGTCACTACTACCACCTCTACCCATGGGGGGCTGGATGCCTGTCACTACTACCACCTCTACCCATGGGTGCCAGATGCCTACCACTACTACCACCTCTACCCATGGGGGGCTGGATGCCCACCACCACTACCACCCCTACTCAGGGGGTGCCAGATGCCTACCACTACTACCACCTCTACCCATGGGGGGCAGGATGCCTGTCACTACTACCACCTCTACCCATGGGGGGCTGGATGCCTGTCACTACTACCACCTCTACCCATGGGGGCTGGATGCCTACCACTACTACCACCTCTACCCATGGGGGCTGGATGCCTACCACTACTACCACCTCTGCCCATGGGGGGCTGGATGCCTACCACTAATACCACCTCTACCCATGGGGGGCTGGATGCCTACCACTACTACCACCTCTACCCATGGGGGGCTGGATGCCTGTCACTACTACCACCTCTACCCATGGGGGGCTGGATACCTACCACTACTACCACCCCTACTCAGGGGGTGCCAGATGCCTACCACTACTACCACCTCTACCCATGGGGGGCTGGATGCCTGTCACTACTACCACCTCTACCCATGGGGGGCTGGATGCCTACCACTACTACCACCTCTACCCATGGGGGGCTGGATGCCTACCACTACTACCACCTCTACCCATGGGGGGATGGATGCCTACCACTACTACCACCTCTACCCATGGGGGGCTGGATGCCTACCACCACTACCACCCCTACTCAGGGGGTGCCAGATGCCTACCACTACTACCACCTCTACCCATGGGTGCCAGATGCCTACCACTACTACCACCTCTACCCATGGGGGGCTGGATGCCTACCACTACTACCACCTCTACCCATGGGGGGCTGGATGCCTACCACCACTACCACCCCTACTCAGGGGTGCCAGATGCCTACCACTACTACCACCTCTACCCATGGGGGGCAGGATGCCTGTCACTACTACCACCTCTACCCATGGGGGCTGGATGCCTACCACCACTACCACCCCTACTCAGGGGGTGCCAGATGCCTACCACTACTACCACCTCTACCCATGGGGGGCTGGATGCCTACCACTACCACCACCTCTACCCATGGGGGGCTGGATGCCTACCACTACTACCACCTCTACCCACGGGGGCTGGATGCCTACCACTACTACCACCTCTACCCATGGGGGCTGGATGCCTACCACCACTACCACCCCTACTCAGGGGGTGCCAGATGCCCACCACCACTACCACCCCTACTCAGGGGGTGCCAGATGCCTACCACTACTACCACCTCTACCCATGGGGGGCAGGATGCCTGTCACTACTACCACCTCTACCCATGGGGGGCTGGATGCCTACCACTACTACCACCTCTACCCATGGGGAGCTGGATGCCTACCACTACTACCACCTCTACCCATGGGGGGCTGGATGCCTGTCACTACTACCACCTCTACCCATGGGGGCTGGATGCCTACCACTACTACCACCTCTACCCATGGGGGCTGGATGCCTACCACTACTACCACCTCTACCCATGGGGGGCTGGATGCCTACCACTACTACCACCTCTACCCATGGGGGGCTGGATGCCTACCACTACTACCACCCCTACTCAGGGGGTGCCAGATGCTACCACTACTACCACCTCTACCCATGGGGGGCTGGATGACTACCACTACTACCACCTCTGCCCATGGGGGGCTGGATGCCTGTCACTACTACCACCTCGACCCATGGGGGGCTGGATGCCTACCACTACTACCACCTCTACCCATGGGGGGCTGGATGCCCACCACCACTACCACCCCTACTCAGGGGGTGCCAGATGCCTACCACTACTACCACCTCTACCCATGGGGGGCAGGATGCCTGTCACTACTACCACCTCTACCCATGGGGGGCTGGATGCCTGTCACTACTACCACCTCTACCCATGGGTGCCAGATGCCTACCACTACTACCACCTCTACCCATGGGGGGCTGGATGCCTACCACTACTACCACCTCTACCCATGGGGGGCAGGATACCTACCACCAACAACACCCCCACTCACAGGATGGCTAATGCATGACACAACAAGCACACACCAACATAAGGAATGCAACAAAAAGACATCCCCCCCAACACCATGACAAGCGTGTGTAGACTGTGTCAAATGCCTACAACACTGAACATGACTTTGAACATACAATGTGACCCCCTATCACATGTGTCACACATAAATGTGTGTGGCCCCCACAATGCAAGCAAACCATGACCACTGTGGCAATTGGGTCCAACCCCCATCATCACAGTGACTAAAAGGTAAGTGTGGGGTCCATAGCTGAAGCACATTTTGAACATTGTGGCAATGGGGTCCAACCCCCATCATCACAGTGACCAAAAGGTAAGTGTGGGGTCCATAGCTAAAGCACATGTTGCACATTGTGGCAATGGGGTCTAAACCCCCATCATCACAGTGACCAAAAGGTAAGTGTGGGGTCCATAGCTGAAGCACATTTTGCACATTGTGGCAATGGGGTCTAAACCCCCATCATCACAGTGACCAAAAGGTAAGTGTGGGGTCCATAGCTGAAGCACATTTTGAACATTGTGGCAATGGGGTCTAAACCCCCATCATCACAGTGACCAAAAGGTAAGTGTGGGGTCCATAGCTGAAGCACAATTTGAACATTGTGGCAATGGGGTCCAACCCCCATCATCACAGTGACCAAAATGTAAGTGTTGACATTGAAAAAGCTGCAACTGCCAAACTGTATGGATGATTCCTGGTCACAGAACAACAAACACATCAGTGGCAAAGTAGTGCTTGTGTCCCATAGCAACATAGATTGTGTGAGGCAAACAGTGCAGTGCAAATAAGACATACCTTTGGCCATGTGCAGACAAACATCACCCATGGGGGCTGACACTGTCAACATCCATCAATGACACAATGACAGAAGTGACCATCATAATGCAGACCCACATATTTGCACCAATGGGCACACAAATGTAGATATCCTGTGGAGACTGTAGATGTGAGGTGAACAAATAACATACCATGGCAGCAATGGGACACACAAACAATGATCATTGTGCTGACTGATGACCTAGGAGTCCCAGGGACAGCAGGTGAAACCCACCAAACAACATACAGCCAATAGCACACTAAAGATATGCCAATGCAGTGGTGCAGATGCACAAACAGGCAGACCCACACTGCACATCAAACACAACAGGTGAGGGGGGGGTGCCAGTGTCCCCAGGCAACCACACAACACATGCTGAGGCCTGAATACCAATTACACAGATGCATATACAGTGCCACACAAAAGTAACTCATGGATCCAAATCCCCTATGTGGGCAATCAGGCATTGTTAGATGAGAGGGAGCACAAATTACACATGTCACACAAGCTTGTAGGAACAGCAACTAACACAGCAAGAGACAGACCCACCACAGCACTACCCCCAGGGACCCCATATTGTGCTGACACTAGCCTGCATGATAATCCCACTGTGATGACAATGTTAGATGTCGTTCACACTGTGAACCCCAGCCATGTGTCCTGAGCAACTAACTACCATCACACCTACACATGCTCCAATCAATCAGCACGGCCTGCCAGCCAAGGCCAATATGGAGGTAGGGGTCTGGCCGTGCAACAACTCACTTTTGCACACACTCAACAACGCACACCCTGATCTCCACCAATGTGCAGCAGTGAAGCTCACATGGACTGGTGAAATTGCACATGCACCCATGACAATACCAGGGGTGGTGGTGGGAACCAAGGTGCAGAAACCCATCACACATGGCCAGTCAACAAGACTTGTCAATGTCTGACACACAGCACAGTATGCTGTACATGGGCATGATGTGAAATCCACCACAATCAATGGGATCCTGGCCATAGTCACACACCAATGAAGAAGCCAAGATGACACACGAAGAACACACGTACACAACTACTAACATTGCATCTCTGACCCTGAGGAGTGGCAGCAGTCACACACACAACGTGTCACAATCACTGTAAGCTAACACAAACTGTAAATCACATTACTCGTGTAAACAACAAGTGCCAAGGGAATCCTGAATGTGTCCCATCTGCGTTTGCCCACATCCCCAGCACTGACAACAAAGACAACCTGGGATGACAACCTCATGAACATTAGTTTGCCATGCACCCACATCACAGAGAAACCAGGTCCAAGATGCTGGATGAACACAGAACAACTCAGTAAGCATCACAAACAGGAACATCCCTAGGGACACAGCCTGTGTAGGAAAAGGGAAGGGAACACGCACAGACATGCTTACACAACACAGGCCCACGCAATGTCACCAGATTACACACTGCCATGAGGGCACACCACTCCTGTGGAAGGTCCGCTGTGCCAAACCTTGTCTGTGCACGACCCAAACATGTCAGCAGAACACTCCGTCAGTGAGTCAACAACCACAACTCACAGACGGCTATGCTCACATCAGCCTGGGTACGGGGGTGTCACGTCAGTCATCTGCACACACACCAAACACGTGTCAAGCAAGTTGCACTGTATACACAGATGAGTCCTTCGACATTGATGTGCAAAACTGCATGTCCAGTGGAGCTGGGCACACAGTCAGGGAAATCGGAACATTGAACAGTGGTAAGCCCACCAGATGTGCATCAGTGTAAGACAAAGATGTTCATTTACAAATGCAAAAAGGACATCCCTGTGTCAAATGCTGAACATTACACCCTCAGACTGTAGCAAAGGATGCCATAGATCCAGAATACAACAGGACACATATCCCATGGACCACATGGAGTCCATCACTGCAACACTTCATCGTCCTGATGTGAACACTATTACAACTGCAAATGCAGGATGCTACTCATCCACATCATGTACATCAAAAGAAAACCCAAAAGTAAACAAAAAGAGGCTTTATTCAGCAAATGTCAGGGTAAAAACGGAAGTCCAAAAGAAACTAAGGCCAATGGCCAGTCCAAAATCACAGTACCAACGGGGTGAGAAGTGACAACTGGTCACACATTGCTTGCCTGCACTGGTACGGTTGGGGGACATCACCCTTGGAGGGGCATACAAGGGGCAGGCCAGGCACCGCAGGGACAGGATCAGGGGATGGCAGAGTGAGGCAGTGAAGGGGTGGTGGGTGCAGGAGTGTCACCGGCAACTGCAGTGGAGGTGTCTGACTCAGGGGGGGCCGACACCACTGTGGTACACAAGTCAGTTGGTGTGGGTGCCGCAACCACTGCAGTGGGCTGGACTGATGTAGTGGACTGGGTACCCACTGCAGTGCCCGAGTCAGACGTGGTGGTTGTGGACTCCACTGCAGTGCATGACTCCAAGGGAGTGGAAGGGTGGGCAGATGAGGTGGGCAGGACAGAGGGGGAGGACCCGGTCCCCACAACAGTGCCACTAACAGGCAGAGCGTCTGGGTTGGGGGTGGAAGAGCAAGTGGCAGGGGGGGAGGGCCTAAGCAGTCTGGGGATGCAGTATCGGTGTGTGGGGGAACCTGGGGCAGGGTGTGGTGGGGGAACCTGTGCAGTGGTGGCCTGGGGGATGGAGGAGAGAGACTGGGCGCTGGAGCTGCATGGTGGTGGTGGTGGGGTCTTGCTCTTCCTGCTCCAGGGGGACTTCCGAATGGGCTCCTGTGTCTGCCTGCGCCTAGGGGAGGGTGTCCGGGGGCGAGGGGCACTCCTCTCTGTGTGGGTGGACTTCCTCTTCCCCTGGTGTGCTGGGTCAGCAGGAATGGTGGGGAAGAGGCCGAGGTCACTCAGGAAGACCTGCTGTGTAGGTGGGGTAGCAGGCAAGGGAAGGGGTCTTGGAGGGAGAGGATTTGGAGGACTGCGGAGTGAATGTGGATGCCTGTGTGTGTGTGTGTTCCACATCCCCTGTGTCTGTGGTATCAGTCCCCTGAGGATGCTTGTGTGCACGTCTTGCCTTACTCTTGGGTGTGTCTGTGCTGCTCGCGTCTGTGTGTTTGGATGACTGTGCAGGTGTGCATGTGCTTTGGACATGTAGGGGGCAGGAAGTGTGGATGGGGCAGAGGTGGGAGGGGTGAGGGACTGTTGGAGGAGGGACACTGCTGCCATCAGGGAGGAGTCCATGGACCTATTGCTCCTCTGTAGGGCAGACATACCCGTCGAGATGCACTCCATGAACAACACCAGCTGTGTCAACAGAGTGGTGTGTGCATGGAGGACACTCAGCATTGCTGTGCCCTACATGGAGCTGCTGAAGGAGGTACACAGACTCCTCACTCAGGGCAGCAGGGGACACAGGGGCAGGGGGTGCGGTGCCTGGCACGAAGGAGACCCGCTCCCAAGCACGGGAGCCTCCATGGACCTCAGGAATGGGAGCCGATGGGAGGGCGGTGGTGGTGGTGGTGGTGGCGGGGCCAGACAGACTAGCTGGCCTTTGGTGGCTGCCGAGACCCGCCTCTACAAGGGAGTCATCCTCCGAGCTGCTGTGGTCCCCAGCTGAGGTGGATGGTGCTGAGGACTCCTCGGTGTGGCTCCCCTCGCCCTCCGTGCCACTGGGTCCCTCTGACCACTTGTCCGATGCTGACCCAGTCTGGCTCCGCTGCTCCTCCTGGTCCGTGGAGCTGTCCCCTCCTGTGGCCGTGGATGTATCTGCAAACAATTAGGGAAACAGACAAACATCAGTCACCTGCACTGACCGCACACACCACAGTAAGTACAGCACATTACAGAGCAAGCCCTGGCATCCTTAGTTGGACATTGCCTAAAGTCCTCACACAGATTCAGGGAAGCCAATTGTCAGTCTGATGGTCAACCATGGGACTCACACCCCTCCTGCCCTTGCACCCATCTGTCTGGTGCCTGTCTGATGGTAAGACCCCAGTGTGGACACATGCACCACCTACACAGTTGTTGGACATTGCAGGGAACACAGTGAAGCATGTGAACATGCACACATCACATCTCTTGCCACTGAGTCAGTGCAGGTGTCCGGATAAAGGGATGGCCAGATTCTAATTAGAAATGCATGTGATGCATACCAGCACCAGACACCATGATGCACCCATGTCCAGATAGTCAATGCCACAATGGGGTGCATGTTGCACATGTCACTCCCCTGCAGGATCAGTCCCAGGAAGTTGAATGCCATGACACAGTAATGCGTGCAAAGTCATACATTACTGTCTCAAGTCACATGGCCATGGCAGCCAGACAACAACAGTCTGCACTGTGTCACAATCCGAGGGCATGGGGAATGCAAGTTATGTGACTGACAAGTGCACATGTCCATCCCCCAAAAACCACATCATCTGTACTACTATTTGTCCACATCATACCAACTGGACATATGGGGGACATGAAACACAACTCTCTGAACATGAGCACCTCACAGTGTGCTGTGAATGAAAATACAGCTGCCTGAAAGTCACAGTCGCAAACACCTGTGTGCACAGTCAAGTGATCAGACACCTATAAGTCACAGAAGTATCGTCTATCATAGTCACATCTGAGATGGCATGCTGAGCCCCAAACGATGAACATACCAGTAGTCCTGACAACGAAGACACAGCACAATGAGACAGAGGCAGACACCTGAGGGTACATTTCACTGATCACAACATGCCAGATGATACACGGGAGTGGGAGTACAGAGTGTATTGTATGCACTGGAGTAGGCATGACTGTCCAGCTCCACCTGTAAGAGGGATGAGTCCTGGACAGTAGGCAGGTAGCTAAGCATGTGTGACACACTCGATACACATACTTCTGAGGCCCAAATATTGTTCCCACCAGCAGCATGGGTGTGTGCCACATTCCCCAGGGACATGTGGTGAGTCAGAGCAGCAAGCGGACCACATATCAAAGTTACATGCAGATCACATGTCAGAACTTAGGCATTGTGTAAGCAATTGACCCACCCATGAATCGCACAACATAGTCACAGGAACAAATGCTGTCCCCCACCTTGAGCAAAGCAAATTGCAATGACACAGTCCCCAAATGATACAATTTCCTGACTATAAGGGCCACACATATGCGTATCAGAGGAGAAGTGGGCATGTAACAAATGAGGGACATGGGTCCTGGACCACATGACTGATGTACTGTGGAAGTTTAACCAGGCCAGAGGAGGGCACATTGCATGGCAGACAAAGTGCACAGTGCAGTCATGGACTCACCCCCTCCTTGCTGCTGTCTGTCCTCCAGCTGCCCATCCAGGTCAGGGAAGACCACCGCCAGGATCCGGAGCATGTGGGGGGTCAGGGTCCGGTGTCCGCCCCTCCTGCGAGGAGGCGACAGCTTCAGCTGGACCCTTGCGATCCTCCGGGTCCAGCCACGAAGGTCCTACCACCTCTTTTGGCAGTTGCGGATCCTGCGCCTGTAGACCCCCACGGATCTTACTTTCCGGGCGATGGTCAGCCAGATGTCCTGCTTCTGGTGGGCATCAACCTGTGAGGATGACAAAGTGAAAAGGCCATTACTACACAAGCAACATATACGTGCATCACACAGTTGGATATACATGTCTCAATTACAGGGGCATATGATGTACACAGGCAGTGCAACAATGGCTATGAACAGTTTGCCAGCAGTCACTACATGGTATCATTGCATGGGAAGTAAACCTAGTTGGAATGCACTGTTACTGCACTGTACCAGTTCAGTGCATGTAACTACACACTTTGGGGTGTGACAACTACTCAGTGGGCATGCTAGCCAGTGGTGTGCACAGTGAAAGTCCTGCTAGTCAGACAACATGCACAATTAGTGATGCAGTGGACAGCACACTCACCTGCTCCCCTGGTTTCCCATACAGCTTGCTGTACTGTGGAAGGAGGCTGTCCAGCAGGGCCTGGTTCTCCTCAAGGCTGAAGGCTGGGGCTCTCTCCACAGTACGTGCCATTGCAGGAGCCAGAGGATGCATAAACAGCAGCAGTGTTGGTGGCAGATGTCGTCCTGGAGCATGTAGTGCAGGCAAGTGAGCTCTCAGGGGAACAGCCAGCATTATATGTGTGCTGCAGAGGCAGATACTGTCCCATGTGTCCAAAGTGATAGGTCCAAGTCTTTTGCATCTTCTAAATCTGACCAATCCATGGTATAGCAGCACTAATACACGCCCACAGCATCCTTCAAATCTTCAACTTCATGACACCCATGATTTTGCAACATTGTTGTGGCTGGCCAACTGAATTCACTGCATCAGACTCGTTGGAGCTTCGAAAACGCGTCCGTTGCCATGCCAGGCCCCAGCCAATGTGTGCGCTCCGATCGGTCCATTGCTGTACAACGCGTACCCGGGATACAACGCGTACCCGCTCACATTGAATGCAATGGGCCGGCCGGGCACACCGATCGGTCCATTGCAGTTCAACGCGTACCCGGGATACAACGCGTACAGGCTCACATTGAATGCAATGGGCCGGCCGGGCACACCGATCGGTCCATTGCAGTTCAACGCGTACCCGGGATACAACGCGTACCCGCTCACATTGAATGCAATGGGCCGGCCGGGCACACCGATCGGTCCATTGCAGTTCAATGCGTACCCACGATACAACGCGTACCCGCTCACATTGAATGAAATGGGCCGGCCGGGCACACCGATCGGTCCATTGCAGTTCAACGCGTACCCGGGATACAACGCGTACCCGCTCACATTGAATGCAATGGGCCGGCCGGGCACACCGATCGGTCCATTGCAGTTCAACGCGTACCCGCGATACAACGCGTACCCGCTCACATTGAATGCAATGAGCCGGCCGGGCACACCGATCGGTCCACTGCTCTACAACGCGTACCCGGGATACAACGCATACCCGCTCACATTGAATGCAATGGGCCGGCCGGGCACACCGATCGGTCCATTGCAGTTCAACGAGTACCCGCGATACAACGCGTACCCGCTCACATTGAATGCAATGAGCCGGCCGGGCACACCGATCGGTCCATTGCTCTACAACGCGTACCCGGGATACAACGCATACCCGCTCACATTGAATGCAATGGGCCGGCCGGGCACACCGATCGGTCCATTGCAGTTCAACGCGTACCCGCGATACAACGCGTACCCGCTCACATTGAATGCAATGGGCCCGCCGGGCACACCGATCGGTCCATTGCTCCACAACGCGTACCCGGGATACAACGCGTACCCGCTCACATTGAATGCAATGGCCAATGTGTGCGCACCGATCGGTCCATTGCTGTACAACGCGTACCCGCTCACATCGTATGCAATGGCCAATGTGTGCGCACCGATCGGTCCATTGCTGTACAACGCGTCCCTGTACAAGTCACTGGCATATGTTACCATGCCTGTCACAGGTGAACATATGCCAGCCACATATACTTTCCAGGGAGTGAGGGGCACACCTACAACACCACAGCCTGTCCACACTGTATCGTAAGGCATGTAAGGCTGCATTACATGTTCCGTGTATGGGGGTCAACATGTTGTTTTTTGGGTGGCACTTGGGGGCAGCCACTCCCAGGCTGTGCACGTGTTCATGGGGACAGAATCCTTGGTGTGTTGTGCACATGAACACTGTGGTGTGCAACTGTTCATTTCAGGGCATGTGGCATGGTCACATTTCACGGTTGTGTATGTGTATGTCATGTCACATACCCCCTGAGTCCCATGTGGGACGGTATGTACGTCCCAGGGTGACCCATTGCCACAATTGTGATGGCCCTCCACAGTCTGTGTGCATGTCGTGTTTACAATGTCTCTGATTTCATGTGCACAATGGGAGACAGTCTCCACATCCACGTTGTTTGTGCATGGACTTTGATGTTGTGCGTGTGTGTGTGTCACTGACGTCCATGTCTGTCCTGCCGAGGCAACAGGGACCACTACCTGTGGGGGTCATGGTTGTTTAGCTGTGGTGTATTCATGATGCACCATGTCATGCCAGTGTCCATGTGTCAATACAGGGTCCCTGGGAATCTACCTGTCGATGAGCTGTGATGCCTGGGGCACATCTGTCCTCACATGTCACTGTGGTGTGTGTTTGGAACGTGACAGCAGTACATGGGTACTGTGACACAGCCTAATGATATCCCATAGCACAACCTGGGACTTGTTGAGGACACATGTTGAACTGTGATGTTAGATGTTAGCCATGTAGGTGCCATACATGTCCTTACGGAACGGCACACGCATCATGTACTTGTGTCTCATAATGATGTATCATGTGATATTGAGTCTGGTCTATGCCACATATGTGGGGTGACTGACAATCTTTCTTTCTTCACCTATGCACTGCAGGGCACCAGGTGTCCATCGGCCATTCCCTGACCTTGCAATGGTGGTTGAACGGGACTGCATCCGATGGTACCGCTTCACCAGGCCACTGATTGAGGAATTGACGGTGCGGTTGGCCCCACATTTGCAACCTGGCCGGACATACCCTACAGCGCTGACCCCTAAGGTGAAGATGATGGCAGCCCTACACTTCTTTGCCACCGGTACCTTTCAACACACTGTGGCGTCTGCTGGTGGGATGTCACAGACCATGTTCAGCCGTGTGCTCCGCGACGTTTTGGAGGCTATGTTGAGGTACCTGAACCAGTACATCTATTTCCCTAGACTTCAACAACTCACTGACGTGAAGAGTGACTTCTATGCCCTGGGGAGGATGCCGCATGTCATTGGCTCCATTGATGGGACACATGTGGCTTTGGTACCACCACAGGCCCAAGAGCAGGCATCCAGGAACCGCAAACACTACCATTCGGTCAATGCACTGGTGGTATGTCTTGCAGATATGAGCATCACACACGTCTGTGCCCGTTTCCCCGGTTCTGCACACAATGCCTACGTGATGAGGAGTAGTCGTATCCCGAGGATGATGTCACAGATGCGGAACCAGCGTGCCTGGCTTGTTGGTGTGTACTGACTTTGTACCATCGTGTATGTTCTGCAATGTAGTGTTCCACCCTCTTTTCCAACTCAGCTAATGTGCAATTGTCTGTATGTAGGTGACTCCGGATACCCCAACATCCTGTGGTTGCTGACGCCCCTCAGGAACCCTGTGACACCAGCCCAGATGCGCTACAATGAGGCACATGGTCGGACCAGGAGAGTGATTGAGCGGACATTTGGTCTCCTGAAGAGCCGCTTCCGCTGCCTAGATAAGACAGGAGGGGCCCTCCCATATGCCCCAGCAAAGGTGTGCAAGATTGTCATCGTCTGCTGCATGCTACACAACCTGGCAGTGCGGAAGGAGTTGCCTCTCATCCTGGATGACGATGACCAACATCCGCCACCTGTGGAGGATCCTGGGCTGGACCACGATGCCAGTGGTGATGATGATGATGAGGGTGATGTCCGCACACAGCTCATCACCAACTTCTTCAGCTGAATGTGAGTATCCAGGGATGTTATGTCAATGATGTGAGTTTGCATGATATGTGTTGGTGGTGCTCTGGTGCTGTTTGAGTGTGTCCATGTGCTACTTGACTGGATGCGTGCAGCAATGTGTCCTTACAGGTAGTCTGTACTCCACAACAGTGTTGACATGCTAACTTGGTCCTGGGTGGGTATCTTGTGACATGTATTGGGCATGAGTATTGCAGTTCTGTCCTGTTCTTCAGTGCTTTTGACTGTGTGTCATTTCTGTCCTTCACAGGGTACTTTCAGAGTTGTTTGGTCAACTGTGATCCCCCGACACCGTGAATCAACTTCCAGGGTGGTAGCTGTTGTTTCCCTACAGGTGATGTGCGCCACACCCATGGACTTCCTTTCTTCTACACTTGTTGACTGTGTGCCCACTGCCAGGTGGGATTACCTTGCATCTGTAGTGGTTACAACATGTTGCAAATGTGTAATAAACTTGTGCTTCACTTTGTGATGTGCGTTGTCTGTGGTCACACATCTGACTGACATTTGCTTCCTGCACCAGTGGGCTAGTTAACACAGACTGTGAATAGGTGTTGTGTCTGTGCATTGCACTGTATTTCCTGGCAACATCAGTGTAGGCGATGAGTCAGATGGCCCTGGTGTGTATGTGTTGTGTAGCCCGGGTGGTGTGTCTCCCTCATATGTGTCACGTCGCCATGACTCACATGCCGGTGTTGTACTTGCTGTAGCAGTTAGCATGCACAGTGTGTTATCTCACAGATCATCATCTCCACTTCAGAAACAACGTTGTAATCACAACAGAGGCAAGTATGGTGTATTAGTGAGTTTATTGACATACATGTGTGAGTATAGTGCACAGGATGGTGGGTGCTGTACATTGTGATTGTAATCCAAAGTTCCTAGATGATTTGGAAGTCCTGATAGCAGAAATGTCCTGAGTAAAGTCCACAGTCATCTGATACATTGGTCCAACTTGAGCTCCCCATGTCATGTGGGAGAGTTGTGTTGCATTCGACAGGGTGAAGAGTTTGCGCACAAAGGTGATTTTCCGGAACAGGTGTTGGCTTCCTGGGGGTTGTGCATGGCCATCAGCCTCTCAGTTGTCCTTCCTCGGACGACCCCTCTTCTTTGGGGGGGGACCCTCAAGTGCAGGCTGCTGCGGTGCAGGGGACTCTCCGCCAGAGTCATCCTCCTCCCTGTGGCAGTTGCAGTTGTTGCAGCACCAGATGTTGTGGGCACACAGGGAGGTGTTGACATGTTGGTGCACATCTGGCGGAGGCATTGTAATATGTCCCTATGCACCGCCGTCTGTTCTTGCAATGTGTCCCACTTGGACTCCATGCGGGACATGTGTAAGTCCAAGCGGGCATGATGGGCAGCCTGCTGCTGTTGAATGTCCCTGAGGATCCCCACTACCTGGCTGAACTCTCCGGTGCTAGTCTGGTACGCATCAGCTATGCGTACCAGTTGTGGGTCATCATGCATTCCAGACCCCAGTGCAAGCAGCGACCTATGTCTACCACCCCTCCCACCACCCCATGCGACATGTGAAGGACCTGCGTTGGCACGCACAGGTGACCCTGGGCCCCCTTGGGGGTTGTTGCTGGTGTTGGTGTCCGTAGCTCCACGTTGGGCCGGGGTCCGTGTGCTGTTGGTGGTGGTGGTCCTTGGTCTGTCCGTGTCGGCAGGGGTGGTCTGTGTGTTGGCAGTTGTTGGAGGGGTGGGTGCAGGGGGTGCAGCTGGTGGTCCTGCTGGTGCTGCATGATGACTCACTGCGGAGGTGCCAGGTAGGTCTTCGTCATCCGAGGTGGGCAGAGGCTGTTCCACACCAGTGAGCTCAGTGTCCCCCGGAGCCTGGGACAGGGACTCCTCAGCGTCTGCTGCTGTGTCCCCATCATCACCTGTATTTGGAAGAGACACACAATGTATGTAATGTTTCTTCAGGCATCAATGGTTCAAACACCTGACAGTTGTGACTGTACCTCTGGATGCGGGCCTGTACATAGCATTGTCCTAAGTTGTCACAGTCAGCTGTTGATATTGGTGTAGCGCATTGTCCTGACAACATGAAGCATTTCAATGTGAATGTTGAGGTGTGTGCATAGCCAGCATTGGTGGTATTTGGTTGACATCCGGACATCCTTCTCCCTCCAGCTCAGTTAGCCCACCATGAAGCATGCCACCCTTGCAGTGGGTGCAGGTTGACTCTCAGGATGTCAGTCAGTGGTGTCCTGCTGTTGGTTGGTGGCCAGTTCCCAGCATGGCCTTGTGCTCCCCACAACAGAGCAGCAGTGTCAGACATCTTTGATGGGGCTTTCCACTCTCTGTGAGGTGTGCATGCTTCAGTGTGAGCTTGCTGGGCCATGTGGGGGGATGTTGAGCTGTGACTACCACTCCCATCATGCTATTGCCTCCACCCCCTTCCCAGCATGCCCATACTTCCTTCCTTTTGAGTGTACTTCACTGTGTGTGGGTGTGACAGCAATGGCAAGATGGCTGACAGCTGTTGGTTGGTGGCCAGTTCCCAGCATGGCCTTGTGCTCCCCACAACAGAGCAGCAGTGTCAGACATCTTTGATGGGGCTTTCCACTCTCTGTGAGGTGTGCATGCTTCAGTGTGAGCTTGCTGGGCCATGTGGGGGGATGTTGAGCTGTGACTACCACTCCCATCATGCTATTGCCTCCACCCCCTTCCCAGCATGCCCATACTTCCTTCCTTTTGAGTGTACTTCACTGTGTGTGGGTGTGACAGCAATGGCAAGATGGCTGACAAAGGTGTCCTGCTGTTGGTTGGTGGCCAGTTCCCAGCATTGCCTTGTGCTCCCCACAACAGAACAGCAGTGTCAGACATCTTTGATGGGGCTTTCCACTCTCTGTGAGGTGTGCATGCTTCAGTGTGAGCTTGCTGGGCCATGTGGGGGGGATGTTGAGCTGTGACTACCACTCCCATCATGCTATTGCCTCCACCCCCTTCCCAGCATGCCCATACTTCCTTCCTTTTGAGTGTACTTCACTGTGTGTGGGTGTGACAGCAATGGCAAGATGGCTGTCAGTGGTGTCCTGCTGTTGGTTGGTGGCCAGTTCCCAGCATGGCCTTGTGCTCCCCACAACAGAGCAGCAGTGTCAGACATCTTTGATGGGGCTTTCCACTCTCTGTGAGGTGTGCATGCTTCAGTGTGAGCTTGCTGGGCCATGTGGGGGGGTGTTGAGCTGTGACTACCACTCCCATCATGCTATTGCCTCCACCCCCCTTCCCAGCATGCCCATACTTCCTTCCTTTTGAGTGTACTTCACTGTGTGTGGGTCTGACAGCAATGGCAAGATGGCTGACAGTGGTGTCCTGCTGCTGGTTGATGGCCAGTTCCCAGTATGGCCTTGTGCTCCCCACAACAGAGCAGCAGTGTCAGACATCTTTGATGGGGCTTTCCACTCTCTGTGAGGTGTGCATGCTTCAGTGTGAGCTTGCTGGGCCATGTGGGGGGGGATGTTGAGCTGTGACTACCACTCCCATCATGCTATTGCCTCCACTCCCCTTCCCAGCATGCCCATAATTCCTTCCTTTTGAGTGTACTTCACTGTGTGTGGGTTGTGACAGCAATGGCAAGATGGCTGACAGTGGTGTCCTGCTGTTGGTTGGTGGCCAGTTCCCAGCATGGCCTTGTGCTCCCCACAACAGAGCAGCAGTGTCAGACATCTTTGATGGGGCTTTCCACTCTCTGTGAGGTGTGCATGCTTCAGTGTGAGCTTGCTGGGCCATGTGGGGGGGGGTGATGTTGAGCTGTGACTACCACTCCCATCATGCTATTGCCTCCCCCCCCCTTCCCAGCATGCCCATACTTCCTTCCTTTTGAGTGTACTTCACTGTGTGTGCGTGTGACAGCAATGGCAAGATGGCTGACAGTGGTGTCCTGCTGTTGGTTGGTGGCCAGTTCCCAGCATGGCCTTGTGCTCCCCACAACAGAGCAGCAGTGTCAGACATCTTTGATGGGGCTTTCCACTCTCTGTGAGGTGTGCATGCTTCAGTGTGAGCTTGCTGGGCCATGTGGGGGGATGTTGAGCTGTGACTACCACTCCCATCATGCTATTGCCTCCACCCCCTTCCCAGCATGCCCATACTTCCTTCCTTTTGAGTGTATTTCACTGTTTGTGGGTCTGACAGCAATGGCAAGATGGCTGACAGTGGTGTCCTGCTGTTGGTTGGTGGCCAGTTCCCAGCATGGCCTTGTGCTCCCCACAACAGAGCAGCAGTGTCAGACATCTTTGATGGGGCTTTCCACTCTCTGTGAGGTGTGCATGCTTCAGTGTGAGCTTGCTGGGCCATGTGGGGGGGGATGTTGAGCTGTGACTACCACTCCCATCATGCTATTGCCTCCACCCCCTTCCCATCATGCCCATACTTCCTTCCTTTTGAGTGTACTTCACTGTGTGTGGGTGTGACAGCAATGGCAAGGTGGCTGACAGTGGTGTCCTGCTGTTTGTTGGTGGCCAGTTCCCAGCATGGCCTTGTGCTCCCCACAACAGAGCAGCAGTGTCAGACATCTTCGATGGGGCTTTCCACTCTCTGTGAGGTGTGCATGCTTCAGTGTGAGCTTGCTGGGCCATGTGGGGGGGGATGTTGAGCTGTGACTACCACTCCCATCATGCTATTGCCTCCACCTCCCTTCCCAGCATGCCCATACTTCCTTCCTTTTGAGTGTACTTCACTGTGTGTGGGTGTGACAGCAATGGCAAGATGGCTGACAGTGGTGTCCTGCTGTTGGTTGGTGGCCTGTTCCCAGCATAGCCTTGTGCTCCCCACAACAGAGCAGCAGTGTCAGACATCTTTGATGGGGCTTTCCACTCTCTGTGAGGTGTGCATGCTTCAGTGTGAGCTTGCTGGGCCATGTGGGGGGGATGTTGAGCTGTGACTACCACTCCCATCATGCTATTGCCTCCACCCCCCTCCCCAGCATGCCCATACTTCCTTCCTTTTGAGTGTACTTCACTGTGTGTGGATGTGACAGCAATGGCAAGATGGCTGGCAGTGGTGTCCTGCTGTTGGTTGGTGGCCAGTTCCCAGCATGGCCTTGTGCTCCCCACAACAGAGCAGCAGTGTCAGACATCTTTGATGGGGCTTTCCACTCTCTGTGAGGTGTGCATGCTTCAGTGTGAGCTTGCTGGGCCATGTGGGGGGGGGGATGTTGTGCTGTGACTACCACTCCCATCATGCTATTGCCTCCACCCCCTTCCCAGCATTCCCATACTTCCTTCCTTTTGAGTGTACTTCACTGTGTGTGGGTGTGACAGCAATGGCAAGATGGCTGACAGTTGTGTCCTGCTGTTGGTTGGTGGCCAGTTCCCAGCGTGGCCTTGTGCTCCCCACAACAGAGCAGCAGTGTCAGACATCTTTGATGGGGCTTTCCACTCTCTGTGAGGTGTGCATGCTTCAGTGTGAGCTTGCTGGGCCATGTGGGGGGGATGTTGAGCTGTGACTACCACTCCCATCATGCTATTCCCTCCACCCCCTTCCCAGCATGCCCATACTTCCTTCCTTTTGAGTGTACTTCACTGTGTGTGGGTGTGACAGCAATGGCAAGATGGCTGACAGTGGTGTCCTGCTGTTGGTTGGTGGCCAGTTCCCAGCATGGCCTTGTGCTCCCCACAACAGAGCAGCAGTGTCAGACATCTTTGATGGGGCTTTCCACTCTCTGTGAGGTGTGCATGCTTCAGTGTGAGTTTGCTGGGCCATGTGGGGGGATGTTGAGCTGTGACTACCACTCCCATCATGCTATTGCCTCCACCCCCTTCCCAGCTTGCCCATACTTCCTTCCTTCTGACTCTGCTTCCCTGTGGGGTAGTGTGCCTGTGCTGAATGGATGGCTGACAGTGTTGTCCTGGCGTTTGTTTGGCTACAAGTCCCATGTGTGTCACTGTGCTTCCCACAGCATGACCCAGGGTGGTGGTTCTTTGTGGGAAAAATATTTTTAGTGTGAGGCAATGCATTTTCCCAGGTGAGTTGTGTGTAGTTTGGGTTAGGGGTGTGTGTGGGAAGAGCTGCTGGTAACTATGGTCATAGCTGTCAGTCCTCCTTCCCACCCAGCCAGATATCCCACCACGGAACGTGCTTCCATTGCAGGGAGTGCAAGTTGTCTTTCAGGATGTCAGACAGTGGTGTCCTGCTGTTGGTTGGTGCCCAGTTCCCAGCAGGGCCTTGTGCTCCCCACAGCAGTAGCCAGTGTCAGCCATCTTGTCAGTTGTTTTCCACTCCCTGTGATGTGAGCATGGTTCAGAGTGGTGTTGATGGGCGTATTGTGATGGTGGGCAATATCTGTGACTACGACTCCCATGATGCTATTGGCTACACTGACTTGACCAGCATACACAGAATTCCTTCCTTTCTGTGGGATTCCCTGTGTGGTGGTGTTGTAGTGGTGGCTACATATCTGACAGTGTTTGTTGGTTAGATTTGTGCCACTGCCTAGCTTTATTTGTTGTAGGGTTTGTACATGTCATGACACAGTTACATATCACCATGAGATGGCATGTATTGTGTTTATCTGACTGACATACACATCTTGGGATGATTCTGGTTTTGTTGCTGTGGATTTGCTAAGGGTGCATGGTTTGACTATCCCCTTGACAGTGATGTGTGTGTATTGTCACACGATATTGGGTATATTGGTTGTGTACTCACCAGGCTCTGGGATGTCTTCTAGTCCATAGACGCTCACTGGTGGTAGGATGGCCCGCACCTTCTCCTCCCAGGGCCTGAGGTATAGTGGTTTGGCAGGAGGGCCACTGCCGGTGTGTTGGCTCAAGATGTAATCCTTCTTCAGTAGGTCCCTGACCCTCCTGCGCACATCATACCACCTGTTCTGGATGTCTTCCTTTGTGCGCAAACATGGTGATTGTGCGTTCACCCTGTCAACGATCCTCGACCACATCTTGGTTTTCTGCGACATGGGGGTCTGTTGGACCAGTGTACCAAAGAGCTGTGGCTCTACCCTGAGGGTCTCATCTACCAGGACTTCCAATTCACTATCTAGGAACTTTGGATTCTTCTTGGGGGGCATGGTGATGGGTGGTGGTGGTGAGTGATGTGTGTGTTGGTGTGCAAGTGAGGGTGTGTGAGTGTGTGTTTTGCTGGGTGTATGTGAGGGTGCTATTTGTTGAGGTGCTGATGGTGTGTGGCTTGTGTGATGGATGAGCTGTGAGTGTGTGTGTGGTTGCTGTCTGTTGGTGTTCTGTGCTGGCAGGTCATTTGAATTTGCAAAGGATCATGGTAGGGATTTGTGTCCTTTATATGGGTGGAGTTGTGGGTGTGTCTTTGTTCCCTGTTCCCCCCCAGTATTTATTGGCTTTGTAATTGCTTGTTTGGCCTTTTTTTTGTGTTTTTCCCTTTGTACTTTTTGTGCAGGTAGGAGACGTTCTTCTGACCGAGTCGGACCCTGCAGTTGTCTCGTGCAAGCTTCTCCGAGTCGTTCACGCTGTGTTTGTGCTGTTTCCTGTGCTGCGTACGCGCCGGTCGCGGTGTATTGGGTTGCTTCAGCTCGCTGTTTTGTATGCGTGTCGGTCGTACGGCTTGAGCTCCGTGCGACTCGGTCGTGTTTTCCACGCGTTGCATCGTACTTGGCGGGTCGGAGTTCGCGGGTACGTTTCGTTCGGGATTCTTCCTGGTGCGTGTTGGTCGGTTCGATTCGCGTGCTTTTCCGGCCGGATAGCTGTTTTCTGCGCGGTTCGGTCGTTCGGCTTGTGTTCCGTACGAGTCGGTCGGATTTTGCACGCTTTTCATCGTACTTTGCGGGTCGGGCTGCACCGGTACGTGTCGGTCGGAATTAATTCCGGCTCCGAGTCGGTCGGTACGTTTTTCGGCCCGAATCGGAATCGGCCGCTCAGTGTCAGAAGTGACCACAAGCCACTTACTAAACTGCTCACCACTGATGGTCTTTACAGGGCTACTGCAAGAATTTCTAGACTCTCCATGCGTCTTCAAGATTATTTATTTGACATTCAATATGTTCCTGGAGCCAAAAATGTCATTGCAGACTGCTTAAGCAGACTTTCATTACCTATTACTGAAATTGACTCCAGTTCTTGGAATGATTTTTCGGTTGCTAATATTCTTTTTAATGAGAATCGTGGAAATTGTATTTCCCAAGAACAATGGTTAGAAGCGGACATTCAAGATTCTCTTTTAAATGATGTAAAATCTAAAGTTATTCATGGTTGGAACATTTCTAACAAAAAAGATCTTACTGATAGTCTCAGACCTTTTTGGGAAGTCAGGGATGAACTTACTGTCGTTTTGGACAATGGTGAGACTTGGCACATGAGTCGCTTAGCTTTAGCTCACTCTGGGCCTAATGACTTAGCCTCCTCTTCTCACCATTGTTCATCTTCTCCATTTTGGAGTTATGACATTTCTCTTGAGTCATCTCCTGTTGTTCCTTCTGATTCCATCAACGGTTCAGGTGATGTTTCTCATGATGTACCTGTCATTGCTAGACCTTTATCCAAAGCTCAAACTTCTTTTGGTAGAATTGTCAAAAGACCTGAAAGGTACAACGAATTTATTTGTAATTAAGTTTTTTTGTTGTTTTGTTTCTCTTTCTTTTCAAAGGGGAGGATGTGTAGTATGTGGCCTTTTGGTAAGTCATGCATTTGTTTAATTATATATGTAGAATGTAGAGTTCTTCCAACACTTTGTATTCCTTGTCATGGGCATTTACGGCGGTGGTAGAATGTTGTGTATTCATTATGAGACCTGACCAGCCTTGTGCTTGTACTGTTTAAGCTTCCAATAAAGAGCTTACTTACTTCAACTATCTTACTGCTTCGTCGATGTTACTACACAGGGCATCCAGGAGGGGGTGACTTGTGTGGCTCTCGTCAGGTTCTGTTACTCAGAATCCCTTGCAAACCTCATACGTTGTCAAGAAAAGCACATTTTCCTCACATTTCTGTGATGGAAAGTTCTGGAATCTGTGTGGATCCACAAAATTCTACCCACCCCACATTTCCCAAAGTCTTCTCATAAAAATGGTACCTCACTTGTGTGGGTAGGCCTAGTGCCCGCGACAGGAATCAGGCCAAAACACAACGTGGACGCACCACATTTAAACTGTGAAAACTGACCCTTTTTTTGCAAAGTGCCTAGCTGTAGATTTTGAACCCTAGCTCTGCTAGCACCTAGGGAAACCTAGCAAACCTATACATTTTTGAAAACTAGACACCCTGAGGAATTCAGGATGTGGTGACTTGTGTGGTTCTCACCAGGTTCTGTTCCCCAGAATCCCTTGTAAACCTCAAACTTTGTAAAAAAAAAAACATTTTCCTCACATTTCTGTGATGGAAAGTTCTGGAATCTGCGTGGATACACAAAATTAAACCCACCCCACATCCCCCAAAGTCTTCCAATAAAAATGGTACCTCACTTGTGTGAGTAGGCCTAGTGAACATGACAGGAATTGGGCCAAAACGCAACGTTTACACACCACATTTTTACAGTGAAAACCGACCCTTTTTTTCGAAGTGCCTAGCTGTGTATGTTGAACCCTAGCTCTGCCGGCACCTACGGACACCTAGCAAACTTATACATTTTTGAAAACTAGACACCCAGGGGAATCCAAAAGGAAGTGACTTGTGTGGCTCTCACCCGGTTCTGTTACCCAGAATCCCTTGCAAATCGCAAACTTTGTAAAAAAAACATATTTTCCTCATATTTCTGTGATGGAAAGTTCTGGAATCTGCGTGGATCAACAAAATTCCACCCACTCCATATTCCCCAAAGTGTCCTGTTAAAAATGGTACCTCACTTGTGTGGGTAGGCTTAGTGCTCACGCCAGGAAAGGGGCCAAAACTCAACATGGACACACCACATTTTTTACAGTGAAAACTGACCCTTTTTTTGCAAAGTGCCTAGCTGTGGATTTTGAACCCTAGCTCTGCCGGCACCTAGAGAAACCTAGCACACCTATACATTTTTGAAAACTAGACACCCAGGGGAATCCAGGAGGTGGTGACTTGTGTGGCTCTCATCAGGTTCTGTTACTCAGAATCCCTTGCAAACCTCAAACTGTGTCAAGAAAAACACATTTTCCTCACATTTCTGTGATGGAAAGTTCTAGAATCTGTATGGATCCACAAAATTCCACCCACCCCGCATTCCCCCAAGTCTCCCAATAAAAATGGTACTTCACTTGTGTGGGTAGGCTTAGTGCCTGTGACAGGA
Organism: Calotriton arnoldi; assembly: GCA_963921515.1. Classification (NCBI taxonomy): domain Eukaryota; kingdom Metazoa; phylum Chordata; class Amphibia; order Caudata; family Salamandridae; genus Calotriton; species Calotriton arnoldi. The sequence continues at coordinate 265,927 of CAWUFW010005526.1, forward strand.
AACAGGCCAAAACGCAACGTGGGCACACCACATTTTAACTGTGAAAACTGACCCTTTTTTTGCAAAGTGCCTAGCTGTAGATTTTGAATCCTAGCTTTGCTGGCACCTAGGGAAACCTAGAAAACCTTCACATTTTGAAAAGTAGACACCCAGGAAAATACAGGCTGGGGGTGACTTGTGTGAATCTCACCAGGTTCTGTTCCCTAGAATCCCTTGCAAACCACAAACTTTGTAAAAAAAAAACACATTTTCCTCACATTTCTGTGATGGAAAGTTCTGGAATCTGCGTGGATACACAAAATTAAACCCACCCCACATTCCCCAAAGTCTTCCGATAAAAATGGTACCTCACTTATGTGAGTAGGCCTAGTGCCTGTGACAGTAAACGGGCCAAAACGCAACATGTGCACACCACATTTTTGCAGTGAAAACCGACCCTTTTATTTTGAAGTGCCTAGCTGTGGATTTTGAACCCTGGCTCTGCTGGCACCTAGGGAAACCTAGCAAACCAATACATTTTTGAAATCTAGACACCCAGGGTAATCCAGGAGGGGGTGACTTTTGTGGCTCTCACCAGGTTCTGTTACCCAGAATCCCTTGCAAACCTGAGATAGCCCCCTAAGCACTTAGAAAGTGAAACTTGTGCGTGCTGAACGTCATTTCAGGGAAACCACAAGAACAGCCTCGGCAGCTGGGGAAGCTCTTCCCCAGCTCCCGAGGCTTTTGGGGGGTAAAGGAAATCCCTCTGGTGCCCGCACCAGAGGGATTTCAAGTGCCATGTGCGAGGACGGCCGGGAGCAGTCCTTCGCACATGAGCACCGTGGTGCAGGATGGCTCCCGGCTGGCCTGTGCATGGAAGGGGTTAAAAGATCATGTCAAAAGCACTTGTAAGTTACCTACATGTAGGCCATGAAGCCCATAGTTGGGTTCATGGTATTTAAAAGTGGGATACGTAGAACCTCAAACATTAACATGTCCTTACAGTGACAAGGTCCTAATAGCTATTTCCTCTGTGGCAAGCATAGCTGTCCTATGTAGAAAACAGAGTATAGATTAAAATACTAATACTGCTAACTTGGGAAAGTGACCAGCTAGAAAACTAATTGCTATTGTAGGATAACCTACCCAAGCAGTAACTGCAACTACAGCCAGGGTAAAACACAAACAAACCTACAATTCATCTGTGCTTAACCCTCTGGTAGCTTGGCACAAAAGCAGTCAGGTTTCACTTGGAGGCAATGTGTAAAATATTTATGCAGCACTTTAAACAGTAATAACATGAAAATACAACCCAAGACTGGAAGTGGTGTAGTGATGTTATCAATTTTGGAGCTCCCTGATAGAACCCATCACTAATATGAACCAAGTTCAATATTCAGGAGTCTAACATTCTCAATAAGAATGACAGACATTGGTTATAGTTTTGATGGTTAAATGAGGAATTGATAGGCAAAATACATAGAATATGCCATCAATAAGTTCAGAAGCAAAGTGTGCAATCTATACATATAAAGAACTTAGTAAAGTTATATATGAAATCCGGCATAGATTTGCTTTCTAAAAGTTGGGAAATGGGGGTTCCGGGGTACAAAGAAAAGCATATTCTTTTATAGGACTTCAGACAATTGTTTTTATACATTTCTACAAAAATTCATGGTTCTCAGAGTTTGTTCCAATGAAGAACAAACAACAAGAAACATTTTACTAGACAATACACTTAAGGAATCTCTCGTAGTAGTATTACATTGGCTTTAGTTGTTTTCGCAGTTTATTCATGCATGCTAGTTAACAGATTGTACAAGTAATAGCATGGGTCAGTTTCGATGTCCTTTGCTAGGTACAGCGTCGTGTAAAGTTTTTGGGAACACTCTCTGTTATTACTGTAAAGCTTGAAATTCTTTTGTGGAACAAGGAACAACAATGATAGTCATCATGTGGTGTACGCATTTAAAGCAAAAAAGAAAAACAGCTCTCACACAACATTTACCATATTATGAAAAGATCCCTGGGGGTTCTTAGCAAAATGCCCTTTTTTGAGTGTTCACCCCTCATTTTGTTCTGAACTGTTTATGCTGTTTTTTTTTTTCAATCTGACATTGGGATAGTGCTAAATAGGCCAGATGCATGTGCTCTGACCAATAAAGTTTGACAAAATTGGCTAACTCCTAATTGCAGTCAGAACTTTTCTATAAGACCATAGAATATAGTGTGGAAATACATCCATGGAATGAAATGTTAAATGTCAGCTGTGGACTGCAGTATTCATTGTGCCATCTTCTACTATGACAAAGAAAAACATGGCTTCAGGCCTACCATTGTAGCCTGACTGCTACAGAATAAAACTTGCAGTGCAACCCATTAAAATAACTCTTTTGACAGGTAAAAGCCTCCCTTTTAACTATGTGTAAGTTACCCACTGGTAGGCCCTGGAGCTCACACGTTGGGTTCATGGTATTTAAAAGTGGGATACGTAGAAACTTAATATTAACATATCCCTACAGTGACAAGGCCCTTAAAGCTATTTCCACTGTAGCAGGCATAGCTGTCCTATGTAGAAAAACAGAGTACAGATTAAAATACTAATACTGCTTACTTGGAAAAGTGACCAGCTAGAAAAATAATTACACCACTATTTTTAATGGATTTTGTAGGATATTGGTTCAGTGGCTGAGGGTAGTGAAAACCTACTCAAGCAGCAACTGCAATTCCAGCTAGGGTGAAACACAAGCAAACCCCTAATTAACCTGTGCTTAACCCTCTGGTAGCTTGTCACAAAAGCAGTCAGGTTTAACTTAGAGGCAATATGTAAAGTATTTATACAGCACTTCAAACAGTAGTAAAGTGAAAACACAACCCAAGAGAAATACCAAACCAATTTAGAGAAATAGAGTAAAACCTAATCAATTATTTGAGATCAAAGTGATCAAAATCCGATCAGTAGAACCAGAGATATGCAATTTTAAAGATATACGTGAAAATGGTGCTTAACAGAACAAAGTGCCAACTCTGGTTATCTGGTCGCTCTGGACCACGGCAAAGTCACAGGTGCAGGCCGACCATGATGGAGCGTGGGCCGGATGCAGGGACCAAGTTAGGCCCGCTGAACAAAGTACCTAAAATCCTGGTTACGAAGCGTTGTGAAATCCTGCACTGAGGATGCGTTTTGCAGCGGTGGTTCTGATGAGCTGCAATGGTTCTGCCCAAGAAACCCCAGCTTGTCTGGAAAAGCACCTTCAAGCCCACTTCCAAGAGTCCAGGTCTCGGGTGTCACTACCTGGGGGCAAGACTCACAGCAGACAGAATCCAGGTGCCAGATTCAAGGTGGTTGGAGCCTTTTCTGTCCCTTGGCCTCTGATCAAGAGACCAGCCAAATAGCCCTTAGAGTCACACTGGTCCTGGGTTCCACATGCAGGTCCAGTCCTTCTTACTCAGGCACCAGGTAAGCAGGCAGTAGGACAGCAGAGTAGCAGAGTAGCATTTCCTTCTTGCAGCAGAGCAGCACAGCAGTCCTTCTGAGTCTTCCACAGATCCAGAGGTGTGCTGAAGAGTTGATTCTGAGGGTCCAATATTTATACATGGTGGCAGCTTTGAAGTAGGAGCAGGTTCTGGAAGTTTCCACCACAGAGATGTTTGGAATTTACTGCCTTGCTGCCCTGACCCCAGCTTGTCTGGGGGCACAAAAGACTGGTATGAAACCCTTTGTGAGTGTGCGGAGGCAGAGCCCTTGTGATGAGCAAGTATGGTAGGTGACAGCTCCTCCCCCATCAAGTCAGAGATGGCCCATCCTACCAACACCTATTCCCCTTTTGTCTCACTGTCTGGGACCAATACACAAAGACCAACTGCCAGCTACACCTAGTCATGTGACCCAGGATGCAGGCAGCAGACACCAAATGGTTGGGACAAGAAAATGCCTATTTTCTAGTCCAATTTTCAGAATTGTGACTTAAATCCAACTTTACCATTAAAGAGGGTTTTAAATCACAGTTCTTTAGACAACAAATTCAACATTCTTACCTGCTCCCAATTGAAAGTTATTTATTATTACATGTAATATGGTAACCCAGTGTTCTGCTGTGGGAGAGGTAGGCCTTGCAATAGTGAAAAAGAAATATAAGAGTAAAACGTTTAAAGTACATGTCCAACTTTTAAATACACTGCAACCTTCCCTATGGGTTGTTTCGGGCCTGCCTTTGGGGTGACTTACATGTATTAAAAAGGAAGATTTAGGACTGGTAAAAGGTTTATTTGCCAGGCTGAAAGGGCAGTTTAAAACTACACACACGATGGGGCATGGCCAGCCAACATGGCCGCTCGGACGTGAATCAGAACAGCTCCGTCCCAAGCCCCGCAAAATCTACCTGCTATAGGGTGCTGACTTCGCCTCCGACCTGAGCCCCTGCGGTATGTGAGGTGGTGGAGCCCCCGGAGTGCTTATGGGGGCCCCAGAGAACCGCTGAGGGTCTGCGGCAAAGGGCGAGCGCAGCGGCCTCCGGAGTCCGGCAGCGCCTCACAAAATGGCCTCCAAGTGATGTCGGCGATTGCTCCCGCAGGGCTGATGCCGGGGACCAGGCTAGACGTGTTCCTGAGCCCCCCGACTCCCGTTGCAGCTCGCACCTGGTGGCACCTTCAGAGCCGTTGACTTTGCCCAGGACCGGGCTTTGGAGCCTCACGGTGTGCTGGAAGTAAGCGGAGGGGCGCCTGGGGGCCTTTCGGTCAGCTGGTGAGAGGTGGAGACAGCGAGGACCCCCCAGGGCTGTGGGGGGAGCCCCTGCATGAGAGCGGAGTGAAGCGGGGAGCCCCGAGATGGCAGCCTGACCTTCCCGCTAATTTTGCCTGACTCTATGATGGTGCCGCCCTCCTGCAATGCAGCTCCAGTATGGCGCGAGAGCCACAACTGACTTCAGCAACCAATCACCGCAAACGCTACACATAGGGGCCGGGCGCACTCTCCACCCTAGCGGTCCACTCACTACAAGAGCTTCTGGACTGAGCATGATTATTGCATGGCATTGACCGTCCGCACGGCACAACCAGCAGGGGGCAGGGGTGAGTTGTAAGCAGGGAGCTCAACCCCCACCTATGGCAGACTGCCATAGCACCTAACAGGGACTCCCCCCTTGGCGGTCCCAGCACTATCGCGATCTCCACGCAGTAGAGGGAAGAAACGAGAGCTTATCACCCGGAGGCGTTTGGGGAGGCCTGGATTGACACCCTCTGATGGGCGGGGGGGCATCGGGGTCGATAGAGCTCGTGACCCGCAACAACGCACACTGAGGGCAGCCGCCTCTATTTCCAAGTGCAGGCCATAAGTGGGGCGGCCCTGTGTTGACCGTTCCCCCGACACCCTTATGCCACCCAAAAAAGTTGACACCAACAAAGTCTCCAACTACTTTGCCAGCCAGGTTCGGAATCGGTCAAGGAAGGAGAGACGCAGTCAGGGTGAAGCATGGCGCTCACCCGGAAGGACATGTTGGCGTCTCTTCGGGACTTCCGGAAGGAGCTGAGGGAAGATATTAAAGCCGACATGGACGCCTCTTTCGAAACCTTCAGAGCCGAGATGAGGGGGCAGATGGTGGCCCTGCAAGCTGATGTGGACTCAGTGGGCAGGCGCACCCTGGACTTGGAAGCAAAATGCCAGGAGTCAGAAGAACGCTTGGGGCCGCTGGCGGAGGGCAGGACGGAACTTCGGGGTCAGCTACTGGCGTCCGTCCTCCAGTGCAAAGACCTGGAGGACCGCTCCCGGCGAGACAACATCCGGGTCAGGGGCCTGGAAGAAGGCTGCGAGGGGCCTGACCTAGAGGCGTTCCTGGTGGGCCTCTTCTCCACAATCATTGGGGAGGGAGGCCCGGAGGTGAAACTCAAGCGGGATTATAGAGTGGGGCTGAAGGTGCCTGGCACTAACAAGAGACCAAGAGATGTCCTGGCGAAATTCAGGTCCTTTAAAACAAAAGAACTGCTGCTTCACAAAGCGAGAGAATCTGAAAAAATTACCTTCCAAAATGCCACATGCTCTTTGTTTCAAGACGTGGCCCAGGCCACCCTGGCGCAATGGCAGCTTTTCCGGCCGATCACTGAAGCCCTGCATGAGCAACAAATTAGGTACCGATGGGCTTATCCCTTTGGTATTGCCTTCCACATGGGTAACAAGCAGTTCCATTTTACAGAGATGGAGGAGGCGGCGGTACTGTTGGGAATTAGCCCCATGCCACCAACAAAAGTGTCCACTTCAAAGCAGGGTGAAGGGGACCGGTCGAAGGAACGAAGGAGCGGAGGTTCATGGAGGCAGGTTGGGCGCGGAAGCCAAAAAGCACCAGACTGAAGAAAGGGAACGTGTCTTATCAGACTCAGCCCCTCACAGACAGGCCGCCCAAGGTCTGCCTGATACAGCAGTCAAGGTACGGGGGTTCCAACACGGGGGGACGCAGGGATGGTGCGCCCTTACAGATACTTCAGGAACTAAGACTCTCAGCCAACCAGACATCTTGCGCTCTGGGTTCCTGATCCCATAGAGGTGGGAGGGGGTTTGCAATGAGCGCTGAGGCTCTGGAGTCAGTAACCTAACACTTTGTTCATAGGGGTTTATGAGAGCAGAATTGGGCTCGCTCCTAGAGTTGGACATAGTGAGGGCTTCCTCTGGGATGGGAGTCCCCACAACTCGCAGTTCTAGTTTTAACTTGTTGTATTTGTTGTTTATCATGGTGTTTTTAAAAATGGCTATGGCGTGCGGGGCTGGGGGGTGGTGGGGTCGCTCCTGCAAGAGGCTAACAGAGGGGGGTCCACACACTGACCCATGGCAGTTAATTGCCTCTCCTGGAATGTAAGGGGGCTTAACTCCCCCTACAAGAGGCAAGCCCTCTGGAAATACCTGACTGATCATCAGATGCTGATAGCTGCCCTACAAGAAACTCACCTAAAGAAATGTAATGAGGGCAGGTTGAAACACAAGCGTTACCCCCAGATCTTCCGCTCCTCCGCCCCTACGAAACAAAATGGCGTGGCCTTGCTCTTCCATTCCTCGATCCCCTTTAACCACCAAGCTACAAAAGCCGATGCGGCAGGGCAATTTTTAATGGTACGGGGGGAGCTCAGGGGGCGTGCATGCACCATAGCCACACTATACGCGCCTAACACAGGGCAATTGGACTTTCTGGAAGCCTTTTTAACAACCCTGGAGGGGTTTTCGGCCGGGGACATTTTACTGATGCACTTCAGCACCTGGGCTTACAGGCCGCCTGGCGGGAAGGCCACCCTACGACGAGAGATTACTCCTTTTTCTCCCACTCCCATAGAACCCACTCGAGAATAGATCATATTTTTATCAGTCAATCCCTGCTCTACACAGTAGCCAATGCCAAGTTCCACTCGATCTGCCTCTCGGATCACGCTCCCCTGGAGCTCCGCGGCCAAAACATAGGAGATGGTATTTCCCCAACTTCCTCACCAGGGATAGACTCCTTAGGGACGACTTAAGAAAGGCAATCACACACTACTTTAAACATAACGATCCCGCCCACACCTCTTTTGCCACGAACTGGGACTCCTTTAAGGCGGTTATTAGGGGCAAATGCAGTGAGTTAGCCACCACACTCAGAAAGCAACAGAAAGAGGAGAGGCTTCTATTAGAAGCAGAGTTGCAAGTGGCGGAAAAAAGACACCAAGAATCCCCTTCGACCCAAACTCTCCGTGCAGGCACTTCCCTAAAGGATAAGCTAAAGGCCATATATACTAATAGAGCAGAGAAATCCATCCTAAGGCTTCAGGCCCGGGTCTACGAAAGCAGCAACAAGATGGGCACCTTATTGGCGCGCCAACTAAGGGCAAAACAAGAAAAAGAATATATATAGCAGATAGTGGATGACGCGGGCGTCTCCCACCTTAATGAAGAGAGTAAGGCGAACGCCTTTGGGCAGTTTTATAGCAGCCTCTACTCCGCGTCCTCCATTGATGCTCAAGGCCAGGAAAGCTACTTGTCGTCCCTGACTTTACCTCAAGTGTCTGCCCACTCCAATGAGGAACTTAGCCGGCCCTTCACTAGGTAAGAAGTCCAGACAGCGATAGACGCCTTGAAACTGCAGAAGGCCCCGGGCCCTGATGGTCTTAATGCCCACTTCTACCGTATGTTTGCTCCCGAACTGACTCCCCATCTGGTGGGTCTTTTTAACGATATAGCGAGCGCCCAAAGGTGACTGACTCTATGGGGGAGGCACTAATCTCAGTCATTCCCAAAGTAGGGAAATATCCAAAAGCTTGCGCCTCATATAGGCCTATTGCCCTTTTGAATCTGGACGCCAAATTGTATTCCAAGATTTTGGCCACCCGCCTAGAAAATCTCCTCCCTGCACTGATCGACTCGGATCAGTCGGGGTTTATTAAGGGAAGACAGACCCACGACAATTTACGCAGAATAGTGCATATAATCGAGAAAGTCAAAAAGAAAGGTATCCCCGCGGCCCTGCTTTCCTTAGACAGGGAGAAGGCCTTTGACCGGGTCGATTGGGCCTTTTTACTGCGTACCCTGAGAAAATTCGGTTTCAACGAAACTTTCATCGGCATGGTGCGGGCCAGTTACCACTTTCCCAGGTTGAGAGTCCTTGTGAACGGGGCATCCTCAGAGGCCTTTACGCTCTCACGGGGGACAAGACAGGGCTTCCCCTTGTCCCCCATGCTCTTCGCTCTCAGCATTGAGCCCCTTGCAGAAAGGATCAGAGCGAATCCAGACATATAAGGAGTCACCTTTGGCACTGACGCCCATAAGATTTCCCTCTTTGCGGACGACGTGCTTCTTCCGGTCACCGATCTGCTGATTTCACTACCTGCAATTCAGGACGAGCGAGATTGTTTTGAACGGGTATCAGGATTCAAGGTGAATCGCGCTAAGTTTTTCTTGCTCAATCTCACCCTTCCAGGAGAGGTGTCGGAGCAGTTGTGGGAGACCTACCGCTTTTGTTATACGGGCAAGGACATCACATACCTAGGGGTCAAGCTCACTCCTAACATATCAGGTCTTTACAAGGCTAATTACCCTCCCTTGATGAGGCAGATCAAGGCGGATATGATTCGATGGAAAATGGCCTGCACCTCCTGGATAGGGAGAATAAATGCAGTGAAGATGAATATTCTCCATAGACTCCTTTACTTATTCCAGGGCCTCCCGATCCCTTTAAACAGGGAACTATTTACCAACTTGCAAAAAGCGATCACGAAATTTATATGGCAGGACCAAAGACGCCGACTCCCCTACCGGGTCTTGACTAGACCGCGTACAGAAGGGGGTTTAGCCCTCCCAGACTTCAAGGGTTACTACCAAGCGGCACAGCTCCGTGTAATAACTGAATGGTCTCTCAGAGAGTCCGAGAAATACTGGCTCCATATGGATAGCCAGATAGTGGGCAGGACCATCTGGGACCTCTTATGGTTAAAAAAGCACCATAGGCCCCCAAATTCATACGTCAGCACCCCCACGGCCACCACTCTGCGAGTGTGGGACCATCTTACGAAGACACTCCGCCTGATGACATTCCCCTCGCCCTAAACCCCCATACACTTTAATGCTGACTTCCCCCCCGCATTGCAGGATGGTCCCTTTACGCAGTGGAGATTGGGGGGCTGCCTCATGCTCTCCCACCTTTACAAAAACGGGGAACTCCTGATATTCGCGGAGTGTGTTAAAGCCTTCCACCTACAGCCCTCGGAGAACTTCCACTACACTCAGCTCAAACACTGGGTGCAGCAACCCCCGGAGCGGCTGGCCGCTACCAGAGACCTACTCCTAATTGAGAAATTCACCCAATCGGGGGCGTCCACCAAGGGATCTGTCTCCTTTCTCTACTCCCTCATTAGGGCAACAAGCCCACAGTCGCTACCGAGGCACAGGGTTTTTTGGGAATCTACCCTAGATAGACCAGTGGAGGGGAAGCAATGGAGCTGTTTATATCAAGACATTGCCAAACACAACCGTTCCATGCACCTACGAGAGGCACATTATAAAATAATGTACGATTGGTACACGTACCTGCAGAAACTCCATAAAATATTCCCTAACACTTCGGACAGATGCTGGAGGGGATGTGGATTATTGGGAGACTTCAGACACATATGTTGGGACTGCCCCTCGATCAAGCCATTCTGGACAGAAATTCTCGCGCAGATAAAACAGATACTAGGGTACCCAATCCCGGAGACCATAGAACATACGCTCCTGGGGCTTGGAGACCTGCAACTGAAAAGACAAACGACTGGGGACTGAGCCATCATGTGGCTGTGTTTAGGTGCGGCCAAGATGGTGGTCGCAGCGGCCTAGAAAAAGCCTGAAGCCCCGTCTATTACGCAGTGGCACACTAGATTATGGTGCGCATTAGCGCTGGAGCGCTTCATGGATATCACTGAGTGTACAAGAAAGGGCTTTGATTACATTTGGTCACCGCTGGTGGAATTTATGTCAGAAGGGTTACCCTTATTCGCATGCAGCCCTAGACTGCGCGCACTCCACCTATTCCATATTTAACCACAGTGCGAGTCCAACAGGGACACATAGCTAGGGGGGCTCCCACCCTGGCCCCAGCCTACGAGACCAGCCTCCAAAGATTCACGCACCGACATACAGCTACCATGATACACATGTTTGGTTTATTCTTAGTTTTCTGTTTTCTTCCTTTTTTCTTGCTCTTGTGTCTATTCTTCATTTCTGGATTTTCATCTAGTCCTTTTATAAAGCCCAGCTTCGGGCTCACAGGTTGGGCACGACATGCCAATACACCTGAGCAGTGGTTCCGTAACAGGGCAATGGAACAAGGAAACTACTAGGCGACGCCGAAGGTTTAGTACGGGACCTAGAGGCGTAGTCATTTATTGGGCCGAGTCCTCATCAACAAGCTGTGTGTACCTGATAGCTATCTGTAACACTTGACCTGGTTGTTGTACTGGATTTGTCTGCTATGTTTTTTTTTTTCTTGTATTGCAACAGAATTCAATAAACAGATTTTTGAAAAAAAAAACTACACACACAAGCTACAGTGGCAGGCCTGAAACATTCATATTTACAGGAGAAAGCACAAGTACCTTTGCATTGGTTACCAGTGGTAAAGTGCACAGAGTCCTAAAGCCAGCAAAAATGAGTTCAGAAAATAAGAGGGTGAAGGCAAAAGATTTGGGGATGACCCTGCAGAGAGAGCCAAGTACATCAATACTCCAATCCAGGGGCCTGCTCGAGTCCCATCAGAATTACCCTGACCCACACCCTCAAGTTTGGTACCAGTCTGTGGAGAGTTCTTCTCCTCCTTTAGCTTAGAACCATTCTGCTCCAGCCCTTTTCAAACCCTGCTAGCCAACCACCTATCTGCTAACACTGCAAGTTTTGTTGGGCCTTTCTCTTTTTGATGATACAGGTATTGCCTAAGTGCGGTGGGGCACTCCTCCTTGAGTCACTCTGTCACCATCAACTGGTTAAGGGAATGAAAATCCTTGGCTTCCATCCTTCTTACCAACTCATTCCAATGACACAATACACCATGAATCCAAGTCTCACACGGTACACCATTCGCTCTCTTGTAGTCATGGAATCTCTGCAGGCATTGAGCTGAGTTCAGTCCGAACCACCTAATGAGAGCTTCCTTCATTTGCTCATAGACCATCTGATCTGCTACAAGCAGATGACAAATTGTTGGGGATTCAACCTACCCTTCTTATAGCTCTTTTCCAGACACCAAATGTGTTTTCAGGTCTGAGTCTTTGAGATTTTATGTTGGGGTTCTGCTTCTTTTGAAGTGGACACTTCTCTCTTAATTCTTTCCTCAGGAAAGACGTCTATCACAGCAGGCATGACTCCAAAGCTGATTGACCCACAACACAATTCATGGTAGTGACCAGAGTTCACACCCGGATGACAGCCACAGTTCAGTGTGCAACAAAAGGTTAATCAGGTTTAGCAGTTCTTCACGTTTCTTCTCTCTTCCAGCTCCCAAACAGCAGCAACAACCTCCAGAGGCCCAAAACTGGCACAGGATCCTCTTGGCAGGCTATAACTCACAGCAGCAGAGTTCAGGGGAGCTGAGGGTGAAGTATTTGTGTCCCTGAGACTTCAGAACAGGAGGCCAGCTCACTTCAGGCCCTTGGAGATCTCCTTCAAGCAGGGGACACAACACACAGCAAAGTCCTTCTCCTTTCCTTGGCAGAAACAGCAACTGCAGGCCAACCCCAGACACACAGCAAGGGCAGTACTTCTCCTCAATCTCTCCAGCTCTTCTCCTTCGCAAAGGTTCTTCTTGAATTCCAGGAATGATCTAAAGTCTGGGGTTTTGGGTCTGGTACTTATACCCCAAAATGTCTTTGTTCTCTTTGCGCAAGGGGCTCTGAGCCCAGTTCAAATCAGTTCTGGGGGGCCCTCTGCAAGTGCACAACAACATCCATTGTCAGTGTGAGCCTTGGCTCTAGACACACCACAGGGGGGCGGAGCCAGCATTGTGGAAGGCAGGGAAAGCCTTATTCAGGTACAGGTGCTACTCCTCCCACCACTCCAAATGCAGGTCAGGCCTATTCAGCCTAGTGCTGACTCATCCAGACTCATGGAGCCACTGCACCTCCCCGGCCCCTGTCACTCCAAAGCCAGACAGTCAATTCACAAACTGGCAGAGGCGCACAGGATGGTTGAACAAAAAAATAGCCACTTTCTAAAAGTGGTATTTTCAAACACACAATTTAAAAACCATCTTCACTAAAAGATGTGTTATTAAATCCTGAGTTCAGAGATACCAAACTCCATTTTTCTATCTTATCCCTATGGGAAGATATGCTTGTAAAATGTTACAAAGCATTCCCCATTCTGTCCTATGGGGCAAGATAGCCTTTCAATAGTGAAAAACGAAATTGGCAGTATTCCACTATCAGGACATGTTACACACACCAGTACATGTCCTACCTTTCACATACACTGCACCCTGCCCCGGGGGGGAGGAGGGGTACCTTGGGCCTACCATAGAGGAGTCCAATGTGTAAAAGAAGGGAAGGGTAGGACCTGGCAAGTGGGTGCACTTGCCAAGTCGACATGGCAGTTAACAAACTGCGTACAGGCACCGAGGTGGCAGGCCTGAGACATCTTTTCAGGGCTACTCATGTGGGTGGCACAATCAGTGCTACAGGCCCACTAGTAGCATTTGATTTACCAGCCCTGGCACACTCAGTGCACTTTACTAGGGACCTACTGGTAAATCAAATATGCCAATCATGGATAACCAATCACAATAACAATTTACACAGAGACCATATGCACATTAGCACTGATCAGAAGTGGTAAAGTGCCCAGAGTCCTAAAACCAACAACCACAGGTCAGGAAAAAATAGGAAGAAGAAGCAAAAGGTTTGGGGATAACCCTGCAAAAAGGGCCATTTCCAACAATACGTGTAAATGCTTTACACATTTTTATTAAGTTAAACTTGTCTGCTCTGTGCCAGAGTTAATATGGGTTGAGTTCAGGTTTAAATCACTGAAACGTTTAACTGAACCACTCAAGTTTGTGACTTTAATATTTTTGGATGGCTCACATCCACTCCAACTAATAATCCACTTTCCTACAAGAAATGAATTTGAACTATCATATATTGAACTACTTGATCAGAACACCACTGCAGTATGAAATAGCAAAAAGGATTAGGCGAACGCCACTGAAAACAGCTGCCTGGAAGTGCAAAAGCGAACCATTCGAGCTTGAAAAGGGAAATGTAGCTGAGACTTCTGTGAACACCATGAATAGAATCTGAATGAGAGCTATTGCACAACAAAGTCTAACACGTCTGATAAGGGGGAGAAACGTGTACCTGATATAACTTCTAATCCAAGAAGATTAAATTAGTTATTGGTCTGATAAGCACAAGGTAGGAAAGGTGAAGAAAATCACTGAAGACATCTATTTGCCATTAAAAAACTGGCAGTATGCATGCACGTGTGGAGCATCTTCTAATTCACTCTTTGGAAAGTAATGCATACTGCACTGACAGCAAAATGAATGGAAATACTGAACCAGAACAAAATGTATTTACCTGAATATTGAAGATTCTCAGCAGGCCGAGGAATCAGATTGTTTATGTTGATCAATCTATCACCCTAACCAACCACTGAACAAGAAATAAATACATTACAGCATTCAGTAAATTTACACTCACTTAAACGCTGTTAATTAGTGTGTGGTTAAATTCACATTTTCTGTTTGAGGTAACTTAAATGCATACATGTATTTTATTTATGCCTGAAATGGAACAGTGAACACAATAAAAGGACTCGAAGGTAGTCCAAAGTATTTAGCAGTCTAAGATTAATTAAATAATTTCACCCATCATGTTCTGGCTTTCTGTATTGTTGTGCCCTAATGCGTGTAAGATACGCCCAGATGTGGGCTCCATGGTCATGAGCCTGTGACGCTAGCTGCAACCCAGTGATGACAGGATTCAACAAAAGTGTTCTGGGATTGCTTTTGCTTTTGCTTCTGTTCAGAGGAGACACGCCTCACATTCAGGGGCAAACTGTTTGAGTGAGTGCAGGATCAAGTCTGATTTGCATCTGGTTGGTCATTGTCTGGCATGGCAGAGTGAACAAAAAGGCTGATGAGCTATATGTAAAGCGGTGGAGCGTAACTACGAGTGGCTGAGATGAATTCTGGCATTCCACATGTAATTTCCATTTTTATTTTTCAGCATTTGAACTTTTCGCAGTGAACAGTGTAGAGTCCTTCTGGACTCGTTCTAGTGTTCCACTAAAGGTGACTTGTAACCAGCCACTCCCTGGGGCCTGGCTTCCACTCTTACCCCAGACCCATCCATCACAGGCGTCACTGGTCAGTTGACCGTGCCAATAAAAGGGGCCGGGCGCACATGTCCTGGGCCAGTACCAGTCCCATAACTATGTGTCTGCATGGTCATTTGTCCTACATGCAAGCCTAGGGCCCAAGACTCTATAAACAGTAGTGTAGCGCAGAAGGTCAGTGCCACTGGGACCAATAGAGGTGTGGGATTCACTGCATGCCATTTGTGGCTGTCATTTAATACCCATTCAAGAAGATGTAGGCTCATTTTTATTGCTTTGATAAACAGGGCCGTAGCCATGGGGGGCTGAGCGGGTCCAGGCCAGCCCATATTTCAGTCTGCCCCCCCTAAAACTGAGGCCTCAATAGCAACGTGACTTTTAAACTTTGCTTAATATTCTTTTTTTTCGTTTTTTGTATCTATCCTTGTTTATGATGGGAGTGTTGTGGCCCGAACAGCAGAGATCTGCAAACAAATGTGCCACAGAGCCTTTAGCTCGAACTGTATAAATATGCTGTGGTGCCACACATCCAGTCAGAAAGTAGAGTGCAGCTGTAGGAGAGCTGGATAGTGTCACTACAGCTGGGCGCATCTGCGCATGCTTTTCTTAACATTCTAGTTACTGTTGGAACTGCACCAAAACGACTATGTCAATCATCAGCTAAAGCAATGGCCCGGCCCAGTGGTGCTAGTTTATTATCACACACTCTTGTCTCTTCCCTCACTCTACCAGCCAGCAGTGATTTGAAAGTTTCGGAGTCAGACATGACTGAAAGAAGAAAGCATTGCAGAGGCAAATAAGACAATCAAATAATGTAGTTTTAGAATCTGTTAAATTGGCATTGTGTAATTTAACTGGAGCAGCCTAGAACAGCATCTCTTTGCATACATGTTTGATTGCTTTGCTGCTGCAGAGAAACACCAACTTTTTCTAAAATGTAGAACAAAGTGCTTTGATGAAATAACTTTACTTCATGGTTAAACTCCATAACGTTTTTAATGATGTTGATTAGTGCTTTAATTGGGATCAAAAGGGGGTGGAGGTGTCTAAAATTGATGTGGCCGAAGAAATGTAATTAAGATTCCATTCCAAATGTAGTGGACTATGTAATTAAGGTTGTGGCATAAAACATGTAACTCATAGCCTATGCTTCACACATCATGCCACCTAACAAATATATAGGTGCCTCTTTCTGAGTTTTCTTTTGTTGCATCCAGACAAGTTTATCACATCAAAGGGCATATGCCTAAAACAGTCCAGACCTATTAGCTTTCAGAGTGCCTGTTAGCATAAATTGGCAACAGCAAATATTTTGTTGTGAATAAGAAGAACTGAAAAAGTGTGACATTATTGATTACCAAGGTCTGTGGAAAGAGAAGTCGTCTCCAGAGTATCTAAATCACTCCTTTTCTCCTTTACCTTCCTCTGTAGGCTCACATTCTGTTAGACACCAACACCCTTTTCTCCCTCCATCGATCTGAAATCCTCCATTTTCTTATCAAACCTGTTGTCTTTTTCCTCCTTGGCACCATTTCACTCTCTCCTGCTAATAATTCATTTAATACTCCTATTTTCCCCCTTCACCATATCTCACACCAATGTAACCCACCCGCTCATGTGCAAGGATTGCATTTTCTTTTTCTTTGGTGCTGTCAATATTTCCATAGTTGAGCACCCCATCACACACTTTACCAAAGAATCGCAAATACAATTTGCAAATATGTGACCATCGCTAAGCATGCTTTGCTGAGAGGCCAAAGATTGTATGTGCATGTAGTCTGCACACCATTATAATGTACTGACAGCCACCATGAGAACCTCTTACTGCCTTCAGCAGCAGAGCTTCAAATCGTGCCCTGTTGTAAACTCCCGGCCACAACCTTAATTCAGCAGCAAACCTGTAGGTGACTCTGTTCACAGTATGCACTATACAAAAGTCATATTGTTGCATGATAAAAAAATACACATGAAACACAACGTCTGGAAAAATAAAGTACTCTTAGGGGCTATAACGAGAAGTAAAAAATATCAAATATAAACAGAGACTGCATTACTGACAAGGATTACCTGAAGGGTTTTTACAGTCATTGAAAAATCAATTAGTGTTTTTGCCTGTAAAGGTAAGGGCATGACTACATGGCCCGAAATGTACCCATTTCAAAGTCAGTATTTACATACTTCCAGGTCTAATATCCAGGAGGGGCATGATTGTGATGTCAGCGACCTCAGGGTAAGCATTGTTGGCCCACTGAAATATGACTACAAGTCTTGTATAGAAGATTCCTCTGCAAGTATAACTACGGTCACCTTCAGAAGCACCTTTTTAAAAGTATTTGTAGTTATGTACTTGTATGGTGCTGAACATTGGTGCCATCCCAACACAATAAAGTAAACTACTGCAAGGTTGACAATGCAGTACAAGACCAGAAAACGGGCTCTTAAAGTCCAGATGCAGACCTGAATGTCATTGATGATGTGTTGTTGGAGTGTCTCTCCTTCGCTTTGCTTAGGCTCAGTGTACAGCTAGCTGTTTTGCATTAGGCTGCTTGTCAGGCGTACTACATTTAATACTTGATAGGTCTGTTGTGGAGTGAAGGGAGGACATGCCATGGACACAGCAGCACTGTTTCTGAACTTCCTTCCACTCCTATCATGGTCATGTGTCCATATATGTTTGATTGCTCATAACTGCCAGGGACCCATGTCATGTGTGGCACCATCTGCCAGCCCTGGCTTTATGCCAAAAGCCAAGGACCATATGTACAGAATTTGGGGAGCGTGAGTTCCTAATTGCGATTCTATGGGACTCACAATTAGGAAATCGCAATTCCTAATGTATTAAAATGTACCAGTCAGGAATAGTTATTCCAAATAGGATCGCAATAGACTTACATCATGAATATTAATCAGGTAGGTTGCAATTTTCAACCCAATAGGAATTGCTGCTATCACATGGATGCTGGTCTTCTGGGGTCAGCAGACCACCATGTCTGTAACTGCTTTTTAAAAATGCAATCTTTCTTTTTTGTTTTAAATGCAGCAGTTTTCCTGAGAGGAAAACAGAATGTGTTTAAATAACAAAAATGAAACGTCCAACTTAAATTTTTTAAGAGTAGACAGTGGTACATTGAACCATTGCCTGCTCTTAAATTTTTTTTTATTTTAATATTCACAAAGTGGTAGGGGTCCTGTGGTGACCCATTTCCATTTGCAAATGGTTGTTACTTGAGGTGTCAGTAAAAAGTGCATGTTTTGCAACCGTAATTTGGTCCCAAAACATTCATACATAGCACTGCAAATCTGTATTTGGAAGGAATTCCCTAAACACACCCTTTCCAAATATCGAATCGCTAAACAAAAATTGCAATTCGGTAATATGTTATCAAATCGCAATTTGTGCTCTGTACATGTGGAAAAGCATTTTTGCAGTCGGTAATGGCCCGACACCGCTAAATTGTTTCTGTACATATGCCCCCTAATTCTTTCTGGGACCAGGAGCTTACTTTGTGCCTCTCTAAATATGGTATTTCATGCCTCAGAATCAGGAGTGATATTGGATAAAAGGCTAGGATTGGGTTTAGGCGTTATATGCAATGGGGCCCCATTGGGCTCTTGGCCTGAATTCACCCATTGCAGTATCTGCCCAATTAATTTTGTTGCTGTTGCATGTAACATTGAATTTTTGCTTGCTAATGATTTTTTGAAAGGTCACCCATCGGTTTCAGTTCTGACTTTTTAGTGTGCCCTAGGCCACAGCGGGTTTTGATAAGTAAACTTAAGTAAAAAAACTTATAATGTTGATGATAAATTTCCTTTCCAGAATTTCTGCATAATATTATACTTTCAAATATTTTTGTATTCTGGTGTAACATCTGCCCATCTATAGTATCAAGTGTAAATTCTCACTCTTAGGAAAAACAGCTTAAGACTTTATCCATACTGCTGAGAACCCAGAGAGATCAAGGGGCTTATTTACAAGCCCCTTGCACCAATTTTGCGTCATTTTTAACATGGGAAAAGTGACATACGGGTGGTGCAAGGGGCTTGTAAAGAAGCCCCCAAGAGTTTAAAACAAAAGCTTGAAAGACATCACATTTGAAATTTGAAATGTGTTAACCTTTCAGTTTCATTGCTTAAAACTTAAGAAAAAACTTTGAGTCTTAAAAAAGTTATTATGTTAATTCAAATTAATAAAATGATATCACATTTAAGTGGGCTACAATATAAAGAAATATGGAATGTTCATCCTGCTGCTTCAGGCACCAAGTCATCAGGATTTTAAAGTTGATTGCAGCTGGGTGTGCTTTGCTGACAGGGATGCTTTGTCCTGTTTCACCTTTTACTCCCTCACACTAGTGGATGCTTGTCACCCCTGCATCCTCTTTCCTCCCATTTTATGATTTTCTTCAAACCTGAATTATGCAGGTCCATTTGAACTGGGATGTTACTGCCCTGCCTTAAGTCATGATGAAGTCTCCTCTTAATGGTTCTCTATGGGTCAAAATGTACATCGATGACTATTAATGTTTTTGAACTGCTTTTTCTCATCATTATTCATTCAGACAAGCAGATTCCTCTTGCAAACAAACACGTTTTGATATTTGATAAGCTAAAAACATTATGTCCAAAATGACTCTTGAAACTGTCTGTTCGTTCGCAATTTTCATCTTTCACATGCACTAATAATGAGCTCTGTTGTTTGGAAAAATTTGTATTAAATGGCATATTGTCTTCTTGTCTTTACTCATAAGCAACAATCATTTTCTATTGGTAGTTGCTTTCTGCTTTACGTGGCCTGCTGGCATAGCCTATTTACCCTTGAGCATGTGTGTGTCTAATGCATTAAAAGATAATTGAATCAGTTCAAAATGGATTCAAAAGAAGCCATTTTTCTGCTTAATCCTGTTTGCTCAGGTTCTTAGGCATACAGGTCTGCCCCTGGTTGCATTACTAGAGAAAAAATAAAGTGGCATAAATACTTTGAACAAGTAAAAGCAAACAAACACTTTGGAAGAAGCTACTTTACCTTTCTTTTCTGCACCTGCTTTACTACCATTTAGAGGTGCAGCAGAATGAGGGATGGGGTGGGAAGTCGGGATGGATTGTAAGGGGAGTTTTATAACAGCAATATTTGGTTTTCCTGAAAGTCAGTATTAGATCAATGAGAAGAAAGGGTAGACAGTACTCCAGTTAGAATCTGGTTTAACTAATGCAAAGGAAATTATGAAAACTATGGATTTACAGGAGAGTTCTTTATGGGGAGCAGCAATTTAAGGAGAACATTAACTGTTTATTCTATGGTAGAGTGCATACATCAACTGATTTCACCATTTAAAATAATACAAAGAAAAACTGAACTACATGACTTCAACTAAAACCACGATTCCACAACTGGAATTAATTTCCAGGTAAAATGTTCCCACTTTTAGGTTACGACTTTACATTTTTCAATCTTTTAATTGTGATTTGTCCTTGGAACCTACTGAAAAGTATGTTTCTGGAATCAGGAAGAGATGTGGGTTAAATTTAGCTAACCATCTTCAGTAACCAGTAGAGAAATCCCTTCACAAATCTACTAAAACCTGTCCATATCAGCAGGGCCCAGTCATGCAATGGTTTGTGGACTTTGGCAGTTTCAGCTTATTCATCTACCTATATTTTGTTAAATTGCACTGCCTTACATGTAGGTTCACTTATTTGTGAGTGCCACCATCCATGACGTCATTACAGTCAAGTGTACAGAGTCTAAAGCTCTTGATGTTTACTCAGTTTACTCAAAGACAGAATACATCAAGGCCCCAATGTATCCTAATGCTGAGTACCTGAAGTACCTATCTATGAAAATATAGAGTACCCCAAGTCTCGATTGTGCCTCAATACAAAGTAATCAAACACACTGTTGATTATCAGTTAACAATATGCCAAGGCACTTTCCTATCACAAAAGAGTATCCCAAGCCTCAATAGTATTTTAAGACAGAGCATCTTAAGCCTATATCCTATCTCAGTACAAAATGCTCAACTACTGTGTTCAGGGCATTTTACCATTTCTATATTGAGAACCCCAAGACTCTTTTCTGTCCCATAAAAGAGCTTAAAGAGCTGTTAAATAGAGAGAGGATGTGTCACAGTGCCTGCCCAAGCCTAGCACCATATGGAATACCCAGCAGTTGTAGCCTGTCACCATAATAGTTAGCTCAAAGTTGTTTTCCATCACCATGTGGAGTAACATACATATCTGACTAATCACTATTTAGAATACCCTATGGCAGTATTCTATCTCAATGCAAGGTACCCAAAATATCTCTCATCCTATTCTGTTATGCAGTGTGTTAGAAAGTCACCCTTTTTCCCTGTTCGCCCCTCATTTATTTGGACTGGCTGACACTGGTGGTAGCTGACTCTGACTGTGCCATGGGCTCTTCTAGTCAGACCTAGGGCCAGAGCTATGTTAAACACAAACACATGCATTGATGTGCAATTATAATTGGCAGGACCTACCCTATAAGTCCCTAGTAGATAATAGGTCAAAGGGGTTACAAACTACCTTTAAGTCCCTAGAATATAATAGGCCATGAAAGTTTAGAGGCCAGCAGTTTTTGTTGCACTTGCATGTGTGAACTGCCAAGAGCCTGAGGTCATTTTAAAAGCAGATATGTGTTGCAGCACTGCTTTTAAAAGTAAATTTACTGCAAACTCGACTTTGGTGTCAGGGACACTTTAAATGCAATAATCTACCTTATTTTTACATTTTGGGTTCCCACCAGGTGTCCCCTAGGTGTTCAAGAGGTAGGAGAGGTCATGTAACTATAAGCAGGGTCCCTATAAAAGGTGTTTTACAAACCCTAATGAGTGAAAGTTGCCTGTTTTATTTTTCCCCGGTGTAGGAAATTCACTACAAAGTCGTCTTTGGTGCTGTGAGCACTGTGAAGTATTTTACGTCATTTGTACATATTAGGCAACCGCCAAGTCTCACCTAGGTGTCCCAAGAAAGGAGGGTCCTGAAACTATGAGCAGGGTCTTTATAAAAGAGGTTTTATAAACCCTAGTGAGGAAGACATTGCACATTTAATTTTCCCCATTGTAGATAGTTGGCCTCATAGGCTAACATGCTGATATAGTATGGACGCATAACTATTGCTATGAATGTATGAAAAACCATCCAAGGACTGAATAGAATGGTATTGATAAATCCAATAATTTGCCACTGTTGAATTTATCCCAACTTGAATAGAAAAGAAGATTTAAGACTTTTTTTCTGTAAGCCTAAATCCAGCCTCTTGCACTCGATTAGCCAAGCTACCTTGATTAGGTGATAAGTGGCCTGGCCTGACAGGCACTATCTGATGGCGTGAGCTCTCTGTGGCACAGGAAAGCCAAAGCAGGGGGATGGGCTATAAAATATGAGCTTCAAATGAGAGCAGGGCAGCCTATCAGCCAGGCCCACCCCTTCTTCCTGCCAGATGGGAGGCTTAACAAAGGAATTTGCAGATGTCAGGGGGAGGAGAGCTATGGAAATGAGCCACACTGGGAATTGGTTTAGATAGGTCTTGCTGCTCTGCTGAAGTTTCCGCCATCATGACTATGCCACACTTTGGAGGAAGTTGTAATGCTTTGGAGTGTTGCCCTGCACCTCATTGGACAGGGGGTGCTCCCCTGCATGTCGCCAGAGTCCACTGAATAATTATGTGAGAGCTGCAGAGCCTCTCCGTTCTGCGGCCTGAAACTGCAAAAAGAAGGAGGATTGTCCTGCTGGAATCCTGCCCTGCTCCCAAGGGCCTGCCTGGTGAAAGCTGCACTATCTGGGACTGCAGCTCTGAGAACCTAGCCTTGCTTCAAGAAGGAGTAAGGAGTGGAATCACTGCAGGTACAGGCTAACAGATCTTAACTGACCCTTCTCCGTGCAGAGTCCCCATCCTGGAGTGCGTCCAGTGGAGTTTTAAGGGGTTGACCACATGCACAACGGAAAGCGAAGTTTAGGTCTGCCAAAGACCATCTAGGAGATTCCTGACCCTTGGATCTGTGTTTTGGACACTTGGAACCCAACAGGAGACCTTCTGGAAGGACCTCCTGAAGTTTGAGAATGTTTGGGAAACCTTTTGGAAAAATCTCCATAAGGTGACCAACTCGACAGTGGGAGCCAAGCCAGCCACCCTGAACCGTGGCATGGGCTGAATTTCAGGTTGGTCCCGCTGAAGAGCTCCGGGGGTCCGACTTCCAGAGTTTGACCGGTAGCTCCCTGAAAGTCAATGCGGTGAACCTTCACCAAACCCGGACTGGTGGAGAACATTGAGGGGGCTCAGCAGGAAAAGCTCCAGAAAGGTTTCTAAGTGCGGAGGTAAAATATTAACCGAGGCCTCCCATGTGGAGTATTGAGCAGGTCTCGATTGCAGTCAGCCTCATACTTTGGCTTTGTCCCGGTCAAGCGCGACCAGATGTCCAGAAGTGGTGCTATTGGTTTCCTAGCACAAGAAAGTGTGTATTCTTTAAAAAATCGTACCTCTAGTCCCTACTTTGGATTTTGGTTGTGTTGGTATAATTGTAAATATAAAATTATTGCCTATTTTTATACATTGGTGTGGGATTTGTATTGTTTGTGGTGTCTTACTTACTTACTGTAATTGTGTTTAAAATGCTTTTTATGCCTGTCTCCTAAGTCAAGCCTTATTGCTCAGTGTCAGCTACCAAGGGTTGAGCAAGGGACTTATTTATAGAGACCCTTTTTAGGACCCAGTACCACATTAGTGGACTTATTGCCAGTAGTAGGTGTACACTTACCACTCCTAATAACCCAATATCCAACATTTGATGTCCAGTGGTGTGGATGAAGACTTGTGTTTGAATTACACCTTACAGTAAAGTGAGTGAGATCGTTAAAAATCCTCTAAATTGCCTTAGAAAAAAACTTTTGACTTTTTGATTTTTAAGATTTGGACTACAACTGATTTTGTGTCTATAGTTTTGATTTTTCTAAAGTTGTTCTAAGTCTGATTGGTAATTGTTGTAACCCAAAACTTGCGATACCATGGAGCTAGATCTGACTAAACTGACTAAACTCAGAGTGGCTGAGCTTAGGGTTCTTTGTAAGGCCAAGGGGCTGCCTGCTATTAACAAGATTAGGAAGGCAGCTTTGGGTAGGTCCCTTAAGGCCTGGGAAAGGTCAGCTCCAGAAAATGATGGGGAGGGTGAACCCTTCAACCACCTCCAGGAGGTGGGTGATGACTAAGCCTGGGTGGAGTTTGCGTAGTGGCGCTATGCGGAACTCCGCGAAGTTGCAAAAAAACTCTGCCGCGCTACGCGGACTTCCGTGAGTGGCGGAGTTGCTTGTCCCGTCCGTTCGCGTGACGTTTCCACCGTACGTCAACGCGGATTGTGTGTTTCAGTGGAAATATCGCGCAAACTGCACCACGCGCTCACACATGGGCGTGGCCATCTTGTTTCTTACTCTATTTATGGTGCTGGGGCCTTCTTTTTCATCCTTCCTTAATCTCTGTAGTCCTTGGCTTTTAAAACTTTTTTCCTATCTTTTTTATTTATTATCTTACCCTTTGTCTTTCTAAGTGTGTATTTGTGTTTTTTTCTACTTTACTGTATGTTTTTGGTGAGTTTTGTACTTTATTTTTTAGTTTTCCTACTTCCTTATTCTTACCCAGTCCTTCCTTCCTTTTCCCTGTTTCTTTTTTTTCCATCTTTCCTCCCAGCCCCATGGCAGATAAGGGCACACCAAGCTGCGGCTGCCTTCCTTGCGGAAGGCAGCGCCAGGCAGGGGTGCAGCCCTGTGCCCTGTTTTCCGAGGTGGAGGTGGCAGCGCCACCTCCCCTCCACCCTGGCAGCAGGTGGCAGGCCTGGGTCCGGGTACGGGATGCGGGAGCGCCAGCAGCACTGGGCGAGGGTGCATCAGGCAGTTTACCGCTGCTCTGGGGTCCGGCGCACCCATCAGCAGTTGGCGCAGTGCTGGTCTGACATCCTGGACCAAGAGCAGGACCTGCTGGACCTGCTAGGAGTTGAGGTTGCGGGGCTAGGTGAGTAAATATTAAAATTGTTAATTTTTATTATGACTTGTGTGTTCAATGCTATAGCTAATATTTTTTCTCGACTAATAGCAGGCATGCTGCTCACATGCAGGGAAGTTAAGTTTTTAAATATTATGTAATAGTCTGTTATTCTAGACAGGTGCTTAGCTTACTTTGCGCTACCCATCTAACCTAGTTATTGAATAGTACTTGTTGCAGCTCGCTTGGGCTGATGTGATTAGTGATGATTATGTAAGATGTTCTGTAATTAGTTATATGTCATTTCATAACCGCATGGTGTATGCCAATGCCACACGGACGGTGTAGGGATGTTTGTGAAGAACAACATCCATTTTTTCAATGGAAGCTTGTGCTGCAGGCCTTTTCCATCTGCCACACAAGTTTCCATTGACAAATGGAGGTTTGCGACTGCCCTATGGCCTATGGGAGATCGCATCGATTCGTAATAGACTAGTGCAGTCATCCTGACAGTGGCGCCGACCTAAGGTCGGGCGGTTCCAGAACTGCAATGGTGTCCGCCCGACATCATTGTAATCATTATAATAAGGCCCTTAGTGTTAGTACATTGGCCCGTCAAAAGGGGTTGACTAGAGACTGAGAGATTACGAATAAGATTTGAGAAGAAGCAAACATCACGATTTGTTGCAATTTATTATTAGTAATTCCAAAATGCAGTTTACTAAATTTGGAATAGGAGTGGGCTAGGTAGGTAGGTTTTGGAAATTTTGAATAGGATAGGACGGTCCGTGATATACTACTACTAGTTGATCTGATTTAGAAAAGTTCAATGTTATTGCGATTGCCTTTGTCTGTCAAATATATTTTGGGGAGATATTATTTATTACTACTAATCTTTTTTTGTCTTTATGTTTTACATCAGCATCCAGGGGCAAGAAGAGGGCTGAGGTGGGCCAGGGTTCGGGAGCTGGAGGTGCCTCCCAGAGTTCCCCGCCCGATGGCTCTGCTGGCCCCAGTAAGTCCTCCTGGTGTTAACATTAATATATTTATTCCCCTAATTTTTCTGCTCCTTTTTGAATAATGTGACATCTACCCATTTTATATTATTTTTCCAAATCCTCTTCGATGTATCCATTTCTAAATTCTTGTTATCCCTGCATTATCCTATTTACTTATTTTCTATATTTCAAGTTTCTCTAATTTACGTCAAACTGTCTCTAGTTACTAGTCTGTATGTAGCTTCCTTTCATCTGCTTTTTCAGTCAGCTTTCCCTCTACCCTTTTGTGGACTGCCTAGTGGTGGTACTCTAAGACTCAGAGAACCCATTGGTCACATAGTACTACTACTACTACTCCTCTGCCGTGCAGATTACATGCCCATTGCCCAAGTAAGGTATTCTACGCATGTAATAGAAGAGAAGGCCTAATCACTAAAACAAGAGAGTGGCAATGGTCACGTTGGACACCCCAAAGTTGTGTCTTTTTATTAGCTAGGCCTAGTATTATAGGCAGCTGTTGGTGAACTGATGACTGTGCACCATGTCTGGGAGAAAGTACAAGGAGGACAGTCCCATTGCAAATGCCAACCAAGGCCATATGCTATTTTTTTCTCAAAACGTCAGATTCATCAATCAATAGCTCCAGCCACTCCTTAACAGCTTGTCTCTTGTCTTGACTTCAGGCTTTTTAAAAGATTTCCACCAACAAAATGCCCAACCTGATATTTTTGATAGAAGATATTGTCTGTAATGTATCCGAATTGTAGTGAATGATGTGTGTGGTGTCTTTTTACAATTAATAGGGGGAGGTGTATCTGGCATCTAAGAAATGTGTGATCTTTTTTTTCTAGCCGCACCGACCGACAGCAGTGAGGGCACCAGCCAGTCTGCAGATGCAGCAGCAGAAGGGGGTGATTTAGCGGCAGTGGCGGGCGGGGGTAAGTCATATTGCTTGCTTATTATTGACAATTAATTATAAATATAAGCTCACTGTAAAGGTGTAGTCTTGTTGACTTTTGAACAACAGATGAACACAGCAGGAGTTGAAGTTGAGCTGAGTAACTAATGGCCGCTCCTATCTTCAACTCAGCAGAGAACGTTTCATGAACAAGACCTTTAACTATGGGTTGTTGGAAAAGGGAAGGATCGAAGGGGAATGGTTGGATGAAATGTAATATATATAACTGAAAGTGAAGGATGCATGGGTGAAAGTGCCAGATGCATCAACAGTACTATAGTTGGCTGATAGCTAGGATGCATGTGTGGGTGAAGGATGGATGAAAGGTTGGTATACGGGTAGGAAGCTTGCCTGGGTAGGTGAAAGTGTATGTGTGAAAGGATTCCTGCCTGGGTGGGTGATTGGAATTCTGTGGTGGTTTCCTTTGATTGAAATAAACTTAAGGACGCATGGGTGGGTAAATGTCAAATGACAAATGTATATTGCTGAAAGGTTTGTACTTGAGATCATGAGACTAGAGTGAGACAGAGAGCCATGTTTGGAACTTTGGATGGATGGCTATAAGGATGGATGGGTAGTTTCAATGGTGAAGAGTGGATTGAGAGAATGTAAAGAACTTAAATGATGGTGAGTATCAAAGCCAAGGGTGAAGAATAAAAAATAAAATACTCGAAGAACAATGCAATAATGAATGTAAAAATCCTTGGGAAGGAGAATAAGGAACAATGGTGCTCCTCTGTAGTGGTGTTCGTCTCACCTTTACTTGCCTGGAATGCTTTTTTCGAGGTTTTTTTTTTATTCAAAGGGTTGAGGAGGTTGTATTTCAGACTCCTTTCTGGACTCACAGTAGTTTTCAAGCGTAACATTATGTATCCTTAGTTCCTACCCACTCATCATCAATCACCTCCCTCTATACACATGGCATAATTTTCTATGTGTTTTGCTAAGAGCATTGTTTACAATTTGTCTTTTTTCTTACTTGATATGTAGCTACTCCTGCTGCTCCAAAAACACAGAGGCAGGAGATTGCAGCCCAGACCCGGCGGCGGAAAATGGAGGCCATCAAGGCCGAGTACCAGCGGCTGGTGGTCTTGGAGGCAGCTATAGCCACTGCAGGTAAGAGCGGTGGGGCCGGCTGGGGGGATTTCGAGAGACGACCACAAGGGAAAATTAAATAAATAATTAATTTTCCCTCGTGGTTGTCTCTTGAAATCCCCCCCCAGCCGGCCCCACCGTCCCACCGCTCTTACCTGCAGCAGCCGCAGCTGCTTGAAGGATGAGACAGAAGCTGCTGCAGATGCCCCGGGCCCCAACCAGGCCTCAACAACCACCCCACCACACCGTCGCCGCGGTCCAATGGGCACCCGCCGGCGCCGCCACCATTCCACCAGCACTGTTGCTCCCCCTTATTTCCGCCAGTTTGAGCGCTGCATCATGCAAAGGCTGGCGGATATTGAAGCCAGGCAGGAACGGGTGGAGAGGCACCTTGAGAAGATAACCCGCCGTTAATGCTCTTTTCAGCCCCTTTTTTAATCTGTTTTTGGTTGGGGTTTTTTTTCCATTGGGGGATTGTTGGGTTTTCTTTATTTATGGACATTTCTTGGACACTACTTGGACATTGTTTGGGGTGAGGGAGAGGGGTGGGCCAGTTGTGGGTTTGGTATTTGGTTCAGGGAATAATAACTTTTTCATACTTTTACATTTTATGATTATGAGTGATTTAAAAAGAATTTGGTGGGGTTATTGATTGTTTGTTTTACTTCTCACTGCTGCCTTTGCCACAGCCAGTTTTAAAAATCTGCTGATAGTGTAAACAAACTAGTGATTGGGTACCCTCCCTTGTCCTACTACTCTCTCCTCCTTGTCTCTGCAGTCTACTCTGCTACTACTATTTATTATGAATTACCATTGTATAGAATGATTGTCATTCAACAATGATCAATCAACCACAGCTTACTTCTCTTACCTGATTAGATGAAGCGAGGGGTCCATGGTGTCCCAAGGTGCCATCATGGTGGTGGTAGTAGTAGCGGCATGCATTGCTAGCGTTTCTTTTGTAATTGAAAGCAAACTCATCAGAACTGAAGCGAGGTCCCACTCCCTCCTAAGTGAACTAGAACTGTAGGATAAGGACTCGGAGAGTGGGGACTATTCATCGAAAGGGAAGTTAACAAACTGAAATAAAAAAAACTAGGTTAATGCCGTTATTATATGCAAGCTTGATGACAGTCACCAGAGACTAGACTACTAGAACAGACTCAAAAAGAGAGTATGATAAGCAATGAAAAATTGAATTAATCAGAACAATGTTGAGCTACTACGAACTGTACGAAGTAGACAAGCTTAACCTTAGATGCAAATTAATACAGTGCCTGAATGATGATGCTGGCAATGAGATGTTCATCTGAAAAAAAAATATCATACACTGTGCTTGGGTGGATATTATATAATATATACCGCCACTGTGGGCTATATGAACTTAGTTAAAAATAAGATCCTCCTCACCCTGCACTGAGTTGTGTTGCTTTCAACACATCTGCCCACCATGTGTGTGATCAATTAATGGTGTAAAATTGCTAAGTCACACCTCAAAAAAATCACACAGCCTGGGGGAAGAGGGTTAGGGGTTTGATGAATGGTTGGGAAGGGGGATTTGAGGGAAAGGTTTGAGAAAGACAAACACTACACATGGACAACACTCATCTTGGCAGCCGACCATCATAAATCTGTTATGGGAGAAAAAGGAAATGCATGCATGATGATGAGTGGTATTATACAAGTACAGGGCAGTATATTAATTATGCAATTGTCTGTCTGCCCCCAGAGAGACCCAAGTTACATACATTATATTTTTGTTCTGTTGTACAGGGCTTAGAAAAATAGCAAATACAATTAAAATATCTGTAGGAGTAAAATAAGCAAACATAAACAACACACACAGTCTTAATGATTGAAGAGAAAAAAAAAGATACTGTATAAATTGGGAGTTGCATCTTTGCATTCCTATTGGACTGTCCGCCCATGAATCTTGGGTGCCTGGTGGATGCGCTTTGGTATGGTAAGTGTGAGTTATTTTTCCAGTATGGTGCAGGGTAAAGGGCCTGTAGATGGAAAAACAAAAAGGATATTGAAAAATCGAGGAGAAAACAAAAAGTTAAACTGCATAAGGAGTGCAACAAGAAGACTTTCAGAGGCAGCATGGCTAAATCCGACTCTGTTTCCGACAATTACCTCCAACAACAGGCCATGCTCACCCAAACTCCACTTAGCCTCGGATTTGAGCCAGACATGGTCATGGTGTCCAACTCCTAGTCTGTACCAACAGTGTCCGACTCCCGAGTGAGAATTTCACAACAAACAACAATCACTCATCTTGCAATGCATGCCATCATTTACCTGTTCTTATGGGGCAGTCCCTCTAGGTTAGGAAAGGATAGATAGTCAGGGCCCAGGGTTGGAGGCAGGCACACATTTGTTTGAGTTATCCATCCAATGTCTGGCTTGAGGGAAATGGCTTTTGGGCGAGTCAGGAGTGGACTTTATTTCTTCATTGACAGCACACAGTTGCAACTCTGATCTGGCAATAAAAAGAGCAAGATGGTGGGGATCGGTTTGTGAACCAGAAAGACAGTGACAGACACAAATAATGTTCCATAGCTATATCTTTCTTTGTATTTTTTTGGGGCATCAAAGAAAGATAGTAATTGGAAATTGAAAGAGCCTAGTTGCTAGGGAAGTAGAGCTCGTCCTCAAACTCTGGTGGTTTGCCCAGAAGTAGGTCACCTAACACACTACTTCCATGACCTGAGTCGCCATCATCATCTTCCTGCTGTGCTACTTCAGGTATGGTATAATCCGGTGGTATAAAGTGCTGATATGTTTTGCTCATGGTTAACCTCTCCACGTTTTGGGGCGAGAGACTGGTCCTTCTCACTGTCAAAACGGTGACATCAAGAATATCAAGAATTGTGGCAGAAATGTAATGGTTGGATGACATAACGCATCTTTGCACCCTTGTATTTTCAGATAAGCGAAGGGTTAAGCTCTCCACCAACTGACATGCTTTTTTTTTCCATCCACACCTGCGTACATTGCAGACACCCCCTTCAGCTGTTCCTGTAGCATGTGCAACAATGGGATAGCTTGGACCATAGTACAGTCCTCCTTGCTGACTTCACATGTGGGGACCTTGAAAGGAAGTAGCATCTCTGTCAGGCATTTAACTAGGCCCCATTGGTCCATCTCAATGATCATGCTTTTCACAGTAGTATCCCTTCTTTGAATGACATATTCATTGATTGGTCTGTACTGCTCAAACAGACATTCAAGCATGTAATAAGTTGAGTTTCAAATTGTTGGCACCTCCTGGATGAGTGCTTTAACTGGCATTCTATTATCACGTTGAATGATCCTCAGCTGCGTCCAGGCTTTAAAAGAATGACTGATGGCCTTAACTGTATTCCTGCAAAAACAACAATGGATGGACAGAATGCAGAACAATATCATACATTCACACCAGTACAGAGATCTGGGACTAAATCTATAGTTTTTTTGCTCCCCATGCCATTCCAGTTTGAACCCAGTCATATGCAAATCAGTCTTGACTCTGCGCCCAATGGGAACAGTCCAGCCCGAACTGCCAGGCCAGGTCCTCCCTAGACTTGAAACAAGCATCCTAGGACCAGTTTCGGGGTTTCACCCCCTCATCAGCCAGGATAGCTTGACTCCAGTGGCATGGAGAGCACGGGACCCACATCTGGGCATACCCATCCCACTCGGGGTGACAAATGCAAAAACAACAATTGATGGACAGATGCTGAACAATGCCATACATTCACCCCAGTACACAGATATGGGACGAAATCTATAATTTTTTGCTCCCCATGCCATTCCAGTTTGAACCCAGTCATATGCAAATCAGTCTTGACCCTGCGCCCAATGGGAACAGTCCAGCCAGAACTGCCAGGCCATGTCCTCCCTGGACTGGAAACAAACATCCTAGGACCGGTTTCGGGGTTTCACCCCTCATCAGCCAGGATAGCTTGGCTCCAGTGGCATGGAGAACACGGGACCCACGTCTGGGCATACCCGTCCCACTCGGGGTGACAAATGCAAAAACAACAATTGATGGGCAGAATGCAGAACAATGTCATACATTCACCCCAGTACAGAGATCTGGGACTAAATCCATTGTTTTTGCTCCCCATGCCATTCCAGTTTGAACCCAGCCATATGCAAATCAGTCTTGACCCTGCGCCCAATGGGAACAGTCCAGCCTGAACTTCCAGGCCAGGCCCTCCCTAGACTGGAAACAAGCATCCTAGGACCAGTTTCGGGGTTTCACCCCTAATCAGCCAGGATAGCTTGACTCCAGTGGCATGGAGAGCACGGGACCCACGTCTGGGCTTACCCATCCCACTCGGGGTGACAAATGCAAAAACAGCAATTGATGGACAGAATGCAGAACAATGTCATACATTCACCACAGTACAGAGATCTGGGACGAAATCCATCGTTTTTTCGCTCCCCATGCCATTCCAGTTTGAACCCAGTCATATGCAAATCAGTCTTGACCCTGCGCCCAATGGGAACAGTCCAGCCCGAACTGCCAGGCCAGGTCTTCCCTGGACTGGAAACAAGCATCCTAGGACCGGTTTTGGGGTTTCACCCCTCATCTGCCAGGATAGCTTGACTCCAGTGGCATGGAGAGCACGGGACCCACGTCTGGGCATACCCGTCCCACTCGGGGTGACAAATGCAAAAACAACAATTGATGGGCAGAATGCAGAACAATGTCATACATTCACCCCAGTACAGAGATCTGGGACTAAATCCATAGTTTTTTTGCTCCCCATGCCATTCCAGTTTGAACCCAGCCATATGCAAATCAGTCTTTTCCCTGCGCCCAATGGGAACAGTCCAGCCCGAACTGCCAGGCCAGCGCCTCCCTGGACTGGAAACAAGCATCTAAGGACCAGTTTCGGGGTTTCACCCCTAATCAGCCAGGATAGCTTGACTCCAGTGGCATGGAGAACACGGGACCCACGTCTGGGCATACCCGTCCCATTCGGGGTGACAATTGCAAAAACAACAATTGATGGGCAGAATGCAGAACAATGTCATACATTCACCCCAGTACAGAGATCTGGGACTAAATCCATTGTTTTTTTGCTCCCCATGCCATTCCAGTTTGAACCCAGCCATATGCAAATCAGTCTTGACTCTGCGCCCAATGGGAACAGTCCAGCCCGAACTGCCAGGCCAGGTCCTCCCTAGACTTGAAACAAGCATCCTAGGACCAGTTTCGGGGTTTCACCCCCTCATCAGCCAGGATAGCTTGACTCCAGTGGCATGGAGAGCACGGGACCCACATCTGGGCATACCCATCCCACTCGGGGTGACAAATGCAAAAACAACAATTGATGGACAGATGCTGAACAATGCCATACATTCACCCCAGTACACAGATATGGGACGAAATCTATCATTTTTTGCTCCCCATGCCATTCCAGTTTGAACCCAGTCATATGCAAATCAGTCTTGACCCTGCGCCCAATGGGAACAGTCCAGCCAGAACTGCCAGGCCATGTCCTCCCTGGACTGGAAACAAACATCCTAGGACCGGTTTCGGGGTTTCACCCCTCATCAGCCAGGATAGCTTGGCTCCAGTGGCATGGAGAACACGGGACCCACGTCTGGGCATACCCGTCCCACTCGGGGTGACAAATGCAAAAACAACAATTGATGGGCAGAATGCAGAACAATGTCATACATTCACCCCAGTACAGAGATCTGGGACTAAATCCATTGTTTTTTTGCTCCCCATGCCATTCCAGTTTGAACCCAGCCATATGCAAATCAGTCTTGACCCTGCGCCCAATGGGAACAGTCCAGCCTGAACTTCCAGGCCAGGCCCTCCCTAGACTGGAAACAAGCATCCTAGGACCAGTTTCGGGGTTTCACCCCCTAATCAGCCAGGATAGCTTGACTCCAGTGGCATGGAGAGCACGGGACCCACGTCTGGGCTTACCCATCCCACTCGGGGTGACAAATGCAAAAACAGCAATTGATGGACAGAATGCAGAACAATGTCATACATTCACCACAGTACCGAGATCTGGGACGAAATCCATCGTTTTTTTGCTCCCCATGCCATTCCAGTTTGAACCCAGTCATATGCAAATCAGTCTTGACCCTGCGCCCAATGGGAACAGTCCAGCCCGAACTGCCAGGCCAGGTCTTCCCTGGACTGGAAACAAGCATCCTAGGACCGGTTTCGGGGTTTCACCCCTCATCTGCCAGGATAGCTTGACTCCAGTGGCATGGAGAGCACAGGACCCACGTCTGGGCATACCCGTCCCACTCGGGGTGACAAATGCAAAAACAACAATTGATGGGCAGAATGCAGAACAATGTCATACATTCACCCCAGTACAGAGATCTGGGACTAAATCCATAGTTTTTTTGCTCCCCATGCCATTCCAGTTTGAACCCAGCCATATGCAAATCAGTCTTTTCCCTGCGCCCAATGGGAACAGTCCAGCCCGAACTGCCAGGCCAGCGCCTCCCTGGACTGGAAACAAGCATCCAAGGACCAGTTTCGGGGTTTCACCCCTCATCTGCCAGGATAGCTTGACTCCAGTGGCATGGAGAGCACGGGACCCACGTCTGGGCATACCCGTCCCACTCGGGGTGACAAATGCAAAAACAACAATTGATGGGCAGAATGCAGAACAATGTCATACATTCACCCCAGTACAGAGATCTGAGACTAAATCCATAGTTTTTTTGCTCCCCATGCCATTCCAGTTTGAACCCAACCATATGCAAATCAGTCTTTTCCCTGCGCCCAATGGGAACAGTCCAGCCCGAACTGCCAGGCCAGCGCCTCCCTGGACTGGAAACAAGCATCCAAGGACCAGTTTCGGGGTTTCACCCCTAATCAGCCAGGATAGCTTGACTCCAGTGGCATGGAGAGCACCGGACCCACGTCTGGGCATGCCCGTCCCACTCAGGGTGACAAATGCAAAAACAACAATTGATGGACAGAATGCAGAACAATGTCATACATTCACCCCAGTACTGAGATCTGGGACTAAACCCATTGTTTTTTTGCTCCCCATGCCATTCCAGTTCGAACCCAGCCATATGCAAATCAGTCTTGACCCTGCGCCCAATGGGAACAGTCCAGACCGAACTGCCAGGCCAGGTCCTCCCTGGACTAGAAACAAGCATCCTAGGACTGGTTTCGGGGGTTCACCCCTCATCAGGCAGGATAGCTTGACTCCAGTGTCATGGAGATCACGGGACCCACGTCTGGGCATACCCGTCCCACTCGGGGAGACAAATGCAAAAACAACAATTGATGGACAGAATGCAGAACAATGTCATACATTTACCCCAGTACAGAGATCTGGGACTAAATCCATCGTTTTTGTGCTCCCCATGCCATTCCAGTTGGAACCCAGCCATATGCAAATCAGTCTTGACCATGCGCCCAATGGGAACAGTCCAGCCCAAACTGCTAGGCCAGGTCCTTCCTGGACTGGAAACAAGCATCCTAGGACCGGTTTCGGGGTTTCACCCCTCATCAGCCAGGATAGATTGACTTCAGTGGCATGGAGAGCACGGGACCCACGTCTGGGCATACCCGTCCCACTCGGGGTGAAAAAGGCAAAAACAACAATTGATGGACAGAATGCAGAACAATGTCATACATTCACCCCAGTACAGAGATCTGGGACTAAATCCATCGTTTTTTTGCTCCCCATGCCATTCCAGTTTGAGCCCAGCCATATGCAAATCAGTCTTAACCCTGAGCCCAATAGAAACATTCCAGCCCAAACTGCCAGACCAGGTCCTCCCTGGACTGGAAACAAGCATCCTAGGACAGTTTTCGGGGTTTCACCCCTCATCAGCCAGGATAGCTTGACTCCAGTGGCATGGAGAGCACAGGACCCATGTCTGGGCATACCCGTCCCAACTCGGGGTGACAAATGCAAAAACAACAATTGATGGACAGAATGCAGAACAATGTCATACATTCACCCAGTACAGAGATCTGGGACTAAATCCATCGTTTTTTTGCTCTCCATGCCATTCCAGAATGAACCCAGCCATATGCAAATCAGCCTTGACCCTGCACCCAAAGGGAACAGTCCAGCCCGAACTGCCAGGCCAGGTCCTCCCTGGACTGGAAACAACCGTCCTAGGACCGGTTTCGGGGTTTTAGCACTCATCAGCCAGGATAGCTTGACTCCAGTGGCATGGAGAGCACGGGACCCACGTCTGGGCATACCCGTCCCACTCGGGGTGACAAATGCAAAAACAACAATTGATGGACAGAATGCAGAACAATGTCATACATTCACCCCAGTACAGAGATCTGGGAATAAATCCATCGTTTTTTTGCTCCCCATGCCAATCCAGTTTGAACCCAGCCATATGTAAATCAATCTTGACCCTGAGCCCAATGGGAACAGTCCAGCCTGAACTGCCAGGCCAGGTCCTCCCTGGACTGGAAACAAGCATCCTAGGACCGGTTTTGGGGTTTCACCCCTCATCAGCCAGGATAGCTTGACTCCAGTGGCATGGAGAGCACGGGACCCACGTCTGGGCATACCCGTCCCACTCTGGGTGACAAATGCAAAAACAACAATTGATGGACAGAATGCAGAACAATGTCATACATTCACCCCAGTACAGAGATCTGGGACTAAATCCATTGTTTTTTTGCTCCCCATGCCATTCCAGTTTGAACCCAGTCTGGTATGGTGAGCAAAAAAATGATGGATTAAATCCAGATCCTTGTGACTGGGGGTGAATGTTCGCATTGTCCAGCATTCAGTCCATCAATTGTTTCTTTTGCATTTGTTGCCCTAAGTGGGAAGGTTATGCCCAGACGTGGGTCCCGTGCTCACTGCACCACTGGATTCAAGCTAGCCTGGCTGATGAAGGGTGATGCCCTGAAACCGGTCCCAGGATGCTTGTTTCTGGTCCAGGGAGGACCTGACTTGGCAGTTCGGGCTGGACTGTTCCCATAAGGAACAGGGTCAAGACTGATTTGCATATGGCTGGGTCCAAACTGGGGTGGTGTGGTGAGAAAAAGAATGATGGATTAAACCCAGATCCCTGTGACTGGAGGGGAATGTTTGCATTGTCCAGCATTCCGTCCATCAATTGTTTCTTTTGCATTTGTCGCCCTAAGTGGGAAGGGTATGCCCAGACATGGGTTCTGTGCTCACTGCACCACTGGATTCAAGCTAGCCTGGCTGATGAAGGGTGATGCCCTGAAACCGGACCCAGGATGCTTGTTTCAGGTCCAGGGAGTACCTGGCTTGGCAGTTCGGGTGGACTGTTCCCATAAGGAACAGGGTCAAGACTGATTTGCATATGGCTGAGTCCAAACTGGGGTGGTGTGGTGAACAAAAGAATGATGGATTAAACCCAGATCCTTGTGACTGGGGTGAATGTTTGCATTGTCCAGCATTCCGTATATCAATTGATTCTTTTGCATTTGTCACCCTTAGTGGGAAGTGTATGCCCAGACATGTGTCCTGTGCTCACTGCACCACTGGATTCAAGCTAGCCTGGCTGATGAAGGGTAAAGCCCTGAAACCGGTCCCAGGATGCTTGTGTCCGGTCCAGGGAGGAACTGGCTTGGCAGTTTGGGCTGGACTGTTCCCATAAGGAACAGGGTCAAGACTGATTTGCAAAATGGCTGGGTCCAAACTGGGGTGGTGTGGTGAGCAAAAGAATGATGGATTAAATCCAGATCCTTGTGACTGGGGGTGAATGTTTGCATTGTCCAGCATTCAGTCCATCAATTGTTTCTTTTGTATTTGTCGCCCTAAGTGGGAAGGGTATGCCCAGACGTGGGTCCCCTGCTCACTGCACCACTGGATTCAAGCTAGCCTGGCTGATGAAGGGTGATGCCCTGAAACCGGTCCCAGGATGCTTGTTTCCGGTCCAGGGAGGACCTGACTTGGCAGTTCAGGCTGGACTGTTCCCATAAGGAACAGGGTCAAGACTGATCTGCATATGGCTGGGTTCAAACTGGGGTGGTGTGGTGAGCAAAAGAATGATGGATTAAACCTAGATCCTTGTGACTGGGGGTGAATGTTTGCATTGTCCAGCATTGTGTCCATCAATTGTTTCTTTTGCATTTGTCGCCCTAAGTGGGAAGGGTATGCCCAGACGTGGGTCCCGTGCTCACTGCACCACTGGATTCAAGCTAGCCTGGCTGATGAAGGGTGATGCTCTGAAACTGGTCCCAGGATGTTTGTTTCCGGTCCAGGGAGGACCTGGCCTAGCAGTTCAGGCTGGACTGTTCCCATAAGGAACAGGGTCAAGACTGATTTGCATATGGCTGGGTCCAAACTGGGGTGGTGTGGTGAGCAAAAGAATGATGGATTAAACCCAGATCCCTGTGACTGGAGGTGAATGTTTGCATTGTCCAGCATTCCGTCCATCAATTGTTTCTTTTGCCTTTGTCGCCCTAAGTGGGAAGGGTATGCCCAGACATGGGTCCTGTGCTCACTGCACCACTGGATTCAAGGTAGCCTGGCTGATGAAGGGTAAAGCCCTGAAACCGGTCCCAGGATGCTTGTTTCCGGTCCCGGGAGAAACTGGCTTGGCAGTTCGGGCTGGACTGTTCCCATAAGGAACAGGGT
The DNA here is from genome assembly GCA_963921515.1 of Calotriton arnoldi. Taxonomy (NCBI): domain Eukaryota; kingdom Metazoa; phylum Chordata; class Amphibia; order Caudata; family Salamandridae; genus Calotriton; species Calotriton arnoldi. Next base: position 304,340 of record CAWUFW010005526.1, read on the forward strand.
CAAGACTGATTTGCATATGGCTGGGTCCAAACTGGGGTGGTGTGGTGAACAAAAGAATGATGGATTAAACCCAGAACCTTGTGACTGGGGTTGAATATTTGCATTGTCCAGCATTCTGTCCATCAATTGTTTCTTTTGCAATTAACTGTATTCCTGGCATTGTCCGTGTCAACAAAACCAATGTTAAGCCCTCTTGGTTGTAGCCATTCAAATACCTTGTTGTCAAAGTCTTCCAAAATGTTTGCAGCAGTATGAGATTTCTCCATGGAGAACATGGCTACAATTGCATGTTTCTGAGCGGCATTAAAAATCTCCGCAGTGTCAACACCTGCAGATATTTTTTCTCTAACCCCCACAATAGAGATCCAGTGTGCAGTGATGCACATGTAATCAGTGGCTTGGCAACTGGTCCACATGTCTATTGTCAGGTGGATAGTGTGAACAGCACTCTGCTGCATAGCTTGTCCAAGCAATTCCAGCACGTCGTGATGTAGTGCTGGAACAGCAACTCTAGCGAAGTAGGACCGGATGGGAACCTTCCATTTTGAGCAGATGGCTGCCACAAATGAAAGAAAATCCATCCCTTCCACAAAGGAAAAAGGGTGGAGGTCTAGCACTAACATTGTAGCCAGCTTCATGTTGTACAAACGTCCGTTGGGTGGTTCCGTTCGTACTGCCCCTCCAACCTAAACATGCTGAGAATGGTAGCCTAGATGTTTTTCTTTTCTGGTGCCACTGATGCAGGTGACTTCTTGAGATCAGATATTAGGCTCAATGCGCGTTTTTTCATTGCAGTACTCTCTTGCCTTGGACCCCTTGGTGTACTCTCAGCCTGACTCTTGTGCCATTGCGATGTTTCTGATGATGATGTGGGCTGTACCACTGCACTGCTGGGGACAGGGCTGCTTTGTGTAACAGAGAAAATGTCTCCCTCTTGTTTACCATCCACCGTGATTGGATCTTCTTCTTCATCCCTGCCACCAACAACACTTGCAGTTTTTTGTCCGTTAAGGTGCGCCTCCCACTGGATCAAGTGGTGTTCTCTCAGATGCATTGTTTGGCTTCCGGTACCATCGCTTGTATCAAGCTTACCTCGACTAACACTTGCTCCACAAATGGAGCATATAGCAATGTTCACCTCCCTCTTGCTAACCGAAAAGAAGTCCCAAACTGGGGAGGTCAACTTTCTGATGCTGCTGGTGGTGCCACTTGCAATGTCGGTTGAACTTGTAGGTGGGCGTGACGTTTGACTCTCTGCAGTACCTACTTCTACTGAGGTGGTTGTTGTGCTGGGTGTAGGTCACTGTCGGGACTTAAATATGGCAGCTGTAAGTGGTGTTGGTGGTATATGTGTAGGTGGTATCTATGCCACATCCATCACAGCAATTATGTATGGGGTAATGTCGGTCTCCACTGGCGCGGGGTTAATGTCCATAATGACTGGCTCATCATCATCATCCTCCTCGTCTACATCGACCTCCATAACTCTAAGGCTTTCTGGAACCTTCCTTTTCCCTAGCCTCGCCTTGTGTGTCTCACTCTCAGACTGTGGTGGCTTCCAAGTGGTGTCTAGATCATCAGAAGGGGGGCTTGCAGAAGAAGTTGATGGACTAACACTCCTTTTCCTTGCTGGGGATCTGAAAGACAGTGGATCGCATGAAAGAATGGATTGCTCTTCTTCTTCCTCTGCAGGAAGCTCGATCTCCTGAACTACCCCTACTTCAGGAGGAACAACTACTATTGGGGGTGATTGCAGCTGTTGCCCACTTATCTGTGTTTCCTGCATTGATTGGGTACTACTTTGCGATAACAATAAGTCAATTTCAACATCACTGCTCATCGGTGTTGGACTTGTGATTAGACTGGCTGCCTCTGTGACAGACATGGGCTTGGGCCTAGGTTGGTGGGGTGGGTCCACTGATGCGGGGGTGCTGCTCTCAGCTTGCTCCCCGGACACCGCTGCTGCAGGAGCAATTTTTGGTTTCCCTAAAAAGGTCTTGGACGACATCCCGGTCTTGGTAACTGGCAGTGCCTTCTTCTCACTGGCAACTTTGTTGGTACTGGACCTTGTACCTTCCTTTGGGGCCATCTTGAAGATGTCAGCAGCAAGCAGTGCACAAGTTGAAGAGATGTCTGTGGTCACACATCACGTGATGTTGTGTGCAGCAGGACTTCTGTCTGGCAGTACAATGGGTGATGTTGTTTCCTCCTCTTTTGTGCACCCAAAAGCAAAGAAGCAAGAAGAACATCAGTGAAACGTGGCACTCATTGTTGTGGTTCAATTACTACTAGTACAAACAAACAAATATAATACATAACTTAGTGTGTGGTCACACTTGTTAGTGTTATTAATATTTTTAAATGTATTACCTTAGTTATTAAAAAAAACATAAAAATACAGTGTAGCCATTTGTGAGACTTTGACAACAACCAAGGGCTTTCATGGTTGGTGTACTGTACAGTACACGCAGGAAGGATATGAAAGAAGAACAACAACAAAAATACAAATGTAACGGACCCGATCCACGTGGGATGCAGCATTCAGGGAGCTGCAGCTGACAATGGATGGAAGCAATAAGCCAAGAGGAACAAAGGAAAGACATGCAGGCCTGTGGCAAAAGCACACTAACTGCCACCAAAAAATGGCCACCAGCCACATGGTCACTCAAAACTCACAACAACAAGCAGGAGGCCTGGAAAACAGTGAACTCAAGCAGACCTATATGGACACAGACTTTACAAAATGGCCCCTGGCCAAACGGGAAGGCTCAGCCAAGGCAAATGCTGGCCCACTATTACAAACACACTCACACACTGGCCAGACAAAGGAGGCATGCTAAACAACACAGCTTTAATACAACAATGCCAAAAAATAAAATCCACAGGGCTAAAAAAGGTTTGCAAGTTACACAACAACCACACACATCCAACAAAGGCATTTATTTAACTCACATGAAAAAAAAGTGAATTACCCAAATAAAACGGTAAATAGACATAATATCGAAAAAAATATATAGAATGGACAGAATATCGAATTCAAAATATAGAATGGACATAATATTGAATGGACATAATATAGTGGTTAATAATATCGAAATGAAGGTAAGTAATATTGGTTTTCAAAATATAGAAGTACATAATATAGGCATTAAAAAATATTGAATTTTTAATAATATCGAATTTTTGTAAGTGTTAAGTATGTTAGTATATGAGTTAAAAATTTATATTATTTTTGTAATGTATGTTTAATATTTTTTAAAGTTACGAAATTTATGTAAAATTATTTTTGCGTAATTTAATTCTGTAGCGGGTTGTGGGTTTATAGGGGAATAGGGTGGGAAGTAATTTAATTATAGTAAATTAAATATGAATTTTTAGGAATTATTAATTATTTTTAATTTAATTTTGCGTTTTAGTTCTGTAGTGGGTTGTAGGTTTATAGGGGAATAGGGTGGGACGTAATTTAATTGTAATTAAGAAAATATTTATTTTTATTTATTGGTATTGATAATTAATTTATTGTTAATTAATTATTAATTGGTAATTAATTTTTATTAATTGATTAATTGATAATGATGTAAATTGTATTAATTTATTATTCGGAGCGGGTTGAGGGTTTATAGGGGAATAGGGTGGGAAGTAATTTAATTGTAATTAAGTAATTATTGAAATTCTTTTTGTGTATTGATTAATTTATTGTTAATTAATTATTAATTGGTAATCTTTTTATTACTTATTACATTTTTGGTATTGAAAATTAATTGGTTGTTGATTAATTATTAATAGGTAATTAACTTTTAATAAATAATATTTATTGGTATTTATAATTAATTAATTATTACATATTTTGTAATTGGTAGTTAATTTTAATTAATTTTTTATTGGTATTGATAATTAATTTATTTTTATTTAAATATGAAATCATTACTTTCCCTACTGTTGCACTCACTGGAGTGGGAATAGTAATTTTTACCCCTACGCTATCCAACGCTTTCCCTACTGTTGCAGTCACTGGAGTTGGAATAGTAATTTTTACCCCTACGCTATCCAACGCTTTCCTTACTGTTGCACTCTCTGGAGTGGGAATAGTAATTTTTACCCCTACACTATCCAACGCTTTCCCTACTGTTGCACTCACTGGAGTGGGAATAGTAATTTTTACCCTCCCGCTATCCAACGCTTTCCCTACTGTTGCACTCACTGGAGTGGGAATAGTAATTTTTACCCTCCCGCTATCCAACGCTTTCCCTACTGTTGCACTCACTGGAGTGGGAATAGTAATTTTTACCCTCCCGCTATCCAACGCTTTCCCTACTGTTGCACTCTCTGGAGTGGGAAAAGTAATTTTTACCCCTACGCTATCCAATGCTTTCCCTACTGTTGCACTCACTGGAGTGGGAATAGTAATTTTTACCCCTCCGCTATCCAACGCTTTCCTTACTGTTGCACTCTCTGGAGTGGGAATAGTAATTTTTACCCCTACGCTATCCAACACTTTCCCTACTGTTGCACTCACTGGAGTGGAAATAGTAATTTTTACCCCTACGCTATCCAACGCTTTCCTTACTGTTGCACTCTCTGGAGTGATAATAGTAAATTTTACCCTCGCGCTATCCTACGCTAAAAATATTGAATATTTTTTATTAATATCAAGTTAATATATATATGTATTAAAAAATAAAAATGTATGTTTATTTTTTTATAACTTACATTAATTATTTATTAATTTTAAGGTTATTTAAGTATTTTTAAGTATGTTTCAGTTAATTATATTTATTATTTTATTAATTTTACATTACTTTTAATACATTTAAAAAATTCGATATTTTAACAAACTATGGGGCACATTACGATACCCGGCGTAAATAACACCGCCAGGCATGGAAGCGGCAAAAATCCGCCCGCACACACCGCCTGAACACCGACCACGCCATTACGATTACACAAACCGAATACCGCCATCGGCGGAAAAAGCACACAAAATACCGCCCGCCAACGTCCGAGTCGGAGACAAACCGCCCGCCACGGACGGAAACACGCACGACAACACAAAACCGCCCGCCCTCACGGCCGACACACCGCACGTGAGATTACGATCGCACCGCCATGAGCACGGAAAAACCACAAATATACCGCCCGCCAGCGCAAACAACGCCGATGAGAATCGACACGGCAGAAGCCATGGCGCCCACGTACCTGCACAGAAACCATCCGCACACAAAACCAATAGCACACAACATGGCCAACAAGTCCACACAGCAAGGCACGCACAAATACACAAGCACAGTACATATCCCGAAAACATCCCCCGGACAAACAAAAAATACAAAGGCCAGAACCCCAGACACAACACACCTGAAAACAACAGACCATGAGGACACACCCACATAGGTGAGTACAAAAGCAGCACTCCCACAGACCACAACCCCTTGCTACATTGCAAACCAGAGAGGAGAGGAGAGGACACAGTGACACAGCAAGGACAGCAGCACACCACAGAAACGCACACATCACAACCACCACCACCACCACCACCACCAAACACCGGCACCACAAACCCCCTGCACATTACACAACACACACCGCACCAGCACCACAAACACCATGGCACCACAAAGAATGCCCAAGTTCACGCCCATTGAGCTGACGGTCATGGTCGACGAGATCATCAAGGTGTACCCACAAATCTATGGGAACATGGTCCAGCACACACCACTAGCCACCAGAAACAGAATGTGGAACCGGATCGTAGACCAGGTCAATGCAGTCGGGACCCTGCCCAGGAACAGAGTCGAGATCAACAAACGTTGGAATGACGTAAAGAGCCTGGTCAAGAAGAAGGAGGGCAAAAACAGAGAGCTGGCTGCCGTCACTGGCGGAGGGAATCCCGCGCTCTTTAAGACCTACAAAGCGTGGGAGGAGAAGGTGCGAGTCGTAATCCATCCGGAGATCCTCGCCGGATTAGCAGGGGAGTGGAGGCTGGTAAGTACAAACTAATGTATACCAGCACACCGCTATGTACTCACATGCACTACCACCATGCCACAGCTCCCAGGGACAAACACCCCCATGTCCAGCACACAATACACAACACATCACACACACATGCAACAGACACCACCACACACAGCCCAAACCGAACAACTGTAAGATGCGTGGGGACATGTGTACACTCAGCCAGCCACGTAACCACCAACAGGTCCCCAAATATGCCAGAAGCGCCACAACGAGCACCCACCACACCCATGTGTCCGCCACAGCTGCACTAACCGACAAGTAACAGGTAAGTGGCAGGAACACAAAGTGCAGTGGGTGGGACGGTGGACAGCCCAAGTACAACACACACCAGGCCCCTTGTCCCACAGCACAGCAAGGAGGAGCATCCCCCACACCCCACAGCCACGTGTCAGCCACCGCAGTGCACAACGACAGCCGAAAGGCAGACATCACGGTCCACAGCAATCGGTGTCAGTGGGTGTCCAGCCACCCCCACGACCCACAACACCCCCCACCCCCACAGACCTGCAACATGGAGCACCCCCCGCTTAGAACCATGTGGCATCCAGTACAGTGCACGCACGAACAACCTGCAGGTGGGAAACTGGACAGGGCTGGATTACTGGAGGCATGAGGACCGGAACACGACCAACACATGGGACATGTCACGTAGCAGACGAACACGCAGCACCGCCCACCGTCACGAACAAGTGAACAATGTGCACACGGACATGAACAACAGACTCACACCCCACATGACCCATCACAGACATAGCAACACCCAAGGAGCCACGTCTGCATGCACAGGCCACACTGAATATAGTACCACACGGCAGCCACTGTGCAACTCATCACACACAACCGAAACACCATTGAAGTCCTGTCCATGTAGCCCCAACTGCCTGTCAACCACACACCCCACAACTACGCCTATGTAAGACAAACAACACTAGACGCAACAGAGCGGAACAACATATATGCACACGAACACCACTGAACCCATCAAACACACAGACACACCATGCACAAACAACATACCATCCATCCCATCCGTCAGCCCCAGTCTCATGAAAGGCATGTCATCCGCACAGCTGCCACACATACAGCAGTCACGCTAAGATACATGCCCATGACCAACCATGTGCCAGAAGTCAATGAAGTGCACGACACACTGTGAGCAACAACACACAACATGGGCCACACCCCCCCGAGCACTGCAGTGATGCACATGGCACAGGGCAGCACGCACACCAAGGAGATGGGACAACTGCAATACGTTGGCTGGCACACAACCATCACTCACTCATAACGATGCGTCCAATGCCATGTCCAGTAATCACAACAGACAGCAAATATGCAGGCCATGTCAAGCATGCACACACCTCAAACCATGCACTGTCATGCTGCCACAACACATGTCACGTTCGGCACCCATGGCTCACAGCATGTACCCCAAAAGCATATTCCCTCCCAAATGCGAATCTGGGGCATGGCCCCCATGTTGCCATATGCGTTCCTAAGCGTTCCATTTGAACCCCAAAAGCATATTCCCTCCCAAATGCGAATCTGGGGCATGGCCCCCATGTTGCCATATGCGTTCCTAAGCGTTCCATTTGAACCCCAAAAGCATATTCCCTCCCAAATGCGAATCTGGGGCATGGCCCCCATGTTGCCATATGCGTTCCTAAGCGTTCCATTTGAACCCCAAAAGCATATTCCATCCCAAATGCGAATCTGGGGCATGGCCCCCATGTTGCCATATGCGTTCCTAAGCGTTCCATTTGAACCCCAAAAGCATATTCCCTCCCAAATGCGAATCTGGGGCATGGCCCCCATGTTGCCATATGCGTTCCTAAGCGTTCCATTTGAACTCCAAAAGCACCCAGGATGGGCCAGGAGCCCGCATACACCAGAGTCACAATAAGTAGGGGCACAGCAACACACCCATCGGCATGGCCAATCCGTCCCATGCCACATGTGCACAGCACACAGTCCCATTGCAAAGCACACACAACTACAGATGCTACAGCCACACACACGCCTCCGGGAAACCCATGTACGAGATTGCACGAACTGTCAATGTCAGACGACAAATACATACTTCGCCAGGTGCAACACAATAACTAATCTCATTCTCTCCACAGGTGACGAACTGCTGGATGCTGGGGATGGAGCCAGCAGCCAGCACAGCCAGCCTACAAGCCCCCAACGAGGACACACGGATCTGGAGGATCTGTCCTCCTCCTCGGACACGGACAACGAAGCAGGCCCATCTGGTGTGGCAGGGCCCAGCCGCTCCCCAGGACCCCTCCTACCCACCAACCCATCATCCAGGGCTGCTGAACATTCACAGCCCCCTGCTGCCACTGTCGTTGCGGCCACACCCACGGTCATTGTGGCCACTACCACTGCCGCAACCGCCACCATCGCCGCACCGACCACCACCGCCGCCACCACCGCCACGTCTCCGCTGGCACCAGCCCCAGCGCAGGTGGTGGCCCGGACGACTGGATCCACCCTGGGAGCCACAGCGAGGACCGTGGTGAGCAATGTGGCTAGTGGGCAGGCCGGTGGCAGCAGGACTGGTAGGAGGAGCAGGGTCAGGGAAACGCCAGCCTCCCCTGGGAGCCATGCCCTGCCTCACATGGCCAGAGTCCTTGGGGCCTATGAAGAGGCCCAAGGACAATGGGTCCGGTCTGCCTCAGACACGCGTGAGGTGCTGGGGGTGTTGAGGTCCATGGACGCCCGTATGGGCCAAATCGTGGACCTCATGGGACAGCTGGTGGTGGCGGTGAGGTCACAGCCAGGGACAGCAGCTCCCCTCCGCCACCACCTGCCGGGGCGCAGGGTGGAGCAGCAGTGTCCAGTTCCCCTGCGTCCACAGCCAGTGATCACACCTCAACCACCAGCATGTCGCAAGCAGGCACCCCCCTCGCAAACGTGGAAGGGGCCGTCCGAAGAGGAAACAGATCTCCCGGGAGGACTTCGCACGCTCCAGTCGCAAGTGAGGCAGCCAGCCAGCCTTCCGCCAGCCTTCCTTGACCAGCCACTGCATTGACCTGGACTACGATCCCACTCCACACAGCCATCTGGATGGCATGTGTGTGTTGGACTATGGACATAGAACCAGTGGGTACACCCTGATCATCACGCAGCCATGACCGACAGCTCATTGTCACTGCACGCACCACTTTTGTCATCACCTTACACACAATCACATGTCACAGTTTGTAATAAATGCACCTTTTTCACTAACTGCTGTTTGTGCCCTGTGTTTTATTTGTACGGAATACAACGGCCACCTTGGGCGGAAAGGCACCTGATGCGTGGCATGGCAATTGAATCCGGAGGGCCTGTAGGGACCTAGGGGTGGGAGACAGAACAGGAGCACATTCAATGAGTGTGTCACACACCCATCACACAGTACATGTCAACAACTACAAGCAATGTACACACATCGCACAGAGCAATAGGGCACAATGCCACAGCCACCAACAGTGGCATACTACCCTGGCCATGGAGCGTTGACACACAGCACGCAGTGAACAAACGGCCACCCTGACACAGCACACACACACCTGCACAGATACAGCCACATCAGCCGTCGTACATGGACACTCACCGTCAAGTGAAGTAGCGGGCGATGAGCTGCTGCCGCACATTACCAGCTTCCTCCTCTCCGCTGTCCTCCTCACTCGAGCTGTCCTGGTCTGCGGGCTGGGGCCCTGGTTGATCTCCGTCATCCACGATGAGGGGGATCTGCTTCCGAATGGCCAGATTGTGCAGCATGCAGCACGCCACCACTATCTGGCACACCTTCTGTGGGGGGTACGCCAGCGCACCCCCGGTGCGGTCCAGGCACCTGAACCTGGACTTGAGGAGGCCAAAGGTACGCTCGACCACACGTCTGGTCCTCCCATGTGCCTCATTGTAGCGATCGTCTGCTGGGGTGCGAGGATTCCTCAATGGACTGAGCAGCCATGCCCCATTCGGATACGCAGAGTCACCTGGGTGTGAGGGACACAGAGAACCGTTGCTAATCCAACTGGACAGGGGACAGCATCGCACAGCCAGCACGCTACACCACTCCACATACTCACCGACAATACAGGCACGATCCTGTTACATATTGGACATCAGTCGTGGCAAGATGCTGTTGCGCATTATGTGTGCGTCATGGGCCGAGCCTGGGAACTTTGCACACACGTGGGTGATCACCATGTCCGCAAGGCACACCACTTGCACATTCAGGGAGTGCGTGTGCTTCCTGTTGCGGTACAGGTGCTCAGTGGCCTGTGGTGGAACAAGGCCGACATGTGTGCAGTCAATGGCTCCAACGACGTGTGGGATTCTGCCAAGGGCATAGAATGCACCCTTCACTGCCGCCAATTCACGAGCCCTGGGGAAGCGGATGTACCTGTTCCGGTACAGCATCATGGCTGCCAGTACATCCCTCAGCACTTTGCTGAACATGGGCTGGGACATCCCTCCTCCAATGCCCACTGTGTGCTGGAATGACCCAGTGGCGAAGAAATGCATGGCGGCCATCACCTTAGCCGTGGGGGTGACAGCAGTCGGATACACCCTGCGGGGACGGAGATGGGGTTCTAACATGGCACACAGTCGATGCAGGGTTGGCCTGTCCAGCCGAAACTTCCTAATAACCTCTGTATCGTCCATGTCCGCCAGCAATTGGTATGGGCGGTCAATGTTCGGTCTCCGCCTAGGGACAATGGCAGAGGACACATGTCAAAGCAACATGACACATGGCAATTTCACATACACATCACTGACATGACTGAGTAAGCACAGGAGCCACAGCCCAGCTGTCAAGCTGGGACGGCACGGCCACAATACACTTACACAGGTCTCCCAACAATGGCAATGGCTAGTGATACAAACCACTGCCATGTGCATGCACATGGGGATCTAGGCCCCAATGACTTGCGGGGCGTGCTGATGGGGACTGACTGCATATCCGTCAAGCGGCAACGCCACGGCAACATGAATGTCTGCTGAGCATGGAACTGCTTCCGCGGCTGGATGAGTATGGCACACGACGACGACGATGTGGGCACAGGCTGAGCGGCCAAAACAAGTGGGACCTGTGGCATGAGGGGATATGAGACAGTAGTAGGTGTCAGCACTGCACCCTATGTACAGCACTGTACGGATCACACCTCCCGAAACATTGACAGGTGTCCACATTGACAGCCCCATGCCAAGACGGCTGTGTGCTTGCAGTCACACGTCACAGGTGAGAGGTTACATTGCACGTGCCAGGTGGCAGACGTACACAGTGGGAGCTGGCATGTGTGTGCATGTGTCTCCTGTTCAGGATCCACCAGATGGGCGCTGACTCTGTACTGAGCATTGGACACAGCATGTTCCGTGGAAGGCTTGTGTGTGTGGGATGGTGGCACTGGATGTGCCTCCGTTGGGTGGGGGGCCATGCACAGGGTGGGTACGTCGATGATTGCGCATTGTTGGTCACGGTGGGTGCACCAACTGAAGATGTGTTGCCCTGTGTTCAATTCCTATGTCCGCATGATGATGGACTGTAGATGTGGGCAGACTACACATTGGTCGATGTGCTGTCTATATGCATGTGCCTTCACACCAGGCACAGCTGCCCCTGCACATGTGACCCCTGCTGGACTCGCTGCTGGGTCTGTGGAGCTGATGCACCTTCTGCGCGTGGGGCGGACAGCTCTCCTCACTTCCCTCATTGCGCATGTCATGACTTTGCCGCAGGTGACATGGATCATGGAGGGCCCACATGTACGCGTGGGTAGGCTACACATGATTGTACACTGGTCGCCACCCCCAGTCAGTGTTTCGAATGGGAAGGTTGTCGTGCTGGTGGTATGTTCGTTGTGGCGGATGGGCGGGCCTAGGTGCGGGCTTACATTCCGGACATGGGGGGGTAGTTGAATTGGCGACTAGTTGCAGTACACACGGGACACGTCTCTTCCTTTCCACATCTGGGTCATCCCTTGTACTAACTGACAGTGATACAGTCATCTTCGCCCCAGCCCTCATGTCCTCCCCTCGCTCCCCCAATATGCATGCTCACCTGCGAGGCTAGCGCTTGCACAGGCAGCCCCAAGCTCGCACCAGAGAGGGCAAGGAGTGTATGTGTGGGTCCAGTTGCACGAGTGGGCTGTCTCAGGGTATGATGTGTTGCGGGACGCCGTCCACCTGCGTGGTGCCCCAAATGGAGACCCGGCCTGCATGGACTATGCATCACAGTCTTCGCCTTCTGGATCCGCCACCTGCGACACCCAGTGGCTGTGGCTGCCCTTGCGGCCAGGCCGCGTCCGTCTGTGGCTGATGGCCCACACATTCACTCTTTGGCCTCTCTGGGGAGGGCTCGGGGGTGGTGGCGCACGCGCTTGCACTTAGTCGCAATGGCATGTGGCGTGGTTGGTATGATGGGCAATGGATGGGATGGTGCGAGCCACCTCCCGTGACGTCAGTGCTGCTCGTGCTGTGGTGCGTCCCCCATACACTTCCATGTGACTTGTGCCATGCTAGACGTTGAGGTTCTATTGCCTGCGTGATATGACCAGGAGGAGCGCGAGGAGACCTCTCACACACCATGCTCCACTGCCATCCCGTGCCCTGTATCGCCTGTGCGGATTGACTATGTTGGGGTTACACCTGGTCGACTGGGGCTGTGTGTGCCTTGTCAGGGGCATGGCGGGCGCACAACAGGATCCAGCTTGTCCACAGAGGGTGGGCTGAGGTGCGCCTGGTACCGCTTTGTACGGGTGCCCGGCTGCTATGCACACACGTGTTCACTCCCCCCGACAGGTGTCCTCTCACAATGCCCAGGGAAGCGGTGGTGTACTGTTCATGACCCCTCCCAACACGGCGTGCTCCAACTTGGCATGTGTGCATCTACCCGTCGCACCCACCCACCTGAGCACTGCGTCCATACGACTTCACACGACACATGTGTGTCTTCCACAGTAGTGCTACTCATTTGCGTTGACATCCAATACCAGTGGACTACATGGTCATGTCACGACTGCCGTGTACTTCACATACTCTCATCCTCTCTCATTCGTACTTGTGAAATGAGTCAGCGGAGACAGTTTTGGTTTCAAACATTATATTGAGTCTTCTGTCCTCTGTGATGCAGTATAGTGGACACTACTGGCAGCGGAATACATGTTGAGGATATACTGAGCATTATTGCAAATGGGATAGGGTGTGGGGTTACATGTGATTGGCTGTTGCATGTGGGATGTGGGCTTCAGAGTGACATCTGCTTGGCCAAGGCTGTGCTAATGTACATTTACGTATAGCTGCGGAGCTGCGGACTTTGACACAGACGGTATACATGTAGCCTACCAGACCGCTTGGCATCATGGGCACAGTCCATCTCAGTTCCATGTGACAGGTTTGCTGCGGTTGTTCCTCATGCACGCGTGCATGTGAGATGACATCAGGGCATGTGCTTGCGTGCATGCAGCGGCGTGCCACTTGTTGTTGCACTGTGGTGGTTACTGGACATGTCACAGTCACTGGGGTCGTGTTGTTGTTGTATGCACTTGTCGTCCATGCAAAGGTCCTGGTATGGGATTCCCGGGGCGGGGGTGGGAGGGGTGCAGCACCCACAGACTCCAGGCGACCTATTCATGTCCACTGAGCGGTGTGTGTGTCCATGGGCGCTGGATCCATGTCGTGTCCTGGTTGTTCGTGCAGTTCCGTCCATGTGGGTGCGATACACAGAGCCCATGCCACTGCCTCCCACGATGCATGCGGTGTTCCTGGATGTGATGGGGAACAGTGTGCATGTCCCGGTCATATCCGATGTCATGGCGATGTCGTTGATGGTGTGGTTACTGTTGCCGGTCGTTTGGTATGGCTGTTGTGGTGGTGACTGGCCAGTCCGTGCGGAAGCTAAGCATGGGTGCGGGGTTGGACATCATAGGTCACTCGGGGAACCTGCGTTGTGGTCCGACGTATTTACAGGTTGTCAGGTATGCGATGCCGTCCAGCAGGGCTTCCATGTCATTGGTGGTGTACATGTTTGCCAGCCAATGAAGCGGATGGTGGCTGTCAAGGTGTTGTTCGTAGGTTGTCCCTTGGAGGACCATGATGGGGCATGCTGGGTGACATTCGATGTAGCTGTTCTCGATGATCCGTCGTGTGGAGGCACAGTGGTCCCATTTCAGTGCGGGTGCGATGTTGGCCACATACGCCATGCCCCCATAGGCAGAGCAGGCCCTGTCGTGTGCGTCCAGAGGGAGGAGTAGTGGTAGCAGGTCCGCCTTCAGACATGCCGGGTTGGAGAGGCATATCTCGACGGGATGCTGGTAGGGACACCTCCGACAGTAGAAGACGGGCATGACGCAGCTGAACAATGTGATGCGGTAAGTCAGTCGGTAAGTTACGTTCAGCAGGGACAGGAGATCGCATCCCAATGTATGGAACAGGTTGGTTTTGTACAGCTTGAGCTGTTCGGCGTAGTTGGGTAGGTGTGTTGCGGTTGCCATTTCGCAGCGGTTCGTTGAGGTGGCGTGCTCCGGCTGTGTGTGCAGTCTGCAATGTGCACGCTCCGGGGTTGCTGTGAGCTCTGTGTAGTCGTGGGGAGACAGGACTTGTGTTCTGTTGGCTTGTTTGGAGGACACGGGCCCTCTTCCCACATGCTTCTCAGACAGTTCAAGGTCAGTGCTGTGTGACTCCTTCCAATTAACTTGCATGTGGCCGACATGGGGGAGTGTTTTCTTCTTTCTTCCCCGTCCGTTGTGTGCTTCTGTGATATGCGCTATCTGCCCTGTGGTCGGTCTCCTCGGCATGCCTGTGTTGGTCTATTCTTGGACAATGGCTGTATTCACCGGCTTCTGTCGTAGGGCTGTGGTTTCGGAGTTGGAATGGAAGGTCATTCAGTGCTGTCTGCTCTCCCTTGTGTGGGCGGCAGGCTGCCTTTCCGCTCTGCGTTGGGCCTTGTGTGTGAATGTTATTCTTAGGCCACCTGTTGTCGGTCCCCGGGCTCTTTGGTGTTCCGTTTTATATGTCTTGTTCATATGTGCAGGGTGGTATGGGTGTTTCTGTGTGGTACTGGCGTTCCTCTTCCCGAAGGGGCCCTGCTTCTCCTAGTTGGTGTTGCCGCCGCTGTGTGCTACGCCATGTTTGTTACACTGGGGTGTGTCCTGCTGTTGCGTGTCTTCACTGACATGTGTGCGTCGGTTGTGTGGCGTTGGGTGTTGTCCGTGAATTGGGCATTGGGGACATGTCTGTGGCCGGCCTGTCACGTGTCATGTGCGTTCAGGGTGGGGCTGATGTGTGTGCTGCTTGGTTGTGTCCCTGTGTCTGTGTGCGACGCATGCATGGCGCTGCGGTTGGCCTCTGCGTTGTGCGCATGTGTGGCGGCATCATCGGCGCTTTGGGGCCGTGACGGGGTGGTTGGTTCCTAGTCCCAGGTGGTGTGTACACATGTGTTCTGCGATGTTACGATTTGGCCTGTGTGTCATCTGTGGATGCGATGGTGGATGTGTTGTGTACACGCGCAGGTGGGGGTTGTCCGCTTTTTCCGCCCTTGCACTGTGTGCGCTGTTTGCGTGCACTTGTTGTGTGTGTGCCTACCTGCGTCTCCGCGGTACGTTGCGTCCTTGGTGGTGCATCAGCAGAAGCATGGGGAGGGCCTGCAGTGCTGGATTCATGCTCGGGGAGCCGCTTCTTCGTTGTCCGTGCTCTGCGTCCGTGTTACCGCCTCTCTTTCACGTGCGGTGTCTCTTAGCCGTGGGAGCCGTTTGTTTGCGGCATCGTAATTTATGCGCCGGGCGGGACGTGTTTCGTCGGACGGTGTGTGTCAGTTGTGCTGCGCCGCTACGTGAACGGGCGCACTTTGATGGCGGACGGTGTTGCTGGCTTGCCGGCGGTGTTTGGTCTACTTTTCGCATCGTAATTGGGCGGGCGTGTGGACTGCTGCGTGCCGGCGGTAACTGGTGCTTTTGCATCCGCCAGCACGGCGGTGGTGCTTCCGCCCGCCATCGTAATGGGCCCCTATATTATTTACAACGATATTTTGGATTCGATATTTTTGTACTTACCTGTTTGTAGATAGGAATTCGATATTTTGGCATTCTATATTTTATCCACTATATTTTTGCAGGTCGATATTTTGGCATTCTATATTCTGTCAGTGATCCAAATAAAACATATTTTGCATTTCAATCCAATGCCATCCATGCCCTAAATGATGTTTAAATTCAACCGACACCACAGAAACAGTTGTTTCATGCACCCATGAGTAGCTCTGGGCCCACTTGCTGAAAGGCCTATTGGCAGACTACTGGGCTAGTGAATTGAATAAATATTGCAAATTGATTTCAAAAGTTGGAGAAAATGTAGTGAACTGTGCAACATGTTTCCTCTATAAAAGAAGAAAAATGACTTACAAAGAAACAACTAGGCCCCTACTGAAACTACAGGCCACCCACCACAATAATTTTTTAAAAAATGATGAAAAGTACAAAAAAATGTAGGTGCAATGCCCCAATCAAACAAACAACACCAATTTTCAAACTTACTTGTGAAATCTCAAATTCAAAAGTCCTCAAATCATGCAGCAGACACAAAGAGGCTCCAAATCCAAATGAAAAGTGAACAGGAGATGGACAAAGCACTGGGAGGAGTCTGCTGGACAGGAACAGGAAGTTGGAGACTCTGGGGCACTTCCTTTCTCTTACCAAAAAAAAGTAAAAAAAGAAAAAGGACTCCTTGCACAAAAAAGTACAGCCAAATGTCAATCTGAGGAGTTTTTTTAATCCAAATCATCATTTCGAGATGGTTTTGATGCTGCTCGAGAAGATACTTCTCCAGATTGCAAATTCTGCGTGTTCAGGATCGGGATCTTCACAAAACTTCCGCCGGAAGTCCGATGGCACGCCTGAATGACGTGTTCACGATTGCATACTCTCGCGTGACCGTTCGGCTGGCTACCAAATCTTGTGGCACTCGGGAACAGATGGGAAATCTCATCGGCAATCGCAGGCACCCGGTAAGTCGCTCCCGCGCGTGCGAAAATGCTTTTTGGGCACGCAAACATGAAAAAACCTCCATTCCGTTGCGGAGCGCGGAGTTTTCAGCAACTCCACATTCTACGTGGAACACGGAATTGCCTAAGATCCCCAAACTCCGCGAGCGGAGCGAAGTTTTACACCCAGGGTTAATTGAAACCCTACCATGACAGGGCAGACATGACAATGTTGTTGGTCATAGATGAGGGTGGAGAGAAGGAGACTGAGCCACTTTCCGACCTCCTCTCCCACAGTGTGCAAGATGGGTCTGTGGAGAGAGCTGTACTCTCTCCCAAACGGACAGACCAGCAGCACAAAGATTGCAAGCAGGTGCTGGGGCAGTTTGCTTGTCTGTTCTCTTTAACCCCAGGTGTCACTAACTTGTGTGTGTACCACATTGACACTGGTGACCACCTACCTGTCAAAAGTAAAGTGTACTGGTTGTCTGACCATGTCAGAAACAGCATTAAGGCTTAGTCAGCTATGATGCTGGAGTTAGGGGTAATTGAGCCCTCTGATAGTCCATGGGCCAGCCCAGTGGTGCTGGTGGCCAAACCTACCCCCAGGGGGTAAGACGGAGTTAATGTTCTGATTGGACTAAAGAGGACTGAATGCAATCACCAAGACTGATGCTCACCCTAAACCTAGAGCCGATGAGCTCATTGACAGGTTAGAAGCTGCTAAGTTTCTAAGTACATTTCATTTGACTTCAGGCTACTGGCAGATTGTCTTCACTGAGGGAGCAAAGGAGAGGTCAGCATTCTCCAAACCAGATGGACATTACCATTTCAAAGTAATGCCCTTTGGCTTAAAGAATGCCCCTGCCACATTCCAAAGGCTGGTGAACAAGATCCTGGCTGGGTTAGAGCAGTTCAGTGCAGCTTACCTGGATGATATAGCTGTATACAGTTCTACCTGGGAGGTTCACTTGAACCACTTGATGGAAGTTCTTCAGGCCATGCAGCAGGCAGGTCTGACTATTAAGGCCAGCAAGTGCCAAATAGGGCAGAGTTTTGTGGTGTACCTGGGCCACCTTGTAGGTAGAGGCCATGTACAGCATCTCCAGGCCACAATTCAAACCATTTTAGATTGGGCAGCTCCCATTACCTAGGCAGAGGTCAGGGCTAACCTTGGACTGTTCAGGACTATGGGAACATTGTGGATCCCCTGACAGAACTCACTTCTAAGAATAGGCCAAAGAAGGTTGTGTGGACCCCAGAGTGTCAGAAGGCTGTAGACACTTTGGAAGATGCTATGTGTTCAGCCCCCGTGTTGCTGGCCCCTGACTACAGCAAGGAATTTGTCGTTCTGACAGATGCTTCAGAACAAGGGATTGGGGCAGAGTTGGCACAGGTAAATGAAGGGGGCCTTGACCAGCCAATTGCTTCCGTTAGCAGGAGACTTCTTCCAGAGAACAAAGATGGAGTCTCTGTGCTGTGGTGTGGTCCATGAAAAAGCTGAGGCCATACCTGTTTGGTACTCACTTTCGTGTTCAAATTGACCACAGGCTTCTCAGATGGCTAATGCGGATGGGGGGAGAATCCCAAGCTCATGAGGTGGTCTATTTCTCTACAGAGAATTGACTTCACAGTGGAACACGGAGCTGGGGTTGCACATGCCAATGTGGATGGACTTTCCACTAAGCTGATGAGGACTACCTGGGTGCAGGTTAGCGACCCCTGAATTTTCATTTGGGGGGGTATATTAGAAAGTCATCCTTTTTGCCTGTTCATGCCCCATTTTCATGGACTGACTGACAATAGTGGTAGCTGACTCTGACTGTGCCCTGGGCTCTGCTAGTCAGACTCAGGGCCAGTGCTCTGTTAAACACAAACACATGCATTGAGGTACACTTAAAATTGGCGGGACCTATGTTTTAAGTCCCTAGTAGATATTAGGGTAAAGGGATAAACACTACCTATAAGTCCCTAGCATATAATAGGGCATGGCAGTTTAGCGTCCAGCAGCCTTTGTTGCACTTGCATGTGTGCACTGCTGAGAGCCTGATGTAATTTTTAAAGCAGCCCTGTGTTGCAGCATTGCTTTTAAAATTAAACATTCACTGCAAATTCGACTTTGGTGGCAGGGGCACTTTAAAGTGATAATCTACCTTATTTTTTACACTTTGGGTACCCTCCAGGACTCCCCTATCTGTTCCAGGGGTGGGGGGTCATGTAACTATAAGCAGGGCCCATATAAAAGGTGTTTTATAAACCCTGGTGAATGAAAGCTGCCCATTTTATTTTTCCCCAGTGTAGGAAACTCACTACAAAGTCGACTGTAAGCACTGTGAAGTTTTGATCTACATCATTTGTACATGTTAGGCACCACCCAGGTCTCCCCTAGGTGTCCCAGAGGCAGAGGGTCCTGTAATTATGAGCAGGGTCTTTATAAAAGAGGTTTTATAAACCCTAGTGAGAAAAGAATTGCACATTTCATTTTCTCTATTGTAGATAATTGGCCTCCTAGGCTAGCATGGCAATATATTATGGGCACATAACTATTTCTAGGAAAGTATGAAAATACCATTCAAAGACTGAATAGAATGGTATTGATAAATCCAACAATTTCCATTGTTGAATTTATCCCAACTTGTAAAGAAATGAAGTTATAAGGCTTTCTTGTCTGTAAGCCAAAATCCAGCCTCTAGCACTCTTCCCTGATTGGACAGCCCTGATGGGATAAGCAAAGCTGCCTTGATTAGGTGATAAGTGGCCTGGCATGGCCTATCTGATGGAAGGAGCACTTTGGGGTACAAGAATGCCAGAGCAGGGGGATGGGCCGGAAAGCATGAGCTTCAAACGAGAGCAGCGCAGGCCAGCCTGTCAGCCAGGCCCACCCCCGCTTCATGCCAGATGGGGAGGCTTAAGGAAGGAATTTGCAGATGTCACGGGGAGGAGAGCTATGGAAATGAGCCACACTGGGAGTTGGATTAGTTAGCTCTTGCTGCTCTGCTAAAGTTTCAACCATCGTGGATTTTGGAAGAATGGTGCCTTCTGGGACAAGACTTTGCAACACTTTGGAGGAAGTTGTAATGCTCTGGAGTGTTGCCCTGCACCTCATTGGACAGGGGATGCCCCACTGCTTGTCGCCAGAGACCACTGAATAATTATGTGAGAGATACATAGGGGCATATTTACAAGCCCCTTGCGCCACTTTTGCGCCGCCGTTGCATCACGCATGTGACGCAGCGGCGACACAAACCATGCGCCGCGTTGCGCTATATTTACAACGTGACGCATCTAGGGAGATGCGTCACGTAGTAAACCCCTGCGCCACATGAAACCTGCGTCAGGTTTCATATGGGCGTACCGGCGCAGGGGGTGGCGTTCCGGCGCAGGAACGCCTCGGCAAAGTGACGTAGTGAACTCTACAAGATTTCACGCAGTCACTTTTCCGACGCTGGTGCGTCAAATCCTTACGCCTGCTTCAAGCAGGCGTAAGGATTGACGCACCATGTTAGGGATAGGGAAGGTTGGAACAGTGCTGGAGTTGCGTCGCGCTTGCGACACAACTTCAGCACTGCGCCAACCTTCCGCCGGAAGATGCGTCACGCATCTGCTTATCCTTGCGCCACGATGCGCCGCATTGTAAATGCGGCGCACCGGACGTGGCGCAAGGGTAAACTTGCGTGACGCATTTTCCCTGGCGCATCCCTGCTGATATGCAGGGATGCGCCAGGGAACGTAAATATGCCCCATAGCCTCTCAGTTCTGCTGGCTGAAACTGCAAGTAGAAGGAGGATTGTCCTGTTGGAATCCTGATCTACACCTAAGGGCCTGCCTGCTGAAAACTGTGCCTGCTGCACTATCTGGCACTACAGCTCTGAGGACTTTGCCTTGCTTCAAGAAGGAGTAAGGAGTGGACTCCCTGCAGCTACAAGTTAAGAGAGCTTAACTGACCCTTCTCCAGGCAGAGCCCCTCTCCTGGCATGCGTTCAGTGGAGTTTTAAGGGGTTGACCAAGTGAATAGTGGGAAGTGAAGTCCAGGCCTGCCAATCACCATCTAGGAGATTTCAGACTCTTGGATGTGTGCCTTGGACATGTAGAGCCCACCAAGTGACCATCTGGAAGGAATTCCAGAAGTTTGTGAAAGTTTGAGAAACTTTTGGGAAAAAGCTCCATAAGGTGACTGACTCACCCGCAAGAGCCAAGTCGGCCATCTTCAACCATGACGCAGTCCGGATTCCAGGTTCGTCCCGCTGAAGCAATCTGGAGGTCTGACATTCAGAGTTTGAATGGGAGCTCCCTAAAAGTGAAGTTGGTGAACCCTCACCAAATCCTGACTGGTGGAGAGCAACCAGGGCCCTCGGAAAAAGTTCCAGAAATGTTTTCTAAGTGCAAAGGAAAAATATTGACTGAGGCCTCCCGCGTGGAGTATCTGAGCAGGGCTCCATCGTGGTCATCCTCAAACTTTGACTTTGTCTCGGTTAAGCGCAACCAGATGTCCAGAAGTGGCACTATTGTTCACTAGAAAGTGTTTATTCTTTATAAATTCTTATCTCCTGTTCCCTACATTGGATTGTGGTCGTGTTGGTGTCATTTTAAAGAGCAAATATTTCCTATTTTTATAAACTGGTGTGGGATTTTCATTGTGTGTGTTGTCTTACTTATTTACTGTAATGGTGTTTTGAAATGCTTTACATGCCTGTCTCCTAAGTTAAGACTTTTTGCTCGGTGTCAACAACCCAGGGTTGGGTAAGGCACTTTTTTTTTTTTGAGACGCTATTTAAGACCCACTACCATGTCAGTGGACTTATTGCCACTGGTAGGTGTACACTTACCACTATTAATAACCCACTTTCAAGCACAGTGTGCATCAAGGGGCTATCTCATGTTTACTGAAACATTCTATGGCTCTTTCCCATCATTGTACAAGGTACTCCACTGTTCTTTTCCATCACCATCTAAAGGGCACTTAGGCACCTTCTCAGTGTGTGGCAGAGGTTGGAACTCCTGGACAATGTTATCTTAATACTTGGGCATCATTTAGAGTATTACTAAATTAGCCTTTGTTTGTGCGAAATGGGCCAATTCTTTTTGCACCTATTTCATGCCATGCCATGGGCTGCTTGAGGGATTTTCACAACCACCACACTATTATTGTTTACACATGCGATAAAGCTGCATGGTTTTAACGCATTTGACCAAAGATATGGTTGTGGTGCATGACCAAAAACTGTGATTTTACCTCTTTTTCTATGAATATGGTGTTCACAAATAGACAAATCAACTTCAGTTGGAAATGAAGCGAGAGAACACAAAGTTCACATGTCACAATGTCACATTTTGCTGCATTGCAGACCAAAGGCATAGTATTACGGCCAAAGCTGCTAGAAAAACCTGCCCTGATTAACACTAATATTTGGGGGCAGACAAAATGGGTATGATCCTGTTGCATCCATCACTTCCATCCACAATAAGGAGATGAAGACCAGCGCTAACACATTACAGACCACGGCAACCCCACTGAATAGTAATTGAAGAAAGTTCAAATATTTTGGTGAACACCTGACTGAGACAAGGAATTTGCGAAACAATATGTTCACCTTTTCAGCAGCCATGCAAGAAAACCCCTGCCCCAGACCAAGGATCTTTTGGGATATACCTGCCAAGGCCATTGTTGTCTCTACTTAGCCTTGCACTATTGAACATGTCAGGAAAGAGGTAACTGATTTTGTATGTTTCTGAGTCAATGTATAAGCACAGGTGCCCCAATAGCAACCCTGAAGAGTCACCATCCCAGTTGATCCTTGGGTTCCTGGAGGAGATAATGGTCACCATTACAAGCCTGACCATTTATTCATAGTTCATGGAACACATTGAGTTAGGTGGACTGTCTCTGCTCAGTCACCTATTAGTATCAAACAGAGTTAAAGGAGGTGGCACTGTGATATGCTGTAAGACTTCAGTATTTACCCAAAATAAGAAGATGGTTTGAGTATAATATAGGGGCCTGATAAGACTTAGACACCTTTGGATGGACAGTCATTTGATAGGTGACTACAATGGATTCTGCATTACGTTGTTGCCTTCTCTACAAACACCTTCCACACTTATTTGATTTGCACTTAAAAATCTTTTTTTGATGGGATTAGTACACTGGATAGTTCTGAGGACCTCTCCTTATGAAGAGAAATGAAGAGCATCTCCATGGCAGCCACAGCATAAAAGAGGCAACCCACAGAGCCTCCTTTAGTTTCCTAAGGTTGACACAAACATGAAGCTCGCCACTTCTCTTCCATGTTAGGACTATCGGAATGTTGTAAAGTTGCATTTTATATGCATGACAGTTGTTATATATTGCAATTCCTAATTAGTTTTTTATCTTGAGTTCAATTTATTGTTGTTGTCAAATTGTGTGAAAAGGGAAGATGTGTGGTGATTGATCTGAATGGCCGTTTGTGGAACCTCGCCTTGTCATCAGCAGAATTGCAACGAGAGCGAAGGAGAAGCGAGGGGTGGGTGTTTAAGGCAGTCATCAGGTCATACGTCTAAATAAAGGAATTACTGTCTGCTTAAGAAGCTCTTGTTTGCTGCTGTTTTCTCTGTGTCCAGCAACTAGATCACTTTATGTCCATGGAACCCTCAGTTTTCAAATATGTCATTGGAAGTGATCCAGTTCCTGAATCTAGATGGTCGTATGGTGGTAATTTACCAATTCACCACAGTTTTCTTATCAGTTAAATTTTAGACGGTTGATTATTGGAGGTAATTGTCTATGACAGAGGAGAATAGGTTAGGTTTTTGAGCTTCAGAATGCCACGGGTGTAATCTGTAGGGTTGATATAGGTCTGATTGAAGCATCAGATGAGTTTTAGTAGTTGGCAGAGGTGTGAAGAACTGATGTAATATTGTGGGCATCCCAAGTCAGTGCAGAAAGGAGTTGAAGAATACAGTGGGCATGAGATGATACTTCATCTGTTGGAAAGATAAGACGAGATCCATTCTAGGAAGGATCCCTGAACACCAAGATCTTCTAGGCTTAGAACCCATGTCAAGAATCGACTGTTGCAGATTGGTTGCTAGTGATAGGCTTGATATAGTTGGTCATGAAGACATTATGGCAGATGCCTGATGTTGGCGCCTGCATTCGAATGTGACACCAATGTCTGCCGATTAAAATGGCAGGGATTTAAAATATGTAACTGAACAAGCAAGTTAGCAAAATCTAAGCTCTAATACAATATGAATGTATGTAGTACTCGTTCCACTATGTCTATCCAAAGGGCTTGTTCCCTCTATTTAGGGAATAACCTTTTTTTGCTATTATTTCAAATACCTTTTTTCCTACAGTTGAATATGTATATGCAATGTGTATATATTGGAGTCCAGATTTGGATATATGGACAGTATGCCAGCATATTCTTGTATAAACTATATGTTTGTGGGTGTGTGTGTGTGTGTGTGTGTGCGTGCATGCGTGGGTGTGCATGGGTGTGTCTGTCTGTCTGTGTGCATGTCTCTGTGTATAGTGAACCAGTCTTGCATTTATGCATAGTATGCAGACATCTAATATACTTATAATATGTGAACCTCAGATACGCAACAATATGAATGCCCCTCATGTATTGCCAGTGTTCTCATGTTAGATGTGGAATAATGATAATATCTTACTCTTATATGGTGTTTCATACCCATTTTCTAAATAGGCTACTAACTGTAGCTCAAGTTACTGTTACTTAGTGCTTAATTTGAGCCGATGCTTTCCGGTGCTAAGCACCGGCACTTAATTGGTTTCCGGTGCTCGGCACCGGCACCAAATTGTCAACACCATACACAGAACAGTCTACCACATGGTGGCGCTGCTCATCTAATTTAGAGATGAGCAGAACAACGGTTGTTTAGGGATACAATATACATTAAAATTGCTAATTACCTGCCTCCCCAGCCATTCCTTTAGCTTTGGGGACCTGGATTAATCTGAACTGTTGCATTTACATGCGAGAGAGATGGTTAGTAGTTAGTAAGCGTAGTCCTGGGCACACGCGGTGAGGGTATACGTGATAAAAAGCAGTATTGATGCGTTGTATAAATGCAGTGGTCAACATCAGTATTGGTCCAGAAAGGTATTTTTTATTTCAACAACAACTATGTTGAATATAGTGAACCAGCCGACACGTGTTTCGTCACTAGGAAAGGTCCCGTGACTCATCAGGGCTGGGGAGGATACAAAAAATAATATAAATGATAGGTGAGGGGAATACAATAGTGAAACCAAGGGTACCTCGTCCGTGGTAGACATGATATATAAAAGGAAAGGGATCATCCGAAGTGGCTACAAGGGGCATAATAACTACGTGTGACCAGTGTAGTGTATGGTGACACTCGTGAAAGTGCCGCTATCCAAAAACACATTGTGACTGATGTGATTGTGCCGCTCTCATGTGTTAAAGAAAACATGAGGTAAAGCGAGGGAAAAACAGTACATAACGTGCTGTGGTGGGTGAAAAGTGCTAGTCATGGCGTAGATAAGTACAAATAAGACAAGAAGCGAAGGAAAGAAGGTCCTGACAGGACTACGAAGGAAGAGGGAAAGGAAGCGGGTAAACTAGTAACCTAAACTGTGGGACTACTAAAGGAGTACTGGAGACAGGTGGGGAGGGGACACAGGAGGAAGGTGGAAGAGTAAAGGGCACAGAGGTCGTGGCACAAGGTGACAGAGGGAGAGGAAAACAAAATTGAGGCTTACCCGAAAAACCGGTGAAAGAATCAACCCGGTAGGGGTTAAGCGGGAAACAAGAGTATCTGGTGAAGAGGCGCTGCGCTGGCAACGAGGATGTAACGGGGATGGAAACCGCTGGGGAAGAAGGTGGGAATGAGGATAACGACTAAGAAAGTGGCCAGGAAGGTAGAGGACATGAGCGGCATGAGTAGGACTTACCGGGTGGTGCTATTCCATCACTGATATAGGAGAAGGTGCTGGGGCGGGTGCGCCACGGCGTTCGAAAATGACAGGAACTGTGGGGATAAAGAGAAGAGCTAGAGGCAGCAAAGCAAATGGGACCTGTAACAGAAAAGCGTATACCAATCTATAAGAAACTATAAGGGGACACAGAAGAATACAAAAGGAAACTAAGATCCGGGAACGAGAAGAACAAGTAGATCTAGACAATTTGGGTATACAAGTTGTCAATCTCTCCTCCCAGCACCTTAATAGCGGCATGATCTCTTTACTAAGCAAGGGCCTTAGCTTCAACCCCCACGAACAGGGAGACACCTGCAGACATAAGATCGACCTTTTTAATTTTATCAGGGGCATCAAAATCAAAAAACACTTTAGTGGCATTCCACCCACTTTAAGAAGCGGCAGTAAAATCTGCCCAGACAACACATCAGGAGTACAGAGCATAAGCGACATCCAGGTCACTCACTTACTCCTCTCACTCACTGACCCGGACGAAACACCCACCAACATGGGGAATCTCCTCCAGGAGTTAGATATAGAAGAAGATTTTAGTCTACACAGTGGTTTCAAATCTAAATCGAAGTGGACACCCATGCTCCCAGGGGGCAATGCTGTTGACACATTCTACAACCTAGTGTTAAATGATATGGACAGACACGAAACCAAAACATCTAAGACTAAAAATAGGATTAAAGACAATCTCCGCAGAGAGGAAAGAGTAGCTTTGAAACAACTCACCTCCAACAGAGACATCCTAATTAAAGAGGCGGACAAAGGGGGTAACGTAGTAATCATGAATAGATCAGAATACCATGCGGAAATCCTGTCCCAACTTGGTGATAACTCCTGTTATGAACAGCTTTCTTACAACCCAATAGCCCCTCTTGTCACCACTATCAATAAACACCTATCTGAATGGCACACGCAAGGTCTCATTGATGACCAAGAACTACTATATCTGAAAGTCCACAGACCAGCATTCCCCTGTTTGTACACCGTACCCAAGATACATAAGTCGGCTCCATTTCCTCCAGGGAGACCAATAGTGTTGGGCATTGGCGGACCCAATGAAAGAATAGCTCAATATGTCGACCTCTTCCTTGGCACTCTGGTCACGAATCTGCCATCATACATACAGGACACCAAGCATATTCTTAGCATCTTATCTGATGTCCAATGGCATCCGGACATGATCCTGGCAACCTTAGATGTAGTCTCTCTTTATACTACCATTGAACCCACACTAGGGCTCAAGGCTGTTACCAGCATACTTAACAATAGACCAGCCAACTTATGGCAACATACCCAGATGCTTGTTGCAATGATGAACATCATATTAAACAACAACTTCTTCATCTATGACGGTATGTGGTATAAACAGAACAAAGGAGTAGCCATGGGCTCGAAATTTTCACCCTCTTTTGCGAACCTGTACATGGGTGTCCTAGAGTCCAAATGGATCTGGGGCACGGAAGGAGCACAATGGATTGACTCCATAATATACTGGGGACGCTACATAGATGATTGCTTACTTCTTTGGTCAGGGTCACAACTTGAACTTGACGAATTCTGCGCACACCTCAATCGTAACGACATGAACATGAAATTCACAGGGAACTCCAGCGCCACCAACATCACATTTCTGGATGTGGAAATCTACATCAAATCTAACACTATTCAGAGTCGGCTTTATAGAAAAGAGACATCATGTAATGCCATCCTGCACGCAGAAAGTTCACATCCCTCTCACCAAATACAGGCGATTCCCTACGGGGAATTTATGAGAGCCAGGAGAAACTGTAGTGAGGAACTGGAATTTCAAAAGTGCCTGACCAACATGAAATAAAGATTCAGAAACAGAGGATACAGCGCCCGCACTATCAGTTCAGCAGAAAAGAGAATCAGGAACATAAAGAGAGAAGACACATTACACACCAGAAGGACAATCACTAAGCAAGACCAACCTGTCCGACTGATCACTGACTATAGCGACATGGGGTTAGCTATGAGGAAAAGCCTCAACAAACATTGGAACGTATTACTTGCTGACAACACACTCAAAGAGATCGTACCTCCCAAACCACAAATCACATACAGGAGAGGTAGAACACTGAAAACGAGACTCAGCCCTAGCATCCCAGGCCCTAGCACCAGTCCCGCTTGGCTCACCACCCATAATCTCGGCTTCTTCAAGTGCGGACACTGTGGAGTTTGCAAACTAGCCCAACATGGGATCAGAAACTTCACGGCTGTGAACAGACAAAAGTACCAGATTAGACATAACATTAACTGCAACACAAAATTTGTGATCTACATTCTCGAATGCACCTGCAAGCGTTGGTACATCGGTAGTACAATCAGACCACTTAAAGATCGAATAGGAGAACACGTCAGAGCTTTAAACAATTTTGACACTAGATATCCCATGGCAGTCCATGTTGCCACTTGTCCTAACCAGGGCCCTAAGAAACGGATTTCCTTTTTCGGATTTGACGTTGCATCCACCAATGCGAGAGGTGGCAACAGAGAACTCAGACTCAGACGCCTGGAAGCTACTTGGATTATGCGCCTACGGACAGTGCAACACGGACTGAACACTGACCACGAGTTGCATTACTTCCTGGGTGAATGAACATCATGATATAAATCTGGTTTGGAACCTCAACATGTACCAATTACTAATGTCAACACACTTGTCCTCTTCCTATATATCGTGATGACACTTGCATGCCTGTTCTCCATACTGTACTCATGTGTCATTGTCTCCCGATTTATACACCTGCCCATGAAGATGTGCCACGTATTTCTAACCATGGTTACCGTTCAATAACTTCATGGGGGAATGAGCACCAAGATAAATATCTAGTTAGGAACCTCAATTTGTACAAATTACTAATGCCAACACACTTATCCTCTTCCTTTTTAATTTGATGACACTCACATGTCTGTTCTCCATTTTATATTCATGTGCCATTATCTCCCGATTTATACATCTACTCATGACACTTGCATGTCTGTTCTCCATACTGTACTCATATGTCATTGTCTCCCGATTTATACACCTGCCCATGGAGATGTTCCATATAATTCTGACCATGGTTACAGTTTCATAACTTGCTGGGGGAATGAGCACTATGATATAAATCTAGTTTGGAACCTCAATATGTTTAAATTACTAATGTCAATACACATATCCTCTTCCTATTTATTCTGATGACACATGCATGTTTGTTCTCCATTTTATATTTATGTGCCATTATCTCCCGATTTATACATCTACCCATGAATATGTGTCATGTAATTTCGACAATTGTAACCGTTTTTATTGGTTGTTTTTACCATATGACTTCAGCATATCCAAGCTCTTTATCAGTGGTCTCCTCCACTGTACCCTTTTACATGTTCCTGCCGTTATTATTATTTTTGTTATGTAGTTCATCTTTGTCATTCTTATATCCGTGTATAGCTGACCTTCAGTCAATTGCATGTCTATCGACTGTCACGTACCTCTAGTCACACCTTTCTGAACTCCGTCTCTACCTACCTGCCATCTCTCCGAGGCTGCGGGTGCCTCTTTGATAGCGTTATCGTCCTCCGCACATGCGCTCTACTAGACTACTTTCCCCCGGGTATTCCATCATGGCGACCGCCCGGTCGGTTCTCGCTCTAGTCTTCTTTGTTTTCCAGGATATAGCTCCCCCTTTTTTCTTTTCCTTTCCATTCTGTTCAACACGGCTCCAGTGTATCCTCACAGCTCTCCGACTCAGACCCAAGGTAACTGCTTCGTAGCCTCGACCTTTCTTCCCTTCCTCCTCACTCCTCTCATTCCTACCCTACTATAGTGCCCTCTTCCTTTTCTTTGTCTTCAGACAGGCGTCTTCATTACCTAGCTATACGCAATACCTGATACCGCCATCTTTTCCCGTACCCGGGGTAAGTTTCTCTTTTCTTTCCTCCTACCTTCACTTCACTCCGCCCTTACTCGTGCCCTGACACCTCTCCACCTCGTCCTCCTTTGCAGCCTTGTTTTCGCACCCGGCCTGCTTGGCCTGTTGTTTCAGCAACTCAGCTGGACACTGGACAGCCTCCTCCTGTTTTACCAGGGTGAGCCGTCGTCCTTATAGTTTCTTATAGATTGGTATACGCTTTTCTGTTACAGGTCCCATTTGCTTTGCTGCCTCTAGCTCTTCCCTTTATCCCCACAGTTCCTGTCATTTTCGAACGCCGTGGCGCACCCGCCCCAGCACCTTCTCCTATATCAGTGATGGAATAGCACCACCCGGTAAGTCCTACTCATGCCGCTCATGTCCTCTACCTTCCTGGCCACTTTCTTAGTCGTTATCCTCATTCCCACCTTCTTCCCCAGCGGTTTCCATCCCCGTTACATCCTCGTTGCCAGCGCAGCGCCTCTTCACCAGATACTCTCGTTTCCCGCTTAACATCTACCGGGTTGATTCTTTCACCGGTTTTTCGGGTAAGCCTCAATTTTGTTTTCCTCTCCCTCTGTCACCTTGTGCCATGACCTCTGTGCCCTTTACTCTTCCACCTTCCTCCTGTGTCCCCTCCCCACCTGTCTCCAGTACTCCTTTAGTAGTCCCACAGTTTAGGTTACTAGTTTACCCGCTTCCTTTCCCTCTTCCTTCGTAGTCCTGTCAGGACCTTCTTTCCTTCACTTCTTGTCTTATTTGTACTTATCTACGCCATGACTAGCACTTTTCACCCACCACAGCACGTTATGTACTGTCTTTCCCGCGCTTTACCTCATGTTTTCTTTAACACATGAGAGCGGCACAATCACATCAGTCACAATGTGTTTTTGGATAGCGGCACTTTCACGAGTGTCACCATACACTACACTGGTCACACGTAGTTATTATGCCCCTTGTAGCCACTCCGGATGATCCCTTTCCTTTTATATATCATGTCTACCACGGACGAGGTACCCTTGGTTTCACTATTGTATTCCCCTCACCTATCATTTATATTATTTTTTGCATCCTCCCCAGCCCTGATGAGTCACGGGACCTTTCCTAGTGATGAAACACGTGTCGACTGGTTCACTATATTCAACATAGTTGTTGTTGAAATAAAAAATACCTTTCTGGACCAATACTGATGTTGACCACTGCATTTATACAACGCATCAATACTGCTTTTTATCACGTATACCCTCATCGCGTGTGCCAGGACTACGCTTACTTTAAAAGTGTGGATCCTGCGATTCACACACTCCCCAGGGGTTATCGGTTTACTCCCCTGACCTGGCAGCACCGCACCATCACAGGTCTATAGACAGTACACGCAATAGCCTGAGCGCCACTTTCCTGACTTAACTAAAAAAAAAACAGATGGTTAGTAGTTGTTTTTGGCAGCGATGACACGGGTGATGGGTAGTGCAAGCTGCAGTGGCCTCCTGGTCAGAGCCCTGGCACTTAATATTTTACAAATTAAGCACTGCTGTTACTTAAATGACTGATAGTCACTTGATTGATCTAGAAAGATGTGAGACTGACTTGGCCGTGCTAGATTCAAATGTGTCCCCTGCAGATCACAACAGATGTCAGGGGTAAGGGTTAACTTACTATGTCATTTTATTTGGTATATGTATTTTATGCAGACACAATATGAGGCATAAACAACACATTTAAAATGAGGTCCTGCACATGTTGTGATGGGCGCCAAGAGGAGACCAGAATACAGAGACCAGAAAGTTGTGAATGTAAGCATTGTGGTTTGGACAGAACCATTTCCATATATTAACAATTTAAGTCACTGGAACAAAAGGTGATTCATCCAGATGTGAGTAGTGTGTTGGTCAAGCAAAGAATCAAAAAGTCCAATCCACCCACATGCACCCTTGTCTGTAAGATACATTACATTCATATTTGATGAATTTTCTTGAAATGCAACACTTTGCAAGAACTTACCCAAATATCTACAGGGGAGAAACATATCTAAATCTATAAATACAATAGAAAATAATTGATGTGTGTTAAAACTTAGCCACAATTTCTGCACATTTTTTAAACAACGTCCTCAGGAGAATAATATCACAATTGAAATATGCAATAGAAAATGCAGTGCTTAGCAGTATATCTTAAAAAATATCCCTACATGTCGAAGACCACATCCTTGTGACCCCAATCAAGGGTAATCATGAACCCTTTGTTTACTACTTGTATGTTGTTTTTGTCACTGGGCCAGGCCCCCAAAACCTATGCTCCTGGCTACGGCCTGTTTAGAAAGGTCTATGGCATCTTTGCTACGCATATCTTATTGACAGAATTCTATGTCAGGACCGGAGGCTCCGATTATGCTTCTCATTTCCTTGCTTTATTTTTTCAGCAGCCAATCAAAAACTTTTTTATTCAAAAACTACAAATCCCATGAGCACACCGTGCCCCACAACAACCATAGAGTCCAGCATATAAGAGACTCCACTGAGGTAACCATTTCCTCTTTCTTTGCTGCTCCGCAGCCAGTTAAGTGCCTTTACCCTTTTTATTATGACTCTGTGGTAAATTCAGTTACAGGCTGGTTTCCATAGTGCACGCTGTAACGCGATCGTTAGCATTGTGTTCGCTAGGTTACACTGTCTGGGGCTGTTTTAGCAGTGTACTTGCCTGCAAATATTGTATTGTCATATTGTACTGCCGCTGTGTTTGCTGGTCAGCGCTTAAAATTTATACGGCTTTGTGCCCATTTAATCGGCAGCGCGTCTCACCGCATTCCGCGTCCGAGGGTTTTTCTTCCTCCTTTGGGAGCGCTTCGGCCTCCCCTGCAGGGCGCGTAGTGCCCGCCGCAGTGCATCGGTGGAGTGGGAGTGAGGGGGCGAGGACGCGCGTTACGCGATCGCGTAGTCCTCTCTCAAGCTTTACGGGCGGCCGTAACCGCGCATGTGCGGTGGCCATTTTGAGTAATTTGGGTTTGCACGTACGGTCGGAGCGGCAATTGCGGGAAAGCTCCGTGTTTGAATTCAGAAGTGCCCGTTTTTTCTGCCCCCTATACGCCCAATGCGTTTTGAGTGCAAAGGGCTGGAAAATTGTGCATAGGCTTTGCCTAGAGAGGCTGGCAAGCCCTCCCTCCACCACTTATCAGTTTATTGCAGTTTTGCCTTGGCTTGCCTGGGGTATTACCTCTCCCCCGTGATTGTCCAAACTCTGGACTTTTGATTTAAGGATTTTTTTTCCTCTCTGGTGGCCTAATCCAATTCTGGAGCTTGCTTGTTGAGGTGTACTCCAACCATACAGCCTTCCTTCCAATACTGGTATATACCTGTAACTTTAGATTCTATGGCAGAATACATGTATGAGGAGGATTATTACGAGGAGGAACCAGCAGGTTCCCTAGAGCAAGACCTCGTCGAGGCCTTGGACAAAGGTGTCCAGAAGTCAGTAAACACTGCCTTAGTCAAGGCAATTGCACCCTTAAAACGCCATCTTAACAAATATGCAATGCAGCAGGGCTGGATTCCGGCCACAACTGGTCCCCCCAAAGCTAGCGCTTCGCAAGGGGCAAACCCCCACAAAGAATATTTTACACGGCTTGCTGATTCACTAGCAAAGGATCAGGCCGCTTCACCTCTGACAGATCCTGCGGATTCTCCCTATGGAGACACAGGCGATACATCCACTGATCAAGCATCCGATAAAGAGGAGGCAGCCCCTCCTGCCAAGAAAAAGAAGAAGGAGTGTCACGTGGACCCTCCTCAACCTAAGGTTCTTACCTTTGAACCTGCAGACATCATTCATCCCAACTCAACTGCATGACTTCCATCCCAGGAGGTAGCGGACTACGTTCAGTCGCACCTTCGCCGACCCTACGACAAGGATGTGAGGGCTCGGCTGCGTTCGGAATGTCCACGGCCGGACTTAGCGGCGAAAGTGGCGGACACCCGTGAGGTGGACCCCACTATGCTGACTTACCTATGCAAATATTCCAAGGACCCGAAGAAAGGCATTGACCGAGCCTGGCGGTCATGCCAGGATAAGCTACTCGACTTATCAGGGCCCCTTACCAAGATTTTAGAGATCGGTTACAGAGCCAAAGAAACCGGGGCTTCCATTGTCCCAGATGAGATCATAGGCTGGGCGCAGAGAGCAATATGTCAGCTTGGCAACGCGAACTGTGCCATATCCGGCGAAAGAAGGCGTTCCATCCTCCTCAAGCTAGACCCCAAGTTAGCGGAACTCTCTACCTCGGAGGCAGGACCCATTGCACAGGGCCTCCTCTTTGGTCAGCCGTTCCTGAAGGAACTGACAAAATTCGTGGCCCCCTTCAGTGGCCTGGATAAGGCACAAGAATCCCTAAAGAAAGCTTTCCATCCGGTTTTCACCAGGGCCGGACAATACAGAGGGCGGTCGTTCGGCCGGGGAAATTCAGGCGCCCCAAGAGGCCAGTACCAGCAACAGCGTGGAGGATACCATGACTCCAATTCCTCCTTCTACCCCACTCGAAGGGCACGGAACAGGTTCCGCAGGGGCAGATTCCACGGCAACCCAAACAATCAGCACGACACCGGGAATTCAGGTGAGACTGATCTTGGCTTCCGAAGTGACATTGGGGGGTCGTATTCAATCTTTCCTACAGGTATGGCAAACGATCTCGCAGGATGTATGGTTCCTAGAGACTGTACAGGGTTACAAATTGGAAATGTATGACACACCCCTTCAGGGCCCTCTCCCCCCTCCAATATATTTTTCCCAACAAGATCAGAATTTTATCACAGAAGAGATAGATTCTCTTCTGCGGAAAGGGGCCATTGTCCAATCACAACTCCACCCGCGAGGCTTTATCAGCAACGTATTCTTAGTTCAGAAAAAAGTGGGCGGGTCCAGGTTGGTCTTAAATCTAAAAGATTTCAATGGCTGGATCATTTATCGTCATTTCAAGATGCAGGGCATCCATCTTCTACGCGACTTATTACAAGAAGGCGATTGGATGGTGCGCTAGACCTAAAAGACGCATACCTTTCGGTTCCCATCTTCGCCCCTCATCGGTGATTTCTCCAATTCATCTGGAAAGACGTATGCTACGAGTACAAGGTCCTTCCCTTCGGGCTTTCGTCAGCACCATGGTGCTTCACGAAGCTTCTTCGTCCGGTGGTAGAACGTTTGAGGTCACGCGGGGTTCGATTAATCGTCTATTTAGACGACTTCATTATCATGGCGCGCTGCCCACGCGTAGTAATCATGCATCTGGACTGGTCAGTCTCTCTTCTGCAGAGTCTGGGGTTTGTGGTGAACCCTCTGAAATCCGTGTTGTCCCCCACGCAATCTATAGAATTTCTAGGTTTTCAGATAGACTCACGGAGCTGTCAGCTTCTCCTCCCATCTCAAAAGATCAGAACCATCAAGAAAGAGTTGCGGTTGGTATTGAGCAAACAAATTGTATCGCTGAGGTCAGTGGCGCGGATAGTGGGCCTCCTAGCCTCCTCCATACAAGCCATTTTCCCAGGTCCTCTCCACTATTGTGCACTCCAACGATTAAAAATTCAACATCTCCGCAAAGGCCTCGGATATGCAGAGAGAATCCCTCTTTCAGAGGAAGCGAGATGGGAGATGTTATGGTGGCTCGAGCACATGGAGTCATGGAATGGCAGAGCCATTTTCGGATCCAATTCCGAGATAGTAATCGAATCAGATGCCAGCCGATGGGGCTGGGGAGCCCGCTGCGGCTCGACATCCACTGGGGGTCGATGGTCTCAAGAGGAGCTCTCCTTACATATCAATTGCTTGGAACTGCTGGCAGACTCCTTCGCGATTCGCAGTCTCTCTCCCCAGAAGACAGATTGTTGCATTCTTTTACGAATGGACAACGTATCGGTAGTCCGATACGTCAACAAGTTAGGAGGGACACGGTCCAAAATCATAGCGGAAATAGCCAAGGACTTTTGGCATTACTGTCTGCTTCACAGAATTTCGGTAATAGCAGAGTACCTCCCGGGACGCAGCAACGAGGTGGCCAATTGGCACTCACGTTATCTGTGAGACTTCAGCGACTGGAGGCTCCATCCGCGAGTATTCCGAGCTCTGAACATTCTATGGGGTCCGTGTCATCTGGACCTTTTCGCTTCGCGTCTCAACTGACAACTACCAGATTTTTACAGCTGGCGTCCGGAGCCGGAGGCGATAGCCTCGGACGCTTTCCTCCAGATTTGGCCCCAGACTCTGAGTTATGCGTTCCCGCCATTCATTATGATCCCCAGAGTGTTGGCTCAGGCCAGACGCCAACGGGCGGAGTTGATTCTAATAACTCCATTGTGGAGGGCACAAGCTTGGTTCCCGTCGGTTCTGGAACTGTCATGTGCCACTCCTCTCCTTCTCCCACCGAGATGGAATCTGTTGCTGGACCCTCAGAAGAATCCTCATCCCTTGATAGAATCAGGGCAACTTCCCCTGGTGGCCTGGCGAGTTTCAGGGATAGATGGGAGATCCCAGGCCTTTCGACAGACGCTCACAGGTTCATTAATGAGGCATGGTCTCTCAACTCTCATAAACGATATTCATCGGCATGGAACAGATGGTGTTGCTGGTGTTCTCAACGGCACATCGATCCCACTACAGCGAATGTCTCCATGGTTGGGAATTTCTTAGCCTCTCTAGCATCCTCTGGTTTAGCATATAGAACTGTTATTAATTTTCGGTCAGCTATCTCGGCAGGGCATGTTCAGGTAGATGGCAAGTCAGTTGGGGAACACCCCTTAGTGTGCAAATTGCTTAGAGGTATTCGGATGGTCAATACTCCACGTCCTAAATAATCAGTCCTCTGGGACGTTTCGGTGGTCCTCCGGTTTTTGGAAACCTGGCCGTCTAACAAATATCTGTCACGGAAGCAACTCTCAGCGAAGTTGGCCATGTTATTAAGTCTGGTTTCTTGTAAGAGGGTTTCGGATATCCACGCTCTAGATCTAGCGGGGCGTCAGTTTTCTCCTGAAGGGATAACCTTTACTATATCCAGGCGTACCAAAAGTAATTCTACTTCTGTGTCCTACCCGGCCTTTCCGGATAACCCCAAATTATGTGTGGTTCAATGTCTTAAAGCATACGAGGTGAGTACAGCTGAATTCAGATCTGATTTGAAGGGTCAATTGTTAATTGCTTTGCAAAAGCCTTTCAGACCAGTGACCCCGGCCACCTTGTCTAGATGGATGCGTTGGCTCATGGGTGAAGCAGGCATTGATGTCTCCAAATTTGGCGCGCATTCTGTCCGGGGGGCGATGGCGTCCAAATCTTTCTCCATGGGTGTCAGTCTTTCAGACATAATGAATGCAGCTGATTGGTCAGCTGAGACTACATTTAAGACTTTCTACTATAAACCTATTCTGGATGTTGCGTCAATAGTGGTGGCTCAGCTTTGAACAAGCATAATCGGAGCATCCGGTCCTGACATAGAATTAAAAATTTGCGAACAGACGTGACAAGAATTTTCAATTCTATTAAGGACAACGGAGGCGAGGATTATCCCACCCTGACTTATGTACTGTTGTCATGCATTATTATTGGTAATATTATTTGGCATGCTAAACTTACTATACTGTATAAGATTTCTTTCCCCCCCTTGTGTCTGAATGGCATGTTGATGATATCTGTGAAGTCCAACGATATTACGGATTTTTCTATCTCTATTTCAGGTTCAGATGGCAAATGAAGCTTCTGACACTTTCACGGTGGTTGAGGTGGAGTGTTCTCTCCGGAGCTACGTTGCGGTTATCCGCCGGTTCGCCAAGGATCAAGGAATCGTCTTCACGTTTGAAGTTTCAAGTGTCTGTTTGTCGTGAGGATCTCTTCCTCTAGATTTACAGTTTCAAGTTAAAGTTCGGACTGACTTAGTTTGACATTTACCAGGATTACGCAAAGAAAGAGGAAATGGTTACCTCGGTGGAGTCTCTTATATGCTGGACTCTATGGTTGTTGTGGGGCACGGTGTGCTCATGGGATTTGTAGTTTTTGAATAAAAAAGTTTTTGATTGGCTGCTGAAAAAATAAAGCAAGGAAATGAGAAGCATAATCCTCGCCTCCGTTGTCCTTAATAGAATTGAAAATTCTTGTCACGTCTTGTAGGAGAGTAGGATCTGCCTCTTATGTTGCCCCCACTTTTTTTCTGATGTTTACACTGGTTTCTGGCTATAGTCTGGCTGGGCCCCTGCTAATCAGGGCCCCAGCCTCTCTGTTCTCTCTAAACGATTTGGAGTGCACTCTAGGTGCACTAGTGATTGGATACTGTGGTACCTTATGAGTCCCTAGTATATGGTACCTTAGGTACCAAGGGCATAGATACTTCACAGGCCTACCAGGGGCTGCAGCATGTATTATGCCACCCCTGGGAAGCAGACTAAATCTGACACCACAGGCCTGCTACTGCAGCCTGAGTGAGGAAGTGCTAGCACCCCTCACTGAGATATAGGTCCCCTATATCTCTCCTACACACACATATAACCCTATCAGTCACCCCTAAGGCAGGCCCTATCAATCCTGAGGGCAGGGTGCTTGGCATCTATGTGAGGGGGTGCCTCTGCCTGAGCAATGCCCCTCTGCAGCTCTCAGAGTCCATTCTCTGGTGCTGTTTGTGGATGCGGTTAAACCATATACTTTTAAGTGCATTATATCCTCGCGGTAAAATGCTAACTTTGGAATGGCTGCATCGAAACATGTCGTGTTTGGTGTCAAACACCTTGGAATACTACCCTTCTAGAGGGATAGACATGTACCTACTGTGGAAACGCAGTAGAATCCGACAGAGCCCTGGCATCACAAAATGGATGCCACCAGTCACAGACACTGGGCTGCCCTCCTGCTGATGACCAACACTCGCAGTGGAGGGAGCCCAACAATAGATATCCTGTCCCAAGGGGTGTGACCACCTCCCAGACAGGGTTTAGTGTATTGGGGCTGGGTGGGTGCACTCTTAGAGTGCTTTGAAGTCCTGCACTGGGGAGCAGAAGGCTCCTCTGTGCATATGCCAGTTCAAACCGGCTCAGGGGCTACCTGTCCCTGCTCTGGCGCGAAACTGGACAAAGGGAAGTGGGTGTAGCCACCCACTCCCTGACCCTCCCATAGGTAGGGTCATAGAGCTAGTCCCTCCTCCTTTTAGTATAAGAGGGGGAACCTGTGCATTGCACCCTAGATTTCCCTGGACGACGCTCTGAAGAAGAATCCCGGACCTTCGACGTTCCACTACCTTTGGAAGACTGAAGAATCTCCTTTGGCAGGCACCAAAAACTACAAACGACGGTCGCAAACTACGCCGCTCCCGCCGGAGTCCGAAGTCCCTGCAGCCCAAGAAGTAGATTTCCTGACTTCTCAAAGGCCATCGTGAGTCCCCAGCGAAGCTAAGGCCAGTGGACCCCAAGAGTAACGAGGAACCGCGACCCCTGGGTACCGTGCACTATTGTCGAGTGCAACCCCTCACAACGTTCCACGAACTTGTGCTTTGGACCACGTATGGTCCCAGCCTCCAGCAAGAATCCCTCCTAAGATCAGAGGCCTACCACGTCCCGAGTGACCGTGGGCCCCTGTGAGAGAATCCTCCCGAGGCGTCTTCGCGATCCCTTGCCAGCTGGCTTGTGGGTCCCCAGAAGACTTTCCAAAGAAACCAAAGGTCTCCCCTGTTTGCTCCAGGCCTGCCCTGACTTACCCTCACTGGGTGAGTTCCACAGACCTTGCTGGTCTGCGCCATTGCCTCTCCACACTTTCCCCGAGACTTGCTGTTACCAAGGCTTGTTGGCTCCGATCGAGTTGCCGACACCGCAGTAAGCCGCAGACATTGTGGGACACGCCGAATCCAGCTCCTGGTCATCGTTGACGCCTCCTGGACCTCGTGGCTGAAGAGTCAAGGCAACTGTGAATGACCTGAATCCTGCGACGACGGTGGGCATTCATCTTCCTTGCCCCGAGTCACTGCCAAGTGACTTTGAACACTGTCCCCTCTGCTTTCAGGTCATCCTTCCACCGAATCCAGGCTTGGATTCCACCGGACACTTCTTCAAACCATCACAAGCAGCAAGTCTTCTTTGTTCGCCATTGAAAACGACGCCGCGACCCGACACCAAAGGACACCTGTGCACCCGGCTTCCCTGGGTGAGGACACTCCAGCACTACGGTGCTCCTGTAGGTGTGGGCCCTCGAACTACTTACCCTGTAAGTGACTTGCTTGTAGGTTCACCAGAAGTATCCTAAAACTCTTACTTTCCCCGTGCGATTCTCGCACTGACTCGTACATGGTTCGTGTCTGTGTTAGACACACCGCGTCCAACTCCCTTGCAAATCCTATCTGTAAACCGTATCCTTCGACTCGTACCGAGTCCGATCGGTGTGTTCGCCTCGAACACGCAAGGGACCTTGAACATTGATATCTCAATCGCGTCTGAGCGCATAGACTCGTACAGGATTCGCATCGGTGCCAGGTCACCACGTCCGTCCCCTGTGGATCTCCTACAACTACCTGGGGTGGTTCTTGGGGGTCCCTCGATTCTAGATGCCCTAGACCTAGGTCTAGCAAACTAAGATTGTAATATTCAATTGTGCTAAACTTATCCTGATAATATTTGACTTGTACATATGTTCATGACCTCTAATCTCATAAAGAGATTAGTAGAGAGTGTTTATTAATAAATACATATATATTTGATATATATACCTGTGTGGTGTCTTTTCATTTGGTGATTCAAGAGATTGTGTGGTAAAACAAGCTGCTTTACATTCCTTCAAGACTTAGCCTGAAGGCTGCTCTCCACAGCTACCACTAGGATAGCTTTCTATAAAGGTTGTCTTAAACCTATCTACCATAAGAGTCGAATTGTTCTGGTGCAAGGTGTCCACTTTAATTAGTGAACAGCATATACCAGGCCAACTTCTCACACGTCTGTTTGCAAATTTTTAATCACTGCCATACTTTGGACAATTCAATGAAAATAAAGCCATGTAAGTAAGTGTACGTAAATGTCCAGTGAGGCACAGAGATCCCTAGTAATTTGATCATGATCATTACTGGGCCTGGATCTGGCCTGAATGATGGTCTGACTAGTTCTGGGCAATACTGGGTTCTGCGATGGTATGGGATAGGATGATCTGTTTTTGAGTTATAAAGTTGGATCGTAGTGCATGATCAGACCTCAGTTTTTATGTAAATGAAGCTGAACTGATTTACATGAAAACATTGGGTGCAATAATTTGGGCTTCACTGTGCTGCACTCTTCGAAGATGTCTGCCTGTGGCTGGATCGGTTTGGGTTCTATATTTTGTTAGCCTACACAAAGAGATTGGTATTCACTGGGAACTTAGATTAGTCTCATACATGGTCTGGGTGCGGACAAGGCAATTCTGCAAGAAAATTCAGAAAGACACCCAATCCATTACTAATCATTAGCTGCCCTGACAAGTACCATGCATTGCGTCTTATACTAAGGCATTTAAACAATATCTGTGCATTACCACAAACACACAAGCCCGTCACACAATTAAACCAAAACTCATATTACTTCAATGCCAACATTCTAATGCTGACCGGGCATCTATATCCGCAAACAGTCAAACAAAGAATTGATGTTTGGGCTGTATTGTAGACAAGAGATACTCTGCTGGTTACCGAGAAGCTCTCCACTTTGCACTAGTGTTTTTAATTGACCCTCGAAAAGGGCTTGGCTAGCCACGCCTAGAGTCTCTACCATGGTATACTTGGTTTAAAACTGAGGGTAATGTCATGTCTGTCCACCCAATACGTCAGTGCCTGACACTGCCCCACTGAGGGGGAAGTGCTGTCCGAGTTGAACAATAGCAGGCATTGATCTGGCACTTTGCTGTAGTTTTAAGATCTTCTTAGAGTTTCTTTTTTCTCAAGTGTGTGTAATTTCTGATATTTATATGTTTCCCTCATCTTCCTTGCTTGATTTTGCTCGCGAGAAAGTGTCACTAATAGTCGTTAAATGTCACTCATAATTACACTGAAATTATGAAAATGTCACACATAAGCAATCTGGAACCTTGGCGGCTATGCGTTTGAGGGGATATTTAATATTTCAGAAAAACACAAAGCCCTGTGGGCAGCGTATGAAAGATATTAATCTTGACTGGTCAATTTTTCCTCTCACTGATCCCTAGTCTGGTACATATAAGAACCATTGAGTATTGTAAATATTTATTTAAGTGTGTAGAGGCAATCCACTTAATAGCTACAAAGAGTAAAATCAGCACATCCGAATCCAGGGTCGGACTGAGACACCAGGATAAAAGGGACCCCATTAAAAGCATATAACTAAAAAGTGGTCTACATTTGAAAATAGGGGTGGTTTTAAACTTGTACCGATACACTGCATAGGTGTTTTGCATAGTATGGCAGACTGCATACAGGCACTGTTTGTGATAATATTATGGATATCAACAGTAAAAACCAGCCAACAGACCCATAAACCAGGCCCAAAACTGTCCAAAACCTGTCCCACACATTAACCCATGTTTGCAAATTTGAGTAGTTTTGAATTGTATAAGTCTGGCATAGTCACATTGCTCTGTAGGCCAGTCTGACCCTGTCAGAATCTTGCTAAATCAACCTCTGTATGCTTCTACCACAGCATTTCTGCATCTTTCACTGGCTCCCAATCCAGCAAAGTGTACACTTTAAGACCCATTCTATATGCGCCTAACCCCCTGCCTTAGATCATGCGGCAGAGAGCTGGCTGCAGGGCCTGACATGCAGCTAGGCCCTGTGCCCATACACGGTGGACAGCTAGCCGCCCCACTGAGCACAGTCTTTGGTGATGCAAGGAGAGGGTTGGCCTCAGGGCCTAGACTACAGCCAGACCCTTCACCCAACCCTCCTGTGGGCAGCCAACCCCTTGGTGCTTATTTTTGCTATTTCACTATGGGTCTCTACCCCATCCACTCGCTCATTGCAAAGTGGACCAACATCCAGTGAGTGGATGACTGGCAGTGCTCGGCCTGTTTCGCCCCCTAAGAGGCACTAGAACAGGTACTGTGTTTCTGCCGGCCTGGAAGAATAGTAGGCGCTGCAGGATACTTCCCTTATGTCGGAAATATGGGCATAAGACACTATAAAGTCGCATTAAGGATGTTAAAAACAGACCCCAGCAAGCCACTGATTTTTGCACTTACTTGTTATTTGTTGGCCATGTGGAGAGCTAGGGCAAAGATACGTGCTTCTCCTGAGAACCAACCAGCGCTATTTAATGGCTCACAGTGAGTTAATGAGAGATGTCCACTGTAGTAATTAACCCTCTTCTATATCTAAACAGTTTCTTCATACTTGTGTGCAGGAAAAACAATATGAAGGATGTTTTTTCAGTATTTCTGATTTAGTCTCACACATTTAGCACATTCTATATCGGCCAGTTGTAGGAACCACTATTCGACATGATGTGTCTGGCCATTAGATAGTGTTTGCACATGCAAGTGTATGTATACATAAATGTTTTAAATTTTAAAGAGAAAATGAGATTATTTTGATACAACAACTTAAACTGGTTGATATTACAGACAGGTTTGTCTTTTTCTATGTTGTCTATTACTTTAGCTTTCCATTTCAAGTCTAAAAGGGTTTTTTCGATGCCTGGTTTTCTGACGGATGTCAAGAGCTGTCTGCACGTGTACATGTAATATTGGAACATCACCGAACAGACAGGCACTTTTTATCAAAAATGTAGAGGTCATTTATTATTTCACCTACAACATATTATTTCAGCCTTTATATTCAGATCTCTTTGATATGGCGATGACAGCCAGCTTTATATTTAACATCTTGATTTGATTTCACAGAGCTTCATTGCTTAGGGAAATTGCACAAGTATTGAGGTGGATTATAAAAAGTAAATTACTGTATTTCACTTTCGACGCATTATGAACACAAATGTCACGGGTTCTGGTGAATGCACTCCTAAATTGCGTTTCGGGTGAATTGTCCAAGACGCAGAAGTACTGTTATATATGTGGACATTTTAAGACCTCCCTCCATACTTTGAGTATGCGAAGTTCCATTTGTTTTTTCACGTGCTGGTTATTGGTTTCTATTATGGTCTGAATTATTTTATTCGGGCCTCATATTTTGATAACGTCAACTTGGCAATTCACGACTCAACATATTGTTAAGTAAGTACACTTCTACTAAAAAGTGAAACATTTTCACAATTAGACATGGTAAGAGAGCACCAATCCGCCCACACCTGGTCATATCAGTTTTTAACTTATGTAGAGGGCAAATAAAGACTCAGATGCTTGCAGAGTCGCACTAGACAGATAAGAAGCCTGGACAACAAATTAAATGTGGCACACAATAGTGAATTAGATAGCTAAAAAAGTGGCCCATGTTTGCAAATTGGCGTAGTTTTGAACTGTACAAGTGTTTTGCTAGGTATGGAAGACTCGCCATTGGCAAAACGTGTTTTAATATCAGGGAAATCAACAGTACAAACCGGCCCAGCAGACTATAACACAAGCCCACAAATAGTGAAAAACTGTCCCACTCCAGACCTTTCAGACCAGCCCTTGGGGCACAGCCCGATTGCCCTATAGGCCAGTCCAGCCCTAGGTGCTTAACATCCCTTAATTATAACCAAATGTAGT
This sequence comes from Calotriton arnoldi, assembly GCA_963921515.1. Classification (NCBI taxonomy): domain Eukaryota; kingdom Metazoa; phylum Chordata; class Amphibia; order Caudata; family Salamandridae; genus Calotriton; species Calotriton arnoldi. The sequence continues at coordinate 348,849 of CAWUFW010005526.1, forward strand.
TTTGCCCTGGACTGGTTGGCCCTTGTATGTTATGATTAATCCTTTAGTTGAGCGTAGACACCACATATCAGCGATTTCAGAAGTATAGCGGTTCCAAAATGTTGCAGTACAAAGTAACAAAAGCAGATTTCTTCATACAAGAGGCATTGGATTTGTTGGGGTACATGCATACATTGATTTTCGGCGTTTTTGGCTACAACATGCTACATTTCTTGACAGCTGATTATCTTACAGCCCCCTCAAGAATGGAAAAAATAAACTGGGTAAAAGACATACGTTGTAATGAGAAACATATTTTACTAAAACGCAAAATAATATAGTAAAAGAGACATACGCAATGTTATCGTGCAATTGATGTTAAACTGGCACCACAATAAAATATGCAAAAACACAGGGGCAGATTTACAAGCCCCATGCGCCACTTTAGCGCCGCCGTTGCGTCACTTCTGTGACGCAACAGCGGCGTAAAGCCAGCGCCATGCTGCGGGGTATTTACAACGTGACGCATCTAGGGAGATGCGTCACGTTGTAAGCCTGCGCCACATGAAACCTGCGTCAGGTTTCATGTGGGCGTTCCGGAGCAGGGGGGCGTTCCGGCGCAGGAACGCCTCGCAAAAGTGGCTGAGTGAAATCTACTAGATTTCACTCAGTCACTTTTCCGACCCCGGTGCGTCTAAACCTTGCGCCTGCATGAAGCAGGCGTAAGGTGTGACGCACCATGTGCAAGATAGGCCGGGTCGGCACAGTGCTGGAGTTGCGTCGCGCCCGCGACACAACTCCAGCACTGCGCCAACGTTACGACGGCAGATGCGACACGCATCTGCATTTCCTTGCGCCATGATGCGCCGCATTGTAAATGCGGCGCATCAGTGGTGGCGCAAGGATGGTGATGCGTGTCGTAAGTTTCCTGGCGCATCCCTGCTGATTTGCAGGGATGCGCCAGGAATTGTAAATCTGCCCCACAGTATCTATCCATATCTATGAGTACTAGGCCCAAAAATGTTTAAAGCAGGTTTAATTTTTTTCAGCAGCAAAGTTAAATGTGCTGAGACATGAGCAAAATGCTTAAAAGTTTACCTTACCCTGAAATGTCCTTTTATTGAAAGTTTCACATCATATAGCGAGAATGCTTCTAAATAAAAATAACGTTTTGAAATGTTTTGCTAGATACACTTTATCATTCAGTAGAATGACTTATTATTATTTGACACACTAAGCACAAAGCATGAATAGAAAATATTGATTTTTTAACATCATTTTCTTCATTTTAAATAAAAAGATGGTGTGCTGAATAATATTCTAATTCACATGGCCTATTTCTTAGCCTAACATGCAGTTGTTTCATTAGAAGGTTAAAATGTGCTCATACCCATGGGAAAGGAGGTCTAAGAAAGACCTTATACATAGACATTGTTTTAATAAATATTTCAGACTTAATAAGAAATGTTAGTAATCCCTTTGTATGCGAATGTGGGAAAAAGAATGAGAAGAATCTGTTCTCAAGAAGAATTGAAAACCGATTGGATGAGAGGAGAAGACGTTGCTTCACGAATTGCAACATTTCTTTTCAACTGTTTATATTAGTGCATGTTCCTAGAGTAGGTTAATTGTTTTTCTAGATACCTTTTTCCAGACACCTGCACTATATCATTTGCCTGCAATGAAGCTGAATGCTGAAGGCTGAACACTGATTTGCCATCCCTTTTCCAACCTGATTGCTGTTTGCAGTTGCTGCTGCACGATTATATTTGTTTTATTACTAGTGGTGGCTGGTATTTGAAGGTGGTGGGGGGGTAGATCGCGGGGGGAGTAGGGGATAAAATTAAAATAAGAAATTCACACTTACTTGTCTGCCGCTGCCGCCCGCCGTTGCCGCCCCTCCTCTATCCTCTTCCCTGCTTCAAGGGCAGGAAGCAGGATGCACCCGGTTCCCAGCCTCTCGATATCCAATCACAATGCTGCATTGCAGCATTGTGATTGGTCTGAGCACAGTGAATCGGCGCTCAGCCACAGTATGGGAGGCTGGGCATGTTCGTCATGCAGGCTGTAATACAGCCTGCATGGAGAACATGCAAAGTGTGAATGAATGTTTGGCCAGCCCCAGAGGACTGGCCAAACATTCATGTGCACTTCAGGGAGTGCAAACCACTTCTCCCCTCCCCATCTCTATCAGCAGAGCAGTCCCTTCCCGCCCGCAAAGCTGCCGCAACAAGGAAAAAATAAAATGATATTAACTTGAAGTTATTATCATTTTATTTTTCCTTTAGTGACACTGCTTAAAATATGTGGGGTGACGCTCCTCTGCCTTAGCTGAGGAGCCAACACTATTTATTACTGTGACTCTTCTGATTTGAAGAACATCTCTTTATGGGACATTCGGCTGTTACAGATTGATTGAACATCGAGCATTATGCTCTATCTCACTCCTCCTCTCGAACTTGTACTCTTTATGGATTCCTGCTAACACCAATTTCCCCCATTCTCTAGAATAGGGAATTCTTTCCTTTATGGAAAGCGCTTGATGCATTATTTATTATGATTTGCTCTAACCATTCTTTTATTGTCAATTCTATAATCTGACTGATGCTTAAACTAGCTGAAAAAAAAGAAACATAAAACTTACTAAACCTTTTAAATGAAAATAAAACCCTTAAAACTAAATACAGCTCTCATTATTGACTGAACTTAGAAATAGTATTGTGATTTTAATTTATTTGACGACAAAGGTCTGTCGCCAAGAAGTAAAAGAAACACCGTGAGCTGGGATCAACTGTGTTGGTGTGAGATTGAGATGTTAAACTATCTTATTTATATTGATTCCCGCTCCAGCAGAATCTGGTAGCAGAGTGATGGTTAATTTCTTGAGAAGAGGAGCTATAAAATAGTTGCGCAAGTTAGAGTCATGTCCGAATCCCAAAGCCCAATGCCTAATAATTAAAGACTGACAAGGTGCAATTTTCGAAGGTGGTTACTGTTTTTGAGGTATGAAAATTATTAGGGTGATGCATCGCGATTTGGGATTAATTGTTATTTTGATTATGAAGCAATTTGGAGTATATGTGTTGAATGTTTTAAGGAATTTACATGTTTAGTGTTTATTGTTAAGAAGTTGAAGAGTTATCAGGCTTGTCAAAGACTAAGATCCCGCGATAAATAAACTGATATTGAGATAAGTTTATAAGACACTTCATAGTTATTAGTTTTACAGTTTTCTTGTCTGCTAAAGGTTTGTGGTGTAGATTGTGAGGGACCATCGACTACACAAATTGAGATAGTGTCATTAATAAACATTTGTGACTGTACTAATATTTGTTGATGTTGGCAGAACCTGATTGCTCAAAGGGTGAAGCTACATTGATTAGGGTGATTTCCCACTGGTCAACATCTCACTTGCGATTGTAAAAATATTTTTCTATGGATTTTCTTTAGTGGAACAGACAAAAATTGTTTACTTTTGTTGGTTAAAGTTGTTGAATTGTGCGCACAAGAGAAATTGTAAAGGAAGGTGAACTGCTGCAAAGTGTGAAATCATATGTCCTAGTGTGTTGCGCTGTGATAGGTTAGTTAGTGTACTGTTGCACAGTGATTGGTTGATGACGACACAGAGTGCAACACTGTGATAGGTAATTTTGTTGTGTGTATATTACATTGAGATTCGATAAAAGGCCTTCAAGAATACAAATTGTGACAGGATTGGAGGAAAAGATTTGACTTTCAGGAAATAGAATCAAAGCATTGAATTGAATTGCATATATTGAACTGATTATTTTTGAACTTTGCAAAAATCATTAAATGCCTTAAAGAATTTCAGAATTTTGTAAAAGGAGATGTTACAGTTCTGATACAGGAAGGTGAAGAGGTGCCTCCCGAGGTTACACCTGTACATTATATGACAACCGAATTGGTATTACATACATGTTTATGGCTACGCCAATAGTGCAAGATTACTGAAAAAGAGGGTCCATTGAGTTTTCCTAAATATGGTACCTGTCAGCTTAGAATTATTGAAGAATTGAAGGCCAATCTGTACGAAATGAAGCCACCACCTAAACCTACACAATACAAAGCATTGAATATGTGGGAGAAAGTAGCACAAGACAGGGAAAGGGAGAAATACCAGAGTAAGACTAAAAGTGCAATGTGTAATTATGCAGATGCTCAATGGGATGAAGAACAGCAGAGATGGAGGAAAGCTAACATTGAGGGAACCCTGAGAATTCAAAAAAGACTAAGACACAGGAAAAAGAAAAAGATGGATGTTATATATAGTGATTCGGAGGACGATATTTTAGAAGTAATGTTAGCCACGCGTCCCTCACCTTATGTGCACTCCACCACTAGTACCAATAACAATGTAATTGCAAGTACTACAGTGACTACAGCCCCTATTGAACCAAGTATAATTCAGATTGAGAGACCATTGCAGACATTTCAGATTGCCCCTTCACCTGTTGTTCATCCATCAACAGTTATTACACCTGGTGTTACTGCTTCAATTATGAATGCTCCAGTACAATTACCACAAATTGCTGTGCAGACAGTGACTAGATCACTTGTGACTACTCCAATTGTAACTGCCCCAACAAACATTGACCCGGCTCCAGAAGCTCAAGGAGCTGTAGGAGGATTGGCTGCATCAGAGTTTATCCCGACATCCAAAAATTCACAAAACATTGTCTGGAAACCACTGCAAACTATTCAGTCATTGAGAGATGATGGAAGGATTGTGTTTACAACCCTGATAATGCAGGGAGAGGCACATTTATTTGAGAATGGGATTTTTACAGCATGGTTTGAGGAAGCAGTAGGATTTAGAAAGACAGAAAGTGCAGAACGACAAGTTACAGAGAGCCTGAAAAAGAGAGACCCCTGAATGTTTCAAAACTAAAGGTCGAACTTGAAGAAATCATTAGAGGATGTTTAGATCTTGAGAATTTGAACCAGCATCAACAGAAATAATTAATTTACCTGAGTAAGGAAACTATAAGATGTGCAGCAATGACACATGATAAATTGACTGATTTAGCCAGAAAATATGATGTTGACCTTTCAAAAGGTTTTCTTTGGCAAAAAAGTTAGAGGGTTCAATTAGATGATGGAGCAATTAAGACAATGTGTTCTTCATGAATGAGGTTACACATAATTGAATTGTTGAAATGCATTCCTAAAGGGAGTGATTTTGAAAGGTTAGAAATTAAATGGTCCAAGACAAAGAAACAATCAGAAGTAGATGGGCAAAATAAAAAGTCATTGAACAGTTCACAAGATGTGGAAGAGGTTTCAGCTTAGCCACTGAGAGAGATAGCAGGTGGAGTATATGTCCATGTACCATGGAGCAGAGGTGATCTTGCAGCATTTGAAAACAATTTAGCAAAATTGAGAGACAAATCTGTGTAGTGGTACTTACATGTTGACAGCTTTGTCAAAATTTCAAAGGTATGTGGATTGATTGTAATACATTCTTTAACATTGTGGTGCCAAATGATTTTTGGGCTGAATGCAAAGATGTTGTACAATGGTTATGTGTGAAGAGCAAACGAGGGAGGTATGCACTAATGCACCATCTCCTATAGTTATGGAGAAGTATCAAGCGGTGGTTACTTTCCTGAAAGGCAAGGTTTCTCTTAAAGATCTTGATTCGGTAAAAATTTAAAAGGACGTCAGAAGAGTCAAAAGGGTCAGTGCATGATTACTAGGAGTTATTGTTTCAGGTGTTTCAACAACACAGTGGGAGAGAATATCCTAATGTCAGTTATATGGGATTCTTTGTATCTTAGCTTGTTATTGGATTAAGACCAGAGACAGTGCACATATATACAGCAAAGTGTGGTTTGCTGGCAGAATAAGTCACTTGATGAGATCCTGAGGTATTTGAAATTTTGTAGTGATGAACAAGAAATGAAGGAGAAAAAGTTTAAAGAGAAATTCATGTTGACCAAGACGAAGTTTATTCAGAGAGTGTTTCAGAACCAGTCTTTTGCAGGAAATCAAAGTGGCATGCAAGGTGTAGGTGCACAAGCAGGAGTACAAGGTATTCAAAGAGGTTTCGATAGAGGTGTTCTGGTTAATCCGATTCTGGTATGGATGTTGTGACTATAAAGAAAGTGACTCCTTGTCACTATTGTAACAAGGTCAGGCATTGGAAGTGGGAGTGTAGGCTTAATCCTGATAGAGTGAATGGAAATGTAAAAATGTAGGAGGTAACCAAATGCAAAATGTGCCAGTTCAGCAGATGCAAGTGCAAATGCAGAAACAGGTCCCGATGATGCAAATCAAATAATCCCAGATGGCCCCACAACATATGGAAAACCCTACATTTAATTTGAACCAGTTGCCTAAGATAAACATGAACCACTTCCAGAACCAAAATTAGAACACATTTTAGCAATTTCCTGTATTTGTTAATGACAGTTTTGGCTACAACAATTCCCAATGACAGCACCTGAGGGGGAGAAGACGATTGCGTGCTTGGCACAGTCTTTTAGGTAGACGAGAGTGGTCCATCCGTAGAATGGTAGGTGGATGGACACCCTCTTTAATTTCTGATTGTTACTGGTGCTACCAGATCTACTATTAGAACAGCGGAAGTCCCAGACCTACCCCTCTCAGGAAAGAAATAAACAGATTACAAATCCAGTTTCAGAGAAAGTCCCTGTAGAATTAGGTTCATTTGAGGAAAGTCATCAATTTGTTGTTTGTGACACAAGTTCTGTAAACCTGCTAGGGAGAGATTTGTTGTGCAAGTTAAACTGCACAATTTATTGCACACCAGATGGTGTTTGGTTTCAGACTTGTGATGAGGATGTCAGTTTAAGATGGCTGGACAAGACTCAACTGCAGGGTTGTTCCCAGTGCGAACAATTAAAGAGTTGCCTCCTGATTTGAAAGACACCATGAGCCCAGAACTATGGGTTTTCACAGGAATATATATCAGACTAATCAAAGGTGTAGAAGCAGTTGCAGTCACACTAAAACCAAATGCAGTGTATCCAAGAACACCGCCATACAATTTGACACCAGATACAGTTGCAGGAATAACACCTGTAATTGAGGACCTGCTAATTATGAGGATAGTCAGTATCTTTGTTCTGTCATATGTCAGCAGAGGGTTTTGGCATGGTGCTGGGTCCCACAAGGGTATACATAGATTCCTTCTAATTTCAACCATATCTTGAAAAAGAGTCTAGAGTCATTGCAGATGCACTACAAATCAGTACTTGTGCGATACATTGATGACCTACTTGTGGCATCAGAGACACGAGAAGCCAGTTAACAAAATACAATTGAACTCTTAAATCACTTTTTCTAAGAATGGACACAAGGTGTCTCCAGGAAAGTTGCAATACTGTCAAAAATAAGTTCAGTATCCGGCACACAACATTGAGAAAGGTGATTGCAAAGGTTTCACCAGGACGGGTGGAATCAATTCTTCAAATGAATCAACCTCGAACACAGAAAGAAGTGAGGATGTTTTGGGGAATGGTTGGCTACTGTAGACAGTAGATGCCAAACTTTTCCTGAATGGCTAATCCTTTACTGAGGCTGATGCACAAAGATATGCCTGATAGTGGCTATGCCTTTACTGAGGCTAACACACAAAGATGTCCTGATCCGCTTCCTTGGGACAAAAAAAGCTTGAAAGCTTTCCTAGAACTGAGAGAAAGTCTCTATCTTGCCCCAGCAATAGGAATGGTTGATTACAATAGGATGTTTACACTATTTTTTCAGTGAGAGGGAGGGCTACGCTTTCTCTGTGCTTACTCATTTGCATGGAGGTGCACAAAAACATGTGGCATACTTTTCTACAAAAATCACAAGGAGGGACAGAGAGCAGATCAAGGTCCAGCACACGGGCCCCCAGGAATGTAGGTATGCATACAGGTGTGCAGTTTCTATAGAAAAGAAGGTCGGAGTACCTGAGGGATCAAGATGGGGGATCTGATCCATCAGGAGCAAGAGCCCTCAGACACCCCTAGGAGTGTCATGCTTTATCATAGGGCACCTCCTCGTTGGTCCGGGGCTGCAATGCCCAACGGGCCTCGCAGGGGGGCTCTTTGCCGGACTTATTTTAAACTGCTGTAGTGAAGTATGGGGTAAGAGTGAGGGTGCAGTGAGTGAGGAGTGGTGGGTTTGAAAATAACTCTAAGGGAATTTAAGTCAAACTTTAATGGGTCAGACCCTAGGTTATATTAAAAACAAATACAGGACAGAGTGGATATAATGGTCCACATTAGCTCTAAGCACAAGTGTTGGTCAACATGTTTCTTGCTGGTAATGTCATGAAGGACCAGGGCAATTGATCAGGACTGTAAAATAAAAACTAAACTACTCAAAGGGAGAACGGTCAGAGGTACATGTGTCACCTAGTGCCATGTCATTCCCAATGCAAGAGGGTATGTGATCTACCTTAGTGCAATTGATAAATCAACGACCTACAGGAAAGGAGAAAAAAGGTGGAAAAACAGCAACAAAATGTAATCACAGGAATTGTGCTTAATGGAACTAGCATGCGAAGCTATTGCATGCTTGGGTTCAAGGCCCAAATGGGATGACAGTACGCCAGTCTTACAAAACATAAGTAATCCAGAAGGAGGTCAGCAGTGACATTCATCAAGTGGTCACACACAAACTGGGGGGTTCAAGAAAGTGTACCTCAAGTGGAATCATAAGCATGCATGAGTATCTGTATCACCCATTCATTTATGCTGTGTGTCGCCAAGTAGACGGACGGACCCATTGCTGTGACTGATATTACACAGAAGTATCTGCGTATTGGGTGATAGTGATGGACAGCTGACCGGGTCTCACATGCTCAATGCAGGGTCACAGGAAGGAATTAGCCCACACAACTTAACAAATAAATAGTCTTACCACCAAAGAAGGGGAATCAAAGCTACATGAGCCGAAGCAGAGTCGCGCTAGAAAAGTGTCGACCCGCCAAGTGGGAAAGAGATTCCCAGAGAGCATACGAAACCCGTTAGTAATTGACTTACGGTTCAGGATCGCCGCGGACAGCGTGCGACCTACCCCTGGCTTGGCTAATGCTCGTCTGCGAGCAGGAATGCCTGTCCAGAGTGTACAAGTAGTGAACGGAGGATACGTCAGCACGGAGTACCCGCGCTACTCGTCTGTCTCATGGTCACTGGTATAGTATCATGGGACATGGTGGGCGCCATATTGGAAGGTGATAGTCGGAAAAATGCGCGCCAGTTTGGAGTGGTGCTATGACCATGTCTGGGTAAAAGTAGCCAGCAAATCACTGTAGAGAGACAAGGTCAGAATATAGCGGCAGAGTGGGTTGGAAACACATAATGTGATTTCACAAAATGAATCATATTTTAATATTTTAATATTTTGTCCCTGCAGTGCACATGAGTGATTGGTCCTCACTGTATAGATTCCCTAATCCCAGTAGTGACGGTCATCAAGGCAGTGCATATCAGTAGTCACACAGTCAGTATGGGGGGGCGGAATGTCACAAATCGATTACTTAAATATGATCAGACAGTGGGACCAGGTCCCAGGGGAGCACAGAAGGACAGTTAGGTATGAATTTCTCCTTATACTTTTCAACAACCTATGATCCTGTAGCCACAGGGCTGCCTTAAAGAGGTCGCCTCAGTGGGTGTTAGTATCAAGAAGAACAAGGGAATAGTGATGAGAAATCCTTTAACTGTAATCGTCCCACACTCTGTGGAAATTATGCTGACCCAAACAAAAACCCAATACATCACCCACAATAGACTCACAAGGCATGAACAAGAGACCGTAGCCGCTGACAATGTGACTTTAAAACATTGCCAGATTTTGAACCCATTAACTTTGTTGCCTATAACTGATGGTGTTTGTAATGAAGTAAAACCTGATTGCCTGATTGCCTGGATGTCATAGATTTATGCACAATGCCAATACATGACATAAAAGATGAACCAACATAAAAGATGGACCGTTGAAAGAGTCCAAATATATAATTTTTGTTGACTGTTCGACATGTGAAACAATGAAGGCATTCTGAGAGCAGCTTATGTTGTCTGTGCAATCAATGATGTTGTGGAAGCTTCATGGCTTTGAAGTATTGCCTTAGCACAACTTGCAGAATTAATTGCCCTTACAAAAGTTTGCTTTCTGATGTCCCAGTTGAAAGTGACTATATTTACAGATAGTCTGTATGGCTTTGGGGTTGTCGATGTGGTTGATGATGTGGTCACATAGAGGTTTCATGACCTCTTCTGGAACCCCTATTAGGAATGCCATACTGCGGTAGGAAAACATCTGGGGCTGAGATTAGCCCTCCGCTGGAAGCCTGGCAGTCATGGCAACTTTGGGGTAATTTTAATGCTACAATGTTCCCCAGGACTCCGCTAAGACCAGTGATTGATGGTCTGTACGACGGAGAAGCGATCAGCATGTCTCCCTCTGCTGCCATCTTGGCTACGCCCTCTTGGTGTCATTTTAAAGATGCAAATATTCTCTATTATTATAAATTAGTGTTGGATTTTCATTGTGTTGTGTCTTTTAGTTATGTACTGTTTTGGTGATATTAAATGGTTTACACCTACCTGTCTCCTAAGTTAAGCTTGACTGCTTGTCTGCCAGGCTACCAGGGGTTGAGCAAGGATTCATTTATTGAAACTGTGGTATTATTAGTAGCTGAAGGTGAATACCCCCTCCTACTAATAATCCACTTTCCTACAGTAACACAGATAGAGATGCAAATAGTGGCTATTTTGGGTGGTGGTAAAGTATTCTGGCTATTTCGAAAGGCATCTTCATTTCATAAAAGTATTGAGTTGAATAAAGTCTAGTCAAAATGCAAATTGTTTTCTTATTAGTTCCAGCCATGTAGATTCAGAGCACCTTCATTAAATGAAAGGGACCTATACACAAAGGTTAGTTTCCATGTGACATAATCTACACTTTGGGGTAAATGTATTAATTTTGGATAGTCACTATTTTGGAATGTACATTTACTCCAAACTATAGACTTACTTGTCTCCACTTGCTGAAACCAGTGGCTGGAGACACCTTTAAGAAAGTAAAGTTACTACTTGTAACTTTTCATATGTAAATGGAGATCTCTACAACTTTGGTGGATATTTCTGCCACTGTGATGTCACCATGATGGAGATCTCTGCCATCTCTGTGGAGAGCTCTCTGTGTGAAAGAATAGGGATTTTGATTAAGGATGATCATTGTTTTTTTTGTTTTAAAAAAAAATAATTTTATTGTAAAATATATAATGTAAAATAAATTAAAATAATAATTATTACCCTAAAACAAATAAAGTAAAATGTTAGACCACATTACCTATTCAAAATAAATGTGCACTAAATAATTAAATACTCTAAGTATATGCATGTATTTTATATAGTTTAATTTAAAAAAAATAACATAAACAACTTAAAAAAATAATATTCAGCAAATGTGACTAAAAGTTTTAATTAATGTATATTGCATTTTAATTTTTATTAAGAGTATAACAATGTAATGTATTTGTTGCGTAACTTAACTTTTCATTTGTAAACTAATAAAATGTTTATGTATTAATTTAACATAATTTTAAGCCAAAATAATAGATATACAAATAGTATAAAAGTCAAAATAATTGAACTATTTTATCATTACTTACAATGGATGTCATATTTAGTCCCTGCCACCACCATTTACTGTGATGTTTGTTTGACAATGAATGGGGCCACAGAAACTCACTCCTTTGAATTAGAATCTGTGCGTTGAAATGCTAACAGCTTTTGACAATGCAGGCCCTTAACCTCGATAAGCAGAACTCAGGTTCATTGGGGGATGACAATTCTTTGTCTGAGAAATACCTTTCATACTTTGGCCCAACCTGCCATCAGACATTTTTATTGTGATCTACTACTTTGGGATCACCTTTTAGCTATCTGCATCACAATCATTATTGGTCCTATACCCACTACCCAGCACTGGAACCATTGCAGACTCCAGGATCACACATCCCAGCGCAGCACCATCTTGGCCCCTTTTGATGGGTCCTACATTCATCGATTTACGGACATCACAGTCCTGAAGATGGTCTCAGGGATTCTTATCGTATGAGGCCAAAATGTTGACGCACAACCCATCTTTCCTTTTGATAATTCATAACACCCTTATCAGTCTTGTTGTCTCTTGAAGATGAACATTCCCTGGTTGTATTGTGAAAGCGGGTATTTAGTACATTGTCATATGCTAGAAAACTCTGAGATTCCAGCTGTATTGTAATATTCATTGTCAATCTACTATGATGTATCATTTATTCTGAACCCCTGTATTTCTCTTTTTTAAATTCTAATACAATTTTGACAAGCATACACACCAGCCTAAATTTGTTTTTAATTATCTTCTGTATATTAAGCATAAACCAATGTAATTGAGGTGTCACTCTCGGACATCACAGAGTAATTGAAAAATGTCCCTAGTTTCCCTGTTTCCTAATAAATCTCCTGTTGGCCCTTTCACCTACCTTATCATAGATACCCAAGCCCACAAGGGGATATTGGGTTGCCCTTTTGTGTACTAAAAGTTGGCGCCAGCCAGCTGTTTATGCACCAGCACAGGCAGAGATCCAGAATACTCCATATCTTGATAAGTATTGCACATTCCTGCCTCCCCTGGTTACGACAATCAGCACAGCAAGTGGTCTTGCTGAGCTGCGTTGTGTGACATTTTGATAAATTTGCCCCTATGTGTTTAGTAATCAAAACTTCAATATTTGATGAAGTAGTCATCAGGTGCAAAACAAATCAGGATTCGAACAGGGCACATTGGTGTGTTCTGATTTAGATGCTGCTTTGTTGTAGGCTGCTTCTAAACAATCCAACATACAAGGTTTCCAGACCAGAAAATACACATATATTTAAAGGATGGATGTATCATTTGGAGTCGATTCCCCTTCTTGTTTTCAGGTGACAAATTATGATGGGTACCTTTAATGTCACCCGCTGCCAGGCACACATAGTTTATGTAGTGATAGAGAAGTTACCAGAGATTGTATACTGTCACCTGGTTCTATGTGTCCATGCTCTCTAAGACCATCTTTTAAAGGCGGTGGTGCCATTAAAAAAGGCACCGCAATGGGACCGCACTACAAGATTCCTGCATGGCACGGTCTTGAAATTCCATGCTGTGCAGGAACCTATGTGCATGCACTCAGAGGGCACATGTTATATCCCCCTATGTGCATCCACATATGCTTGAGGCACAGGGTGTTTCTTCTCTGCCAGGCTTTTCATGGCAGTGGTACCACCATGAAAAGCCCGGCTGGGAGGAAACTCGTAATATGCTTGGTGGTCCCGTCAAGCATATTACAGCCTCTGACCACCGCTCCTACACCTGTGAACGGCGGTTCCCTGGCAGAGCAGGCGGTCCTAGGGCGGTCTGACTACCCGAGCCATAATTGGGTGGTTGGACTGCCGGTGTGGCGGTGTCTTGATTCGCCACCGCCACACTGTTATGTTTCGTATAGAGGCCCTAATATAGACACGTTTATATATGCCATATATGGTCATAATCGTATTTGCCCTATTATAGTCATAATCGTATATGCCCTATTTTGGTCATAATCGTCTATGCCCTATTATAGTCATGATCTCCTATGCCCTAATATAGACATGATCTCTCACCTACATTAGTTCCCTACAGTACACAACGAACTCTGAGGGTTGAACGTTATCTATTCTGTGGTTTGAACACTGCAGGGTTTTTTCCGAACACAGGCCTACAATGTACTCATAAATTATGCATGAGCATTCACTAGCTACATCTTCCGCATAATATGTATGTACAAAGTTCACCCCTGACGTCTTCCTCATGTCCAAAAAAGACCAATACAAACCATACTAAGGGACGAGACACTTTAGAGTATAAATACACCACATCTTGCCACGGAATGATAGAGGGAACCAAGACTTCCATGCCGACACACTGACCAGAGACGCTGAGGCTCCTGCATGCAGTCGCTCCAGCTGACAGCGGTCTAACACAGCCCTTGCGGGGTGTCCAACTCGAGACCAGGACGGGGTCCCACACTCTCTCTATTCAGGTAATGGAGTTCGACTAAAATCCTAGAGGGATTCTTGGCTCTTAGGCTTTTAGACCTACACACATGATAGGTACACTTAGGTACATCTAGTTAGGCATCATAGGAGTACGCACACTTTTATAATGCTTTTTATATTCATGTATATATTCATGATTCTTGCAATATGGTAGAACTGTACTACCCTTTCACTTTTATCGTACTGCTGATAATATATCTCTGCTATTGTCTGCTGGTTGTTGCAGCACATATATTCTACACCAGAATAACAACTGGTCAATAAATACTTATTGAAACACCCAGACTGTTTATTCTGTGTACCTCTCTTAGACAAACCGAACAAGTAAGCACGAGTGACTGAGCGAAAAGTAGTACACTGTTTCCACGATTCTGAGGGATCAGGGTTGTCATGATCTAAGGTTGCCAGGAACTAATCTCTCCCCGATAAGAGGAGATTCTAGTGGCACTGTGAGCTAGCTAATGCAAATCAGGCTAACATACGCGGTGGGGTGCACAGAGCCAGTCTGTCACCAAGCCCACAGTTTATGTTATCCAAACGCGCAGGTCCTGCAGGGGTACTATAGGAACTACACGACATGGCGCCACCAACGTTGGTTGGGTACCTATTTAACAGTAGTTCAGTCGTGCTATTCTCATAGAACCTACTCACAAAACCCTAGAGACGTCTGGAGTGGGTGGGCACAAAATCCGCCGCAGCTGAGTAGTATGAAAATACTATTTATTGGCTGTTGGTTATTCAAGCTTGAAAGGACATAGTGTTCCTAAAAATTGTGCATAACACCTTATCTTAGTTCCCTTGGAACACTTCTTCCTCTAAACATGCCTGATACCGAGGTAAGGGCAGAGAGAGTTGAACTGAATTTTTCAGAAGAAGGAGAAGATCCTGCGGATGCAATACAGATTGCACCAAAATTCAGAATGACAGTCACCCTAAGACTATTACAAAATGGTTTACAAGCTAGGGGTGGCATGGTAGTTTTTGTGATTGAGGCACACAAATCAAACAAAACAGAGGTTTTCTATTCATGGGTTACATTCCCAGCAGAAAATGCAATAACATTTCACTACTATATAGAAGGAGATGCACCACCGGAATATTGTCCGTTTGAGGACATAGAGATTCCACTCACTTACCAGGAACATTATTACTGGTTTAATGGCGCCCTACCCCACGTACGAAGAAGAGTAAGGTTAGGCCCACTCGGAGGAGACGGGGCAACATGGCCCATATTAGCGGCCTACACACCACATCCTGACATTGCCACAATGCCACCAGGAGACGTACTCGTACAACACACAGATTTAATTAAAATCTACAGAAACCTGACACAATTTGTCATGAGGACTTTAACAATCCAACCTGCACCAGGTGCAGCAAATAGTACTCTAGCTCAGGGTACAGGAAATAAAATTACTCCTCAAACATTACACGCGGTAATGGGCAAAATGCCCGCAAAACGCGAACAAATACCATTCTGGATACCTCAGAAAATAACTCAGCTTGAGGCTGTATTCCCGAATACTACCACCTGTGATAAACACAGAATACTAACAATCTGCTTGCCCATGGGGATCACACCGCAAATAGAGGACTGCACCTCTTGGGGTACAGTCTTTGCTGCCATATATACCAGAACGCATGGTATCCCATCATTAGCAGTAGTACCTGACGTATTGAGACAGATACAAAATGAGTACGGAGCAGAGCCTGCCCTTAACTTAGGGATGAAGTTACTAGGTAACTACGAACAGGTATCAGCCATAATACTAGCTACCATTAAGGGGGAAGCAGCTTCAGTGGCGATCCGCCAACGCCTAAGGGAGTTCAGTCCAGTCAATCAACAACACGAACTACCCAAAATAAATGAAACTGCATATGCAGAACTAGGCAGGGACAGTTTAGGTGGTAAAGCATTAAAACCACAACTAGTAGGCAGTTCTGAAAAAGACACTACAATGCAGACACCTACTTCTTCTAAAAAGAAGTGAGAGAATAAAAAACAACAAAAGTCTAAAGACAGCAGATCTCAATCCAGAGGTAGGTCTCCTCAACAGGAGCCCTCTGAAAGGAGGTATAACCTCAGGAATAGGGATAATATTAGGAAACCTGACAGGTATCAGGATACTGATACATGTTCCTCTCGTTCCTTTCAGGGTTCATCAAAAAACTCCAAGAGGGAAGGACGGTCAGAACAAAGACAAGAGGCGCATACAAAGTCCAGAGACACGCAACGTGCTGCGGACTGCGCACCTAAAAAAGAAGATAAACAAAAACAAAAACCTCAGTTCAAAAAGAAGAAGGTAGCAGGTCTCAAGATCAGACATGCCCAGAATTCTGAGGACACAGCTTCTGAACGGGGAATGGGCTCTGACGATGCAAGACAGCACGGCAGAAGTAACAATAGCTCGCCAGAACCTGAAGGAATTGCTGGTGACAGCGGAGTTGAATGAGTATATCTCGGTGGAAACACCTGATACTCGGGTAAGCATTCCACATAAGTTGCATGAAATAACACTCCGGATGGAGGGGGACAAACCCAGAAAAATTAAAGGTCTCTTTTGGAAAAATCTGTCATCAGGTTATGACATTCTATTAGCAGAACAAGACTGGCCGCCAGCATTTGTCATGGAGTGCCCCAGGGGAGAAGAGATAATTTTTCCAGACTTTTCCGACCTTGTACCCATACATTTAAAACATGCATATGCGCAGGAGTGGGCGGTTGCCCTAGCTCCAGCATTGTACAAAAATCTTGCTGGTTGGGATGAGGATTCAACCCACCACGTGATCCCGTTAAAAGTTTCACCAAATGCTCAAAGGCAATACCCTATAAAGCAGGAAGATAAAAAACAAGTCAGGGAGATCCTAGATCAACTCGAATACCAGGGGGTGATTGAAAATTGCACTTCACCTATGAACAATCCTTTGTTTCCCGTAATGAAACCTGACAACACATATTGTTTAGTTTTGGATTACAGACATTTAAATACTTGCACAAAGACATTTGCAGTTCAAAATCGAAACAGTGCCGCATTAATGAATAACATTGTGCGGAAAAAATACAAAACTACACTTGATATCTCAAATGGATTTTTCTGCCAAAATATAGCGCCTGAAAGCAGGTATTTGACCGCATTCTCAGCGCTAGGGTCCCGAAGGCAATTTTGTCGACTCCCCCAAGGGTATAGGAATAGCCCGGGTTGTTTTCAGCAGCAAGGGTAACAGAGTTACTCTAAAATTTGGATGAAGAAGCATTGTCCTATGTGGATGATATATATCTAACGGACGATGACTTACCGAGGCACTTGACCAGGGTGAGCACCATTATTATGAGATTCGCCTCTGAGGGCTATAAATTTAATTTCAAAAAATCGAAAATTGCCCATCTCAATGTCCTGTTCTTAGGGTATGAGCTGTCAAGTGAAGGAAAAAGCCTAGCAGCTAAATATTTAGAAAAGTGTGCGCTGCTTCAACCTCCAAAATCGTTAAAGAGTTTACAATCAATTCTGGGATTCCTACATTTTGGTCGAACATACATTTTGGATTACGCAGAAAGAGTAAAACCTTTCTACGACTTAATAAAAACTGATTTTTCAGTCAGACAATGGACACAGGAACATACAAACATCCTACGTTCACTACAAGAAGACATGATAGCTTCAAAACACTTACAGACACGCGTAAACGTACGCAACTTAGTGATCCGAGTAATAGCGGGTCAATGCGGGTACACTTACTTAACCTTCAATGAAGGTGAAACGGTACCAATTGCATACAAATCACACCTGTACACAAACGCAGAGATGCATTTCACTTCAACAGAAAAAATCCTGACAGCAGTGCAGACCGCTGTAGCAAGAGAAAGAGCTCTGGCTCAGGGAAAACGCATAATAGTCGTGACCCCAGTACCAGCCTTAGAGGCTGTTACAAAGGCTAGCATTCCAAATGCGAAAGCCTTACATCCCAGATGGATACAATGGGCTAATTCTCTTACTGCAACAGATGTTGAATACAGATTTGATCCAAGTTTAAAAACACAAGCATTCCTGCAATACGAACAAGAATATCATCTACCAAATTAGATTTTGTTTCTAGATCAGTATGAATATATTATTTACACTGACGGATCTGCTCAACCGGCCATAGGGAGTAAGCAAGCGATTGTTAACGGTCGCATGCGCGATGGAAAGTTCCATCCAAGTTGCACTAAAACGCAATCTCTAGGAGACTGCATGGCTCACTTGTCAGAATTAAAAGCACTAATACTGGCACTGGTAAATACGGAACACGAATTCCCCACACTAATTGCGTGTGATTCCTTTTACTGTGTACAGTCGTACAATGAATATTTACATCATTGGGAACAGAACGGGTTTAAAGACGCAAAATGTGGCACAATTAAGCATAAAATGCTAAGGGAACAGGTAGTGGAGTTGAGAAACGAACAACCAAGGGCTCACGTGATACATACATTGAGTCATCAGCGTGATGGCGTTCACGTTGAAGGAAATTCATTGGCTGATGAAGCCGCAAAGGTGGCTGTACGCACAGCATCCGTAGCTGCAATCACTCGTTCAAAAATGAGAATTGACGGCGAGATTTTGGTAGCTGTCAATGCTTCACGCAAAGGCAGCACAGCAGTATCTAAAAAATTTCTACTCAAATACTCCTACAAGTTAGATGCACACAACATTCCATATGCTCAGATTCCTGGAGTGGGGGATCTTAGGCAAGGCTTAATTCTAGCAGCACACAAGGGTTTGGGTTCTGCGCATACAGGCATTACAGCGACTATTTCTTTACTGAAACAGCGCTACTGGTGGCCAGGGTTAACAAAGCAGATGAAAGACTATGTCTTAAAGTGCGACATCTGCCAGCAGATGAAAGGCTCCACCGTAGCACACCCAGCGCAGACACCATTACTAAAATCAGACAAACCTCTCGCATGTGTGTATTTGGATCACTGTGGACCCCTAAAATCGGATTGGGCCAAGAAATATATAATGGTTGCAGTGGATTCCTGCTCTAGGTTCCTATGGGTCTGGACTCAGTGCTCGGCTGACGCTCGAACTGTTATAAAAGATTTGCGAGTCTTTATCGGCACATACGCAGTTGGCATGTTACTTTCTGACCGTGGCCCGGCGTTTAGCTCTCAGGCTTACAAAGAGGCCATGGAAGGAATGGGCGTAACATTGCGGTACTCCTCTCCGTACCATCCTGAGGGAAATTCAGTTGTGGAGAGGAAAAACCGTGACTTAAAGCAATCTTTAACAGCTAGGGTATTAGGCAAGGGCGGTAGTTGGGTCAGTCACCTTTATGGGGTCCAAAGAGCAATTAACAACCAGCCAAGAAGCTCTCTAGGGGGTGTCACTCCTTACGAGGTCCTATTTTGGACAAGAATGTGGGTACCTGATCTTGATTGTGAAGGCGCAGTGGCGGATGAAAAACAATTTGATATCCATGATCGTTTGGCTGCTTTACAGGATCTAAATGAATCCAGGACACAACAAAGCAACGTCCACTTAAAACAGACCGCCACTGAGGAAGTCAAGGCAGTAACGGCAAGACCTGTCTGGATCCCAAAAGTTGGGGACCTGGTCAGAGAAAACATTGCAGACAAGAAAGAATTTGGACCATCCTACAGAACAGCTGTACCGGTCCTAGCAATCCAAGGCACAAGAACTGTACTTCTGCCGCCTCTTGCCGGGAAAAAGGAGAAACGATTTGTCTCAATCGACTTAATCAAACCACACTATGTGGCCGATACAAAACAGTAGGCCTCGTGGACTCCACAGTAGCAGATGCCCTCCTCTCGCTACAATCCAAGAAGTTCAAACAGAAAGACTCATCACGTTTGAAGAGCCACCTGTACGGAATGAAGGACTAAGCAACAATGCTATGGAACTCGTTCCACTTCAACAAGAAGTTCGACTTCAAAATGAAAATCAACTTAACAACGAAGTTGCAATGAGACCGACTACAGACGTCAACATTCCTCGTCAAGAGCAAAATCCGATTTCAACAAATCCCGATGCAATTCCAACAATTGATCGAACTGCTTCTGGCTACTTCATGAACTTTGATACGTTTTCACTGGATCTATGCGAGCCGGAAACAACGCCAGCCCAAAAATCACACAAACAGAAATTCATTGACTTTTTGCACTTTTTTAGAAAGACTTACCTGGTGTCACCTTGGATAGAACTATGGTATATCACTGGGATTCTATTTTTCTTTTCTGGCTAGGTTTAACTATAACGTTTAGTATGCTTATTAATGGACGATATTTCCAGCAGAGCTCTACAGCCCAAAGAGTCAATTTGATTTTAAAGCCACACCAATCTTCACATCGTGAACCAAGAGACTTGTCTTCAGTGAACATCACAGCAGTTCCTATACCGGATGGTATGGTATGGGACAAGATTGATTTCAATATATTCGGTCCGACTGAATTTTTAAAGCTTAAACATGTATTTAAAATTTCTTTAAGTGATATCATTACTAACCCTGGGCAAAGCACTACGCTACGCTCGCGTAGTTTGGGAAGTTTGCGCTACTTCGCACAACGCGAATTGCACGTAGCACAGTGCAAACACGCGTAGCGTAGCGGTCATTTTTTGCATTTCTCGCGGTCCTCAACGTCAAGTTGGCGACCGCGAGCAAGCAAAATGACATCCCGGCGAGACTTTTTCCTCGTTCGCGATCAGCAACATCAAGTTGCCGATCGCGAGCGTGGAAAATAAACCTCCTGGCGAGATTCTCAACGCGGGGAGGTCAGGTTTCTCATTGCGAGTGGTCGCGTATGCTCGCGACCGCTCGCGATGAGAAACTACCAGTCCGCGTTGAGAAAGCTGCCGCTCGAGTAAAAATCTTCTCGAGCGGCAGTAAAAGACAGCTCGCACTGTGCAAGATGCCGTTTTCAATGATTGCACAGTGCGGACAAGCATCCGGCACTGTGCAATCATTGCGAACAGCGCACTACGCAGTTCGCGTAGTGCTACGCGTAGCTCGCGTAGTGCGAACTGCACTTTGCGTAGCTTCGCGTAGCGCTACTTCGCGAACTACGCCCAGGCTTAATCATTACCTCCAGTACATTTTATGATGATTGGGACACTGAAACTGTAAATAATATGATGTCTGATTTGGAAAAAACTGCAGCATTTCCGAACAATGAAATGTTAGAAGGTACTTCAGATTATGATACATTGTACTGTTACCAACATTATGGTCATCATTTCTTGCACAAATCTATAACACCTAGAAATGTATTTGAATACCACCAGTGGGAACACTGCCCAACACCTCCAAAAGGTAGTTCGCAAACTTTTGCACAGAAATTCACATACTTTTCAGGGTTTAATACATCTGACCCGAAGTCATTTTATTACAAAGTGGCACCAACATCAGCACATGTTGACTAACACCAAACAGATTTACTTTGCTTCCTTTATGTCCCAGTTGTCTAAACAGGGTTTCGAGCTATGGAAGGACACTATAGAATTAAAATCAATCTGGGGTTCTAGGGACTGGCAGGTCCAGGGAACAGAAGCGCTTTTTAGAGCATGCCTCATTCCACAGCAGATGATATTTCTAAATGAAACTGTGCAACAGACATCCTGTCTTGGACTAGCCAAGAACAAGGACATGAACACACCTGGGTTTCCAGCACCATCACAGATGGGTGGGGGACAGAATTCAACTACACATGGGGAGGATTAGATGACATTCTCCAGTACAACAGGTCAGATCCCAATTGGACAGAATGGCTGATTTGGCCCGTTGACACGAACATATGTCAACAGAGATTCCTATGTATAACCGAGGGGTTTAGTATCAGTAGGCCAGATACACGCTATGTACAAAGACAGCACCCAGGGGTAGTGACATCCTATAGTGTTGGGAAGTTGTGCCTTGATTGGCTAGAAACCTCAACACTCACAGAAGTAAAACATCACTTGACCTTACTCACACCTGATGTAGACCTTAGGGATTTCTTGCTAGGCCCAAGGAAAACAGGTCAGAAACGTTTCAAATATGCTGGCATGTATGCCTATTATAATGAAAACTGGAAAATATCCCAACAGGAGGCCGCAGAAAGAATACGGGAAATAGACCGTATTAACTTAGAGAAGGCATTAGCTGTAGTGGATAATGGGTTAACAACTTTGACCTTCAGGATTTACTCCTTAGGCAACATTGTATCTTCGGCAATTGACGTATTAGAACAAGACTTGGCCTTGTTACAACACAGGCAATCTCAGTTACTTTCTATTATGATGTTAAGCTGGATGCTGCAATCTTTGCGTGCAGGCTACGTGCCCTGGCGTTTCATAAACACCAGGTCTCTGTTTTCGGGATACAATCTAACGGATAAACATTCAGAAATGGCACAAAAGGGGGGCCAAATATACAATGCTGCATATTGAGAAACTGGAAAGGTTACCATTCACTGTAGCCGAATTACCATCAACTGAATGGCTACTTCATGGCCAAATCACTCTGCCGGTCACTACATTTCAGTTTCAATATTGCCTTGAGCAAAGGCAGGCAAATATGAAAAAATGAGTAGGGGTTACATTAAGGAATCTTGGGAGTTACCATATAGATATCGATGCCGGAGTGGGGATCGAGAAGTGTTTCTGAGTGGTACAAACTGCAAGAGCACTTGAAGCGGTACTCTCATGTGTCAGGATATTTCTCTGCACGGAGCTTGCAGTGGTTCGGTAGCGAATCTATTTTGTCACATGTCAGGGACCCCAGCGGCCATGATCACGCCGGATTTCCAGCTGCTCTCAAATGGGAGTTATTTGATGCTAAACGATCAAGGTTGCTGTGGGATGCTTCCGGGCGTCGCCTATCTGGTCACTGTTAACTCCAGGGTTACTTGCTGTATGCAAGTATTGTTTCTGCCACTGCGCACAGTCAGGGAGGCGCCTTTATGGCCTTCGTTGAATGTTTCCTTTATACAATTTGATACTTTGAGCAGACTGAAAGCCATGCTTTTACAGCAACCCGTGCCCTTAACCTCCGCTTGAGAAACCTTTGAACTTCAAGTTGCAAGGACCTCGACTGAGATACAGGCGCTTATAAGTACGAACTGCCCCTTTCATTTCGCAGAAATGGTGGGTCGTATCTTTAATATGTCTGATATGAGCGGTATTGTACACCTATTTAAGACCATAGGGTCAGGACTGTTAAACACCTTTCAGACAGTCCTCGGAGTAATCCCAAATTTCATACACTCCATATTGGGAAGCGTCTTTGGAGGTCTCCCGTTTATCCTGTTTCTAATTGCAGGAGTCCTGATTGTAATCTTACTGCTACGCAATGGACGGCCCAATTTCCGAGGAAATGGCGAACATACTCATGGAGCGGAAATACCGTGAACGCATGGTGCAGCTTCTGGGTATACCTTGCCTAAGAGAACTGAATGCCTCTTGGTTTCTATCGTTTAGACCAGTCTGGGTGGACTGCATCTTACCTGTTCTTCGATGCCCTTTTTGCAGAGAAGAATGCGCGTTGGATCTCTGTCTAACGTTTCCATCAGATACGCCTCCGGACATGGATGCTATGCTGGGCCCCCTAAAGGCCCATGCTCGCGTTGTCCCCAGCGTCTTCCAATTCTGATGAACGCATTCCTTGAGAATCCACAGGTGCCATTTGCTCCTGCTGGGTTAGGTGGCTCCTCCACAGGCACTCAGGTAACAACTGCCGCACAAGCTGCCGCAGCACCGACTGTTGGCAGTGCTGAATTCCATCTATGTGCAATTGACGTTCTCTGTGAGGCGTTGGATTTGTTGTCTTCAGTAGCTAACACCGATAATGCTGTATCTCCCAGCCAGGACACTTAATCTTGAATTGGCTCATCGCGTCCTGGGAAAGAATTCGGCTTCTCCACTTCATTTCATAAATAAACGAACTAAATTTGGAACATTTACTAAATCAACACTTTTACTTGAGAAAGAATGGCCTTCTTCTGCTTGTAGTAATGCAACTTTTATAAGTGAGACAGAATTGACTTTTTCAAGTGGCAACAAAAGAATTGCTGAGTTGCAACATTTGTAAACATTTTTTTTAAATGTCTTTTTGAAATCATGTTTTTAGCTGTTTTTAAGAAAATGTTTTAAATTGTCCAGATTTTAAGTATGGTCATTGTCATCCAATTCGAAAGTGGAGTGGGTGTTATGTTTCTTATAGAGGCCCTAATATAGACACGTTTATATATGCCATATATGGTCATAATCGTATTTGCCCTATTATGGTCATAATCGTATATCCCTATTTTGGTCATAATCGTCTATGCCCTATTATAGTCATGATCTCCTATGCCCTAATATAGGCATGATCTTTCACCTACATTAGTTCCCTACAGTACACAACGAACTCTGAGGGTTGAACGTTATCTAGTCTGTGGTTTGAACACTGTAGGGTTTTTCCCGAACACAGGCCTACAATGTACTCATAAATTATGCATGAGCATTCACCAGCTACATCTCCCGCATAATATGTATGTACAAAGTTCACCCCTGACATCTTCCTCATGTCCAACAAAGACCAATACAAACCATACTAAGGGACGAGACACTTTAGGGTATAAATACACCACATCTTGCCACGGTAAGATAGAGGGACATCATTTTGCTCGACCTCATCTTACTGCAGTGCCCCACTGCCCACGGGAGTTCTTCTTGCCCGTTTTCCTGTCCTGGTGGGATCGGAGTCCCAGGACAACGACGAACGCTGTTCACCTTTGCCCCGCTGCACCACCCAGGAGTTGAGGGGACTACAGGTTCCAGTGAGCAGTGTGCTACACGCAGCTGCCGCTAGTGAGGGGGAGGCGTCTGACATCGCGCTTAAAGCGCTGCCTCTCCCCCGCGGCGTGGGACATCATTTTGCACGACCTCATCTCACTGCAGTGCCCCACTGCCCACGGGAGCTCTTCTTGCCCGTTTTCCTGTCCTGGTGGGATCGGAGTTCCAGGACAACGACGAACGCTGTTCACCTTTGCCCCGCAGCACCAGCCAGCAGTTGAGGGGACTACAGGTTCCAGTGAGCAGTGCGCTACACACAGCTGCCGCTAGTGAGGGGGAGGTGTCTGACATCGCACTTAAAGCGCTGCCTCTCCCCCCGCGGGACGCACGTGGGCAAAGCCCGGGTCAAGGGTGGGCCCGTCCTTGCCCGTCATTGCCAGGAAGAGGCAGGGCCACCCCTCTTCCATCTGCGACTAGGCGTCGAACCTTTGGAGGGTGTAAAAACAAAGATACTGTGTTAATACATATTTCTCCAAGAACCTAATGATTGTGAGCGGACTGTCTATCTGGACCAGTGGGTTGTAACCTAAGCCCCGAATTACCCTGTCATTTCCTCTATTTACTTGTATGTTCTGTCTTGTATCAGAATAGCTAAGGTTTGCCTGGAATCAGGAGAAACCC
This sequence comes from Calotriton arnoldi, assembly GCA_963921515.1. Classification (NCBI taxonomy): domain Eukaryota; kingdom Metazoa; phylum Chordata; class Amphibia; order Caudata; family Salamandridae; genus Calotriton; species Calotriton arnoldi. The sequence continues at coordinate 374,359 of CAWUFW010005526.1, forward strand.
TTCATCCGGTGTTGATAGGGACACTATTTTATCGGCTTAACTTTGTTTTGGCAAATGGGGAAAAGAAAGGCACTGGAAGAAAGTGGGGAGGGGAGCGAGGGTGGGGTAGGACGAGATCATAGGGGAAAGAAGGTAAAAAAATCTCAAAAATCGGCTGCTAGCAACTGTGTAATGGACCGGATAGACACCCTAATAAGTGAGTGTGAGGATATCTTAGAATCCACACCCAAGTCGCACGCAACTAGTAGCAAAAAAAATAACCCCAGGCAGAGGCAACCAGCGAAGCCGGTTATTGCAGACATGTTTCGCAAATCTAAAAAAAAATTGGTAACCAACAATAATGATGGGGCATGTGATTTCACGGCAATACCCCCTACCAATAACGGACTGACCAGACTATTGCCAGACATAGACCACATAGATCCCGTAGTTATTTGCACCAATAGATTTCAGCCACTATTAGATTTGGACGGCAAAAACGAGGGGGGGTTGATAGTCCAATTCCCACAGACAATAGCTACACAAGGACAAGATATAGTACCAGGATCTTGCTCAGAATGGCAGAACATGTTCCAAGTAGTCACCACATTAAGACTTGAAGTGGGGACCATGAAGGGCATGATAGAGGAGTTATCCACAATGGTTAAATCTTTATTAGCAGATCCAACCCGAAGAGGGAATGGAAACATACAGGTTAGCAGACACATGGTCGATCCACAGGGTCCCATATCCACTACCTCTCTGGCCCTACCGACCATCCCAGGCACAGCTAGTAACATCACAACGAGTGGGACAGCACATTATCTAGACCAAGCTAAGCTATGCATTAATAAGGCAATACCAGTGATGATCAAGCACATACCACATCACAAGCTTGTAATAGTACCAAAACTAGTAAGGCAGCAGTGTTGAGGCCCCAATTATCTCCTAGAAGTAAAACTTTATCGCATATGGATTCACCACAGTTGGGTTCCCTGTTGGGGCCCCGAGTACAGAATACACATAACATAGCTAGCCCCCCTAGAATTTACATGGTAAATGTACCAAAATATGACGTATGTAGGGGCATAGAGAACAGGGATTCCTTAACCAATAAAGCCATACATTGGATAAGGCATGTTAGAGGATGCCGCTCGGTGATAAGGGATGATATAGTAGCTGCTCGAAGGTTACCTTCCCCAAATCATCACCACGACTGCATTAAGCTTACCATGAAAACCATAGATCTAGTTGAGAATCTCTTCACGCTGGAGTTTTGTACTAGTCCCCCGGAGCACTCGACAATTCAATGTAGACGTTCCCCTCCTAATAGTAGGGATGCCAACATGATCAATCACAGATCTCCCAGTATGCAGGGAGGTTCCACACTTGACAATAACGATTGACTGAGGAAAACAGGAACATCTAGTCCAACCGCAGGGGCCAGCCATGCACGCCCTAAAGATCTAACAGTAGTGCAGGCGCCGCCCCTTAAGATGGACCTGGTCTTTCCTACTCAGATAGAAGGTATATCAGAGGTGGACACCCCCTTATCTCTTATACACACGAAACAACTGCCCCTAGGCAAATCCTCAGCTAAGAATCGCATGTTGAGCTGGAACATTGCAGGTCTGAGCACAAAGATGGGCTCCCCCGAGTGGCATGCATTTATAGAGGATTATGATATCTGCCTCTTTCAAGAAACCTGGGTAGAGACACCCCTCCTCTGTGCTGGGTATCTAAACTATTATATCGTGGCTAGCAAGGGAGCGAAAGGGAGGCCATCTGGGGTCTGACTATCTGGCTGCGACAAGATCTAGAGGTAAACATACAGGTTCTTCCAACCCAGAGCCAGGACATCCAGGCAGTCCGATTGACCACGAGTGATCATCGGAACATAGACATATATAATGTCTATGTAAGAGGTACAAGAGGGAAAAGGTCGGGAGTTTTAGCGGCTCTCGACGATCTCCTTGACTCACATCAGGACGTCTTGAATATTATAGTAGCGGGGAATTTTAATACAACGTTTGAGCCCCTAACCACAGAAGGTGGACACCTTTTAGAAGAAGAAGATAATAAGTGGGGTATTCCAACATTAGAGCTAGACCCCATAAGAAAGTGGTCCGATGTGGTTTCTAAATAAACAATATTTGCATGGAAAAGGGCTTGCAGGCTTTAAATGGTCGCACACAATCTGATAGACATGGGGCTAACACCTTTAATAATGGCTATAGCGCTAGTAGAATTGATTATGTATTGTTGAGTCTGGCGCTATGGCATACCCTGGGTGACATGGCAGTCATAGATAGGCTAGAAAGTGATCATAATCCCTTGTGTGGGACTATGGATCTGAGCAGCCAAAAGGCACTCATGCAAGCTAGAAACTGATATTCCCCAGGTGACGTTGTACCAACTAATGATTTAAGACGTCTCAATTGGGTAAGAATAATAGAAATGCCCGCTCTATTAGACAACATTAACAAGTGCATGGACAAAGCCATAAACAAACTAGAGGCTAGTGTAGCAAAACATAGGGATCTAGCCCATTCAGTAAGCATACACAACACTTTTTTTAGCCATCTGCGTACCTACTTTTTTAAGCAGGGCAAGAATTTCAAGGCTCCAAAGCAGAAAGTAGGGCATTGGTACAACAAAGAATATCGAGAGGCACATCTAGTTCTAGGGGCAGCTATTAAAGGTAGCGACCCCACAAAAGTTTGTGTTGCTAGGTCCCTTTATAGGGGCATCCAGGTAAAAGCTAAGATATCCTGGGACGGTAAAAGGTGGCACAAACTAAGGGAGGCCTGCGCCATGAAAAACCCCAAACTATTCTGGAATGTTTATAAATGGAATAACGGTGGTCATGCCGAGCGGCCCCAAAACCATGTATCACAGTTGGACTGGGTGAATCACTTTTAACCCCAATATGCCTCAAACCTAGCCGAAGTGGAGTGCGAGATCACTAGAATACCATACCAGGATGACACCTTCAGTAGGGCTGAGGTAGAGTTAGCACTCAAATCAGTAATGGCTGGTAAGGCACCTGGGCCAGATGGCATACCTGGGGACATCTTTTTATACGATAAGGATAGATGGTGCCGTTATATTCTCATGTTGACAAATGCGATTGCCCAAGGAGCCCCAATCCCTGACTCCTGGAAGGGAGCAGAAATTATTCTTGTTTTTAAGAAAGGGGATAAATCATGCCCAGGGAACTATAGGCCAATTAGCCTAATTGACTGCCTGCAAAAAATAACAGGGAGGCTGGTGCTCAATAAGGTACAAGAATGGATCGAGGAGTTCAAGGTCTTGTCCCCATTGCAAGCTGGGTTTCGAGCTTTCACCAGCACCATAGATCAGGTGTTTAGGTTTGTCCTGATATATTGGAAGATAGTGACTCTGGGCAAGGGCAGCCTATACGCCGCCTTTGTAGATCTTAAATCGGCATTCGACCTTGTCCCCCGTACTAAACTATGGTTTACCTTACATGAATTAGGGATACCATCTGAATTACTGACTCTCATCATCAGACTACATGAAAATAATAGTGCAAAAATTAGATGGGGAGGACAGGGGGAAGTTACCGAATCATTCCCTGTAGAGAGAGGTGTGCGTCAAGGCTGTGTTGGCCCGACTCTATTTTCATTATACATTAATGGTATAGTGGACTACATGAGTTCTACCCCTTCGGATGCCCCAGTACTAGCAGGCAAAAAAATGCCTATATTAATGTTTGCTGACGACACATTGATCCTATCCAAGACCCCAAGCGGACTCCAGAAAGCCTTAAAAACTTTTGAGGAGTTCTGCTTACAGCGGGGCCTGGAGGTCAATGTGTCAAAGACAAAATTGATGGCATTTAATTCGCACAGGGTCTATAAGGGGGGCATCCGTATGAATGACAGGCCGCTAGAACAGGTCAAGGAGCTCACCTACCTGGGGGTCAACTTCCAGGACAATATGAAATGGGATCACCAGATTGATTTAGCATCCCTCAAACATAGGCAACTGTCGGGGTGCTATACATGGAACATAACTCCTCACACACCAAGCCCATTAGCCCAGCTTTAGAAATGTATAATATGAAAGTTATCAGTTCAGCCCTTTACGGCTCTGAACTTTGGGGGTGTGAGAACCTATCTACTCTTACGTCTTCAGAAAATAGGTTCCTAAGGAAAATTACTAGGCTTCCACAAAGTACCCCAATGTGTCCGTTATTATATGATCTAGGGAGAAAACCCATTGCAGCCATAGCTAAACTTTGACCCCTCCTCTATTGGCGGAGACTTTGGACTATGCCAGAGATTGCTGGCTATGCTTCAGGTTTTTTAGATATAATAAGGGCCGACACCTTGCATCGTATAAAATGGTTATGGGCGGTCAGAGACACCTTGACTAGCATTGGCATGACTTCATTATGGTCCGATCCCGTAAATTCTAAATTCCCCACAAAGGAGATTCTGAAGGTTAAATACTGGGAATGGTCACAGTACAACACCTATAGATTGAGTGAGCCATCTTCTCTAACTTGTCTCTTTTTGGAGCATAAAGCTATCCCAAAGCTGGAGACATACTGGGACCAAATTACGAAACCGCTAGACCGGAAATTGTTTTTTCAGTTTAGGGTAGGTACACTGCCAGTAAGAGCATTCACTGCTAGATTGAGTAAATCTACTGATAATACATGCCTGGTATGTAAGAATAGCAATGTCTGTGCTGGGTATGTTGTCCCGCGCCGTGTTTGGCTGTTTCCAATTTGTAAGCTCCTGGGCACAAGAAGGGCTAGTGAAGCCGAAAGAATCTTGCGGACTGATACTTCAACAACGATTGCTATAGCTATGGCAAAATTCTTAGGGAGGACATGGTTATTAAGGTCCAACTCTTTACGCCTATGTGAGGATAAATGATGTTGTGTCCAATTACAGCCAACTAATTCATTTTCTGTAGTAAAAGTGTGATTGATCTCTGATGAATAGGCCAGGATACATAAGAGAGAAATTGATCAATCAGTTTCAAATGAGCTTTTAATGCAGAAGGTGGATCGTAGTAAATGTCAAAATCATCTAAAAACTGCGAAGGGAATTGTAAATATCCTAAAAGTTTTTATTATGTCCTCTGTAATGTGATTTTATTAAGTTCTACGTCAAGTGCATACATTTTATTTTTTAAAGGCTAGTTTTGCAGGCTCTTTTATCCAATTATATGATCATGTGATTTAATTGTTGTCTACATCAAATGCGTGCATTACATTTTTAAAGGAAAAAAGTCATTTTTGTATGCCTTACTATCAAACTCACCCGTTTCATTATGGCAGCTATTTTATTTAACCAATTTTATCTGTATTTTTGTAAATGCTTTTATGACTTATTTTGTCGAATAAAGCTGTTGAAAAGGAAATGGATAGAGGGAACCGAGACTTCCATGCCGACACACTGACCAGAGACACTGAGGCTCCTGCATGCAGTCGCTCCAGCTGACAGCGGTCTAACACAGCCCTTGCGGGGTGTCCAACTCCAGACTGGGACAGGGTCCCACACTCTCTCTATTCAGGTAATGGGGTTCGACTAAATTCCAAGAGGGATTCTTGGCTCTTAGGCTTTTAGACCTACACACATGCTAGGTACACTTAGGTACATCTAGTTAGGCATCGTAGGAGTACGCGCACTTTTATAATGCTTTTTATATTCATGTATGTATTCATGATTCTTCCAATATGGTAGAACTGTACTACCCTTTCACTTTTATCGTACTGCTGATAATATATCTCTGCTATTGTCTGCTGGTTGTTGCAGCACATATATTCTGCACCAGAATAACAACTGTTCAATAAATACTTATTGAAATGCCCAGACTGTTTATTCTGTGTACCTCTCTGAGACAAACCGAACAAGTAAGCACGAGTGACTGAGCGAAAAGTAGTACACTGTTTCCACGATTCTGAGGGATCAGGGTTGTCATGATCTAAGGTTGCCAGGAACTAATCTCTCCCCGATAAGAGGAGCTTCTAGTGGCACTGTGAGCTAGCTAATGCAAATCAGGCTAACATACGTGGTGGGGGTGCACAGAGCAAGTCTGTCACCAAGCCCACAGATTATGTTATCCAAACGCGCAGGTCCTGCAGGGGTACTGATAGAGCTAGATTTCTCAAATTAAGCATTGCTTTATTTTTATGTTTCAGACAGACTGCATTTAAAATGGCACACAAATTTTGGTGCAAGTGAAGACACATGGCACATGCCTAGTCCAAAGTTGTTTTTTTTAAAAGTGGCACTTTTGGTGCATGCAGTGAAAAATATAAAATGAGGTTTGGTCATAAATGCTTTCAGTCTGAAATGCTTGTGCTGAATTAACATGTGTTTTTGCAGTGTAGAGAAAACTCGTGATTTCAGTGGACTCTTTAGCTTTGAATCATGGAATGTGTTCTCTCTTCCCAGTTTCCTTTCCCTTATAATCTACACTCCCTGTTCCTGTCTCAAGAGACTTTGGCTTTGTTGCATATTTAGACAATATATATTCAGTTCATAACACATCTTTTTATAATGTGTATTAATTAACCATGCACCATCACTACACGGGGCAAAGCATTTGCATGAAAAGCTGTCTAAAACATTAGAGCATGTTGCTATGAGTATGTATTAACTGTGTGCGCTTTCAAAATTTACACTAGTGCATGTTTTATGCTATGTTGTACATTGCACATATTTTTGCATGTTGTGCACAAATAATAAGAAAAGCTGCTTTACATTAATAGCTTTTGCAAGGTATCATTTATACAGGGTATTAGTATGTGGAAGGTAAAACATAATGGGTTTCATTTGAAAATTAATACTCTTTTTGTGTTTATTTTGTTTTTGGGCCCACCATTAAATGGCTGCCTAAGAATCCAGTATGGCTGAGAATCGTGCTGAAAAACGCATGCGCAGATTATACCAGCTACATACTGCCAAGTGCCTCAAGTGAAGACTGGTTCAAGGCCACCATGAACTGTACATTCTTGTTACCCTGCCAATGTATCAGTGTTTGTGGAATGTGTCCTTCCTGCGTGCGATATGACAGGAAGGAGGAAATAGACTGAAACATTTTTCCTAGTAAATGTTGCTAAAACATATATTTGTATTAATCATTAAGGTTTTTTTGTTAAAACTGGTGTGGGTTGGATTTGCCAATGAGAACAGGATGGTGAGAGCCTCGTCATCTAAGCTATCCAATCAGGGTGCAAGCTTTACTGAAAATTGCAACCTTATTAGTATAGTCAGCCAAGAATTAGAGTATAAATATGACCTCTTTAGGGGGCTTTGGGTTTTTTTTTTTAGAGGCTTTAGAAGCTTTAGGGGGTGCAGTCTGAGAGCAGATTGCGTCCGAGGAGAGATAGAGGGAGGTGGGGGGCATAGGCTAGCCTTGCACGTCATATTTTTGGCAAGGTAGATCACATTCCTCTGTGGTCTGTGAAGGAGGGGTCTTTTCAGGAGCAGCGTCTCTCTGTGAACACAGAGAGGACAGATGAACAGACTAGGGCAGAGAGTGGAGCTGGATAGAACAGGATTAGATTTAGATGCTAACATTTTTAAGTTCATGCTTTGACTAATTAATTATTTTTGAAAAGATGTATTTGTCTTATGCATTTATTTCTCTTTATGGGAGATTTTTGCCAATTATTAATTATTGATTAGCCTTGCATAATTCACTCTTGAATTATATTTCCTGAACTTTCTTTGGAGAATTCTGATTGACATTTGATTGCCTCATTCCCTTCCTTTATGGAATGTTTTTGTATGCAACCTATAATATGTTTTGTATTAATTCTATTTTTCCTATTTTCAATTCTGTAACCTGATTGATATTTGACTAATGAATAAAGGGTCAGAGAACCTTAACTTTTAACTAGAAAATAAAACCCTTTAAAATACTCACAACTCTCTTTATTGGCTTAAATATTAATTGCATTTTTGATTTTTCATGTTTATGTAAATCTCCTGATGGTAATATACAGTGGCAAGGGTCCAGTACCTTTGCAGCGGTAAATTAGAAGGTATATGAGGTTTTGCATTGAGAAATTACTGTGAAATTACCGCTGCATCAGTACTATAGGAACTACACGACAACACCACCACGAGTGTGGCAGTCCTCAAACCGCCAGGCTCATAATAGGTAACTTTGCAGATTTGTTTAGGACTCCCAGGAGGGGGCAGAGCTTGTTTCCTGTATACACGAGGCGTCAGTGTTTTGTGCATTATTTCCAGTATGACACCTGCTTACACCAGCTATACAAACAAGCACTGGCAAAACCAATATGTCCAGCTTTAAAAGAATGTTGTATTGTAAAGTAAAGCATTACTAGTAAATAGGATGGGAATGGATATGTGTGGAAGCAAAGAACTGTAGAGTGATAGAATAATATTGGTGCAGGTTAAGAGGTCAAGTGACAGTTGCACTGTCAAGGCACATCTACGTAGGTCAATGACTGCCTTCCTCCCGTCTGAGCTGTTGCCAGGAATAAACATCATAAACCATCCAGTTAGTTCAGACACTTTAATCGCAATATCATGTATGTGTCACTGAAAGTTTAAGGTCAGGTAGCGGGATGAATAAAGAAAATGATTACAGCTGTGAGGAGGGCAAACACTTTTTTACGGAAGCACACAACTACAAACATGTACTCCTGGCTCCAAACATGTAGGCCAATTCCCACCCTCTCCAAAGTCCCTGTCACCAAAACAAAAATAAAAAAGATCTTCAGATCGATACATGTCCGGAGTCTTCTCAGCTCCTGGTCTAGGCTTGCTACCTCCTGGCAAAGCACCACCAGCTCGTGCAGCACATGGCATTGGAAGTGGTCTCGGTAGGAGGGGTGGCAGCAGTGGTGATTCGAGCGGACCCCAGTGGCACTGGCGATGTTGTAGCCAGGATGGAGGTGCCAGAGACTGGTTGAAGGAACTGGGGCCTGGGGCAGTTGCAGATGTCGAATCAGCTTCCTCCTCCTCCTCCTGAGCCACCAGTCAACAGTATGTGGTCTGGATGGCCTCCATCCTCTGCTACTGCAGCTGGGCTGCAATATTCCGCTGAATAGGTGGTGGTGGTGGACTAGCAGGAGTAGCTATATCAAGAAAGAAAGAAAAAGAAAGAAGAGAAATTGTAAACAATACTCTGTGCAAACACTTGTTTAAAGTGATATAGTGGCATAGTAGCAGTACATTTCTGGTCCGCTGGGGCCATTGGAATTTTTGATGTGATTAGGAGTAGGGATGGGCAGAGTACGCGGAGTCCCACTACACAGTATTCTGCGGAGTTGTCCAGAAACTCTGCCGCGCTACACGGAGTTCTGCGTTCGGGCGGAGTTTTTCAGCGCTCCCGTTCGCGTTGCGTTGGGAACGCGGATTGCATCTGTGTGCTTCAGAATTGCACAGAAACGGCACTATGTGGTCCTGAAGTGTGCTCGCATTCTAAATCACGCATGGACAGCACAATGTGGTCCGCATGGGCGCAGCCAGCTTGCTTTTCTGCTCTCTGTTATGGTACTGGGCATAATTTTTTTTCTCTTGTTAATCTTTGTCATCCTCCTCCTTTATTACTTTTTTACCCCTAATTTTTAGTTTTTACAATAGTGTGCGTCTTTGTGTTTGTGTATTTTGCGTTTTTGCTTAAATCTTTGCTTGTTTATGACTTATTTTATTTCCTGCTACCTCTTTCCTTGTTTCTTTCTTCTATACTTTCCCTTCCTTTCCCGGCTTAAGTTATTTCTACACCCAGCGCCATGGCAGAGGGCCGGCTTCCATGTGGGTGGTGCCACCGCCCAGGTGTGCCGCCCCGGGTGTTCTTTGGAGAGGAGGAGGAGGTAGCATTAGTTTTTTTTGTGCAGCACCACCTCCCCTCTATGCTGGCAGCAGGTGGTAGGCCCGGTAATGTCTACTTACTGCTGGAGCGTCAAGGCGCGCTGGGGGACAGTACCTGGTGCATGCGGCTCCACAGCAAGGTTTGGCGCAACGCCCAGCAGCTGAGGCACCGCTGGGCGGGCATTCTCGACAGGGAGCAGGACCTGCTCGATCTGCTAGGCATCGAGATTCCGGGTCTCAGTGATTATTAATTATTTGTTGTGTTTGTGTTCTACAATGCTAAAGAAAAATCTGAATAGCATGCTGCTCACACTCAGAGGTAAGTTATGTGCTTAGTAAAGTTTACCCTGGTATATTATTATTATTGTGTGATCTAGTTTCTAGTTTCTGCTTGGCAGGTGCTGCTACCTAATCACATTCATCAGGTGCTCGCTTTGGCTGATTAATCAAGAAGCCATTGCAGACTGTTTCTTCTGGCACTACAGTGAATCACTGAGTAGCGTGTTCTCTCTGTGACTTTGTTTATGTAGCTCGTACAGTTCCAGGTTATTTATTTAATTGAATTCACAGTGATGATGTGAAGTATGCATCTATGCATTGCAAAAAAACGAGACTGAGTTGGCTCATCAAGAGTGTTGAGAAATGGGAATAGAATAAAATCAAAGATCATTAACTGCAATATGTGGTTTTTGTTCATGAGATTTGGAGTATGGATTTAACGACAGTCGATTTATCTTCTTAATTTCTTTCATCAGCACCCAAGGAGAAGAAGAGGGTTGATTCTGAGGGTCCAGGGCAAGCTAGTCAGCCGGCGCCAACCACCAGCGCCGCTGTCGAGGGCTCTGCAGATCCCAGTAAGTCCTTTTATGATTGTTGTGGACTTCTTAGGGTAGAACTGTAGAATTTTGGGGTATTTATTTGTCTATTGGAATGTTGGTCCTATCTATTGTGAATCGTGAAGATTCAGATAGCAGGCCCAAGTAAGCTAGTATTTTAAATAAAAAAACACCATGTATGTTTGTTCAGAAGGCTTTCCTTTTCCTGCTTATGTCTAGCTCTAACACAGGGCCTCATTACGATGGTGGTGGGACTGCCACCGCCAGGCCGTTGGTGGTGGTCTCACCACCATCGGACCATGCAAGACCACCCGCCACATTAGGATGGTGGGCAGCTGGTCGGCGGGCGGAGAGACTGTCCAACACAAATCCGATTGGCTCAAGGAGCCCGTCAGACTGTCGGATGGTCTGTAATCCCTACAATGGTGGTGGTGCCTGCTCACGCACCGCCGTATGGATTACAATCCTAGTTTCCGCTTGCTGTTTCATGGCGGTTAACCCGTCATGAAAAGTCTGGCGGAAAGTGATGTGAGGGCCCCTATCAGGCCCCCCATCTCCCCGGCCCTCCAATATGGGCTCTGGGGGGCACGTATGGTGCCCCCTACATATCCCTGCACCATGTGGCAGGTACTGCATGGTGCCTGTCACATGGTGCAGGGATATCTGCACAGTGTTTATTTTGTACTGCGGCCTGTGCTGCAGCCCGCAGCACATGCCACAATACAAAATATACAGATTGCGACCGCCTTGATGGCAGTCACATCCTAACCCCTATGGCTGGACCGCCGACCTCCAGTCAGGTGGTCCCTTTTCCGAAAGGATGGCGGTCAGATGAAAGTCCGACCGCCATCATAATGTGGTCCACAGTTCAGATCATGAGACAGTGGCCATGGTCATCATGGACCACACAACCTCCTCAGTGTAATGTGCTGCAGACCCATTCATTTATTGTTGCAGTACACCACCAGTTTCCAATGACAGTGCTGCAAGACTGGAAAAAAAAAGTATGAGGTCCCACTCGTATTGCATTTGCTACCCAACCCCATAGGTTTTTCATTGAGCATTATTCCATGCCTGGCTTGTCTAACTTTGTGAGCCAACTAATCAAATGCCCAGAGTGATATTTGGAAGATACGTTCTAACTGAGCTGTAGAGCTGCATTGCTGTTGTATTTGGGGTTGCATATCTGGGATCTAAATTATGTTTAATGTTTCATATGCTAGCCACACAGAACATTGGTGATGCTCCAGTGCTGCTGTAGGAGACAGCAACGGCTCAGTTGCAGGGGGAGAAGCGGCAGCAGGGACGGGCACTGGTAAGTCACATATTTTTTGTAATTACTATGCTCACTAGCTATTGCCATGGCGTCGCTCATTGTTGTCATCAAAAATTACGGTGAGGTGCAACCCCCTCCCCCCCCAGCTTTACCAGCCACTGCGGTGGTTGTGTTATTAAGGACTCTTCTATCTGCAAATGCAGCAAAATCTCTCATAATGCACTTTGATGGCTTGAGGGAGACATGAAAGCACAGAAGGCAACTTAACAGAAACGAAATGGTATATGAGTGAAAGGGTGGGTGGGCCATTCTTGGCATGTGACACATTTAATCACACGATACCCATGTGAAGTGATTCCAGAACATATATCATGGTTTCCCATAACAGATTAATTTACACTTGTTCAGATTTTTCCCTTGTGAATTGAATCATTACTGAATAAGCCAAAGATGATGAATCGATGATCAGTGTAGTGGCTCCTCAATTATATATAAAAAAAGCTCTATCCTACCTGTCTAATCCCTATACCATACCCCCTGCAGTAGAGAAAATCAAGTTTCCTTTCCTTGGTTCTTGCCCAGCAAATGAATTTGTTGGTAAACGTGGTGGCGGGCGAGGCCACAGAGTAAAATGGGAGTAAGTGCATGATCTGATATCAAGTTTGGCTAATGGGATACACAGTGACGAATGAGCCAAATAAAATCTATATAAACCGTTCCTTTACTTGTAGTGCAGTCCATTACATTCATTTTCCTCAGCGACTACTTACAGCAGACAGGATAATATATTAATATCTGTATTTCATACATGAGGTGTGTGATTGATGTAGTATCTTATTATTCATTGGAGACAGGGTAGAAAGAGAAATGCATTTGGCGAAGAGCAGGGCCATTAGAATTAGATAATTGTCAACTACAGCTGCAGCCAGTAGCAAACTAGCAGAGGCGCTGGCTAGCAAAGAGCATGGCTTCATTATTTTAGCATCACACACAACCTGTACTCCATAATAGTGCAGAATGCCGTACTCATCAATGAGAAGTCATTTGTTTTTCAACTCAAAGTGGCTGACTCTGTTTCTTATAGTTACTTAAAAAAGCCTTTAGAAAAAAAAAAAAATACAATCATTGTTTTTTAATCCTGTGATGTTATTCTCTTCCAGTCTGCCTGTTACTTTTCTGCCACACAGTCACTGCTTTTTTATGTTTGGCAACATGTGTGGGTAAAAGAAAACATTAAATTGGCCTTGTGATTCTCCTAATCATAATCATCGCATCAAATAAATTCCAGTGGCCCTAGGGGACCAGCAATGTACTGCTACTCTGCTGCGCTGTTATTTAAAACAATTGTTTGCAAAGAGCATTATTTACAATTTGTCTTTTTTGTTTTTCTCAATATAGCTGCTCCTGCTGGTCCAGCCGGACCACCCGACAGGCAGGAGAGGGTGACCCGTTTGTGACGGCCGAGGCTGGAGCATATCCAGCTTGAATACCAGTGGCTGCTGGTCCTGGAAGAGGAGGAGGAGGAGATCAATGCTCAGCTCCCGGGCCACAGTGCAGCCATTCCCCCTCAGCCTCCAGTCTCCCGGCCATCCTATCACAAGTCGCCGCCACCAGCCAACTGTTGCCACCCCCCCACCAGAATGGCAACAGGCCATTGCTGCGCCGCGTCCTGCAGCGGCTGTGCACTATCGAGGGCCGGCTCACCTCGATTGAGCAGAGCATGGACCAGCTCCGGACCGACAGCCATAATGTCCTCTTCTAACCCTTTTTAAAATATTTTGTTTTGGTGGGAGGGATTTGTTGTTTGTTGGGACTGGGTGGGAAGGGAGTTGGGAGCCGGACTCTAGAGACTTTCATGAACATTTTGAGTTTTGGGGATTGGGTCAGTTTTGTTTGGGATAGGGGTGGGCATGTTGTTTGGGTGGAGAGGGTAGGTTGCTTTGTAAATAAATAAAGAGGGAAACAATTTTTTATAATCTAAATGTATGCTTGAAGTAGTCTATTCTACTTTTACTTTGCACTGCTGACTTCATGTAGTTTTACACAGCCTGTTTATGTGCTTGTAACTTAAGACTAGAAATATTGTAGCACTTAATTACAGAGTCTAGGCTTATACTTCTCTAACTATGTTGACCATTATAGGGAATGCTGCCATGATGAGAATACCTAGGCTATATTGTGTCGAGGGTCTGAACTATCTAGATAAAAAACAGTGGCAGTTAATTTTTTTCTTACTAAGTTAAATTACATCCATACTAGTTTCCTTAGCTGAATATACGTGCAGCAATAACAGGGGAGACATCACAACTTCACAAGTGAGGTCACACTTCTGGTTCCACCCTGGTGAGATCCAACTGTAGGATTGTTCTGAATGATTGATTGATGATTATCCATCGCAGGCAACTAAATGAAAGTAGAAAGACTGAGTAAGTGAGTTATGTATATTTATCAAAGATTTACAAACAATTGACATAATCTGAGTAGTGCGTGATGATGATGGCACAATGAAAATGCCTGATTGTGCTAAAATAGATAAAATAGCAATACTAGTAAGTTTTGGCTAAGGTGGGGATAGCAGTATTATTTGTGAAATCCATAAGTTATCAAAAATGGACTCAAAGTCTGGAGTCGACAAGCTTAGGTTAGGCGTTTACGGTTAAGCAACACAAGGCCTTAATGATGATGATGCTGACGACTGATGTTCTTCATTCTATATCTAAAAAACTATGGATCATTTTTTATGAGCAGATTGGTAATGGGCTGGTGTGGGCTTCTGCTTCAAAGATTCTACAGCAGGTTGGTGTTGCTTTCACCACATCCGCCCCACCAAGTGTGTGATCTATTGGTGGTGTAATTTAAGCCAGAGCTCAATAAATCACAAAGCTCAGGGGAAGAGGGTTAGGGGTTTGATGAATGGATGGGTAATGGGATTTGGGGAAAGGTTTGATAAAGACAAACATTACAACAGAAGGCCAACATTCATCTCGGCAATAAGCAGCAGCATATCATTCACCATCATTCTGTTGTTAGAAGGAAACTAAGGAATGAGTATGACAGAGTACAGACACATGCAATGCAAACAGTCTTTCTGTCACGGGCCGAGGCCCAATTTCCCATATATCCAAATGTTCTGTCTTCTAGGCTAGGGAGTAAACCCACCCACCCACTTCTCTTAGTTAATATGATTGTTAAAAGAAAAATGATAATATATTCCAAAATTGGGTAGTGCGTCTGCATTCTCCACTGGAATGTCCACTCTTTAGGCCTCTCTGCACTGGTCCAGTAGGTAAGCAGGAGTGTTGTTGAGCTCATCAACCTTTCACCTTTCGTTCGTGAAGAATGCTAGAAGAAGGGCTGTGGATTGTAAAAGAGAAACTGTGTTTTAGAGTCGAGGAGCAGGACAGAAGGAAGGTAAGCTTCATGAGGAGTGTTTGAAGATAAGAAGACTGAGAGGCAGAGCAAAAGAAAACAAGAGGGTTGCTCAGAGTTTCACTTTTGCCACATGTCCAACACACACATACAGAGCAGCATTACACAAACACACCTCTCTCTATTCCAAATAGCTGAGTAGTACTAGGTTTGAGACTCTTGGTTTACCTTTGAACTGAAGATGATACTCGATAACTTATTGCTTCTTGCTGTTGGTGAGGTAGTCCTGCAGCTCCCAGTTCTGCCCTGAATTCTTCTTCCATGATACTCCTCCAGTTCTGAGTGACTCCGAGTAACCCCGTACCAGACCAGTCATCATCATCATGAATCGCGAGGACCCGATCAAGATAGACGTGGACTGCAGTGCACTGCTGTTGAAGAGCAAGTAAAACAGAATTGCAGAATTTTGCATAGGTTTTTGTTTGATAATTGAAGTGACTGTTCTGGTGTCTGACAAACCAGAAAAAAAGGGGAACACCCCTGCAATTAATTAAATATGGCTAAGTGTGAAAGAGCTGATCATCACCTACATGGAAAATAAAATAGGCACCTATCACTCAAGCCCCAAACAATGCAAATCAATAATCATCTCAAGAAATTTCCCATATTACAGTTCAACACACACCCTACCTGAGTGTCTGCCTCCACATGAATCATCAATCAACTTAAACATCACTCACACAATCAGTCAATCACCGCTTGGTAGACCTGGCATCCTTGGCGTGGGTCTCCCTTCCATTTTTTGCGCTATGCCTCCTCTGTTACTGACCTGTTTTTGCTGGATTAGATGCTTTGGGCACTTTGCCACTGCTATTCAGTGCCAAAGTGCAAGTGCTCCCTATGATAAATTGATGTATGGATTAGTGACTCCATGTTTGACCTATTTGATTCACTGTCAGACCCTAGTACAGTGCACTGGTTGTGCCCAGGGCTTGTGACTCAAATGCTGCTGGTGGGCTTGCAGCACTGGTTGTGCCACCCACAGGAGCAGCTTGTAAAGTGTGTCTCAGGCCTGCCATTGCAGAGCCTGTGTGCAGTCTGGTACTGCCATGTCGACTTGGTAAGTGCACCCACTTACCAGTCCCCAAACCTTCCCTTTTCTACATGTTAGTCACCCCTAGAGTAGGCCTGCAGGCTGGGTGCATTGTATGTAAGAGGTAGGACATGCCCTGGTGTGTGTGGCATGTCCTGATAGTGAATTACAGCCAATTACGTTTTTCACTATTGCAAGGCTACCTGTCCCCATAGGCCAGAATGGGCAGTTTGATTATAACATTGTATAATCCTAACTGACCCAGGGAACATGGTAAAAAAACGAATTTAGTATACCTGAACTCAGAATGATAAAATACATCTTTTAGTGAAGTTGGTTTTAACATTCTGTGTTTGAAAATACCACTTTTAGAAAGTAGGTATTTTCTTGCCTAACCATCCAGCCTGCCTCTGCTAGCTTGTGTATTGTGTGTTGGGTTTGTGAGTGACAGGGGCTGGGGGACTCCAGGAGACAGGGTGAGTCAGCACAGGGCTGAATAGACCTATCTACATGTAGAGTGGTGGGAGGAGTGGCACCTGGGTCTGAATAGGGCTGTGCCTGCCTTCAACAATGCTGGCTCCGCCTCCTGTGGTGCGTCTGATGTCCCTGGCCCACACTGACAAAGAGAGAAGGTGTGCACTGGCAGAATGCACCCAGAACTGGTTTGGACTAGGTACAGGACCCTCTGCCTTCAGAGGACAAAGGATTTATGGGTATAAATACTGGGGCCCTGACCCCAAGACTTTAGATCACTTCTGGAACAAACAAGACGACCCTTTGCTGAGGAGAGGAACCAGAGAAGCTGAAGGAGGAGACTATCCCTATGCTGTGTGCTGTTTGAGGGATTGGCCTGCAGTGATTGCCTGATTGCCAAAGAAAGGAGAAAGGAACTTTGTGCTACTTTCATCATCTTGCAGAACATCTCCAAGGGCTTGAAGATTGAGCTTGCCTCCTGCTGAAGTCTCAGGGACACAAGACTTCACCAACCAGCTCCCCTGAATTCCCTTGCTGGGAATTTGAAGTGCCTGCTGTTGTGCTGGGCCTTCTGAGAGACTGCGTGTCGCTGGGAGCTGGAAGCGCGACTCACGAGGAAGAAGCGTGTCACCGCCGCTGCAGTTGTAGTTGCATCGCCGAGAAAGCGTGCCGCCGCTGCCGCTGTCGCCATCGCATCACCAAAGCGCCTCGCATCACCGGAGAAGAGGGTTGCCGTCGCATCAGATGCCGTCGCATCATCGGAGAAGCGTGTCGCAGGGCCTGTCGCGGCTCAGAAGATTCACCGAGTTGCCGCACGGCCGTCGGGCGTGCACGCATCGCCCCCCGAGTGTCACATCGAGAGGAAGACGCCATTTTGTTTCATTGCACCGGATCGTCATCGCATCACAGCGCTGCGGGTCGCATCGCCACAGAAGCGCAGTAAGAAACCGACGCATCACCTCCCCACACGGTGAAGAACCGACGCATCACCTCCTCTCCAGTAAGGAACCGACGCATCACCGTCCCCTACGCATCAGTAGGGAACCGACACATCACCTCCCCCAGAGCAAGGAACCGACGCAGCCCCGTTCTTGCGTGTAAGGAACCGATGCATCACCTTCCCTGCAACACTTTTGTTTGTATCGCGTTACGCATCCAAAGGTACATTGAACATTGAGTGTCGCATTTACCATCTTTATTGAACTGAACTATTTTCTACCATTGACAGTCATATTTTTCATAGTGTATTGTGGATTTTTGTCGTTTTGGGTCTTGTGTTGAGTCTATATAAAAATACTTATTTTTATAATACAACCTGTGTGGTGTCCATCTGTAGTGATGTCACTGTGTTACTGTATGGGCCTGATTCACAGAACTAACTTACGTCAAAAACATAAACGTAAAGTTAGTACTTTTTAGGTATTCACAGAATACACTTACTCATTTTGGTATTCACAGAAGTTAGTAGTCCTAACTTTAGGACTCCTAAATGCCTTCTGTGAATACCGAAAGTCTTAAAGTTCGGATTTTCTCAGTTTAGGAGTAGTAAAGTTAACTTTACTACTCCTAAACTGAGAAAATCCTAACTTTAAGACTTTCGGTATTCACAGAAGGCATTTAGGAGTCCTAAAGTTAGGACTACTAACTTCTGTGAATACCAAAATGAGTAAGTGTATTCTGTGAATACCTAAAAGTACTAACTTTACGTTTACGTTTACGTTTACGTTTTTGACGTAAGTTAGTTCTGTGAATCAGGCCTATTGTGTTCACAAATGCTTTACACACTGCCTCTGAGATAAGCCTGCCTGCTCATGCCAAGCTACCAAGGGGGTGAGCAGGGGTTATTTTAGTAGTGTATCCCCCTTACCCTGACTAGAAGCAAGGGTCCCTATTTGGACAAAGGTACCTACCTCTGCCAACTAGAGACCCCCAGTTCTAACACCGCTGCAATATTTGAAGTTACCTCATCCAATCCAAGGCAAGCACGGGTAGTTCAGGTATTGGGTATTCAATCATCTTTGATGCAGGCAACACATTAAAATTTGGTAATCGCAGGCAGTCCTGTACATAATAAATTATTTTATGGGGCAGCCGTTCTAGTACTAAGTGATGCAAAAAGGGATAGGCATTAGGCAATAGGCATACGAGGGGAGCAAGCATTGTCCCCAATGTCATGAAAGAATTGTGGAGGCTTCTTCAATGCACACTGGTCCAACTGCAATCCGGCAAGATATATGTGACTCATAAACAAAATGTGGGGCAGCATAAATCTGACACAAAAATAATATTTTTCCTATAGTGTTGTAGGCATTCTGCACATATACAGAGCTATGCACAGGATAATAGGACCTCGGAGTATAGTGGTGAACCAACCATGCACCTTAGTACCCACAATCCCAATCCGACTAGCTTTAGCATCTCATTAGCAGCGATGCTACCAATGATTAGACAACCCAGAACACGGTCTCTCTCTCTCAGGACTGGCGGGAGCAAGAACACCCTTTCATAACTCACTCATAATTGTCCACAACGCGCGTAATAAGAGGCACTGTATAGGTTAAAATGTTTAATTCAACTATCGTGCTCTAAGATACAGTACACGTGCCAGTACTATCAGCATAATGCATAATGATAAAATAATAAGCATCGTTACAATTCCATAGAATACAAACGGGGAAAGCATTTCATAAAGCAGTGGATATGGGGCTAAATGGCCTTACCACCCTCCCCGTGCTAGGAACTAGTTTATTATAGGAAATAGAAAACCTCTGGGCTTTGTCAGGCGGACCCTCATACCTCAATCTCTAGATGCAAGGTTTACATCATCAGACAAGCACAGCTGTTCTCTCTGGAAAGGTTTTTCTCCGAGTGCCACAAACAGCGAGATCACAATATTAAAAGCACACGAATTTCACCAGTGCAGCTGTACTTAGTGTTATGTCTAAGTGCGAGGGACTGGCCAAATCAGCAAGAACAAGGGACGTTGCTTTTCGACCTTGTGCATGTTGTGTAGACGAGACCCACAGGGAACACGAGAAAAGGTGAAAGGAAAAAAGGCAGACAGTTCTAATATAGCCAGGCATAAGCAGAGGCTGGAAAAACAAAGTCACAAAGTAACGTGCGCAAAAGGCATCATGGCAGCCAGGCCTAAGCCAACTTAGCAATGCAGACAATGAGGCCACAAACCACACAACACCCTCCCCTGGTCAGTCCATAGGTGGAGACAGAGGACGAAGACAGAGTTCAAATAGATGGAGCAGAATGCGGAAATGTCCACTTAGAAACAGTCCCCATTGAAGGACAGTCAATAGTTAAAAAGAAATCCGGAGGAGAGAGAAAAAAAAATCCAGGAAGGGCCCAAAAACTAGTTTCAGAAATGCAGGACGCGGAAAGCATAGGCCCCTTAATCCAATGAAGTGTAAGTGCAGAAAATCGCCACACCTTTCAAGAGGACATCGTTGGAATCGTCAGAAAAAAGAGACGCCATCCAGTTCAACAAAGCAAAACTGAATTCATGTTCCTCGTAAGAGGGAGCAGCGATGAGCCTCGCGGGACAACTTGCGTGATACTCAATATAACTTTGTCGTAGGAGAGTCTGAGCAGCCGCCCAGACATCCCATTGCCCCAAGATTCCAAGTGCAGCCGCACGCACCATTAAGACATCACCGGAACAGTCCCGTTCATGGGCCTCTAAGGGACCCATTAACTGGACAAAATCCGGGTCCGACAGAGACGTATTGGAAAGGCAAAAATCCAAGGACCAAGAGAAAGGACATCGGATGCAAGACATCACAGGTTGCACGCAAGTGAAATACGCAAAGCGTTTTGAAAGTTTATAGGACACAGTAAGTGTCGCCAATGGTAGGACGCCGAAGCAGATGAGAATGCGCTCATGGAGCATCCGGAGTCGACCTTGGTCGTGGAGGCCCCAAGGAAGTGCAGCCATTGCGCAGCAAACAGACCAAAAGCAATATGCCAGCCGCCAAGGCGAGGATCAACGGAAAACCGCCGAAGACGCTGGAAAAAATGGAATGAATAAAAGCTGGTATGACACCAAATATAGTTTGAAAGGACGTAACAAGGCCAGATCCCACAACTTTAAAAAAGTGCACAAGACCTTCGGTTCTAGATGCATTGAAAACACAGTGAATCAGTTCACCGAAATGTTGTGGGAGGTTGGTATTTAAAAGGGCCTGTATCTCACTGTGGGTACTTGCCACCTGGAGAATAAATGTCTCCTGTGCGGATGTGAGCATATCCTCCTGGTTTAACAATAACGCCTTTATTCTGCTCAATTTATTGAAATCCGCCTTCAAAGTTGGAATGGAAGGCCAAATGGAACTATCTATGATGTCGTGCGGGGGAGGAAAAAGCACATTTTTGCAGCACACAACCCGGTGGGAAACTGTTACAATATAGGGGATGCCGGCCAGCATCCCACAGCAGTCCTGATTATTCAGAAGGAGATAGCTACCATTCGCAAGCACAGTAAAAGTAGGTGAAATAGCAGGAGCAGGAATGCCCTTTAAAACACAAGCAAAATTCGGAGCCGAAACATTACAAGCCCCGTGCAATTTAATGTTCTTACAAATAAGGGAATGACCCACAGTAGAATCGCACGACTCCCCTGTGAGGAAAACCTCTTTCCCGTCCCTAAGGCATCTATATAGGAAAGGTAGGGACCAAAGTTCATGCAAGAAGGCACTGCCTAAAGGCTGAAAACGTCCAACAGGATAATGTTTCATGCAGGAACTGAACTCAAATAAAAAAAGGCAAGGCGATAACCCCGTGAACTAGCCACACTGCAGAATCCAATTCCGCCACAGAGAATGGTAAGGGCTCTATTTTTTCGATATGTAAGAGAGTGTATGTTGCATCTTTCATGGACATGAATTGCTGTTTCTCAGTCAAATTAAATGGCAAGAACAAGGCAGAGGTGTTCAAAAAATGCCAAGGAACTTTCCCCATTTTAAGTGTTTGCAAAGTCCATGCAAACTGCATTACTGAACGCAATTGATTCTGACCATGATATAACACAGAAACATCATCTTGTACAATATCAACCACAGAGGAAACAATATTCTCTAATGTGTAAATGCGGGAAGACAGGGTATTAATACTATTGTCAACAACAGCAAGCACCTTTTCTAAATTAGCCTGATCCATTTCCCGAAGACGGGAAGCAGCTTCAATTTGCGAAAGCTTCCAGAGTTCATTGTAAGCTTCATAAATGAATCTCTTAGGTCGTGGGCCACGAGGCCCTAGAACAAAATCGGACAGATCAATGTTGCCTGATAGGAAGGATAAATGTTGTTTCACAGAATCTAAGGAAGAGTGCTGCAACCACTGTTTACACAATTTACCAACAGAATGTGTTGTAACAGTACGGGAGTCAGAAAACCTTGGATCAGGTCTATCCTGTTTGTAACCAGGAGCAGAATCATGAAAACGCAGCTGGCAGGCATTTGATGCCACAGGCCAAGACAACCAGGATGACTGAACAAAAGTGGAGATATTAAATGTATTGTTCTGAAACAAAGCTTGCAAGGTGGCAAGGGAAATATTAAAATGCAAGCTCTCGTTGGGAGTGGAAGACAATAAGGGAATGGACGGTGCATTTAATTGTTTGAAAGTAGCCAAACAAGGCACGTTGTTTGATAGATTGTACGATTTAAAAACAAAGGGGCATATCAGCAAGGGCCGGCGATAATTATCGCTAAGCGCACTTTGCGCTAGGATAATTATCGCCGGCTATCGCTGCTTTCTATCGCGGAGATAGCGTGCTATCAGCAACGCTTATCTCCAAAGCGATAGAAATGCAAGCGATAGCTGGAAAACAGTGTGATTATCGCTGGGAAACCAGCGATAATCGCACTGTGACCGGCGATACCTTGCTGATAGGGCAGGGTGGTCTTAGCCATGTAAACCACCTCCCATTGGATTACATGGCTAAGTCAGAATTAAAGCATGCGTAAGGAAAGTAGCGATAACCGTGGTTATCGCTACTTTTCTATCGCTATGCTTGTTAGCGATTCCCTTGATAATAGGAGAAATGTCGCTTAGCGACATTTCTCCCGTTATTCTGGGGGGGGAACGCCCACTTTGCATCTCATTAGAGATGCAAAGCTGGCGATAAGGAAAGGGCGAAGAAGCATGGATTCACGCGTTAGCGTGTCCTTGCTAATAGGGCGTTAAAATTATCGCCGCTTTTCGTCCGAAAACGGACGCTAAAGCGGCGATAATTTTATCGCCAGCCCTTGTAGATATGCCCCAAAATTTGGGCCGGGATGAGACAAGCACGGTGCAAGGCTTCCGTGCCTTGTACCTGCCATGATTTTGTGCCCCAAATAGATTTTAAGTCAATGGCGTCCTTCCAGTGTTCATAACCACCCACCACTAAGGCGTTCAAAAAAGAACCCGAATAGATCAACATGATCTTCTGAGTGGACGAAGAGTTTAATTTAAAATAATAGGACCCAGGGTTTGATCTATCAAAGTCGGTAAAATAAGTAAACTTACTTTTAAGTGTGTGGGAGCTACCTGGCAAAAGGGTCGGACAATGGTCCCATTGGGTGTAATTAAAAGGACCCCGCAGAGTACTTGGTTTATGGAGAAAATGGTTGCCCCAATGCTGGTAACAATATAAATCGGCATAACTTGCAGAATTCATGTACAAATCTTCAGCATTAAAAGCAGCATAATATTTCAAATCAGTAAATAACGATTCCACGGCATGCACATCCCAATCGTCAGAATGAATATTTCTTTTAACGACATCACCCATTGAAACACGAAGGACATTTGGTACATTAATAATTTCGGTGGGTCCATGAATTTGGAAGTTTACCGCATCCCATACGATGCCATCAGCGAATGGGAAAGCTGAAATGTTCACAAATGTGTGGTCACGCTTCATGATGTGAGAAGAAGAATGCAGAGCCAAAGTTCCAGCGACACAGTTCACCGCAAAGCGTTCTGGTAAATAGTGACCATTAATGAGCAGAAAGAAAACTGTCACAAAGCCAATGGACATGAAGAGGAAAATCAGAAACAGTACCAACCAGATGTATGTCCATGGTGGGATCAAAAAACTGTCTCTGAACCAGGAGATAAAAACACTGAACCTGGACAGGATAAGTGATGAGGTGGAAGCCGAATCAAAGGAATGGTTGGGCTCAGTGGCGTTGTTGGCATGTGAGCCACTGACTCGTTGGCAGGGTATGTATACTCGGTCTCCTCGTTGCAGGGGGAATCCGGGTAGTCGAGCAGGCAAACAGGCACATCTACCATCTCAATGGCAACATCAGTGACCGTTCGGGCTGGAGGGCCACAAACATGTGTCCTAGAAATGGCTGGACAGGAGACCGCTGGTGTTACACTATTCAGGATCGGCCAGATGTTGTAGCTTGACATTTTCCACTGAGCTGTATCTGTTGTCTTTGCGACCTGGAAGCCGTGGTAAGATGACTGTACGAGTTCCCTTCAAGCCAAGGACAGGAACTGGTGCACGATAAGAGGGGCCAAATTCTTTTTTGTTCTCCACCTTCTCTCGGACCAGATCTCCAACCTTTGGAAGCCAGCCGGCAACCGGTATCTGCTGCGCAGCGTCTGTGGCTGAAGGTAAATGTTCGTTTGCAAGTTTGTCACGGGCTACTTGTAAGTCCTGCAACATAGTAGAATGGTTATCTACATCAAAGATTGCGGATTGCGCCGTCATGTCTATACCATCAAGGTCTGGCACAAACATTTGGATGCCAAAGAGCATTTCGTATGGGGTCTGCCCACTCAGAGGTCTTCTAGGGAGATTATTAAGTGCACGTTGTACGCTATACAAGTGGGCCAGCCAGTTCCTGCCAGTACCTAAGACTCTAGCTGTCAAGGATTGCTTTAAGTCACGGTTCATTCGTTCAACAATCGAATTGCCCTCAGGCCGATATGGAGACGAAAATTTCACCTGCACCCCCAGTGACCCCATTGCATCCTTGTACGCCTTAGAGGCGAACGCCGGACCTTGGTCAGAATGGAAGGTGCCACAGGCAAAAATTCCAACAAAGACACGCAAATCCCTTATGACATTTCGAGCGTCAGCACTCCGTTGTGGCCAAACCCAGATGAAACGTGTGCACGAGTCTACTGCAACTAAGATGTATTTATATGCAGTGTCAGAAGAAAATGGACCGCAGTGATCCAGGTAAACACACGCAAAAGGTCTGTTAGAAATGCAGAGTGGTGTTTGTGGTGGTCGTGTAACCGTTGAAGGCTTAATTTGCTGACAAACGTCAGAAGAAAGCACATAAGTACGGGTCTGTTTATATAAACCACGCCACCAGTAACGCTGCTGCAAGATAGAAACAGTCGCAGATACGCCAGCATGGGCCGAAGCCAAGCCTTCGTGTGTGGCCGTTATCAAGGAAGGTCTGCGGTCCGCGTTGGGAATCAGCCGATCACCAACGTCTGGAATTCTTGCAAAAGGAACCTGTTCGGGACTTAATTGATAAGAGTATTTGGAAGGAAAACCCAGTGGGTAATTAGCACCTTCCTTGGTTGCAGCAATAGCTGCCAAAATATCATTATCTATTTTAGTCATGGATCTTGTAACTGCTGCGACTGAGCACGTGGCTACTGCTGATTTGGCAGCTTCATCTGCCAAACCGTTACCGACAGCGTGTGCGCCCACACGCTGGTGGCCAAGAGTGTGAATCACCTGTGTGAGAGGCAGACGTTGTTTAAGATCTGCCACTCGAACCCAAAGCATCTTATGCTTAATTGTGCTGCCTTTTGCATCTCTATAGTCGTTCTGCGACCAAAAGAATAGATTGTCATTGAAAGACTGAACACAGTAGAAAGAGTCGCATACAATAAGGGTTATCACATCTGGATTAGCGAACTCAAGTGCGAGCACCAAAGCGCGTATCTCGGCCAATTGTGCAGTACTGTCTCCTAGTGCCTGAGTGTGCACTTCAGTTGATTTGAACTCACCGTTCACCACGGTACCTGCACAATAGCACAAGCTGCTGAATAAGCATGCTTGGAACCAGTGGCCGGTTGTGCCGAACCATCGGTATAGATAATACATTCGTACTCCTCAAGCAGCAGCAAAGACAGAGGAGGAGGATGAACAAATTCATAATGTAAGAACTCCTGTGTCTGAAGAGAGGAATCAAAGATAAAAGTGACATCCGGGGACGTCAGAGATGTAGCCCATTGTATCCAACGGGGGAGCAAAGCCTTAGAGTTCGGAACACTTGCTTTCGTCACTGCCTCAAGGGCAGGATATGGTGTTACCACCAAAATGCGTTTTCCCTGTGCCAGTGCGCGTTCCTTTAGAATTGCCATTTGCACTGCAGTCAAAACTTTTTCCACAGAAGCAAAGCGCAACTCCGCTGAAGTGTAAAGATGTGACTTGTAGGCAATCGGTACAGTGTCACCTTCGTTAAAGGTTAAGTACGTGAAACCCACTGCCCCTGGAACGATTCTAATCACCAGGTTGGTGTGGTTGACACGAGTCAACAAGAATTTAGATTCAAGTAGATCTGACTGCAAAGACTGCAGTATCGAAGAATGCTCAGGAAGCCAGCATGACTTCGAAAAGTTGGGCTGTATTAAGGCATATAGAGGCTTGATACGCTGGGCATATTTGGGAATGTAAGTACGCCCGAAGTTTAGAAAACCCAGTAAAGACTGAAGCTTCTCCAGAGTAGTTGGAGGGCACAAAAGTGCGTATTACTCCAAGAAATGGGGAGCTAAACTAACCCTGGGCGGCAAATTCCGTTCCGCTCGCGGAACTTGCGAAATTTCGGCATTTCTGCGTTCCGCGCGGAACGCGGAAATGTCGAAACTTTTGCGATCCGCGAGCGGAACGGAATTCGGGTATAAATAAAGCAGGTGCCCGAGTTGAAGCTCAAATTCTGTGAGCGAGGTTGTGGCTAAGCAGATGTGCCTTCTCTCCATTGCCACCCTGAAAAGCTAGCTGTAATCCTTGATGGAGGTCTTTGTATCCTTGATTTTCTCGAGCGCAATCCTCGTGTAGAATTCGTGAGCGTGGTTAAGCAGATGTGCCTTCTCTCCATTTCCACCCTGTAAAGTTAGCTGTAATCCTTGATGGAGGTCTCTGCACCCTTGATTTTCTCGAGCGCAATCCTCGTGTAGTTCCTGTGACCAGGAGGTTCCTTCTCCTCGTCTGCCGCTGAGATCCTGCTCTGACCCTTTATAAACAAGAGGCATGTGAACGGGCCTAGAAGCCCCGCCAGTTTGGCCTCGCCCCACATACACTAGTGGTATGCACCGTCTTCCCGCCCTTTCCCCACTATGATGGACAGCTTAATCAAAGGACCCCGGTGCTTTCGGCGCGGTGGCAAAGTTACAGACACACAGGTCACTGGGGAAAATTCTTCAGGTCCTTTACGCAGCTGTAGTGTAGTGTAGGAAAGGCACTATACATTTACCCAACGAGGTAGCACTTACTGATTGGCCAGTAGAAAGTACTCCAGCTGAGTAGAGGTATTGCACAAAACGGAGGCATCTTCTTGGATAAATATGCAGGGTAGGTGTGCAGAATTCGTGAGCGTGGTTAAGCAGATGTTCCTTCTCTCCATTTCCAACGTGAAAAGTTAGCTGTAATCCTTGATGGAGGTCTTTGCATCCTTGATTTTCTCGAGCGCAATTCTCGTGTAGAATTCGTGAGCGTGATTAAGCAGATGTGCCTTCTCTCCATTGCCACCCTGAAAAGTTAGCTGTAATCCTTGATGGAGGTCTTTGCATCCTTGATTTTCTCGAGCGCAATCCTCGTGTAGTTCCTGTTACCAGGAGGTTCCTTCTCCTCGTCTGCCGCTGAGATCCTGCTCTGACCCTTTATAAACAAGAGGCATGTGAACGGGCCTAGAAGCCCCGCCCGTTTGGCCTCGCCCCACATACACTAGTGGTATGCACCGTCTTCCCGCCCTTTCCCCACTATGATGGACAGCTTAATCAAAGGACCCCGGTACTTTCGGCGCGGTGGCAAAGTTACAGACACACAGGTCACTGTGGAAAATTCTTCAGGTCCTTTACGCAGCTGTAGTGTAGTGTAGGAAAGGCACTATACATTTACCCAACGAGGTAGCATTTACTGATTAGCCAGTAGAAAGTACTCCAGCTGAGTAGAGGTATTACACAAAACGGACTCATCTTCTTGGATAAATATGCAGGGCAGGATTCATTCTGGGCTGGCACGATGCTCCTGTCACAAAAATTAAACCTCAACAGGAAGCACTTACAGATATAAAGGGGCGCAGCAAAATCTCCGCGAGCACGCGAAATTCCGCGTGCTCGCGTAGATTTTTTGCTGTTTCGCGGAATTTCGCGGAACACAATTCCGCAAATTCCGCCCACCCTTAAGCTAAACCCTTACCTTCATTGTTGAGCTCATAGCCCAAAAACAAAACGGTAAATTCAGCAATGTGGGATTTGGCAAAGTTGAATTTGTATCCTAAGACCGCAAATTCGAGAATAATACGGTCCACACGTGAAAGATGCAGCCATATTTCATCGTCTGTTGGATAGATATCGTCGACGTACGAACACACATCTAGGTCTATGCTGTCCAACAAAGAGACAACACGGGCGGCGAAGACACCCGGACTGTTCTTGTAGCCCATGGGTAAACGCCGGAATTTGAAGTGTTTACCACCGGAAGTGAAAGCGCTCCATTGGCCGCACTCCGGAGACAAGTTGTGCATGTAAAATCCATTGGCTAGGTCGAGTGTCGTTTTATATTTATTACGAACAAGACTGTCTACAAGCGCAGAACTGTGTGTATTTTGTACCGCAAAGGTCCGACAATGAGAGTTCAAGTGTCGATAATCTAAAACTAGGCAGTACGATCCATCAGGTTTAGAAACCGCGAAAAAGGGATTATTCATTGGTGATACGCATGTTTCAATTACTCCTTGATATTCTAACTGTGTCAGAATGTCGGAAACGGGACCTTTAGCTTCCCGCCGGATGGGATATTGGAGTTGTGGCTGTGGCAGAGACCGCAAGGGAATATCATGGGGGGGTGAGTCTTCATCCCATCCCACGTGATTACGGTATAACGCCGGAGCCAAGGCCACAGCCCATTCAGCTGCGAGAGCCTCGGCTTTGTCCTTGGGGACATGACGAGAAAAGCTCGGAAGGATTACCTCCTCCCCTCTACGCGCAGCAAGTACAAATGGGGGCGGCCAATCCGCCTCTGCTAACAGAATATCGTAAGAAGAGGTCAGATTCTCCCAAAAAATCCCCTTAATAACACGCTGAATATCACCTTCAATTTGAATGACAATATTATATAGTCTGTCAGGGGGTGCCACTCTGGGGTCAGCTGTCTCGACAGTAATGAATGTATCAGTTGCTGTCGCCTCCACATGAGGACGTAGTGCCTCCCGCACTATGGTAACTTCCGCAGCGCTGTCTAGGAGCATCACTGCCCACGTCCAATTCAGGAGTCTCGTTCTCACCGTCTGTGGCATATCTCGCTGTTAAAGCTGCAACTTTCTTCTTCTGAAACTGTGGGTGAGAACGTGGAAATTCTTTGGTTTTCCCTCGGCCTTGTTGTTGAGGTTGGTCCCGTCCCTGTGGAGCCTCATGACCCCTGCCTCTATCCTGGCGTTCTCCTCCACCTGTCTGGGAGGTCGATGGTGCCTGTAAAGAACGAGGAGAACGCGGATCAGGGACTTGAAATCTCTCTGGAGATTTAATTCTCGCTCTATCTCGCAAATCATAAGTGCGTTCAGAAGATTCGGAAACCGGGGATGTGCCACGCGACCCTGGTTTTTCTGTTGCTTACCCTGTTTCTTCAACCTCCAGTTCTTTTTAGTAAAGAACGGTCTCTCATCTTTCTCAGATTGAGTTTTCTGTTGTGGCTGCGATTGAGTTTGCGTTTTAGCAAAAGGCTTAACTCCCAAACTATTACAGCCAATGGTTTTATAAGCCTGTGCAATAATTTTCGGTAATTTGCGTGGCCTGTCCGGTTCTGGGACTAAAGCCAAAGCATTAGCTACTTGAAAGTTAACTGCATCTCCCTTGACATTCGCAAGGATAAAATCAGCTACTACATCGAACACTCCCACCAGTCTCAGCCCTAATTCCACAGCCGCTTTAGGGCCATGCTCATCCTGCACTCGTTTAATTACAGAGGGGAGAACTGTCATGGAAGGAGTTCTGAAACACTTAGCATATACTGCTGCGAATACCTTGCCCCAGTTGTTTCATTCTGCCAACTCGGGAATTAAGTCTTTCGGCAAACTAATCGTCAAAATCCTGTGTTTTTCCACAGGGGATGTATTTGGAAAAACTGCCTCCAGCTGGTCATATTTTTCTGCAAGCCAATAAGGCAAATCATCCTTATTTTGCGGGTGCTTGCCCATCACCGAATTAACCATGACGGGACTTATAGTTACACTGCCCGGTCCAGCTGGATGAACCGCAACTCCAGGAGGGGCTCCCTGAACGTTGCCTGTAACATACTGTACTAAAGCTCTGTGAACGCGTATCAAAGACGTATGTAATTCACGCAGTTCAGCCACCGCAAGCGTCAAATAACGCGGATGTGGGGTATACCCGGCCAAGACTGGCCAAGTGGCCCCGTCTATTGATAGGGGGCCTAAACGAACTGGTGTGACCGGATGTGGGAGGGTGCCATTAAACCAAATACGGTGTTGCCATGCCGTAAGTGGTACTTCAAGAGCCTGATAAGGCCGATAAGCATTGGGTAGGGCAGTGATAGTGTACTCATGGAACAAATCGTCTGTTCCATCCACCGCCGGAAAAGTGACCCAAGAGTAAAACACCTCAAAGTGGTGAGCCGGGTCAGCCTGCACCACAAAGATGAGTGAGACACCCGCGTCAGGCACTCCATAAGCCAGCAAATGAGCCCGGAGCGCAGCGCGGCTATGTGCCGGTATATTTATATCCGCCATTAAGGCCAGAAATGATCGACAACCTAATATGAGGCAGCACAATATAGGGTTTACTTAAACACCTTTTAATAACTTCAAGCTTGAAAGAACCTATAAAAACGTCAATATAGGAGGTATCACCCTCACACACGTTTCCGGAAGCGTATGCGAAGGGTGTTGTGGACAAGCACAAGCTCTACTCAAGCGTCTCGCAGATAAGAAGCCCACCACGTTGGTAGCGCCATGTTGTAGGGATTCTCCCCATATACAGAGCTATGCACAGGATAATAGGACCTCGGAGTATAGTGGTGAACCAACCATGCACCTTAGTACCCACAATCCCAATCCGAATAGCTTTAGCGTCTCATTAGCAGCGATGCTACCAATGATTAGACAACCCAGAACACGGTCTCTCTCTCTCAGGACTCGCGGGAGCAAGAACACCCTTTCATAACTCATTCATACTTGTCCACAACGTGCGTAATAAGAGGCACTGTATAGGTTAAAATGTTTAATTCAACTATCTTGCTCTAAGATACAGTACACGTGCCAGTACTATCAGCATAATGCATAATGATAAAATAATAAGCATCGTTACAATTCCATAGAATACAAACGGGGAAAGCATTTCATAAAGCAGTGGATATAGGGCTAAATGGCCTTACCACCCTCCCCGTGCTAGGAACTAGTTTATTATAGGAAATAGAAAACCTCTGGGCTTTGTCAGGCGGACCCTCATACCTCAATATCTAGATGCAAGGTTTACATCATCAGACAAGCACAGCTCTTCTCTCTGGAAAGGTTTTTCTCTGAGTGCCCCAAACAGCGAGATCACAATATTAAAAGCACACGAATTTCACCAGTGCAGCTGTACTTAGTGTTATGTCTAAGTGCGAGGGACTGGCCAAATCAGCAAGAACAAGGGACATTGTTTTTTGACCTTGTACATGTTGTGCAAACGAGACCCACAGGGAACAGGAGAAAAGGTGAAAGGAAAAAAGGCAGATAGTTCTAATATAGCCGGGCATAAGCAGAGGCTGGAAAAACAAAGTCACAAAGTAACGTGCACAAAAGGCATCATGGCAGCCAGGCCTAAGCCAACTTAGCAATGCAGACAATGAGGCCACAAACCACACGACAATAGCTAATTTTTGAAAATGTTTTTTTGCAAAGAAAAAACTAAGTTCAAAGAGAAAATTGTAAAAGTTCTATGGGGCACAGGCATACTTAGTCCGGGAAGTAGAGTTCATCCTCAAACTCCAAAACCAATCACCCTCTTCCTCCTCCTGTGCTGCTGTTTCAGGAATGGTGTAATTGTGTGGTATAAAATGTTGGTTCATTTTGATCTTTGTCAATCTCTCCACATTTTGAGGCAAGAGACTGGTCCTTCTCACTGTAACGACCGCACCAGCTGCACTGAACACATGTTCAGCAGACACACTGGCGACAGGATGAGCCAGATACTTTATTGCTAGCCTGCTGAGCTCTGGCCATTGGCACATCTTCCCATACCAATACATGAATGGATTTTGATACACATAGACCTCTTTTGGATCATCCAGATACTCCTGGAACATCCTGTGGATGGTCATTGGTGCTGCCACTTGCTCTACCTGTTTTGCCATCGCCTCTGCACTGCACTTGAGCCCTGCCAATTGAAACCAACACAATACAGAGGTTGGGTCCCGTCTTTCTTTTGCTGTTGTTGCCGGTGTTCTGGTTTATGGTGTTGTTAGCTGCTGTGAGACAAGGCTACCCTCTCTGGAAGTTGAAAATGGTACCCCAGAACTACGGGGTGGGACTCGAGGTTCCAGCCATTCTTCTTCCAAGTCTCCGGCTTGCTCTACAATCCACCTCTTGTATTTTAAAACATACCCTTCAGAAAAAGGGATGAAAGTGGACAGAATTTTTTGTACCATGGATCAGGTACATATGTACTCTTTGGACTTGATGATATCATGTTGCAGCCTTAATTTAGTGGCCAAGCGCAGGATTGAGCTCTCAACCAAGGGATCTGCTTCTGTGTTTCCATTCACACCTGCAGGGGCGGACCACTCAGACGCCTTCTTTACCTGGTCATGTAGGAGATAGAGAAATAGGATAGCTTGGTCCATCGTACTGTCCTCCTTGCTAACTTCCCGCGTTAAAACCTCAAAATGGAGTAGCATCTGTGTGAGACAATTGACTAGGCCACATTTGTCTGCATCCATGGCCATAGCTTTCCCAACTGCATCCCCTCCTCTTTGAATTACATAGCCATTGATCTGTTTGTACTGCTCAAAACAGACGTTGCAGCATGTAAAAGGTGGAGTTCCAACGTGTTGGCACCACCTGTATCAGGGCTTTAACTGGTGCTCTATTATTACGCTGAATAATCCACAGCTGTTCCGGGCTTTAAAAGAATGGTTGAAATAGGTGCAGATTCTTCTGCAGGTGGTCAGTATGTTGCTGACTATGTCTTCCATTTTGAGGAAGTCTTGACCAACAGGTTGATGCAATGGGCCAAACACAGGACCCTGAAATAGCCTCCATCTGACATGGCCTTGACTATGTTATTGCCATTGTCCTTGGCAACAAGTCCAATTCTAAGACCTCTGGGTCACAGCCATTCATACACCTTGCTGTTAAATTCCTCCAAGATGTTTACAGCTGTATGTGATTTCTCCATGGCGAACATGGCCACTGTTGCATGCCGCGAAACGCTCTTAAAACTTTCTTCAGGGCCAAGACCTGAAGATATCTTTTGCTTTACCCCTGCAAAAGAGATCCAGTGTGCAGTGATGCACATGTAATCAGTCGCGTGGCAACTGGTCCACATGTCTGTTGTCAGGTGGATGGTATGAACAACACTTTGCTGCAAAGCTAGTCCAACCAACTGCAGCACATTGTGATGCAGCGCTAGAACAGCCACTCTGGCAAAATAGGTCCTACTTGGTACCTTCCATTTTGGGCAGATGGCTGTCACAAATTCTAAAAACTCCACTCCTTACACAAATGAAAAAGGGAGGAGTTCCAGCACGAAAATGTTTTTCAGCTTCCCATTGTACAAACGTGCGGTTGGGTGGTTTAGCTCGTAGAGCCCTTCTTGCCTAAGCATGCTCGTAATAGTAGCCTGGATTTTCTTCTTTTCTTCGGGAACTGACACAGGCGTCTATTGAGAAGTAGATGCTAGTGGTAGACTCAATGTGCACCGTGGTGGTTGGGCAGTTACTGTATGCCGCGGTGTCTCCATCATCTCACTCTGAGTCTTCTTGTGCCATTGTGAAGTCGGTGAGGTGGTTGATTCTGCTGGTGCACTGCTGGGAACAGGTCTGCTTTGTGTGAAGATGTTACCCTCTTCTTCCTCATCATCACCTTCCACTGTGATTGGACTATTAGCTGATGTTCCCCAGCTCTCCCGACCACTACGACCAAGTTCAGCAATTTTTCAAGGTGCTCCTCCTACTTGATTGCGTGGTGTTTTTTCATATGGGTTGTCTGGCCTCCAGTACCATAATGCGTACCAGGATTACCTTGATGAACATTTGTGTGGCAAATGGTGGATACTGCAATGTGCTCCCCCTCTTTGCTAACTGTAAAAAAGTCCCAAACTGGGGAAGAGTACTTTTTTGCCGGCCCACTGCCAATGCCTGAAGACAATCTGGAGGTAGGTGGGATGTAGTCGATTGCCTCTCTGCTTCTCCTGAGGCAAGGGTTGGTACAGGTCTCAGCTGGGGCTTTGCAAATATGGGAGCTGGTGGAGGTGCTACCTGTGCCACATCTCTCGGAGCTAGTTGAATAGCAATGTCATATTCCTCTGTGTCACCTTCGACCATGACTACCTCATCATCGTCATCCTCCTCTTCATCCCCTTCCATAAGTTTAAGTCTTTCTGGAACTTTTCTTTTCCCTTGCCTCTCCTGTTGTCTCCTGGTCTCTGTCGGGATCCACTCCATGTCCCTATCATCATCATCATCAGAAGTGGTGCTTGGAGAAGATGGTGCTGTAGTACCCTTCCTTTTCCTTGCTGGAGATGTGGGAGCCAATGATTCTAAAAGAGGAGGTTCAACTTTTTGCTCTGAAGGAAGCTCCACCTCCTTTTCTGTTCCAACATCAGAAAAATCCATTGCTGGCTGCGGCTGCTGTACTCTTTGCTGTGTTTCCTGAAAAGATTGTGTACTACTTTGCGAAAGGGACAAATCCAATTCAGCATCGCTACACGTTGGCGTCGACATGATTGTACTGGCTGCTTCACTGACAGACATGGTCTTGGACTTAGGTTTGGGAGGTGGTGCTGTTAATGGAGGAGTGCTGCTCTTAGCTTGCTCGCAGGTGCTGAAGGAAGTGGCCCGCTAGGGCCACTCGGGTTTTCTCACAACCACCTGCTATGCCTTCCCAAGAATGAAGAGTCGGTCAGACAGTAGAGAATACAAACTTACATGTTTTATTAGAAATGCTCTGCAGAGGAGTCCATCATGACCTGCACCCTAAGATGTCTGCCGAGGGACTAACTTCCCCACAGTCCACAGTGAGTAATCATTCTTCCCCAAAAGCCTCCAACCCCGCCCACCATGGAAAACTACCAGCCAGGGCCGAACATGAACAAAAGAGGCACAGGGAGATGAGCTACCACCTGCCAGATGGGTACATGTTATCAGAAACCCAAGGCCACTGCACTGGGTCTCAGCGTCTCCTAACGTGGGAGCAGAACTACACACTTAGATTGGTATGTGAGAGCTGAATTGTCTCCTCATTAGCAGGTCGGGAAACAGCCTTGGACAGAAAGAAAAAACATTAGCGAAGTACAGTGTTCTGCTGAGACAAGCATTACGGGCCATGAAGCCTAACTCGGGCACAGTCTAAGCAGCCTAATAAGGATTGCAAGAAACAAAATGGAGTAGCATTCGCCAACTGAAGCCTGCACATTACACGGATAACTCAGTGGGTTGCATAACGTAAATACAATTGGCATCTATTTAGCCACACATTGCTAACCTACTATAACGTGAAAGGAATACATTGCAGGGATGGGATTTTAAAACCTAACAGACCCTCCTTTTAGCATGGGTGGCTAAATGCTTTATTGCTATCTGGTAGGGTCTTTACAATTCTAAGGGAGAGGAAGTATAAACAAAGTCACTCATGTTACAGGGGAAAAATAAGCAAGGCATGAACAGTGAAGGCATCTAATATTCGAAGATGCCCTCATCAATAAGCATGATATCCTGAATTTCCTGCATCATCATAACAGAAATGTTGTTATCGCTTCTTGGCAATGTAGGGGTAGGGGCAAGTTTACTCATACAATAGGTGCAACAGGCTGGAAGGCAGTTAATGCATAAGCAACAGGTAAAGATGACTCCTGCAATTGCTATTAGTACAAGTAATATTTTCCAATCCCATGATGTCACTAGACCCCAGAGCCACCCTGTGAGTGACCTTGAACCATTGTCCTGATGGATGTCTGAGGCGAGTCGGTGCAATTTCTGTATTGCGGAGTATACAGTAGGGGCACTATCAGGAACTTCCAAACAGCAGCTGCTGCAGATGACGCGACATGCTCCACCCCTATCAGCCAGGATGACGTCTAAAACCATCCGGTTTTGAAGAGAAACGAGCCTCGTAGCCAGAAGCTCGACTGTAATATTAGTCAGTATACCAGTAGTAGTATTAATAACTCCCTCAACTACCCTAGCAAGATGACGAATATTACGACTATTGAACATGGGACCCAGAACAGCACAATGCCCTTCATTATGTCAGTAAATTGCTGCAACGAGGTATCTGTCTGATCAATTTTGTCAGGATTGACAACCCTCTTAACTCGGTGTACCTGGAGATCCCTACGCTGTAGTCTATGATCCTTGTGGGAATTGGGCGGTGCAATATAAACGGGAGGCGAGAGAAAGGCTCTCGGGAGCCATGTATAAGCCTGTTCCCCACAGATGAAGTATACGTTCGGAGGTGTGAGTAAAGGTGGGCTGCTAGTAGTGTTCAGTCGGTATTTGAAATTACAATGACTCTGTCCTACTGAAATGTTCCATGTTCCTTCGACACAGAAACTAGCTGTTGAGTTGATCACAGGGACAGGCATAGCTTTGTCCTCAGTGATATTGCGCTCCTGAAAACATTTAAAGTATTCGGTGACATTAAATCCTTGGAAATCTAGCATTTCATTTTGCAACCAAGTGACATTTTCGTGGGCTTCATATTTATTCATACAAGCATCGGGGTGCAGGATACCCTCCTTCCCATTTGGCCCGGGTGTATATCCCTAGTGTACCACTATATACTCCAACACTGCTTCATAGTCAGCTTGTACCATTTTCATGGCGTCAGCATGATAATGCATATATACCATAGAGAGCAGTTGGAACTAGGCTTCAAAGCTACCCAAATATGACAGGGGCAATGACACTAGCAAATCATTTTTATGCATAACTGAGGGAAGTAGCCCACACACCCAACAATTCGTGGCATTGGTAGTACTGTGTACCTGATGAAGCATCTGAACGAAAGCATTTTGTGCATAGGTCTGTCTATGTCTCTCCTTTTGTGGGGCCAAAGTGACAAACGAGTGCTCTGCTGGAACCGGGGTAGTCCCTATCAAGGTGTGCACAGGATGTTGTTCCTCCAGGTACCAAACCACCCCAAAGACAACTAGCAAGGAAAGCAAAATTATGGCAACAAACACTACTTTACTCTTAGTGGACCAAGAGGACCAAACAGGATCATTTGGAGTAGGACGCGGAGCCGCAAAGGGCTGCTCCTCATCAGTGATAGGACGGCCAAAGGGATACATTTGGACAACTTCAAGAAAAATTTATAGGTGTCAAAAAGGGAAAGAAAAGTTTACAGGCTAGAGCCACTTATTGCAACCACATTCCAGGGGGGCACAAGTCACCCAGTGTCCATTTTGAGCCTCACTGGCAGGCTCCTATTGTTCATCAACGACGGTGCTATGAAGCACTCCCACGGAGGAGCTGCGCGATTGCAACCCTTGCAGAAAAAAAAACCAATTCCTTCTTCTTTCAGGATAGGGCACCCTCCCTCCTTGGCCAATGCCCTCAGCTATCCTGTCCAGTGTTCAGGGCAGTGCACCAGTGTTGCTCACCCTAGTCTAATACAGGCACCTTAGGCACAGCACCTGCGCCCTAAGCTCAAGTCCTTCCCTAACTCCTAGACTGTTCGGTTGGTGCACCGTCCTTTTTCCGGGGCCTCAAATTATATTTGGTAACTCCAAGCACTGTTTCATCAACAAAAAGGGGCAGAAACTCAGGATCAGATGGGCATCGGGACTCAGATTCCAGCGTGTTAGAGACGGTGTTATCCGGGGCGGCCCTTATATCTGGTGAGACCGCCTCAGACAGAACTGCATCACTTTCTTCGTCTGTCTGCACCCACCTCACTCGGGCATCAGAGAAGGGAACGAAGCGTGGCACCTTCTCACACTCTTGATCACCGATGCCTTCATTTACCCAGCGGTCATATGGAAGTAGGAGAGGCACCCGTTTCACATGAGGCGCATGAATCCAGTGCTTTCTGCCGTCCACCTTGACAGCTGTTCTGGTGGTGAGTAACACGATCACTGGCCCTTTCCACCTCGGCTCCAGGCTGCTTTTCTGCTGGAAGTTCCTTATTAGCACATATTCACCGGGCTGGATGCAATGCCCGAGCCCCTCTGGTACTGGCTGCAACGTGGCGTGTATCTGTTGATGAAGAGAACGAAAATATTTAGACAATTCATACAGGTAGTCTACAAGTAGGGGGTACTCTATCTCGGAAAAGCGCTTGGGTCTGGGGACGTCCCAAAGATTAGCAGGGCGTCCAAAGACCACCTCATAGGGGGACAACCCTGTTCTAGAATGCGCTGTCGCTCTGGTGGATAATAAAGCCACGGGTAATGCATCTGGCAATTTTAGTCCTGTGCTTTCCTGAATTTTTGCCAACTTCAGCTTGAGAGTACCATTGTACTTCTCAACCAGGCCTGTTGACTGGGTGTGATTCGCTGCATGAAACTTCTGTTTAATATGCAAACCTGTGCACACCAATTCAATGACTTTTGCATTAAAGTGACTTCCGTTGTCACTCCAGATCACGTGTGGCAATCCATAGCGCGGGAAGTACTCTTTTAGAAGTGCCTTCGCCGTCGCCATAGGTGTATTCTCTTTAGTGGGGTAAGCCTCAATACATTTACTGAATGCACTGATCCCTACTAGCACATACTTCAGGTTAATTACCCGTTCCATTTAGATGAAATCCATCTAGAGAACTTCGAAAGGGAAGGAAGGCGGTGCAAAATTACCAGAAGGTGTAGGGGTACCTTTCCTGGGGTTATGTTTCAGACAAATGATACAATGCTTGACTAGGTGCGTGGCTGCCTTGGCGATATTATCATTCTGCCATACTGGGTCCAGCAACTTGCATATTCCTTTAGCACTAATGTGCACCGGGCCATGGGCCATAGTCACAACAGGGATCACATATGAATTAGAAAGCAACCACCGCTGCTTCCCTGACAAGTCAGTCCAACACCCATCCTCATCCAAGCGACCTGTTCTCTCCTCCCACATTGCTAATTCATCCAAAGTTGCCTCACCCTGGATTTCCCTGACATTCTCCAATGTGACCTCAAACATTCCAATGTCTGGGACCCACCTCGCGGGACCTGCCACCAACATCTGTGTCATCTTTGATTGAGATGTCTCCTTAGCTGTCTGGTCTGCGAAAGAGTTTCCCCTCCCCACAACATCTGTAATAGCCTTATTAGCACTACATTTCCCTATTGGTAACTTACTGTGAAGTGTCAATGCTGACAGCAATCTATGTATCAATGGCCCGTTCTGAATCCGCAGTCCGTGCGAAGTCAAGAACCCTCTCTCCGCCCAGAGGCGCCCAAAATTATGGGCCACCCCAAAGGCATATTGGCTGTAGGTGTAGATATTAACAGCCAGTCCCTGACTCAACTCACAAGCCCTAAGGAGGGCAACCAACTCTGCAGCTTGGGCCGATTGGTGCGGGATACGGGATGTCTCAACTACAGTGTGTAGCGTTGTTATTGCATAGGCTGCAGTGGTGGTGCCAACTGGTAACTTAAAACAAGAGCCATCAACATATAGTTCCCTTTGGGGTTCAGATAAGGGAACATCAGTCAGGTCTACACGTCCCTTCGTTTCTTCCTCAGTCTGAAATAAACAATCATGGACATCATTGCCCTTATCTTCTGAAGGGAGGGGTAGTAACGTGGCCGGGTTCAGAGTAGCACATCTTTTGATGGTAATGTGCGGAGCAAACAGGGTCAGTTCATAACCAGTCAGATGTGCACTAGTAAGGTGCTGCGTCTTTGTCTTATTCAATAATGTATCCACAGCATGAGGTACCATGACTGTGAGGTCTGTCTCAAGAACGAGCCCTGCCGATTGTCTGATAGAAACCGCCACTGCCGCGGCAGCTCTCAGACAGCTCGGGAGCGCTCTGGCGACATTATCAAGCATGGCCGAGAAATAGGCGCAGGGTCTCTGCTTACTACCGAAACCCTGTGTTGGAACAGAAAGCGCGCAACCGTCCACCTCATGCACGTAGAGTACAAAAGGCTTCTGGTAATCAGGAGTACCAAGCACAGGAGCAGAGCAAAGCGCAGTCTTTAGTTGCTCAAAAGCTTGCTGGCATGCAGGTGTCCAAGGCAAGGGTTCATGCACATCTTTTGTGGTCAGGTAAAGAAGGGGCTTTGTTAGTAGGGAGTAATTAGGGATCCAGTGCCGACAATACGATGTTATCCTTATAAACGCGCATACCTCGCGTAGGGTTCTAGGGATAGACATTCTAGTGATGGTAGCTATGCGCTCAGGTGTTAGTCTGCGACCCTCCTTCGACAGTAGGTGACCTAAATAGGTGACCTCCTGTGGACAATATTGGAATTTGAAAAGGGACACCTTGTGTCCCTGATGTGCTAGATGCAACAATAATTTAACAGTGGCGTCTTTGCAACCGTCCTCATTGTCCGAAGCAATAAGGAGGTCATCAACATACTGCATCAGCACATTACCAGGGGGAAGCTCCAAAGAATCCAATTGAGCTTTCAAGGCTTGGCTATAGATACTAGGGCTTTCAGTATAGCCTTGTGGAGCACGACAGAATCTAAAGCTCCGACCGGCTATTGCAAAGCCAAACAGATATCAGCAATCTGTATGAATTGGTATGCTGAAGAAAGCATTTTTCAAGTCAATTACAGAGAAAAATTTCACTGATGGGGGAATCATTGTTAAGATCGCTGTAATGTCCGGAATCACAGGGTATTGGGGAACTACGATCTTATTAACCTCTCTGAGGTCAATCACAAAGCTGTAAACATCAGGGTGGGCATCAGGGGAATCCAAGGGGGCCTTCTTAAGGATAGGAAGAATAGGGCTATTACACACATTCGCCGTAGTCTCCTCAACCACACCAGACTCAATCAAATCCGGTATTATTTGTAATAGGGCCTTTTCACCTGCCTGGGATATCTTGTACTGGGGAATATGTGGCAATTTAGCATTGTCTCTGATCTGTATAGAGACAGGCGAAATCTAGAGTAACACACATCTGTGTCTCCTGTAGCCCATAACGTACCTGGTACATCTCTAAACTCAGCTGGAAGGGGGGCATCTTTCGCAAAGCACTGTTTGGCACGAGCGACCTGCGGTCCAATAGTCATATAAACACCGTCTGGAGAACAGAAAATTGTCGCATGCAACTGTTTCAATAAATCGAGTCCTAACAAATTTTCCCCCCAATTTGACGTCAGTAAAAATGGTGAATCGACCGTAAAGGGGCCAATGGTCAAAGCAAGGGGTTTGGAAATGGGGCTAATGACTGGCACGCCTGAGAAACCCACGGAAACATTATTTTGGCCAGACAGAGCTGCCCCCGGGACCAGTGAACGGGAAACAGATCTATTCATAGCCCCTGTATCAACTAAAAGTTTTTCAGTAGTAGCCTGTAAATCAGCAGTGACATAAGGTCCATTCTGATCTATAGGCACTGGAACCGGTCCCTCGCCCTGTCCTCAGCTGTCCTACCTGTGAGACAACCCCGTCACTTCGTCCATGTCATAATCGTCGTGATAATACTGCCGTCCCCTAGGATCATCGAAATAATTTCCGCTCTCCCTATTGTGTGACATATCTTGTGACTGCGTTCCCCCTCTACCTCCTGTTCCTCGCCTGCGTCCTCGAAAACCTCGACCCCTTGGGGCCTAACCCTTTTGTAACAACTCCGGACACTCATTCCGCCAATGTCCCTCCTTTTGCAGTACGCACATTGGTTAAGTCTGAGGGGCGCGTTTGACGCACCACCTCTGCCAGACCGCTGCTGGGCCAAACCCGAACCTCTACCTCGTCCATTTCCCCTTGCAACCTGCTGCATCAATACCCTCGTCTTCAAATCCTTTGACTTTTTCTCCACCCTTTCCTTGTCCTCATTCTCTCTATGTCCGTAATGTTGTGCCATACTCAATATCACGGATGGGGTTGATGTCGTCCAAGTACTTTCCGAAGCCTGCAACCGCGTTGCAATCTCGGGAAGTAGGTTAGTGACAAATCTGTTGACAAATAAATGAACACCCACCTGTGACAGGTCCTGTCCGCTAAAATCTAAGAACACCCCTTCAAATCTAGTAAAGAAATCCGACACACTTTCATCCTTCTTCTGGCGACACGCAGTCAACTTATCCCAATCCACTCTTTTTGGCGGGATAAGTGAATGCATGTATGTGATAATACACCCT
Organism: Calotriton arnoldi; assembly: GCA_963921515.1. NCBI lineage: Eukaryota > Metazoa > Chordata > Amphibia > Caudata > Salamandridae > Calotriton > Calotriton arnoldi. The sequence continues at coordinate 416,878 of CAWUFW010005526.1, forward strand.
GGCAAAGCGAGGAGCTCCGCTTTCGGCTTGTCGCCGGGCTTACGCTCCTTATCTCAAGTCCTAATCTCATCCCATGTTCCCCCCAACTCTAGTGCATGATCCTGCGTATGGACTTGCCTCCATATGTCCACTGGTACCAACAAGCCGAAAAATAACTCTATATCCACTCACGTCATTACTGTGGAGGAGGCCACCTCCTTCAATTCCTTATAATATGCAGGCCTGGGCATAGTTCGCTGAGTTTTGCTACTCGGAACTCCGCGAAATCACAAAAAAACTACGCGAAGTTCAGCGAGTGGCGGAGTGCAGTGCGAACTGCAGTTTGTGCTGGTATTCCTGCTGTTCGGGTAGAAATTCTACCCGAGCAGCAGCTCGCGCTCGCGAACTTACCATTCACGATCTTGAACTTACCGATCGCAATCGCGAGCGGGGAAAAAACTCCGCTGCACATCGCGAAGCAGAGTTTTCTGCACTCCGCGAGCTCCGCGGAGTGCGGAGTGCAGAGAACTCTGCAAACGGAGCGAAGTTCACCGCCCAGGCCTAATAATATGCAGTAGGGTTTTTTCGGGGGTCCGGCAGCTGGCCCTTTAAGGATAGGACCTCACTCCTCTTCCAAGGAGTATAAATCCATTGCACCTGAAACCGAGCGTCGACCCGTTGTCTAATCACAGCATTAGTGGAATCGCGCAGTTCTGGAATTTCAGGGGGGTAAATGGGATGAACCTCCCTCATGGGATGCTGTGTCCCCATTGTTGGTACCTTCTGGAGCAATCTACCTCGGTAACCCACTAGTGTCATTATATTGCTAAAAACCTCATTGGGAGCCATACCTGCAGCATATACCCTATCCGTATGTCATATATGATTTGCGGTGCAACACCCTGAAAACATTGTTCCCACAACTCTTTCAGCATCGCTGACATGTGTTAAAGGGCATGCTGCTGTATAAACGGCTCATAATCTTTCATCACACTTCACACATCCTCCACACTATAGATTGGGTGTCGAGCCCACTGAGTTGCTTGGTTCACCACCATTTTCTTTTCCTCATCACCCACTGCAGATCGCACCAATACTTTATCCATTCGATGTCGCACCGCTGCCCAATTCACATCATGCACGCCACGTGCAGGAGTTTCGACATTCAACTGTGCCTGGTGTGCAACACTCACGGGAGAAGGAGCAGACATAGAGACAGGCACCATCATGTAGGGATACAGGGTGGTAGGGGTGAGAGGGAGAGTAGCGGTCAATCCAGAGCCGACAGACTGGACAGGAGAACTAACAGCACCCGCCCCGGTTCCTGGTGTGAGTAGAAGAGAAGCAAGTGGGGCCGGGGCTGTCGCGTTAGCACCAGAAACGGGAATGCTAGAAGGGGTGGCACTAGGGGCCAAGGACTGAGAGGCTGGGACTGCCGGGTATATCTGTTCAGGGCATAAGGAGGAGGAGGATGAGAATCCAATAGGTCTTCAACAAAATCATCACCTTCCTCTCTAGTAACATAGCACTTATCTGTCTGTAACCGAAACTTTCTATCTGCACATTCTATACCCTTCTCTACTTTTCCTCTTTCATAAGCTACTGCTTTCTGTGTTATCGTTTGCATCTGCCTCTTCAAGGCCTCTTTCTCTGCCCTCATGCGTTTCTGCTTTGCTTCTTTCTGCCATACTCTCAGAGAGTCAAACATCGACTGTCTGCTCCTCCTAGCAAACAACTTGTCTTGCAAGAAATTCAATTTCTGCTCATCAAATGAGCCAGTAAGCGGCCACTGTAACTCAGCATTGTCCCTCGTATATTTATGCCACAATGTGCTAAACATACCAGGGCCAATACCATGTTTAACATATATTTCAAAATTTGGAGAACCCTCCGGGGGTGCAGGCTGGCTCTCTTCCAATCGAGCATCAGTAGAACCACATCAACATCCAAAACACCCCAATTTGCTAAAACAAGGCATCTTAATATAAGACACAGGCACAGTCCCTAACGGACCAGTATAACACCAACAATTGACAGACAAAGACAAAAATAAAATAACAATTATTAGTCACAGAGCCAGACAAAAACAGTCCGAAGACTGTGTCCAATCCAAGAAGACAGGCTTCAGCCCCAGACCTTTTCGCGCATTAGCCAAATTACCAGTTGATCTGGCAGATTGTTCGCGGGCAGTCCCGGGCCTCTACAAGCACGGGCCAAATTTCCGGGTGGTGCGATGAACTGCTCGCAAACACTCTGTGCCTTTTCCAAGGGTCCGCAGACCCACCCAGTTCAAGACAAGACAGTCCGGAGACCGTATCAAGACACAGCCCGTCGACTCGTGTCATTCAAGCAAGGCGCCATTTTTTCCAAGAATCAAATCACTCACCTGCTGCACACAGGTCGAGTCAAGCTATTCTCCACTGCCGACTCTTCGGACCAAGCAGTCAGCTCCAAGGTTTCGCCTTCTCAGGACCCCAGCTGGTGACCACTAGACGAGGGCGCGTCCAATCAGCCTGACGGGGCAGCTGCGAGAACCAAGCTTGGTCTTGTGTGGGGTGCCCCGATCCGCCCAACCGACCAAACGCACCCCGACCCTACAACCCGATTACGGGCGAGTCGGATCACCTTGCGGGGTCCCTGTTCGGGCGCCAACTGAAGGAAGTGGCCCGCAAGGGCCACTCAGATTTTCTCACAACCACCTGCTATGCCTTTCCAAGAATGAAGAGTCGGTCAGACAGTAGGGAATACAACTTACATGCTTTATTAGAAATGCTCTGCAGAGGAGTCCATCATGACCTGCACCCTAAGATGTCTGCCGAGGGACTAACTTCCCCACGGTCCACAGTGAGTAATCATTCTTCCCCAAAAGCCTCCAAACCCGCCCACCATGGAAAACTACCAGCCGGGGCTGAATATGAACAAAGGAGGCACTGGGAGATGAGCTACCACCTGCCAGATGTGTACATGTTATCAGAAACCCAAGGCCACTGCACTGGGTCTAAGCGTCTCCTAACGTGGGAGCAGAACTACACACTTAGATTGGTATGTGAGAGCTGAATTGTCTCCTCATTAGCAGGTCGGGAAACAGCCTTGGACAGAAAGAAAAAACATTAGCGAAGTACAGTGTTCTGCTGAGGCAAGCATTACGGGCCATGAGGCCTAACTCGGGCACAGTCTAAGCAGCCTAATAAGGATTGCAAGAAACAAAATGGAGTCGCATTCGCCAACTGAAGCCTGCAAATTACACAGATAACTCAGTGGGTTGCATAACGTAAATACAATTGGCATCTATTTAGCCACACATTGCTAACCTACTATAACGTGAGAGGAATACATTGCAGGGACGGGATTTTAAAACCTAACAGTGCGACAGGCACAACTTTCCTGAAAAAGGTTGCGGTCGGCATGCCAGTGGTGGAAATCTACTTCTTTTGCTCCCTAATAGCCACTTTCTTGGCATCACCTTTCTTTGGGGCCATCTTGAAACTGTCAGTTGGCAGTGGCACTTAGCTTCAAAACAAGCTGAGGAGATGACCGTGTTGCATAGTCAGTCACGTGTCACATCGTGCAGAGACCTTCAGTCTGGCAGTACTGTGGGTGATGTCGCTTCTCTTGTGAACCTAAAAGAAAACAAGCAAGAAAAACAATATTGAAATGTGGCATTGTTGCAGTTCAAGTAGTAGTACAAACAAAGAATATCATTTAGTGTGGTTACTTAAGTTATTATAAATAATTAACAATAGTATACAGTGTTCATTTGTAAAACAGAAAACTAAACCAACATAAACTTTCATGGTGGCTGTACACTCAGGAAGGATTACAAAGAGCAACAACAACAAGACAATACAGCTGCAACTGTTTTCTTTATGTGCAGTGCATCACGTGGGATGTGGAACGTAGGGAGGTGCAGCTGACAAATGCATTGCCAATGGAATATTCCTTACACAATGATTGCTATTCTGCACCCATAGCAGACATGGGGTTGATTCATTAATGCCAGATGTTATGAAAATGGTAATACAATTAAAAAATTAAATAATAATAATTAAAAAAAACTAACATTGAAAAAAATTAAAACAATTATAAATAAGTGAGATTATCCTCAAGCATATAATGTGTTTTTATTTATTAAACTGCTATCTCATTGCTCAACCATCAATGCACGCATATGGCAAAGGGCCACACTGGCTGGACACACAAAATGGCTGCCTGCCATTGCCACATGGTCATCAACAACAACAGCACAGAGCAAAAAGGCATTGAGAACAAAGAGAAGACATGCAGGTCTATGGCAAAAGCACACTGCCTACCTGCAGAAAATGTCCACCGACCAACCACATGGTGCACCAGCAAGCATGGAGGCGTGGCTACAACATATTGACAGAAGAAGAACACATGCAAGCCTATGGCAACAGCACACAGGATGCCTATACAAAATGGCCACTAGCCACATTGTCAAACAGCAAGCAAGGAGGAATGGCAAACAAAGAGAAGACATGCAGGCCAATGGCGAAAGCACACTGGCTGACTACACAAAATGGACGCCAGGCACATGGTCAAGCAACAACAACAACCAGCAAGAAGGCATGGCCACAAACAAAGAAGACATGCAGGCCTATGGGGAAAGCACACTGACGTGCTAATCAAAATGGCCACCAGCCACATGGAAGCAAAAACAACAACCAGCAAGGGGGCATGGCAACAAACAAAGAAGAAATGCAGCCCTATAGGGAAAGCACACTGGCTGGCTACACAAAATGGCCACCAGTCACATGGTCTCAACAACAACCAGCAAGGGGGCATGGTCACAAACATAGAAGAAATGCAGGTCTATGGGGAAAGCACACCGGCTGGTTGCACAAAATGGCCTCCAGCCACATGGTCATAGCAACAACAACAACCAGCAAGGGGTCATGGCCACAAACAAAGAAGAAATGCAGGCCTATGGGCAAAGCGCACTGGATGGCTACACAAAATGGCTGCCAGCCACATGGTCATAACAACAACAACAACCAGCAAGGGGGCATGACCACAAACAAAGAAGAAATGGAGGCCTATGGGGAAAGCACACTGGCTGGCTACACAAAATGGCCACCAGCCACAGTTCACAACAACAACAGGCAAGGGGGCATGGCCACAAACAAAGAAGAAATGGATGCCTATGGGGAGAGCACACTGGTTGGGTACACAACATGGCCACCAGCCACATGGTCACAACAACAACAACAACAAGCAGAAAGCCTGGAAAACAAAGAACACCTGCAGGACTAGGGTGGACACCAAATATACAAATTGGCCCCTGGCCACATGGCATACTGATTCTTCAACAACAAAGGCAAATGGTGGCCTATGCCAAACACACATACACACACACAGTGGCCAGACAAAAGAGGCAGGGTAACACAGAGAACACAGCATTAATTCAGCAATGCCAAAAACGAAAATAAACAGGGCTAAAAATGTTCACAACAAAACACATCCTCCAAAGGCATTACCCCACCCAGACACTGTTTGCGTGAAACAAATGTGAAAAAAATAAAAAATTCTATTTTAATCTAATGCCATCCATGGCCTAAATGATGTTTCAATTCTACAGACACCACAGAAACAGTTGTTTCATGCACCCATGAATAGCACTGGGCCTTCTGGCTGGAAGGCTCATTGGCAATCTAGGCCACATAGTGAATTAATTAAATCAATCAATATTGCAAACTTATTAAAAAAAATGGAGAAGAAAATGTACTGAATTGTGCAACATTTTTCCTTTACAAAAGAAGATATATTTCATGCACAAAAAACTAGACCCCTACTAAAGCTACAGGCCACACAGCACGATAAATTAAAAAAATTGAATAAAAGTATAAATAAATCCAGGTGCATGCCCCCAGTCAAACAAACAACACCCTTATACAACAGTTTTTCAACTTACTTGTGATATCTCAAAAACAAAGTTCCTAAATCCAGTGGTATATATGCAGCAGACAAGGAGAGTGATCCTTCCAGCTCCAAATCCCAATGAAATGTGACCAGGAGAGGTACAAAGCACTGGGAGGAGCCTGCTGGACAGGAATAGGACGTTGGAGTGTCTGCGGCACTTCCTTCTGGTTTGAAAAAAAAGGTTTTTAAAAAATTGCTTCTCGCACAAAGAAACCAACTCCAACAGCCATTTTGAGAAGAATATCCACTCCAAATGCCTCTCAGCCTCATTCTCAAACAGAAAAGCTGCTCGACCACTCCGTTTGCGATAGCGATTGGCTCTAAGAATGCTAGATTGGTGCCGTTGTGGCCGGAAGTCGTGCGAGTGAGTGCAAAGTCTCATTGGAGCACTCTAGCGGTGTGAGAAATCTCACACACGCTCACAAGCAGCCTGAGAGTCTTGCCACTTGCGGTTGAGCGCCAAAAGAAAACACAAGCGAGCGAACAGAAAAAAAACTCTGCTTCGCATCTGTATGGCGGAATTCAGGAATTCTGCTTTTCTCCACGGAGCGCGGAGTGCCCGAATTTGGCAAACTCCGCAAGCGGAGTGGAGTTTACCTCCCGGGGTTAATTAGGAGTCAGTGGGCCGCTTGTTATCTACACATGCCTCACATAGACGCACTGACTGGCTGCAAGGAATTAAGTTAGAATACCACCAGATTTAAAAAACAAAGTGATTTTTTTTCTTTTTAAGGATGTCCTAGAAAACAAACTGAACTGACACTTTGTGTGTAAAAATAATAATAAATTACCTCTCATTAACGAGTAAGGCATTATTTATTAGACAGTCCAAGTATTCTTGTGCTAAATTAAAGGAGGCATGCTAGCACGTGCTGTACTTTGCTACTCTCTGCAGTCTGCAGCTGGGGCAGCTGTAATGGACAATTATCTTACTTTAATTCCAATGGCTCTGCTCTTCTCCAAATGCCTTTCAATTCTACCCTTCCATCAATGTCATATGCTGCTTTTCTAATACCTACACAGCCTAATGTTGCACCCAGTTATATATGTTTGGAAAACAAATATTTAATCATGTATATATATGACCCCAAAATTTCAGTAAATCTGTCCATTTACAGATCGCTTTTCTATAATACCTGTAGACCTAGGTTTACGTTTATAAAGTTTGACAGGTGTATAACACAAACTGTACATAATATAGTGTTGATTCTGTTGCAATGAGGTATTACCAGTCTCATGTAGTTAATTCAGGGCTCTTTCCCAATCCTTTTTTTTTAGATTCCCAATTTTCAACCAATATAATTAACTTTCTCTTTGTATCCATATTGTTAATTATAATCGATGGTCTATGGCATTGGAAAATATAATTGCTGGTTAAATTGTGTCTGTAGAGATGATCCTTAATTCTATTTTCACTTTCCATCTTAGTATAAAAAAGAGTTTGTTTGCATAAGTTTAAAAGATTTCATACCAATATGTTTGGTATTTTTCTAGATTTATATTTATGTTGTCTTTTCCTAAATGTCTAACTTCAGTTATCCATACTACTTTCAATCAAATGCACTACTGCTCATTTTGGAATATTTCTGGGAGTACTCCATGTCCCCAAATTGGGGTACATTTTGTCGTTTTTGTTTTTTCTTCACTGCAGATGGTCTGATACCTTGCAAGTGAGTCACATTAATATTTTTAAAAACATATTTAAGATGTCTGGATTTACAGAGTTAAACTCTAGGCTTGTTTCTGTCAAAACATGCTATCCATGAGGGATTACTATTTGTATCAGTTACAGTTGAATCTATCCAATAAATTGTTGGTTGTCAGTATTGCAAAAACAGCATGTAATTCAAACCCCTCTTCCATATGGGTTTGTTCAGAGTACTCAGATACTTTATGTTTCCAAAACAATTAGAAATTATTCACTTACGTTTCAGGACAAAAGTTTTTACATACATAAATCATTACTGCCTGCATCACCAATAACATTGTAAGAAGCATTACCATCTTGACATCATGTGTGCGCCAAAAAAATAAAGTTTCAATTTGTTATTCGTTCTCAAATCCTTATTTGTTTCAGACAGTTTAAATTTATACTTAATGTATATGTGCATTGTGGATTAGAATTCCAAGCACCTAGGTATTTTACCTCAGATCTGACTAATTCTTCCTGTTAGCATTCTTACAGTACACACATAATATTTCAATTTTAGAATCATTCATAATATAGCCTTATACCTTGAAAAAATAAGATTTCGTTTCTAGGCCTTGTAGTCTTGAGATGAGTATCGGCTAAATGCTAGAAGATGATTTGCATAAACAAATATTCTAGGGACTCAGCCTTCTAACTTTGGTGCTTGAATATCCATACATTTCCCGATTATGGTGAATTGTGGCTCAATGTTCATTGCATTGCTAAGAATGACTTTAAGGACACCTTTGTCTTGTACTCTTTGTTATCAGGCTGCAATAACCTTGTGTTCAGAATCTAACAGGAGTAATGCACTCTTCCACCTCTTACTTTATTCACCAATGACCAAATACATAGTGATATGAGGGCCAATAGAAGAAACACAGGAAGGTTAATGAGGTAAGAGAGAAAACAGAGATAACTGATGCCAACACTCACCAATTCTGGTGGTCAACAAAGTCTGCAGGATTTAATCTGTATCTACAGGTATGGAGATTTCTTTAGTAACTAACTCTCTGCACTTTAACGTAGAGCTTGTAATTCCAGAAACATAAGCTGCTTCATTATGCACTCTTTGGGGAACATGAGTTACAGTTTCTATGTGACTCTTCTAGCACTTTTGCTTTAATATTCATACACAACATGAACAACGCAGACCTGGCTTGAGAATACTTCCTGATTAGCAAAATAATAACCCTTATGTGAAATACAACATACACACAGTTTTGGAAGAGTTCATATAAAACCTTCCAAAGTTAATTTCCATGAAAAAACACCACTTTCAGAAATATTCAATGTCTTCTTAATGTCCATCAATACAAATCGAAAGCAAGCAACAATTCTTTTGCAAAGGAAAATCTAAATCTATGTAAAAAGGTCCTGACTGCAGCAACCTTTTCATGACTGCCTAGCAAAAAAGTCATGGGCCATGAAGGCAGTTATACACAGGTATATAGGATGGCCACTGTGTTGCCAGACTCAGAATTCATGGCCTGCTGGGGAATGTAGTTTGAGGACAGTATGCTGTTCCTTAGTGCATTTTCTGCAAACAATAAACCTCAGTTCAGACAGTGCCAAACTACTTCATGAATCATGTGTAGGTATGTATATCACTCACCCACCCTGGGCTGCCTACTTCCAAGCAATAAGCGCTAACTCTGGTCCAGTTTCCTGACATCTGCATTGATAGTTATTTTTTCTTGTTGTTTATTACAACTGTGGCCAGAGGTTTTGGAAGAGTATTTGGATCTATTTAATGTCTGCCTTGGAGTAGCTCATTTTCCTCAGATGGTCCATTGAAATATCTATCTCACTTTGTCAAATGTTTTATTAGCATAAATCATGATTTCTTTGCAGGGTTACATTTTTCTTGGCAATAATTAAAGCTAGTATTAATTCGGTGATAGGTATATGCACACCTCACCCACCCAAGTATAAAACCATTGTGCTCTCTACCTATTACTTCTTGCAGTTTTGAATTATTATGTTGTGCTAATGTGGCAATAATACATCTTGTTGCATACATTTAATAGAGACATTGGTTAATAAGTATTACATTTCCCAGTGTCATGTCAAGGTTTAAAAAAAGTAAAACAAATGCTTATATTTGCATGGTTCAATGTTTCCAGCTTATAACAACATTTTACCTAATATAGGCACAACATCTTCTGAGAGAACTTAAAACAAATCATTTATAATACCATCTGGGTAGATGTGATTTGCTACTTTTTGAACTGCTTGATTAATCTCTTCTATAGTTGTATCTGTGAATTTCTTTTGCTGTTGACTCAATGACTTTGTTCATGTTGATGGTCTCAATGAACTTATGTTCTGTTATTGACTCTTTCCACTTTGAAAATAATTTTTTAATGTGTTGTCTATTCGTCCTATTGAACTATATACATTTCTAAACGTGTAAATCCTATGCTTCTTATTTGGCTCTGTTACCATCAGTTGAATGTCATATCCCACTCATATCTTTGGTGTTTGTACTTTTCCTCCTGTTTTATCATTTCTTCATGTTGTAATTTTTTATTCCCTTTGATCCTGCATCACAAGTTTTTCAGTAGGTCCTAAAGCTGGGTTCAACATAACAGCCTTACATATTTAAACTCTTGTATATGGTGTGCTAGCTTTTCTTTATTTGCCTGATTTTTTGACTATGAATAACAGCCTATCAGGCTTCGCAGATACAAGTCCAATATTATTATATTACATCTGGTATTTTACCATTGTTAAAGATGTACTCATTTATTGTACTTTTAATTTCCTGCTTCAATTCTGCAATATTCAACCATGTCAATAGACTGTATTTTCTTTGCAAGACAATCTCTTATCAGACAAGAGCTTCTCCAGCACAGACCAGAGATTGTTTTGCTTGGTGTAGTCATATTGTGGAAACGTGCTCAATAATTCTAGGCTCATTGTTAACTAAACACAGAAAATTGTGGCTCACATCATTATGGGCTCTAATTTTATCTTTGTATATGCAGAAATCCAACCAATGTGACAGGGTCAGAGGGAACAACTTCCTATGTTTTAAGGGCCTCAAACAATGACATGTTTAGAAAAATCACCTTTTTTATATGGTCAGCCCCCGATTTACCGCCTTTTGAAGTACCCATGTTTTTTAGATTACACACTGGGGAACTATTGTCCAGTGCCCAGACCCCTAAAACATGCCAGCTACCAGCCTCTCCTCAGCCATGAACGGGTGTAAAAGAGGGGTGAAATGCCTCCCAGTGCCAATAGGATGACCTGAATGGGCAGAGACGACTCCTATTAGCTCAACAGAATATGCAAGGTTGGACTGTGGGCATCCTTTTGACACCATAATGTCAAATCCTGATTGACAGTTCTATTGAACCACATGCCACCCTTTGGCACACTTGAAAGGGAGAGAACAGTATGCCAAGAAAATTCTTGTATATCTCCTGTCTGTTTGCTGAAAGACCCACCTTTTGTCCTACCAGACTTCTATCTCTGGGTTTGTTTTGGGTACAGCATGTGTTTCAAACTGAATTTTAGTGTTAGATGTGGGAGGGCACTGATGATTTCCCTATGACGCTCCCACAAACACACCCCTCTAAGCCCAAGTTTAGTGTGGTTGAAGACCATCACATATTGAAAATACTGTGACAAATGGTATTGTAGGTCTGTTTATAGTAAGGCAAACATGAACTGCTGCAAAAGTGGTTAGGGTTACCTCAGCAACCTTTACTCCATTGGCTAGGAGGAGCCAGGAGTCCCCCCTACTCACTGGCTGGTGCCAGGCATAAACGTGGCACCCCCAAGTGCCCTCATCAGATCACTTTCTGGATCTGAGGAAGTCCAGAAAAGGCCTGTGACCTGAGAGGAGCCCTGAAGGACTGGACCTGCCCTCTCTTGTACCCAGGACAAAGAAGTGTACTCAAAGGGGGGTAGCTAAGCTTGAAATCTCTCCAGAAGAAGTCATGCTACCTTCACAGGCCAGCGCTGGGGGAAGTGCCCCGGGGACCAGATGGAGTTCCAGTGGACATATACAAATCTGCCCCAGATCTTTGGGGACCTATTTTAGCTAGGGTTTTTAATATTGCGCCAACCGATTGTATTCCATCTTCCTGGGAGACATCTATTATTATCCCAATATATAAAAAAGGGGATAGAGCTGATCCAAAAAACTATAGCCAATCTCACTCTTAGACTCCTTGCTGAAGTTAATGAGTAGAGTCATATTATCAAGGTTAGATGACTGGGCAAAGGAACAATCGATTCTAACCCCGGCCCAGTATGGTTTTAGGAAACAGATTGGGACTGTAGTACAGTATATTAATCTCGAGCTCCTAATAGGGAAATATACTAGGGCCAAATCCGGAGCTCTTTATCTATGCTTTGCAGACCTGAGTAGTGCTTTTGACCTAGTAGATCACAATCTATTATGGGCAAAGGTGATCTCAATAAGTGCACCTAGACCCATTGTGTGATTTCTATCACGTCTCTACGAGAAATTAACTAGTCAAGTTCGGTTTAACCTAACCTACAAGGGGAATGCATGACGAAATTTAAAGTGGGGCGTGGTATTCGACAGGGCTGCTTCTTGGCACCTCTGTTGTTTTTACTATTTATCAATGGGGTGGACAGTCATCTACAGTCAGTACAGACCGATACCCCTAAGGCTGCTGGGCATCAAATACCAGCGCTGCTTTACTCAGATGATGCAGTACTTCTAGCTAGAACACCATTGGCTTTGCAGAAATTGATGAACGCCTTTGGGTAATACATGGCTTAAAAAAAATGATTATAAACAAAACAAAAATATTTACCATAATATGGAGCCAAAGATAAAAACCCTGTAGAACCCCCCTTTTTATATTGATAATACCCAAATCATTTCAGTTAATTCCTTTTGCTACTTAGGCATCTCATTTTGAGGCAATGGTTCATGGCAACAACATATGTTAAACATCAGAGGCAAAATGAGTAGGGTCTCCCAGGGGATCTTTAAATTTGCTTCTAAACTGGGTAGTAGACCCATTCGAGAAATGGTAGCCATTTATAATGCAAAAAGCGTGACAACTGCAATGTATGGGGTGGGCCTCTGGGGCTATGTAAATGGCCACTCATTACAAACTGAGGAAAAAAACCTTTTAAACATCTGTTATGTTTGCCTCCCTGTGCATCTAATATGATAGTACATAATGAGGTAGGTCAGCAATTCCTTGGAGATCATCTGTTGGTGAAACCCCTCTTAGTATGGGCATCGATATGGGCAAGAGAAGAGACTAGCTTCACCAGAAACATCATCCTTGACTGTCTAACCACGTATAAGGCTTTAAATATACCCTGGTTATCATATATTAACTCCTGCCTGGGCAAACTATTTAAATTGTCAATTTGGTCTGACCCTATCCTGTTTAAATCATTATCTAAGAACGGGATTAAAAGCGTATTTATCCAAAATAGGCAAGTTAAATGCAAGTCAGACGATGAGCTTAAATCATCAGTCGCACTCTATAAGTCCTTGGATAAGGAGGAGGGAGATAACAACTTCCTGATCTTTGTAACCACTATGCAGCATAGATTTGTCCTAACAAGGTTGAGATGTGGAATAGCGCATCACCTTGTTGCTTTACCCTCCATGAGATCTTGCCCCCCCAACACATATCCCTGTCCCTGCGATGGACAGAGTAAACAGAGCACTCTGAACTTTCTAATATTCTGTAAATTGTACCAGAATCTCAGGGTATCGTATTTAAAACCTTTGTTATTAACTCGGAAGATTAGATCTTATAAAGTGGCATCATTGGGCGATCCCTTCCTGTGTTATAATATTGCCCTTTTTATACTAAGTGCAATGAAAATAAGAAAAAGCCTATTTTAATGGATCAGGAACCTGTTCCCTTTTTTAACTACATTATATGTTTATCGTATTCATGAATTCTAGCTGATGACTGACTATCTTTTTATTTTGTTTTTAGCAGTACTAAAATGACTTGGAATTTATGTTGTGACTGGATTTTTATTGTCTCTATTTTATATCGGTATGTGTTTTTACTGATGTACTTTTATGGTTGTTTTATCTTCAACCGAAAAAAGATCATGAATCGAATCAAATTGACTCAATCGGTCAGTTGGTTGACCTCCTGCGTGTTTGCAGGAAGACAACAAGCAGCAAGAATCCTTTAACTAGAAGTACCCAGCTGAGTAGTGGCCAAAGGACTTGGAACTGACCCTGCTGTTGGCCTCTGCCGGACAACCTGCAAGCCTTTAAGTGCCTCCACTGAGGTTCTGGGGGCGCTTTGCAAGTGTACTCCTTTGGTTGTTTGGGCAGCAAAAGTGTGTTTGGAAACTTTTGACAACTTTACTCCACACCAGTGGGATGTACAAGCATTTTTGATCTTTCTCACTTCCAGATTTTCACTGGGACCAATCCACTTGGTGTATCCAACCTAAACTCCATCACAGTTGGCCTGAAATCATGCCTAGCTCCTGGTCTACCACAACCATCGACAACCTTAGTGTTTTGCGCTTTTTGGCGCTATTTCCCCTTACATATTTAAAACTTTGTATCGCTGGTTCTATTGGATTTTTGACATTTTATTTATTCAATGTTTCCTGATTTTTCTAATTCAGTTTGGAATTCCTATTGCTTGCTGTTTTAACTTTATTACTGCTTTGGTACTGTATACATACTTTATGCATTGCCCTAAGTTAAGCCTGTCTGTTTTATACCATAATTACCAGGGGGTTGACTTAAGGTTAATTTAGTGACTTCAAGGGTTCACTTTGTGATTATTTCTTAAGGTGGGTAGTCAACTACCCCAAATAATGACTAGGCCTGGGCAAAGTACTACGCTACGCTCGCGTAGTTTGCGAAGTTTGCGCTACTTCGCACTACGCGAATTGCACGTAGCACAGTGCAAACACGCGTAGCGTAGCGGTCATTTTTTGCTTGCTCGCGGTCCTCAACGTCAAGTTGGCGACCGCGAGCAAGCAAAATGACATCCCAGCGAGACTTTTTCCTCGTTCGCGATCAGCAACATCAAGTTGCCGATCGCGAGCGTGGAAAATAAACCTCCCGGCGAGATTCTCAACGCGGGGAGGTCAGGTTTCTCATTGCGAGTGGTCGCGTATGCTCGCGACCGCTCGCGATGAGAAACTACCAGTCCGCGTTGAGAAAGCTGCCGCTCGAGTAGAAATCTACTCGAGCGGCAGAAAACGACCGCTTGCACTGTGCAAGAAGCCGTTTGCAATGATTGCACAGTGCGGACAAGCATCCGGCACTGTGCAATCAGTGCGAACAGCATTTTGCACAGTGCACTACGCAGTTCGCGTAGCTATGCGTAGCTCGCGTAGTGCGAAGTGCACTTCGCGTAGCTTCGCGTAGCGCTACTACGCGAACTACGCCCAGCCTTAATAATGACCCAATGTCTTACAAAAGGGTATCCTTTCACTGCTAAGCTTCAATTGTAAGACATTTGATAAAATCCTCCATGGCTTCCTGTCCATGTGGGCAAAAGGAAACAACCTACATCCCATTTCCTAAAATGGTTTTTGGAAGGAAATAGAGGACAGGGATCATGGTTTTGCTTTGATGTATATAACCTGAAAAATCAGACAGTAATATGGCTACATGTGGGTAGTCTTATGTGCCTTTTTCCACTCACTGAACAGAAAAGAGATCTAAGAGTGTGAGGAAGCAGTCTATTAGTTGGGGTGGATTGGTAGCCATTGCAGATAACAAAGTTACTATCTAGTAATGTCCAGTGAAAGTTTTCAGTAATTTAAACCTGAGCTCAACTTCTGGTAACTATGACACAGAGAACACATGGTTAACTTAATGGAAATGCATAAAGCCTTTACATGTACAGAAGCAGTTAATAAATAAGAGACATAACGCAGTAAAAATCCCACTCAAATTTATAAAAATAAAGAAAACTTTAATAAGCCAACTGACACCAATATGACAAAAGTCCAATAAAGGGAACTGGAGATATGAACTTTAAAAACAATGGGGCATATTATCAAGGGCTTTATCGCCGCTAAAGCGGCGATAATTTTATTAACAGGCGTTAGCGACAGCTTTCAGGCGTTAGAGGCCGCGTTAACCATGTCAGCGATAATTATCGCTAATGACATGCAAGGAAGGCGTTCCCTACTAAAAGCGACTGAAAACAGTCGCTAATCCCACTACCCCCTATTAGCAAGGCAGGCGAAGCGATATAATAATTCACGCTAAGCGCGTTTATCGCTATATTTTATCTCCTGCTAGTGAGGATGACTTACCTGTTTAAGGTATAGGAGGTGGATTCTAATGCTGAATCCACCTTAGCGATAATGCGAGAATATCGCTGCTTTTCCAGCGATATTCTCACATTTTATCGCTATCGCTGGAAATAATATCACTATGGAGATAAACCTTACTAATAGGGTGTTATCTCAGCGATATTTTCCAGCGATAGGCGGCGTTAACCAAAGTCGCGCTAAGTGCGGTTAGCGATAAATATCTCTATTCCTTGCTAATATGCCCCAATGTTTAAAATTGTATCAAAAAGTGCAAAGAACCAATTGTAGTCAATGCTCACAGTAGACTGGGACCAAGGTGCGATTTGAGGCCAATAGCGATAGGCCCCTGGTCGGGTACAAGTAGATTGGCCCCTCTTGGGCGTGGAAGTTGGGAAGTTCAAAGAAGTTTCTAGATCCCAATCTAGAAAGGGACTTTGCCATTATTCTGAGGAAAAGCTCTTCCCATGTGGATACTTATTTAAGGGCAGCCGTGGCAAGAATCAACATAGGTAGGGTGTCTTGCGGCACCGCCTGCTCTTAAACCCTTTTATTTGTAAGTTTGGGAATTTGTTGGGGGGTCTAGGGCCTTTTATATGTGTTTTCTGTCGCTGATGAGTTTTTAATTTTTACTTTTGTGCTTTACAGTGTGCTAGTCCACACATCAATAAGCGGCCATTTTGGTCAGCCCGCATTTTGGAGCGGTTAGCACTCTAGCCCTTGAATCGATTTCTCTATGCTCCTGGCATTATTTATTTAAGGGAGGCCGTTTTACAGACATGCTGCTGGCTCACCACAGGCACGCCAAAGTTGAGCCCGTCTGGGGTCGTCTGTGTCCTAACGAGCCCAAGGGCCAGAAATGCTGCCACTTTCAACTCCAATAAAGTGGTTTTCCCTTCCAGTCAGCTAAAAGTGCTTCATCCCGTCAGTCCAGAGGTATATCACTCATCTATAGACCTTTCGGAGAGAGCACCATGAGGTGTAACCATCGTAATTTTCAGATCCCCAATTGAGAAAATACTCTTTGACCCGCCCTCAAAACAGATGTCTCTAACCCTAACGTCTACAGGGCAAACCATGCAATGCTAAAGTGACTAACTTTCGTTTTTATGACTTCAATTGTCGCTCTGTGCCCAAACATCAGTTAGATTTATTTAATTTTCTGTTGGAAAACTCGCCAGATGCAGTGTTTCTAACAGAAACAAGGCTCCATGAGGTCTTGTCTCTAGACATTATTCCAGCACTTACCCCCAACTGCAGTATGGTCAGACGGGATCGGGCGGATAAGAAAGGGTGTGGTATTGCAATTGTCTTTAAGGAAGCACTTTCAATGCACAAAACAAGATCTCTCCATTCCGGACTGCAAAGCCCTTTTCTTTTCTTGTTGTCTGTCAAATAACTTTACTATATCAGGCGCTTCTATTTATCACCCCCTGAGATATGTGGGTAATTGGAGTGTCCAACCACCAGATGACCTCTCTCCCCATAACAATAAAGGTGCTAATTTAAATGTGCTAGGAGATTTGAATATTCACTTTGAGGATGCTACTTGCGGCTTTGCATCCTCCCTGATAGAGGACTTCAGAACCTTAAACCTTCACTTGATGAAAAATGCCCCTACACACTGTGCTGGACATATGCTGGACCCCCATTTCTCCAACCTCATGGGTCTTAGTGTAGATTGTCTGATTCCTCCACCATGGTTTGATCACTGTACTATACCCTTCTTGTTTCCGATGCTTACTCCAATAGCTGAATCAGCCCCAGGACCATCTACTCTTTGAAGAAATTGGTCTGTGGCTAACAATTGGATTTGGGACTCCCTTGACTTAATGCTGCCAGCTAAACGTATTACTCCGGCCAAATTGCATCCTCCTGTCCCATGGTTTAATTACACTCTCCTGGGGGGTCAAAAAGCTTTGCAAGCATCTGGAAAGGAGTTGGAGAAAATCCTATGATGAGGAAGACATGCTCAAATATAGATCTGCTTTAAAAGAATATAATAAACTATGCAGATCTACTCAAGCCATTTTCTATACAGATAAAATCATTTTGGTGCAAGTACAACACAATGCGCAGGATCCGCTGGAGACCAAGCAAGGACCATACGCCCAAGCAGGATGCACGCACGTGTTGGGGGCAATACATAGCACACATGTACTACCTGTGCCCCCTGGTGACACAGCACACAATCACCGCAACAGGAAGCACACGTCTCACATCAATGTGCAGGCAACAACAGAACACCGTGGAACCCCCAACAATGTTGCCTTAAAATACACAGCCAGTGTGCATGATACCTTCATCCTCCGACAGTCCATCATCAACCAGCGTTCCCAGGATGGCAACAAGGGAAATGCACAGCCCCTTGGCAATATCCAAATGAACACCCCACACACCTCAACTCCACAACCAAGCAACTCACAACTCTGGCAATGCACACGTCACAAAATCACATACAACAGGCACAACAACATGCCCACCCACCAAACACGACAGAACAACTTACAATGTTCACATGGGCAAGCCTTGAACATGAGCCAGCAACGGCATGGCACCACAGCCACATAATAGCCGAATGTGTGGAGAGGTGGCAACTAGGCATGTGTGAAGGATGCAGTAGAACCATGATTGGGAAAGGAGACAATGCCATGGGTGGCGGAGATGTGCTGGACACACCGTAGTATGCAGAACACACCCCTATCCATGGCGACATACACCGCTGGTGTATGGAGTATAGTGGACAGTGGACGCCACCATGTCACCCCAGCCAGTGGGGGACCTCGCGGAAATGTTGCCTGTTACGCCCCCCCTAAGCGTCACCTGAGTGGGATTGCCCGGCGTACGCCACGCCAGCATAGGGGTGTGAATAAAAAGCACGTAGGCCTGGGTGTGGTCCTCTTCCGGAAAGACCCACGTCTCTGCCAGGGCGGCGCCTCCCACCCCGCCATGAGGCCGACGCCGTCCTCGTGAGCGGAGTTGCCTGCGATGCTGTGCGCCTGCCGGACCCCGGCACGCTGGACCATGAACCCATCAGGCCCACCCCTGCGCAGCCAGGCCACAGTGATCACCTGCTGATACCGGCGTGTGTCAAGGAGGGCCCACCACGTGCCGGCGCAAGCTCCAAGCCCGAGTCCTGTGACCTTGGCAGCCACCTCAGACCATCACGGCCTCCAGGACACAGGCCCGCTTTATTCCTTTCTCGTTGACGTACTCCACTGCCGCCTTAGGCCTACTCTTTGGACCAGTAGGTCCCATATGTGAAACTGTGTCCTGAGTCATGAATGGCAGCGAACCCAAATCCGGGCAAGCGGCCACAGCACCAGACCCCCCGATCAGTGAGGCATAGTTCGATATGGGCATCTTGCGACACGTGGTGCCACTAACCCTGTTCAACGCCAGCCGGCGACACGTGGTGCCACTAACCCTGTTCAACGCCAGCCGGCAATACGTGGTGCCACTAACCCTGTTCAACGCCAGCCGGCGACACATGGTGCCACTAACCCTGTTCAACGCCAGCCGGCTACACGTGGTGCCACTGAACCTGAACTATGCAGGCCGGTGGGGCCATCCAACCTATGCCGGCGACACTCGGTGAATGGGCCATGCTGACCGCTGCCTCAGGCCTACACCACGGTCAGGTAGGTCACACATTTGGAACTGAGTCTTCGTTACACCATGGCAGTGAACATTATTGAAGGCAGAGAACAATTCACTATACACCCTTCGATGTGGTGGCAACAAGTCTGTGCATGGCATCACAACCACACGTGTCTGTGGGCCTACACGGACTACTGCCCTCGGCCTTTGCTGCGCACAAGTGGGATCACAGATTTGGAACTGAACATCGGTAATTCAAAAGGCAGAATACATTTCATCGCACACACGGAGAGGCGTAAGAGGATGACGCGTTGCAGTCCGGAGGGAACAGGATCATCGTTACGGAGGTGATTGAACACTACCGACAACTGCCACTGTGTCACTAACTCTGTGCCTCGTGAGCCAACGACACATGGCTGTGGGCCACTGCTGACCGCTGCCTCCGGCCTACACTGTGGTCCAGTAGGTCACAGAGTCTTGATTTGGCAATGTTGGAGTTCACATCTGTGTACCGGCATCATCGCAGACTGCATCCCCTCTCAGCACCTGTGCCACTAAGTGTGTTCCCCGACATTCATGGACACTCACTGGTCGTACATTGGTGGCGTTTGAGTCTATGGACTAGGGGCTAGTTTTCATCCTCATGAAGCTGATACCGAATTGTTGGTGAAAAGGAGGGTTGAGCTTTCCACTCCTCCATTTGCTGCTTCCAGATAACATCAGACCTTCCGTATCATGCCCTGGAGGACACCTTCCACTGTCCCCCGCAACCCTCGCAACATACACCTCGGACATTGATGGGGACCCGCTCAGGTCGCATGGCCCATCTGACTGCACCGCAAGTCACCGTCCCGTGGCTGGGTGCCTGTGCCGGCCGCAGTGCATCCGGGGCCACTAATTCTGTGCTGCTCAGGCCTGGGACCCCTTCTTCTGAGACATTGAATGGCCTCTGTAGCGATGGTCTTGGGGTCATCAACGCCATGTGTCTGTGGCCCTGCGCTGTCCGCATCCTCTGGCCTCAACTGCGGGCAACCAGGGCCCACGCATATCATCGAGTCTTGACCGGCCCGGACGTCGCATCACCGCAGGAGGCACACGCCACCACCGCAAGGACCACCTCCAACCGCCATCTGCCAGAGTCGAAACAGTGGTCCTGACAGACCTACGGAGTTGCTCAGACCTGTCATGGATGCCAGCACTCCAGGTGCCAGTGACTCAGTGCACCGCAAGCCATTGTCCGTTACTGATTGAGTTTTGTGCTGTTGTGAGGTTGCGCAGCAATGTCACCTCATGCAGTGGGGAAGACCTGGGACTATGATGAGGAAGATGTGTCAAGTGTGCGGACGGGAGAAGGCACAGACAATGGGAGGGCAGGAGGCAACAGCCCCAAGGCAGGAATGCAGACTGGTGGTGGTAGTCAAGCTACACACCTGGATCTAATACTGGGTATTGCGCTGTGGACTGCAGACGCAACTGTCACCTCAGGCAGTGTGGGAGACCTGGGACGTTGATGAGGAAGTTGATGCAGGTGTAACACACCCCACTGCATCTGCATCAGGACTAACCCGAAGGGACACAATCCTAGCAATTTCTTCACATGACCGCACTCTTCTCTAGTGCCCCTACCTCAGTGCACTGCAACTCACGGAACATGTGTCTCTGTGGTCCTGTTGTATGCATGGGGGCCCTGGGCTCTATGACATTACATTGTGCTGTGTACAGCGGACGTAGACATGTCACCGCAGGCAGCGGGCTAGAACCTGGACATGTAGCTTTGTCGTCACTGACTCAATTCGTAAGGGGAGTGGACTGTGCCGTCGTACCCAGAGCCAACGTGGGTGTGTGACTGATATGTGCGTGCCGCTGGGCGTGGTTCTGTATTGAGTATGTGCATCTGCATGTGTCTCTATGGAAGTGTGGGTCTCCTTTGTGGGATGTAGGTGGTCCCTGAAGGGTATTGGACACCCACGTATGTGTTCTAGTTCGATTTCCATTGGTTCGGCAACACCCGCACCTGTTGGGCCACCTCCTTTTGGCGTTCTGCCACCTGGCATTGGGATGCCATGTGTGGGTCGGTGAAGTGTTGTGAGGCAGCCGTGATTGCGGGTGCTTCATGCTTTGTGGTCTGTTGCAGGGGCTGGGTTCTCCTCTGAGTAGCTTGTCTGCCCTGGTCCTGGTGGTGGGTTGTGTGGGATGTCCATGGGCTGTTGTAGGGCGTCGGTGTCGAAGGTGTGGTGTTCGTCTCCGGCATCACTGATGGGTTGTCTGTTCTGACCTGCTGGAGGTGTTGTTTGTCCCTCTGCATTGTGAAGGGGAGGTGGATGTTGGCATTGTGTTGGCGCCTTGTTCTTGTCGACATGCAGACTGTGTGACAATGTACATTGTGACTGTTTGGGCGGTGGTGGCTATTTGAGTTGGGACAGTGTACATTTGGCCTACATGGCTGATGTGGGGTTGTAGCCGTAGATATGCATCCCACAGTTCCCTGCTCTGTCCAATGTGATTGTTCTGTTTCTGTGCCTGGGCGGACCCAGTTGTGTCCCCGGTTCTGCAGTGTGGGTGTTGCACTTTGTGCCACATTGTCATGGTATGTGCTGTGATTGCTATGTGTGTGTGCTGCAGTGTGCCACGGGGATGGGGGACATGTCCCTGGGTAATTGTGGGTGTGCAGTGTGCTACACCTCATTGTGCATGTGTGCCATTGTGCCCATCACCCCCCAGTCCCTGTTGGATCCTCACCCTGTTGTTGTTGTGTCAGGTCCTCTCGAGCTGTGTCCATACTCCCTACTCCTTGCACCGTCTACACACTGATGACTGTGGCCTGGGTTTCCTCCAGCTCCTCCTGTGGCGCTGGACTGCCACCTCCTGTCGCCGGTGCTGCCTTCCTGTTGGCAGTGGGTTTGTACCTGGTTTAGGTTGTCATGTCCTGCCGGTGCCTCTTGGCGCCTCTTGGCCTCCTGGATTGGCCGACTGCATTCCAGGTGGTCTGCTTGTGGGTCAGTTGCTGGTAGTGTTCTGTCACCTCCGTGACGCTGGTCTTGTTTTCCTGCGGTCTGCACCCCGTCTTCCTCTCCCTTTTCTCCTTGGCCTTTCCCGACCCCGTTGTTCCTTGCTGGTGGTCTGTGGGGGTTGTGGGGTTCGCGTTTACCTCTGCGCTGGGTCAGGGTGCATCCATGTTGCTACGTGCTTTGGCTTGTTTCTGGTGTGTTGTTTATGTGGTTTTTATGGTGCAATTTCCCGCCAGACGCGTGGGATTTGCAGGCCTGTGGCTAATTTTTGCTACTTTTTGTACCGCGATTGGCCTCATCGCATGATTTCTTGCATTTGCGTTTCGCGCTTCGCGTTTTTTGGGCGTGGCGTTGATTTTCATGCTGACATTCGACGCGTTATCTGGTGACTATCGCATGCTACCGCCTTGTTGTGAATTCCACGTTGACACGGGGTTATTTTCCCGAGATAGGCTGCGATATTGAAAGTTGCGTTACGCTACTCTTGCGGTAGTTATCACACGTTCTTGTGAATATAACCCTCAGTCTTGATCCTGCCAATTGGTTAAACTACACACCAATTTTTCTGCTTCCTCTGCTTTCTAAAATTCTAGAAAAGCATGTTAACCAGCAAATTTAATCTTTTGTGGAAACGTATGGTCTTCTCCATCCACTGAAAGAATAAAGTATGCAGTTCCTCAAATGGGTGAGAGAGGGTGAAAACAGAGGAAACAAAAATAGAAGAGGAAGGGAATCTCTCTTGTCGGAACTAGGGTCCTCACACACCCAGCAAGCTAGGTGTCATGCTTCATCATATGGACCTGCTCCTCGTCGGGTCGGCGCTGCAATACCCGACGGGCACCCATAAAGGGGCTCTTTAGCGGAGATCTTCAGTTCCTGGCCGTATGGTGCAGTGCGTGTGAGGGGCCTAGTGGTGTAGATGTGAGTGAATAGTGGTGATTGTAAAACAAGTTGGATAGTCCGAAATGTGACTTTATTTGGACCGGCTATCCAACTGATTAAAAACAAAGTAAGAGTGGCATCTTGCTGTCATGGGGGTTCAGCTCAGCTATGCTCATCTCTGATGGTCAACATGTTTCATGCCTCGCGGTCCTAGTGATCCTCGGCAATTCTTCAGGACCTAGTGTAAAAGAACTATCTACACACTGTGGTGGGTGCAGGTGCTACCTACCACATTTAGTACTATGGAAACAGTCTCTCCATGAATGTCGGGTAACCTAAGAGAAATATATAAGGTAGCCACAACTACTTCAGTGAAGAGTACAAAGTCCTCTCTCCAATATTACATTAACACTCCTCTCTCTCTGTGTCGGATCACACAAACTCAAGTGGTGATGACAGAGGAGGAATCAACAGATAGCCTCCGTGCAAGTTAGGTAACCTATCTTAAGTGAGGATTAAAAAGAAGCGCTAGTTAAAAATATTTTGACTAAAACAGAAGACCTGGGGACCACGTGCAACTATTGCACGTTAAGGAATTATTTACAAAGAAGGGTTAACAGTCACAAGCAGACGGGTTGCACTTGACAGGGGAGGCACTCACCTAACTCAGTGCTACCACCTGTTTCAATCCGTGTCCGAAGCGGTACCGGGACACCTAAAATCTGGTGTCCTACGGGTGACAAGATTGCACAAAAACTAATTGAGCCGTGAACACCATCGCGCGGTTAGACAGGTAGTAGTAGACTGCCTTAGTGCTATTGTACCCAATATACAAAAGGTAGCAGGGGAGGCGACCATCCGGAACACCTCACCGAGCAGTGCAAGGGCCCCGCCTCAACAAGAAGGGTCAGTCGTGGTATGCTTGTTGGTACCACACAAACTAGATGAGGGCATGCACTGTCCACAAGTATACGCGATCACACCCATAGCTAGTATCGTGGACCAACTGCACCCATTCGTATGACCAATCTACAGAGTAGACGGAGATTAGCAGTATGGTGGTATAGCCAGAGTATGGTCAATCCCTCCCACAAACTAGTCCCTTAATGCCTACAAAGCACATAAAGGATGGTGAAAATCCCACATCTGTTTACTCACGATTTGATAATCACCGGAATGGGCTGGAAAACCTACCCCTCGCCGCTCGAACCGGGAAGAACAACGCTGTCATTGGCTCGCGCTGAAATACTTGCCGGCATGGGCGGGGCGAGGCTGGCTTCCGGGTTAACGTCATGTATGCGGGCACGTGAGCACATCGTAGATCAGTGCTCAGAGAGGTGGCGACTCGTGGAACTGGGCGGCCATCTTGTAGTATGACTAGTCAATGCAATATATTGTTAAAACAGTAGGCCAGCCGTGTCACCCGGTTGTTGTCACAATGGCAATACCGAGCAAGATCTTCACGGTATTACACCCAGTGTATAACATAAAGCAATAATATGTGCCCGTTACCAGTGCGTAGATGGTTGTTCCACGCAATGGCTGCTCGTGTAAGTCGGCGGCCATCTTTTAATGGAATTTCTTCTATCCTGCTCTGGGTGACAGGTCATCAAGGTTATCTGATTGAAGATGTATGGCTTACGACTATAATGTAATCAATAACGACATACAGGTATAAATTGTATGGCTATGTCAACTATGAAGTATTCACTGAACAAAACAGTGTACTACCTGACACACAATGCCGTCATCAGCTATATCAGTTGCTGTATGTTACAGATGGTATGTAGACGGCATTGCCAACGTGTGGGTAGTGGCTCATCTGTTCGTTAAGGAGGACCATGGAATTTCATCATTTAACCCATCCCGGTCTGATCCAAGGTGGTGCACCCATCTCTGTTCTATTCTGAAAAGTGCCCTTTGTGTTATCTTGGGGTGGGCTTCTAAAACCAGCCATCGTAAGGACTCTGGGGTATGATTGTGTTCCTTGTAGTGTGTGTACATTCTCGTTGTGACCCTCTGACATCTTATATTGCTCTTGTGCTCTGTTATGCGTGTTTTTACTGGTCTGAGGGTCATTCCTACGTATCTCTTATTGCACGGACAAGTAGCCAAATAAATACAGTGTGTTGTGTTACAATTAGTATGCCTCAGCATTCTCCAGGTAAAGGTGTCAGAGAAGGTCATCTCTTTGGTCACATCCGTCTGGTGACACACTGAACAGGTGCCACACGGGTAATGGCCTGTTACCGGGGGGAGATCCCATAGTGTTCTTTGTACAATATTACTCACACTCCTAGGTCTAGTGTGTATGAGAATGTCCTTGAGGTTTTGTGTCCGCTTAAAGGCAAATCGTGGTGTAGGGATATTCAGGTCACCTGTTTTCAAAATTCCCCAATGCTTTTTAATAATGCCTTTAATGCGTGTAGAATTTGATGTAAAGGACGTAACACACGTCAGTGAATCTGTTTGTTCACTAAGGTTAGGTTGTAATAGAGACTCACGTGGGTTGTTTCTAGCCCTCTTAAGAGAGTTTCTGATCTGGCGGTCAGGGTAACCTCTTAGTCTCAAATTGGAGCGTAACTGCTGTGCTTCAGCCTTGTAGTCCGTAATGGAGCTACAATTTCTCCTAATACGAAGAAATTGTCCAAAGGGTAGATTATCTTTAAGAGCCCTAGGGTGGTGGCTGCTGTATAAAAGCAAGCTATTCCTGTCCGTCGGTTTTTTGTACAGTGTTGTACTAAGTCCTGTATCATTGAGCATAATACTCAAGTCTAGGAACGGTACATCTGTATCTCCATCCACTGCAATCTGGATTCAGGGTTGGTGACAGCACCAAATCCGCTCTGCTGGGAATCGCAGAACATCGTAGACTGCACGTAGATAGTGGCAGCACTGCAGCACTTATCCTGCTTGATCTAGGCCCAGCTTTTGACACCGTCTCACAAAATACTCCTAAAAAGACTAGAGGACATAGGTTTCCTGGATACGGCATTGTCCTGGTTGGCTTTGTTCTTGCATAATTGGACTTTTCATGCCTTCTCCACCAATTTTGCCTCTAGATGTCACTTACTTCCTTCTGGAGTTCCCCAGGGGTACACCACGAGCCCTATGCTATTTAATATTTAGGTGTATCCTCTAGCTAACAAAATTGAAGGCTGTGGCCTTTCTCTGTTCTCATATGCTGATGACACCCAGATCATCTTCTGTCTGTCATCTATCGAGGCTCATTGCCCGGACATCCTAAACTCCTGTCTCTTCAAGGTTGCCAACTGGATGAGCAGCAACTGTTTGAAGCTATATGGTGATATGACCGAGGTCATGCTGGTGGGCAACAACCCCCAACTGTGGAGGCCACATCATTGGCTGGATATACTTGGATCCCCTCCAGTGCCTATTTCTAAGGTGAAGAACTTAGGTTTTGTGGCTGGATGACTACTTTCCAAGGTAGCCTCTGCCTTTTTTGCAGTTCTAAAGTGGCTAAAGAAAATTATCTGGATGCTACACTTCTCTGTACAGTGGACTGTTATTCAGGCCTTGATTGTATTAAAGTTGGACTACAGTAATATTCTTTAGCTGGGGGCCTGCAAGACATCACTAACACCTACAAGTGGTCCAGAACTCGCCCGACAGATTATTATTCCATCTTACCAAACACTCCTCCATGTCCAACCTTTTTCTTGACCTCCATTGGCTCTCGGTCCAAAAATGCATACAGTTCAAAGCCCTATCCTACATGCATAAAGCCATGTCGAATGTAGGTCCCCACTATTTGCAATCACTAGTGAAACCTTACTGACCTAGCCGCTCTCTTCGCTCCAGCAATCGGAACTTCTGTCAGAGCCCTAGATTTTAAAAAACTCATCAGGGCAGTGAGTGACTGCACCCGCCTGCAAGGGGATATCTGTAGAGTCCATAAGGCCCCCTTAACCCTCGCCAGAGGTCTGCTACCTTTTTGTGGCGCACTGTCAGTGTGCCTCCTGACTGCTTATTTGCCTTTGTGCCTGCATCCATAATACGGCATGGGCGCAGAAGTAAAGTGATTCTCGCATTGGCATGGGGTCACACCCCATGCAAATGACGGAACGCCCTCTTGAGAGATCGCTGGCGCTACATGTGCACCAGCACTATCTGTATTACAGAAGGGGCCACAAAAGCGTCCGCGGCCCCTTCTGTAATACTGAAGTGCAATTGGGCACACAAAGCGGGTGCACATGCCAGTTGCACCCCAAGGGGACTTCCCCTAATACGGCCCCATGGTATACTTTGCAAGTCCAGTAATATTCTGTTTAGGTCCCTTATGGGGGTGACTCCTAGGCACTCCCTAACCAAATGAGTAAAAGTTCCTGGAGACAACCTTACCCACTGTTTTAGCAGTTCCTGTTTACCTTACTGCAAACAGGCTCAGTATGCCATGTGTTAGGGCACACTAAACTTGGCGTCTAAGTATTGTGGGTGTGTAGGGGAATGCACTATGGTAATCACTAGTTTCCTCCAACATCTAATAGTAAACTCCATTTTGAAGCAGGCAATGTACCAACAACAAACCCAGAGACAGAGGTCTGTTAGGACAAAAGCAGGGTCCTCCAGCAACCAGAAAGGGGATACAGAAGAATTGTCCTGGCATCCTGTTCTCCACCTTCAAGTGTGCCAAAGTGTTACGTGTGGCTCAACAGACCTGTAGGGCAGTATTTTACACTGTGTTGTCAGCAGAATGCCAATGGCTTCCACCCTGCATATTTTATTGAGCTCTGAGGAGTCATCTCCGTCCATTCAGTTTAGCCTATTGTGTGCAACTGGGAAGAACTTTACGCCTCTTCAATGGCTGAGCACAGGCTGGAATTTCTGGAGAGTTACTGCAAATTAGCTTACTGGAACTTCAGGCAAGAAGAAGTTAATTTCTTTTGAATTTCTTGTCCTTAATATTTATAAAAAAATCTAACTTTACCATTTAATTGGATATTTAATACCTGTTAAAAATAGTTATTTATTATTTTTCTAACTGGCTCTATTTCTGAGGTACAATATTAGTATTTTTATAAAATCACTTTTAATTTTGTGTCACTGTAGAGAAAATGTTACATTGATTTTCTACATGTCCCAGTTTTAAATACCATGCACCAAACAGTGTGGGCTACAAAGCTTCCATAGAGGTGACATAGTAGTATTTGAAAAGGAGGTTTTTACCTGTAAAAAAAGTTTTTTTAAGAGGTTGCAGCACAGATTTAACACTGCAGCAGTCAGGCTACAATGGTAGGCCTGAAGCGATGATTTCCTTGTCACACTAGTGAGTGGCATAATATGTGCTAAAGTAAACAGGTGGCATTTTAACTTTGTGTTTTATGGGTGTATACACTACATCACATACCACGATGTTATAAGAAAGGTAAATAAACCTATCAGTGATTTGCAAATCTCTACATGTTTTTGGGGTCAGAACACATACACTGGACACTGACAAGTAGTGCAGCAGTGTACAAAGTCTAATAACCAGCAGTAAAATTCAGAAAAGAATGGGGGGGAGGGGCATAGAAAAAGGGGCATCTTCTTGCAAAAAACTAGCTGACAAAGGGAGAACTGAAGTTGTAGCCAAGTCCATTACATCTCTTCACCACAGGATAATGAATGGTGCAAGTAAAGATGGGGGGTTTGAAACTAGACCTAAGGATATAGTAATGAACAATGTATTAATTCAAAGCAACTCTTGTCGTCTCTAATATTTATCTTACACTTGTCTGACCACCCACAAGAAGTAAGCCTTGTTTAGGATATGGCGGATGAGTTATTCTGTCTCAAACATAATGATATCCCATCTATCTTACTACAAGTGCATTTGGTTATAATGTTATGTTATGTTATGTTCAAAGCATTTATCAAGCGCACGTTCACCAAAAGGTTTCTTGGCGCTGGGAGAGTGAAAAGGTGGCATCAGGAGTGGATAATGCACATCTAATGACACACATGGGATATCTGTGACGTTTGTGGTAGAGTTACCTCTGCACTAAACTCTAAATCAGAGCTTGAATGCAGTGCAGGCTGTGCTCAAATGCATTAAGGCCTCAGCAATGCCTTGATATTCGTATGCTAATGAGTTGGTCAATATGAACATTACAAATTATGGTTACAGCGACAATTAGGTGGGCAGCTCGAGTACACAGCTGCAAAGAGGCTAGCAAAACATATCCACAAAACCAACCTCATTCGTGAGACATAGAAAGCCAGGTCTTATTTGCAGGATTCAGAATAGGATTTGGACAAAGTAAGTGGGTTGACCAATTCAAGACTCCTTTTCATGAGCAATTTACAACTGACAGCTGAGATTCTATAGGTAGTATGGTGGTCAATTGATCCTTTACACTGAATGTGTTTGTCCTATATGAAGTTTGGCTACAGAGAGGCAATTACAGCCTTAGTTGATGGTGAGGCTTTTATGTGGAAGGAGGCTTTTTGGCTGCTGCTGTCAAATCCATGGGCGTGCGAAGTCTATTGGGAATACTAACCACGAAGACCTTAGTTGAGATTGCAGCCCTGTTCTGTATGATTCACAGAACTGCCATTGTTTCTATGCTACTCTACGAGAATATTGTATAGTGACATATTTTTCAAATATAACTTTATGGTAAAACTACTTTGACTGCTAAGCCATCATTTACTGAAACTCCCAGAGCAGGTTTGCAGGAATAATGGTAACAAAAAATAGCTAACCATTGTGCAGCACTGAAAATAAATATCTGTCGATTATTCAAACTTTTTATATCAGTGACAATATTTGAGTATTATCTGACCTTGAGAACTGGGGGAAGTATTTAAAAATTAAGTTTGGTTTAACACCCACCAAAATAGTCAAAAGTTCATGGCACAATATATGGTTACGAGACTGAGAGCAAGTGCATACTATTAGCATATGTTGTTTGTTTGACCACGGTAGGATGCTCTTAAGACCTCTCCTCTTGTAGCCATGAATTAGGAAAGCCAATGGTGTAATAGAGCGGTTTCTGTCAGGAATAGATCCATCAAATATGCATCCTGTTGCATGGCTTTTGCCTTAGATGGTATTGACCGTCAATGCTCAATATGATATTTGCGGCGCGAACTCTTTATTTGTATGTTACAATTAGTGTCTTTAAAAGACAATAATTGTAACGTTCTATGTCATATGTAGTTTAATACTGTAGAGTTGACACCACAACGATAAACATGTTGTATTAAATGATTGTTATTCAGGGCTTGCTCATTTCAAACTCTTTACAGTAGGAATATGTTTTGCCAAAACCGGAAGTACAAATGTAGGAGAGAGTCAGAAACCCTGGGTCAAACTGTAGGCTTAGTTCTGCACCAGACCAGCCATCCACTATATAAGGGATTTTCATATGCACACAGGCTAGCACCTTCCGAGAGAATAGGTTTGATACAGAACAATAGCGAGATTGCATTCCATTTCTATCATGAATTATTACTCTCACATTTGAGAGGGTGCGTTTGGGCTCGAAAGGGATGGGGAAATGTGCTTAACAAGAAAGGATTAGATTTGTCTTCTTAATATGGAAGCACAGCACCACCCCTTTGGACGCAAGAAAATTAAATGTAAAGCAAATTTGCCTGGCAGGTGCAGCGCTGAGTTGCTATTCGTTAATCTAGACACCACAATGAGATTTACTTTTAATATGTGTGTGTTAATTATATTAGAGCTGACAGGGCCGCATTTGTCGGAATGTAGGTCAAATTAGCATCAACATTTTATGTATAGTCACTTAGCCCTGGATATGCTAAACCCGCCAGAATTATGACCCTCTCGAACATATGGCTGAGAAGCAAGAGGATTTCTTTTTCCTTCATCACTGGTTCCCCGTGCACTGCGCTTAGATTCTTGCGGCTAATGTGCAAGTTATGACGACCCGAATTCCAATATGCTTCATTTATTTGTAATCAAAGTTAAATATTATTAAGCAAGCCATAAAGTTAAGCGATTAGATTATCGAATTGAAAAGACTGTGGGGGATATTCACAAGAACGTGCGATAAACATCGCCAAAATAGGCTAACGCAATTTTCCATATTGCCGTCTATCGCGGGAAAATACCTCTGTGTCAACGTCGTATTACCAACACGGCGGTAACATTCGATAATTTCCCGAGAACGCCTCAAATGTCCGCGATACAACTACCGCAATGGCGATAAAAAAGGAAACCCGAACGTGAAAAAAGTTGCGATGGGCCCAACTGCGATAAAAATACAGCAAAAAGCAGCGCCAGGCGCGCAAGTCCCACAAGTAAGGCAGGAACAATCACTATAAAAGCGGCAAAAATGAAATACAAATAAAACACAAACAACTGCAAAGCACCATGGAGGGAGCCGGAGCAAGTACAGAGGACAACCCGAACCCCACAAGCCCCACGGAGGACCAGCCTGGGACCTCGGGGACAGGGAAGGGCAAGGAGAAGAATAAAAGGAACCCGCGTTTCAGTACGCAGGAAAACCAGATCCACATTACGGAGGTGACAGAACACCACCACCAACTGTTCATCACCTCCACTGTGACATTGGCGACTAAAAATACAATATGGCAGTCCATCTTGGCCAAGGTGAATGCAGTCGGCGTGAAGAGAAGGGAAGTGGACGACTGCAAGAAGCGCTGGACTGATGTGAAGCGCAAAACCAAGCTGAAAATCGCTGCCAACCTCAGAGCAGCAATGCAGACTGGAGGTGGGAGCCCAGCGACACACCAGGAGCTGGATGAGATGGAGGAAATGGTGACCCGAGTCATCATTGGGGAGACGGTGGCAGGAGTTGGTGGACCAGACACTGCACAACATGACCTGAGCCAACAGCAACAAGGTGAGTAACGACCATGGACTGGGGGGACGGGGGGAGATGGACACAATGGCACACATGCACAATTAAGTAGAGCACATATGCGGACAAACCATGCCCAAGAGTCACAACTCCGACCAAGAGCCCAATTCACCCAAGTCTGCAACATCTCAGCACTGCATAAGCACAGAAGTGAAAGGCACACCGCCTGAAAGGGAGAAGGGCCAGCCAAATCAGAGCTGAAGGGGCAACACACCCACAATGCAGCGCACACACATAAGAATCAGAGCACCCCAACATTGACAACAATGTGGTACAAACTGCAACACTTTCACAACAGAACAGAGGACACAACTGCTGCCGCTTGTGTGTAGAAACTGGCCAATCACATTTGGCATA
Source organism: Calotriton arnoldi (assembly GCA_963921515.1). NCBI lineage: Eukaryota > Metazoa > Chordata > Amphibia > Caudata > Salamandridae > Calotriton > Calotriton arnoldi. Next base: position 449,442 of record CAWUFW010005526.1, read on the forward strand.
GCAGGAAACTGTGACATGATAATGGACAAGTACAACCCCACATCGCTGATGGTGCACAAATGTCCTCTGTCCCGCTTCAAATAGGCAGCTCCTCCTAAACAGTCACAATGTACATTGTCATGCTGTCTGTTTGGAAACGTGGCCAATGCGTGAACATACATGGAACACACTGTTAAACTGCATTTCCTCTTTACATTGCAGAGGGAGAATCATCACCTCCTGCAGAGCAGACCGAACACCTCCTCACTGATGACGAGGAGGACCTCCACACCTTCGACACCGACGCCCTCCAAGAGCTCATGGACAGCTTCAGCACCCCACCTCCAGGAGCAGGGCAGCCCAGCTGCATCGAGGAGAGCCCACCCCCTGCACAGACCACACAGCCGGAAGCACCCACCACCCCGGCTGTCTCCCAGGATCCCCACAACCAACACATGGCATTTCAACGCCATGTGTTGGAGGGCCAGAAGGAGATGGCTGAGCAGGTGCGGGTGGGGTTCGACCTCATGGAAGCCAAACAATGCCATCCATGGGTGTCTACGTCCCATTAGGGGCCACTTACATTCCCTAATGTACACCCACAGTCCGCTCCATGGTCTCCAACGAGCCATGGCTGACATCGCTGGAGTCATGACTCGGAGACAAGAACACCTGTCTAGTCAGAGTGGCTCCAGCTATCTCAGCCGTGAGTTGGGACACATGCGGAGGCTCATGGAGGGCTCGGTGCGGATGGAGGCGGAAAGGATGGCTGCCACGGCTGCACATCTGCGAGATGTGGCTGGGATCTACCATGCCCTGCAGATCCTCATCATGGCATTGCTGCCACAAGGCCTGGCGCAGATGAATGCTGCTGCTCCTACACCATCCACATCCCCGCCCCCTGATGTGTCAGTGCCCCACAGTGCGGCAGACATTCCACCTCCGGCACCTGATGTGTCACTGCCACACAGTGCGGCCGGCAATCCACCTCCGGCCCCTGATGTGTCAGTGCCACACAGTGCTGCAGCCGAAACACCAACTCCCACAGGTGAGGCACATCACACATCAGAGGACGATGATGTGGATGAGACTGACGTTGTGGTAATGAGGAAGCAGTAGCATTAATCTCCGCCATATGGCCAGTTTCAGCTTGGTTCGGCCCTTTGCATCATCACCTTCCACTGTCCCCCAATACACTCTGCGGCACTCACCTTGGAGCTCGACATGGACTGCCATATTCTGTTTGGTTACCAATGACACAGCAATCAGACTGCGGACTGAACTCTTCCTCTTCCGATGAACTTGTCCTTCCCTAATGGACTCTGGCTGGCCCTCCACGGGGCAACAATGTCAAGTGGGGTGTGCATGGCCCTGTACTGCTCCAGCTGCAACACTCCACTGGATGTGAATAAAACATTCAAATTCACACAGATGTGTCATGTCTATGATCCTTCAAGTATGACAGTATGGATGAATGTAGGGTCACTGATTCCCCCTCACGTCCATTTTGCACATGTTGTGGGGCTTGGGTCACAGGGTGCAACATTGCCGATTGCGGTCCGGGTGGCGCAGACACTACAACGGAGACACATGCATTGGTTACTTCCCTGTCGAGGCCAGAACTGAACCACGCCCAGAGCCCCGGCTCATTGTTCACACCCCTACGCTGGACTGGCATACGCCAGCCCAGCCCACTCCGCTTATGCTCACAGGGGGTGACGACACAGCTACATGTCCCGAGTCTTCCCTGTAGTGATCTGCTGGTCACTGGTCTAGTCGTCAGCATGCCACAGCCACTCCCTGAGGGCTGGTTTACACCCACACCACACCCATCCAGCACATGCGTCACGGGACATGTGACCCTGCCAATAAAAGGGGCCCACCACGGCACATCCCCCACTGCTGGAGGTGACATGATAGCGTCCGCATCCACGGTACTCAATCATGAGGGGTCCGTGACTTGCGTTGCACAGAGTTAGTGGCACCCGATGGCCTGCACCCGGCACGGCCCTACCGCCACGTGGCGATGACTTGCGTTGCACTGAGTTAGGCCCACCTGTAGAGCTGAGCGGGTGTGCAGCCTGCGATGATGCAGTAGGCCTGGAGGCTGGACGGTGAATTGCGTTGCACTGAGTTAGTGGCACCCGATGGCCTGCGTCCGGCACGGGCCTACCCCACGTGGCGATGACTTGCGGTGCACAGAGTTAGGCCCACCTGAAGGGCTGAGCGGGTGTGCAGCCTGCAATGATGCGTCCAGCAAATCAAGACTCGAATTGAATTGTGAGCCCTGCTGGACCGCAGTGTACGCGCAGGCAGCAGTCAGCACACACATGACTTCACGGTGCGGTGCCGCAGGGTGCGCTGGGGGCCTGTGGCGCGGAATCCAGCGATCGGCTGAGGAGGTTGCACCAGCACATGGAGGGCCCTCTTGGAGACACGCCGGTGGCGGCAGGTGAGCATTGAGGCCTGGGTGCGCAGGGGCGGGCAGACATCGCTGGGCGGCAGACCGGTCTGGGGACCAGGGCTTGGGTGCAGCAGGCACACATGATCACGCAGGCACCACCGGTCACAGAGGCGGCCTCGTGGCTGGGTGGGGGGCACCGCCCAGGCAGACACGACCCTGCATGCACTGACGAGATGTGCGCGGGTTGGCTTGGGACGTAGTCACCTCGTCTCCAGTGTGAATGCGGCCGTTGGATGTGGTCGGGCACGTGTGTGTAGGCCTATGGTCACGATATGGCGGACACAGAGATACACGCAGTAGTTACTATGGTGGCCATCCCGGAACTGGACCACACCCAGGGCCCCGGCCTATTCATTCGCGACATACGCTGGGCAAGGCCGCTCCGCTCAGGCTTACAGGGGGGACCACATGGCTACATGTCCAAGGTCTTCCACACTGCCTGGGGTCACCTGTTTGCGTCCACTGTCCACTACACTGCAAACACCAGCAGTAGATGTCCACATGGACATGTCTGTGCTCTGAATACTGCAGTCTGTCCAGCACATCTCCGCCACACTTGGCATTGTGTCCTTTCTTTGTGCTGGGTCACTTGCCTCCTTCGCACATTCTTGGTTCCCACCTCTCCCCACATTCTGCAATTGTGTGGCAGAGGGGCTCTGCCTTTGTGGATGGTTTGTCTACATGTCTGGCCCCTGTTACCACGGTTACTTGTGTTGTCGTGTCCGGTAGTTGGGCATGTTGGTTGGCATGTTGTATGTGATTTTGTTACGTGTGCTCTCCCACAGTTGTGAGTTGTGTGATTGTGGAGTTGAGGTGTGTGGTGTGTTCAGTTAGTACTTACCAATGAGCGGTGCATTGCCATGGGTGCCATCCTGGAAGCGCTGGTTGATGATGGACTGTCGGAAGATGTATGTATCATGCACACTGCCTGTGAAGTTGGCGACGACATTGGTGAACTGACCCTGGTGGGCCACTATCGCCTGCACATTGATGGAATGCGTGTGCTTTCTGTAGCGGTAATTGTGTGCAGGGTCAGCAGGGGGCACAAGTGGTACATGTGTACAGTCAATTGCCCCCGACACGTGCGGTAAGGCAGCTATGGCGTGATTCCCTTGCATGGTCTCCAGCTGTTCATGCACAACGTGGGGGAAGTGAAGGTGCAGGGGTATCACTAGATCTAACCGCCCTCGAAAGGGACCAGCATGGTTCAACAGCCACCTGGCAGCTTTAAAGAAAGCCTGTAAAAAAACAGAAAGGAAATGGAGGAGGTCCTACGACAATTCACTAAAGAAACAATACAAAACAGAGATCAGACTTTATCATAATGAAATTAAAATCGCTCAAGCCAAGCACCTGCAGGAGAAAATTGAGGCAGCCACTAACTCCTCAAGAGAACTTTTCAAAATTGTAAAATCCCTCACAACATTAGCACCGGAGGCTCCTACGATACCCCCATCTATAGAAAGATGTAACGAACTAGCTATCTACTTTAAAAATAAGATTGACACCATCTACAACTCCATGTCAGAGAATGTTCACATCCGAAACCTGCAGGGTAACTCAGCGGACACGGAGACCTGGGGGAAACCCACCCTCGAGGCCTTCCCTGAATTGGATCTAGACATTACATCCAAGATCCTACAAGGAATAAAATCTGGCTCCCCTCTGGATCCCATTCCCCCCCACATACTGGTACAGGCGGGGGACACAGTCATAACACCTGCTACAACACTACTCAACCTCTCCCTCAGCCAGGGTACAGTACCAAAAACCTGGAAACACGCCATAGTACGTCCGTTAATTAAAAAACCACATCTAGATCCAACAGACCTGGCAAACTTTCGCCCTATTTCACTCCTCCCCACGCTAGGTAAGATAGCCAAAAAACATGTAAACTCCTCACTGTCCCAGTTTCTAGAGGAGAATGCGATCCTCCATCCGACCCAAATTGGTTTCAGACCAGCATATAGTACCGAATCCGCCCTACTGTTGGTAACAGTAAAATTGAAGGGCATTCTAGACCTTGGGGTGAGGCCGCTGTCCTTCTGCTAGACCTGAGCACAGCGTTCGATACTGTGGACCATGCAACGCTTGCAACCAGGCTTGAAAGGGCAGGGATTCAAGGTCAGGCCCTAAAATGGATCGTATCATTTCTGAATGACCGGTCCTTCCAAACCACCGAAGGAGGATTTCTATCAGACACCTTCAAAGTCACATGTGGGGTTCCACAGGGCTCTTCCCTGAGCCCCACACTGTTTAACCTGTATATGCAGCCGCTAGCTGACATTGTCCAGGAATTTGGGCTGTCAATAATTACCTACGCAGATGACACCCAATTGGTAATCTCTGTGGCAAAGGATGCCGAATCGAAAAACAACTGGATGACCTACAACAGGCTAAAACTTAATGGGGACAAGACAGAACTCATGTTTTTGGGCAACAAAATAAATCCACAAATTTCCTTGAACTGGCCAGAAGAACTAGGGCACCCAACAGGACATAAGAACTCCATAAAAAACCTGGGAGTATGGTTAGATCACAACCTCACAATGGAAACTCAAGCCAGCAAACTTGCTGCCACCTGTTTCGGAATCCTGAGGATGCTCCGAAAAATCATGGACCTCATCCCAGAGAAAGCGCAGAGAACCGTAATTCAGGCACTGGTGGTGTCACGCCTGGACTATGGGAACATTCTCTTCCTGGGGTCACCTAAATACGTTCTCAACAGACTGCAGGTGGTACAAAACTCGGCAGTCAGACTTCTCCGAAAAATTCCTCGGCATGAGTCCATCAAGCCAGCCCTGAAATCATTACACTGGCTGCCCGTGCATGCAAGGATTAAGTTTAAAGAGCTATGTATAGCACATAGGGTCCTAAAGGGAAAAGGCCCAACTTTACTGAAAACCTTGATCACTCCATACACACCAGACAGAACTCTGAGATCCTCCTCGGAACATCTTGCCACAACAACCAGAATAAGGAGATCCAGATGGGGGGGAAGATCCTTCTCACATCTGGCACCGAAATTATGGAACTCAATGCCATCAGAGCTAAGAGTGACCACTGAGGAATGAACTTTCAGAAAGAAACTAAAGACCTGGCTATTCCCAGGCTGAGAGTCATCCGCACTTACTCCTGTTCCGCAGCGCTGGGCGACCCACGGGCAGCTATGCGCTCTACAAAACCCATAAACATAAACATAAACATCAAGATGATACAAACCGTGATGTTTACAGGTATGATGAATCCTGCATGATGAGACCGTAACAGATGTTTGTGTGGTTGTAACCTTCCTTTTCTTTCCTGCGGAGGTTACGGGCACACAGACTTCTGTTACAGTATGTTTGGATTGGATTCATCATACCTGTATGCATTCCGGTTTGTCCAAGTGCAATACACTGTACCAGATTACGTTTGTGACTATGAGGACGCTTGACCATTGTCACCATTTCTCCAACAGGTTTCTGACTACTGATTTCGGGATATGGAATGGTATTGGGGAGTTCCCGCAGCATTTGTAGTTTATTGGATCCACAAGTTGCCCTGGTGAAGTTCCCCGTTGGGAATCAAACGCGTTGGCTGTGCTTTTTGTCTTCTTGTTTATGTATTTGTAATAAAGTTCTGTTTTTCCACTACCGTTGACTACTGGACTTCATGACCTGGGTGGGAGGGTCCGGGGGGTGGTTGCGGTGGGTGTTGTGGCCCTCTTGGGTCTCCAGGCTGCATGATCATTGTCTCCATGGCATCTGTTGGTCTTCAGATGTGGCTCTAAGCTGGGCTCCCTTTCATACTGCAGGTTGTCGTCCTGCTTAACACCAGTAAGAGGCAGGTATTGAATCCCTGCTGCTAACGCGCATTATCGCCTGTTTTCGGATCGCATCGCTGATCTGGCTGCTCATTGGGAATATCGCAAAGTGGTGTTTTCGTGTGTTTTTGCATGGGAACGCCTACTCTGCATATCATTAGCGTTAGTTGTCGCTCTCATCCGTGGCGATGTGTTTTGCGGCAGCTATCGCGGGAAAGCTGGCGATGTCGGCAGTTTGCACCAGCTTGTGAATGGGGCGATTAGTCTATCGCCACTTTTGCACCGCTAAAGTGCCGATAAATCGGTGATGGCTCCTTGAGAATATGCCCCTGCATTTATTGACTAAACACCACATGAATTAATGAGGTATGGATGGTTTCGGTACCCACGTCAAAAAGCCAAGCAGAGCTATTTATTAAAATCTTAGATATAATTTTGCCAGGAAATGAGTACGATGGGAATACACGTCGGATACACAAGGAATACAATCCAAAACATCAATGAAGCATAAATTAACATGAAAGGAAAAAAGAACTTGCACAGTTTTGGTGGAAATTAATTGAACATAGGATTAAGTGGATTTTATACTATTCCCGGATCTGGTGGAGGTCGTCCCGCGAGGGGCCCGTACAACGGCTGAGGGGTTGGGTGACACCCATTAGGGGGATGCGGGGGCACCTGTGCGCGGAGGCTGCTGGGCTAGGCCTGGTGCCGCTTGGGCACAGATTGCCTCGGGGCCTGTCTTCCCGCCAAATCGACGCAGGACAAAGTGGTGGACCCCCTTTTGCTTGTTGACCGGAGCCATGGGTCTGGGGCGGAATTTTCCCGGCACTGCCGTACTCCTCCCTGCTGGGCCCTCACCCACTGGACAACATCACAATAACCAGGGATAAAGGATCTAAGCAGAGCACCCTGGATTGATACGCGGGGCCGGGGGTTCATGCGCCTGAAACGTCGAGCCAAGCCCCTGCCGGGCCAGATAATGCGGCTTTGATGGCGGCGATAACCCAGTCCCGTGAGGCACTTGAGGACAAAATCAGAGAGGTAGGATCTGATGTCGCACTTATCCGTCAGGACTTGCGTAAAGCGGTGGATAGGATTACCGAGGCCAAAACTCGCATTTCCACCATGGAAGATACCACGACGTCCCTCCAGGCACGGGTGACCTCCCTGGAATCCATCACGAAGGTGCTGGCGATCAGGGTGGAGGATGCGGAGGGCAGAGCTCTGAGAAACAATCTTCACTTTGTAGGATTTCCGAAGGGCTGCGAAGGCAACAACATGGAACAGTTCCTTGCGAAGTGGATCACGAGCTGGATCCCCCAGACGTCATTGTCGCAGTGCTTCATAATTGAACGTGCACACCGTACCCTCATGCAAAAACCACCACCTGGGGCCCGTCCGGCCTGTTATTGCGAGACTATTGAATTTTCATGATCGCGATGACATCCTTTCACAGGCTAGGTTGGCCGGTAAGCTCCACTTCGACTCCCACCACATCCTAATATTTCCCGACTATACGCGCATGGTACAACAACGACGCCAATCCTTCACTGCTGCTAAAGCCCGGTTGCGGGACCTTAAAATCCAATATGCGCTACTTTTCCCGGCCAGATTGAGAGTCATATACAAGTCACACACCCTTTTTTTCGGTACTCCGGAGGAGGTCTTCGCCTGGACGGATGAGAGACAGAGACACAGGCCGCATACTCAGCCACGATTAGACTCTGAGCCATCGTCCGGAGAGACTGCACGACAGGCGGTCAGGCCTAAGGTAAAACCTACTCGCAGGTCACGCTCGAGACGCCGATCTAAATCATGGAGCGCCTCTACATCATGGATAGAGGAGACTTTGCGAACCCCGTCGCCGACTTGACTCAATGTTGGAGAACTTTCATTATAATGGCTGCAGCGCCAACGACGTATGCTGTGTCACAGGCCCATGGGAGGCCTACCCCCCATAACTCTTTTCTCAGTATCTGAGAACTATATCAATGTTTGGGGACTGTTCTTTTGGGAACTCTTGGTATGGGGCTGTGCCCTGCTCCCATTGGGGCAGCGGCACAACACATACAGCGACAGATGCTTCAGCTGTTGTGAGGTATTGGGTGGGGTGGGTGGGGGTGGGGTTGGGTTTGTTGAATGTTGTTGATCACACTGTGTCCTTTCTGCTTTTATTAATGGTCTGTATGCCCTGCAACGGCCCAGAATATTACACTTCTATTAGATGCCCAGCCCTGTAACTGACCCAGTAGATAGGCTCCAAGTAGTTAGCTGGAACATACGGGGGCACTAAATTAGATCAAACGAGATGAAGTCCTACGACAGGCCAAGCGGGCCCTGGCCGATGTTCTTCTCTTACAAGAGACCCATCTTCTGGGCACTAAAGCGTTGTGTCTCGCTCGCTTTGGATATGTACAAGTTTTTCATGCAGGGTTTACCAGGGGCTCCCGGGGGGTTGCCATACTTATTCACTGCTGAATCCCTTATATTCATTCTAAAACATGGACTGACCCCCCACGGTAGATACATCATTATATCAGGGACATTGCATGGGGAAACTATTACATTGGGCAGCATATACGCACCTCCCCCGCTCTCGGACACATTTGTAGAGTGCCTGTCAGCAAAACTGTTGGAAATGCCTGGGGGCCTCTCTGTTCTTGGTGGGGACTGGAATGATGTGGCAAATGTGGTGCAGGACAGATGGCGCTCGTGCGCGGCACCTGAGATATCGAGACCTACATGGCTGCACATGATCATGAGGGACATGGGGTGGTTGGACACATGGAGGCATATGCACCCGGCTACATGTACTACTGGGCGGACCATGACTCGTTTTTTAGGCTTGATTACGTGTTCATACCAAACTTCTACTATTTTCAAATCGCAGCGACAGATATCTTACCTAGAGGACTGTCTGATCATTCTCCGGTGGCCCTAACACTCCGCCTGGCTGTGGCGCGCCCCCCCTTTCGATGGCGCTTGTCGCCGTGGCATCTCCACGACCCACAGTACACGTCCCACCTACAACAGGCCCTCATGGCTTATTTCGCTGAGAACTCGGGTTCTGTAGATTCTCCGGCCATGCTCTGGGAGGCGATGAAGCCCACCATCAGGGGAGTGGACATCGCATACTGTGCCGCCCGACGGAAAAAGCACCGGGAGGCTTTGATTCAGACCGAGGCCCAGATTTTGCAACTAGAACAGAAATGTAGAGACGAACATGGTGGGGCATACCGCTGCCAATTGCTCCTTCTCCAACAAACCTATGCCGACACCCTTCGCGATGAGGCCGGACAGGCTTGGCTGGCATCCCGCAGCAGAATTTATCAATGCGGTGACAAATCAAGCTCGCTTCTACATCGCTTGTGCCAGCGAGCTCTTCGCCCAGTGAGCATACCGGGTATTCCTGGCGGGGATGGCCAGACACTTACTGACCTTGCTCAAATAGCTGCTAGTTTTGCGGTGTACTATGCAGAGCTTTATGCTCCCAAGGCCGCCCTTCCGGCACCTCTAGTCCAGCAATATCTTGATGATTTGCCTCCTAAGGCCATTTCGGACAGCGCAAGAGGGGATTTAGACGTCCCGTTGACAGTCGACGAGTTGGGCGCTGCCTTGATCGACTTGCGATCCGGGAAAGCACCGGGGCGATACATGCAGCCCTTGAAGAGGGGAAGCTTCCTCCGGACTGGCGGCACACTGAAATCACGGTTTTTCCCAAGCCGGGCCGGCCCCCGGATCATCACTCCTCATATCGCCCTATCTCACTGCTCAACTTCGAGGCAAAATTACTGGCCAAGGCGCTGGCCAATTGTATCCTCCCCTACATGTCCGAACTAGTTCATCCAGATCAGGCCGGCTTTATGCCCCAGCGGGCTACCCGTCATAACATTAGACGTGTGCATAATGCGGTTGCGGCCATAGATCGCCTTCAGGGCCCAGCGGCCCTGCTCTTAGCTGATATTGACAGAGCGTTCGACTCGCTGGGATGGATTTATCTGTTTGCTCTGCTACAACCTGTAAATTTCGGCCCACGCCTTATTTCCTATATTAAACTTCTTTACACTGACCTTTCGGCCTCGGTCAGAATCGCTGGTGCTGTGTCCGATCCCTTCCCTATAGGATGCGGTAGTCGACAAGGTTGCCCCCTCTCCCCATATTTATTTGCCTTAGCTATGGAACCATTAGCCGCTTGGGTTCGTATTGACGCACAGGTTACGGGCTTTGAGTGGCCGGGAGGGTTCTCGGATCGGATTGCTCTCTATGCGGATGATGTCCTGTTTTTTCTTATGGATCCCCACCGGTCGGGTCCCCGTATTCTCCACATCATGCAGATCTTCGGCCAACACACTGGCTTATATATGAACGCCAAGAAATCTGTCCTTTGGCCCGTGCGTGGGGGTTCGGCTATGGGCGCCTGGACGGCGGAGGTGACGGTGGCTACGACTGGTCTGAAATATCGCGGTGTATATATTTCGGATTCACAATCGATATCATGGGATAAAAATATCGCCCCTATTTGGACGCGCACACAGGCGGAGATGGAGGCGTGGTCGCGGATGCCCCTATCTATACTGGGCAGGTCCGCAATATTTAAAATGGTGTCCCTCCCTCGTCTCCTATACCAACTACAGAATCACCCCTTTCAGATAGCACCCTCCTAGTTCCGACAGCTAAACTCCAGGCTGAGCCGCTTTTTGTGACAAGACCAGGCCGCTGGATGTCCCTCAGAACGTGCTTCCAGTCAACCTTTTGTGGAGGTATAGCGACTCCCGATCTCCAATCGTATCACGCGGCATCCCACCTTTTGGTTTTGAATGATTGGTAGTACAGTGTTAGCAACGACCCGGCATATCAAGTGGAGAAATAGCTGATGGGGGATCTGTTGCCACACAGACTGCTCTATGCGCCGAAAGAGCAGCATAAGCTGCTGCCAGCTACTCGGGTTGTATTTGGCATGTGGATGGACTCACTGTGCTGGATGGGATGCTTGCGGCGGTTGACGAGGGAGACGCCGCTCTGGCAGAGCGGCCTTATGGCACAAGTGACTGCATTAGCAGGATTTAAACAATGGGACGCCATTGGTATATCCATGTTGGGCAATGTTATGCGTGGCACCACGATGAAATCTTTTCAGGACCTCAGGCATGAATACGACATGCCACATGCTCAGTTCTACAAATACCTGCAATTGAGACATGCCTTAACTCCATATATCTCGCACCTAGACTCCCTTCCCGAATTCAACCCGATCGAGGCGAAAGTTTTCATGGGGGACTGGGGCGATCATAAAACCACAAAGATATACCAAACGTTAGTGACAAATCTCTCCACGACTTTAGATCCCCTCCGGGATAAATGGCTGACAGATTTGGGCCCCCTGGACAGCGATGACTGGCGAGAAGCCCTTGGAATCCCAGAGATCCACGGCAATTGCCTCCTGTCTCAGTCTTATTCAATTTAAATACCTGCACCGCACATATTTTACTAGATATAGGCTTTGGAAGGCAGGGATGTTAGGCTCCCCCATGTGCCTTAGATGCGACAGAGAGGAGGGTACATTACTCCACACAACATGGAGCTATGAAGCCTTGGGCCGGTTCTGGAGAGGGGTCATTAGTTGCCTTTCTGAAGTACTAGGATGGGCTGTACCTTATTCCCCTAGGCTAATTCTCTTGCATATTATGGATGAGATAGGGGGCAACATTTATAAAAGGCATTTACTGGTCTTGGGTCTCACCCTATCTAAAAGGGATATTGCCCGGGCGTGGAAGGATCCGGCTCCACCCAAATTGTGCGCTTGGAGGGCTGGTCTCAATTGGTGCATGGGTCACGAGCAGCCTATTTTTAAAGCGAGAGGGTGCCCTCAGAAACACTATAAAATTTGGAGACATTGGGCAGATTTTAGGGGTCTTGAACTGGAGCCACCTCCTCCTCACCCTGCAGACGTTGAAACCATATAGAGATGTAGCACGGGACATTATGGTTGTTCCGATGGACTTGAGGTATGTTGTTGGGTGTGCAGGACATAACTGGAGTTTTGTTTTACAGTATGTGACACAGTGTGTTAAAATGTTTGGGGCTGTCGTTTTTGGTCCTGAATGGTTTATTTTCTTGTTTTATAACTCTTATAAAATAGTCACCTGCTCGGTATTCAATATGTGGGAGATTATATGTATTCATTGCTTTGTAATACGCACAAATACTATATCATCTGACTTAATAAAAAGAGATTTGAAAAAAAACGAAGGTCCAATCAACTTGAAATAAAGGAAAAGGCCATGTAAGTCTAGTGTGATCAGGTTTTAGCTGATGGAAAATATCATTATCTTGCCAATGAGGAGTCAGGATGGGGAGTCCCAGTCTGGCAGGACTGGGCCAAGCCTAAATGGTGGATGGAAGAAGGTATGTGTTAGGGTTGTAAAATATGTTTTCTAATTAACACATAATGCTTGCCTACTGCATGAACAGTTTGCACCAAAAAACGATTTCACTGTACTTTACAGAACCATGTCTGTCTGCACTCATCCAAACTATGCCCAAGCTAGGCCTAGCTCCATCTTGTAATTTAATATGACTGTATTTGTATTTCTTTGTTTTCCACACACAGCAAAATGGGCACTGATGAAATTATTTGTCCCGATATTGTTCTGGTGAGCCTCAGACAATATAGTTTCCTATAAAAGAAGGCTAAAATTGGAGGTGAGCTAGAGAGTTTTTCTCTCATTTTTGGGAAGCTGATCTATATTCTTGATTTATAGGCTAGACTTTATGTGCGCCCTCCTGCTGCATCTGATTGAGTCCTTTTGTATTTCTGTATCTACGATTAACTATATTTTGCCTTCTGTAAATATACTGAGCTTTAATATAGCCTTATAGACAGCCGTAGAGGGCTATACTGGCCATCAAAGTCTCGCTCCTCGGCTCGGGACTTTAACAAGGGAGAGGCCTTTAATGGCCGCTAAAACCCTCTACAGAGGGCTCTAAGGTTATTAGAACATTCGGCCCCTAGATGGCAGAATGTTCCAATTGGTAAAACAAAGAACTCACAGAGCCTGAGGGGGTTGAAATCCCCTCTGGCTCCATGAGATCTTTTGTTCACTAGACAGCTGTAAACAAACATTTGAATGTTGGTGCTCCGGGCTTCTTCCGACCATTAGAAGCCCAGAGCACCCCATTGTTTTCAACGGAGCTCCCATTCCAATGTTCTAATCAACCATTATGGGATATAACTTTTACTTGACTCAAGAAGGCATATTTAATTGACTATTTTACTTGTTTAATTGACTATTTTGGTCCTGTTAGGGACACATTCCGTCATACGTTCTTGTAGCTAACACAATTCCTGATCCTGCGCAGAAGCTTTATTTCATATCTCATCAGATAATCAAAGAGGGCATCTACAGGGAAACCCATCAGACCAGGCTGCCACAACTGGAATCTACCAAAAAATATCCAGCCACTTTCACAAAGATGACTAGGAAAAGACAAAGGGCCTGATTACGAGTGTGGCGGTCTACCGACCGCTGCACTCGTGGTGGCACAGCAGTGCCGGTCCACCCTCTGCCAGACTATGAGTCTCACCGTCGTACCAGCGGTGGACCACCAGCTGCACCGTGGAGTAGCTGCACCACAATTTAACATACTGAGCGGAACTGGCACAGTCCTGCTCTGCATATTACGAGTTCCTGCACTGCCAGCCATTTCATGGCAGGAGTACAGCCATGAAAAAGCAAGCGGTGTAGGAACAAAGGGGGCCGTACAGGGCCCCCATGCCCCCCACCTTGGGGATACATTCAGAGAGGCACAACATGTAAAACCTGTCTGTATTCCCACAAAGTTCCAGCACGGCATGGATGTAACCATTCACGCAGTGCTGGAGCATTTTTGCTGTTCTAGTTACGTTGCCTGTTTTTCTGGCACCACCATGGAAAAGGCAAAGGACCATCGGCCTTAGAGGAGTTCAACTCATAATAAGGCTGGCGGTCCTTGCACAGTTTTGGCGGAGCCGTGCCTGCGAAGAGCCGGCGCAACCGTGCCAATGTTATAATTGGGCCCAAAGTTCGTCCATTTTACTGATTTTAAGGAAACCCTAATTTTCAAATTGGCTTACAAGATTAAAACCTCTTAGCATAAACCATTTAAATCACTGACAGCACTTGATTATTTTTCAGGATTAATTTGCTTCTACCAAATATTCTCTTTTCAGTAATGCAATAGCTACTGATTAAATCAAACTTCACTAAAATTTGAAGAGAAGGTGAAACCAAATTCCACTACAAAGAAGAATCCAGTCACGCAAAGTTAAGTATTTACATTCACATATCACAATAATATGATAATATTCAAAAGAATGACAGTGTGAGTAACTTATTTAATAATACATTTGGAAGAAGCCCAGTGAGAAATTGGAGTAGAAGAAATAAAATTAATTGGTGAAATCTATTCATGGGATAATCACATCAGACCCAATTTAGGGTCTGATTAAAAAGCAAAGGTGCACCTATATCATGTATATATTAAATCCTATTCCTGATTCACACATTCTGTAATAAATTTTGTCTTCATATTTAGAAGAACTTGTGTTTACATTTCTGCCAGTATGGCAGACAAGTGTGAATAGATCTGCTGGCAAACACCCACAAGATCGCACGTTTGTGGGTATTCACAATTGTTTTGCAGGTAGATCTCCAGCTTGCAAACTCAGCTCAGAAATGTACGAAGTCCATGTGCTAGCAGCTCATCCATTTCAGACAATTGCATTGCATCACTGAACGTATTGTCCTGTTTATGCTATTATAACATTAGTAATATAAGTCGAGGATGCACAGTAAACAGGCTGTACTGGATGAACTACTCATGCGTTGACCTCTTGGAAAATTGTAAGCGATATAATACTGGCGAGTGAAGTAGTAAAGTGATTTCCAAAGTGAAAACTGGACTGACAATTCCCCAAACAGGTGCGAATGTAGTGAAAGGAGTTTATTCATGGAAAATATTTTTCCTTTGAAAAAACTAAAACATAAGTTAAGCTGCAAACATGAAAGTGGGCATGATATTGTTATCTAAAAAAATGCAGAATTATTTCATGCCCTTAAGTGGCAATTCTTACATAATTCACCACAGATTTTCAGAACACCACTTTTTTTTTTCAATCCAAAAAAGTCACAATTGTCACCTAAATAAAGTTATCCTATGAGCACATTACGACTTAACTTTTGGGTACCAGACTAGAGGATCATAAATCAGAGAAAGGACCATTTTCATTTGATAGACTTTTACAAAAAGAACCAAAGCAAGTTCAATAGAAATAGAATCAAAGGAGAATGAATGAGCAACGGCGGATCTGAGTAACCGCACCTCCCTGCTTTATTCCTTTTCTTGTTTAAGAAATTGTAATGGATAGTATGATTGGGTGTGCACATACAGCTCCTGCACCTGCCGTTGTTGGATGCCAGCTGCCAAGCAGAGAGAAAACTGTGAAAATAGTGGAGCGGTGCACTACCAAAGAGTTTTCTTCAATAAATCCAAATGTTCATTTTGTATAGTGGTTTATCAATCCTTTATTTTCAATATCAAAATGTGCAAATTCCAGCCAACGCGTTTCGTTCATACATAAAATGAACTTCTTCAGGGCTGAAAGTTATAATACATAAAAGAAAACATAAGTATAAAAATATATATACATATGGTGTATTCACACAATATGCTTTTACTTTAAAAACGAGAGAGAAACTATATACAAAGGCAAAGGTTATTTCATTAGAAGGTGACTCTAAACACAAGAAAGGAAACCTAATGGGGGTGGGAAAAATACAAAACAAAAATGGAAATTCATGGTCGACAATATGTCACTTCAAGTTGAAGAAAAAACAGACAAAATAGGGTGAAGGGGAAAAAGAAAATGGGGGGCGGAAGAGTAGGGGTTGAAGACAAGAATAGAGGGAGGAAAAAACATGGAAATATAAAAATATAAATATATATATATATAAAAAGGGCAGACATTAACAATCTTATACATATTTTGTAATGTAATGTCCAGTGAGCATTTGGTCTGTAAATAGATATGTAAATCAAAATAGATCAGTATCAGTTGTTAATTAATAGCAACAACGGTGTCAGGAGCTATTGTCACTAGTGGGTCTATACAGTTCACCCTAAGCGTAGCTCATAGTGTCCAAGTAAACAAGTAACAGTTAGTCCAGGGCCTAAGTAACAGCACATGATTGGAGAAACCTTTGAGCGTTACAAATACGAGAAAAAGAAGACCAAAATAAAACAGAGAAAAGGCACTACATGTACCTACCAAATGGTGATGTGAAGAAGACGCAGGAACACAGAGGCAATGAAGAGCCCTTGATCTGAGATATTTCAAATTCCTGCTGTCGACGCACAAGTATTTAAATTTTAAAGGCTACCATGATAAGTGCCTGATGGTTGTATCTCTAAGAAAGTAAAAGAAAATGTATTAAAAAACAAGGAGCGACCTAGTGCGTAGACACTAAAGATTTGTAGGGAATAAGCACCAGTACCAGAGAAATAATATGAATATATACAGGCACCAAAAAAGTGGCATGACATTGAGGTCATAATAGTTAAAGAAAAAGAAAAAACTGTGTCCAAGTGAAGGACGGCTTGCTGGCTGGGCAATAGAAGAGGATGGCAGTGAAAGGCATGTAACAATAAACCTATCGAAGGAGAGCAGACCCACTTGGCAAGCTTCATGATCAAAAACATGAAAACCTGGTGAAGTAGTAAGATTAAAAAATTACAAAGCGGTCTCCTGAATATATGCGCAGAAGCGCCAATTATACCAAAGGTATAAATAAAACAGTGACGCGCTGCAATCACCTATTTAAAGGCAATACAATCTAAAAGAGACTAAATGCTTAGGCTTGTAGTGATGTACAAATCACATCCACGTGGTTGCATTATTTGCAACCCAAAAGACAAACTTAAAGGAACAGTAAATAAATAAAGTGAAAGAGTTCCTTGCGTATAAACAAGCTGCTAAGATGAAAGCTAAGTAACAAATTAAATAATATGAAAATCACATTACAATGAATGCGCTGTTAATCATTCTTAGGCATAAGTTAAAGAAATAGAATAACAGAGTTATTAAACTAAAAGGAAGAAAGTCATAAAAAGTAAGGTTGAAAAACAAGCACCATAGCCAGAAACTAGTCATAGTAGCCAAGAGGTTCTTACAAGAACAGGTAGAGATCTAAATACCTGGGGACACAGTCCTGTTATTATCGTCCGGTCGGCAGTCAGTGTTGAACTGGCCGGTCCCACTTCCTGGTTAATATAAGCACCATGAAAATGGGCGGGAAAGTAATCGGTGAAAGAACACCGAAGAAAGACTATAAGGGAAGAACGGTGGCCAGCAGAAATGAGGATGAATCCGCTTTTCCAATAGGTGATAAGGCTGGGGGAAGTGTCAGCACAAGTGTGTGACATGTAAACAGAGGAGAGAGGTAGTGTCAGCACAAGAAATAAATAGCAAATAGGTTGCTCAAACCTTCCTTATTACAGAAAAAGAGAGTCAGCACAAGTCATGGTTGAAATAATGTAATTAATAGCCAATATAGGAAAGAAAAAAAAATGAAGTATCGAGAGGAATACAAAAAGAATGAAAAGATCAATAAGAGAGTGGCGGCTATATCATGAATTAAGCCGTCAAAAATAGTGAAGCGCGTTCCGCATAATTTTAGCACAAAATAGTTCATTGAGAGATATTTAATAAAAAAGAGGCAGTATATTCAGCAAAAGAGAGATGGTAGTGCCTCAGGTCAAACCTGTTACGGCGATAAAAATAGGGGAAGTAGATTGCAGTGTGTGCTAGGTGGCGATATTGGTCTCAGCCTATCATGAAAAAATAGGATTGTTTCAAAACTAAATAGCATACAAATGGTAGTGGGAGTCAAGGGAGATCCTGGTCCAAGCAAACCAGTTAATTAATGAGAGAAGGTCAGTGACGCGTGGGGATATGAAGCTATAAAGTACGGCTACAGTAGAATGTTTTGACAGAAAGAATTAAGAATTAACATGCTTAGAACTATAGTTGAAGTGGGATGATATAATAGGGAGGGTTAAAGATTCACTGGCAAAACGGGGCTGAGAGGTCTTTGACGGGCATCCACCGTGGTAAGATTGGTCTATCCTAGAAAATAATGAAACTCATTATCGGTATTATGCCCTTTGTTCACCGCGTCCAATCTACATATCCATTTAGCCTCCGTTTGTCGTAGAGTCAGATCCCTGTCTCCCCCTCTTGTGTTTAATGGAATATGGTCGATGCCCAAAAAACTGAATGTGGGGGACTTCTGGTGAGTTGTACGATAATGTTCAGTCATGGGGTATCTTTCATCACCATTGATGACTGCTCTGCGATGTTCCTGAATCCTGATCTTAAGACTACGTATAGTACTACCCACGTAAATCATCTTACAGGGGCACTCCAGAATGTAAATAACATACTGTGTATTACAGTTGATGAAGTGCTTGATTTCATGGGTAGTGTTGGTATTGTAACTAAATTCTTTCTGTTTGTTTTTGCCCAAGCTACAAATACTGCAATTTGTGCAAGTGTAAAAGCCATGGGGGGCCTGTGGTAACCATGTCTTATTGGTATTGGTTGCAATGTAACTAGGGCATAATGTTTTTCGCAGTGTGTGTCCTCTCCTGTATATAAGGGATGGATTGGCATTAATAAATGGGCGAAGAGCTGGTACTTCTAATAGGAGATGCCAATGTTTTTTAAAAACTTTAAAAATTGTATCACTGTGTGCCGTGTAGTTGGTAAAAAATGCAATATTTTCCCTCTGAGGTGACCTGTCTTTCTTCTTGCCTAGATTGTTGGTCAATGTATCTGTCCTGGGTAGGCTCATTACCCTTTGTTCTGCCTTGTCAAGGCTTCTACAATCATACCCCCTTTGTCTGAAACGCCCTTTGATATCAATGATGTTTGTCTTGAAGTTGGCTTCCTCACTACAGGCTCTTCGTGCCCGGACCATCTCCCCATATGGTATGTTGGAGATAACAGACTTTGCATGGGCGCTATCTGCATGTAGGATACTATTGCAGGATGTTAATTTCCTATATAAAGTGCTGTGTACTAGTGCCTCTTTTATGTAAAAATGGATATCTAAAAAATCAATATATTTTGTGTTGTGTTGCATGGTCAGTTCTACATTGAAAGCGTTGTTATTGAGGTAGACCAAGTACTCCTGTAAGAGCACTTCAGGGCCCGACCATAGACAGATGATGTCGTCTATGTACCTCCCCCAATAGACAATATGTTTAGTCCAGGGAGAGGCACATTTGGCCCAGGCGTGCTCCTTCTCAAACCAGCCCATGAAAAGCCCGGCGTACGAAGGAGCAAACCCGGAACCCATGGCAGTCCCCTGCAGTTGATGGTACCACCTCTCATCATGTTTAAAAAAGTTGTTGGTGAGGATAAGCTCAATCATGTCCATCAGCATGTTGTTGTATGCATAGTTATCAGCCCCTTCTGTGTCCAAGTAGTATCGGATTGCCAGCATCCCAAAATCCTTGCGGATGCATGTATAGAGGCCAACCACATCAAAGGTGACAAATCTCAGCTCTTCAGACCAAGGGAACCCCTCAAATTTCATCAGGATGTCTTTACTATCCTTCAGATAGGCCGGTAAGTTAGTAACATGCTTTTGTAATGACAGGTCTACAAATTCAGATAATCGTTCTGTTGGGGATCCTATCCCTGAAATGATTGGTCTACCAGGTGGAAATGTTCCTCCCTTATGTACCTTAGGCAAAATGTAAATACACGGATGACGTGCTTTGTCTATGTGTAGGTACCTAAACTCATCTTCAGTTAATAGACATTCTTGCCTCCATTCTGTGAGTCTGGTGTTGATAATTGTTTGTAGTGCTGGGGTGGGGTTGTGATTGACCAGTTCGTAACATTGCGAGTCACCCAATTGGCGTGTGATCTCCCCCATGTAGTCCTGTGTGTCCATTACTACCACATTCCCACCCTTGTCTGCCTCCCTGATCACGATTCCATTGTCATCTCGTAACCTTTGTAGTGCCTCCCTTTCTTTTTTAGACAGGTTAGGGAGTGGGCGTGGTGTATGTTTGTTGAAATATTCAAGTTT
Organism: Calotriton arnoldi; assembly: GCA_963921515.1. Taxonomy (NCBI): domain Eukaryota; kingdom Metazoa; phylum Chordata; class Amphibia; order Caudata; family Salamandridae; genus Calotriton; species Calotriton arnoldi. Next base: position 469,831 of record CAWUFW010005526.1, read on the forward strand.
TCTCAGTTCTTGCGTTATATTATTACCGAATTTCTCAATGTTGGCATGGTGACCCCCTACTGGTACAAACTTGGATTTGCATTTCAGACCTGTATCACGGTTGTAATTTTCCCCAATGTCTAAATCATCCAGGATGGTCTGTATAGGCGTTATCTCATCATTTTCAATAGATAGTAGTGTTTGCACCTCCCGTATGTCCCCAATCGTTCTGCTTGTTGGTGATGCATGATGTGTATTAGGTACATATTTGACAGGTTGTTGCGAGAAAAATTCTTTTAATTTTAATGTGCGTAAAAATTTATACAGATCAATGTGGACATCCACTAAATCCCCAAATTGTGTTGGACAAAAGCCCAGCCCTTTCTTCAAAACATTGCATTCGGACACATCTAAATTCCTACATGACAAATTAATGATCTGTAAGTCAGATTGTGCAGTTGGCATTGCCATTAGACCAGTGGCTCCCCCGTGGTGGGTTCCCCTGTCTGTTCCATCGTTGGGGAGGTTCCTAGTTCTTTTTGGGCGCAGCAGCATTGAATGGCTGTCTAACTTTCCTCCCCGACCTTCCCCCTCTCCTGGTTTTTTTATGAACTTCTTTGGCTGTCTGTCCCCTATGCGGAATCTCTCCAGTTCCCTTTGGAAGTTGGAGGTCCCCTCGCCTAAAGGGATCTCAGTGTTTGTTGTGCTGGATGCAGCACTTTCACTTGATGCCAGTGAGCTGTTGCTGGCTGATTTATTTTCTGTACTGTCTTCCCTTACCCTTTTCCTATCATCTATGTTATTGGGATTGTCATATTTTTTGGCAAACGTATAGATTCTGCCATCCCTGTAATCCCTGTCATCTCTCTTGATTTTCCTCATCTTCTTGTCTCTAAGGTATTGCTGATGTTCTTCTATAACTTTGTTGAGAATAGCATAATTTTTCTCTACTAAATCCTGACATTCCATACTTTCTATCAGTTTTTCAAGCTCGTCTATTTCTGCCTGAAGTTTTCGGCCCTTTTCACTAGCATGTTTCACCAATATTTTCATCATTGTATATGATGCCCCTTCTAGGTTATGTTCCCATTCACTGAGGAGGTCCCCGCTCAAGTCCTCAAATGTTGGAAAGATAAGTATTCTAAGACCCCGTGGGATTTTCTTATTGTCTATATATTGTTGGAGGGTTATGCCGTCCCACCAGCGGGCCAGTTCTTGTTTCTTAACCCTCTCCAATTTAAAAAAACATGAGCGTAGTCCTGTATTACATTGTTCTTTCGGTGGAGCAGCAGCCGCTGCACTGAAACCTTTGCCGAAGAGATCCTGTGCCATCTCTTCTCTTCTGTCGATCATTTTTGACATATTTCCAGGAAGCGCAGGGGTGCTGGTTGATCCAAATTGACAATAGAGAATGAATGAGCAACGGCGGATCTGAGTAACCGCACCTCCCTGCTTTATTCCTTTTCTTGTTTAAGAAATTGTAATGGATAGTATGATTGGGTGTGCACATACAGCTCCTGCACCTGCCGTTGTTGGATGCCAGCTGCCAAGCAGAGAGAAAACTGTGAAAATAGTGGAGCGGTGCACTACCAAAGAGTTTTCTTCAATAAATCCAAATGTTCATTTTGTATAGTGGTTTATCAATCCTTTATTTTCAATATCAAAATGTGCAAATTCCAGCCAACGCGTTTCGTTCATACATAAAATGAACTTCTTCAGGGCTGAAAGTTATAATACATAAAAGAAAACATAAGTATAAAAATATATATACATATGGTGTATTCACACAATATGCTTTTACTTTAAAAACGAGAGAGAAACTATATACAAAGGCAAAGGTTATTTCATTAGAAGGTGACTCTAAACACAAGAAAGGAAACCTAATGGGGGTGGGAAAAATACAAAACAAAAATGGAAATTCATGGTCGACAATATGTCACTTCAAGTTGAAGAAAAAACAGACAAAATAGGGTGAAGGGGAAAAAGAAAATGGGGGCGGAAGAGTAGGGGTTGAAGACAAGAATAGAGGGAGGAAAAAACATGGAAATATAAAAATATAAATATATATATATATAAAAAGGGCAGACATTAACAATCTTATACATATTTTGTAATGTAATGTCCAGTGAGCATTTGGTCTGTAAATAGATATGTAAATCAAAATAGATCAGTATCAGTTGTTAATTAATAGCAACAACGGTGTCAGGAGCTATTGTCACTAGTGGGTCTATACAGTTCACCCTAAGCGTAGCTCATAGTGTCCAAGTAAACAAGTAACAGTTAGTCCAGGGCCTAAGTAACAGCACATGATTGGAGAAACCTTTGAGCGTTACAAATACGAGAAAAAGAAGACCAAAATAAAACAGAGAAAAGGCACTACATGTACCTACCAAATGGTGATGTGAAGAAGACGCAGGAACACAGAGGCAATGAAGAGCCCTTGATCTGAGATATTTCAAATTCCTGCTGTCGACGCACAAGTATTTAAATTTTAAAGGCTACCATGATAAGTGCCTGATGGTTGTATCTCTAAGAAAGTAAAAGAAAATGTATTAAAAAACAAGGAGCGACCTAGTGCGTAGACACTAAAGATTTATAGGGAATAGGCACCGGTACCTGAGAAATAATATGAATATATACAGGCACCAAAAAAGTGGCATGACATTGAGGTCATAATAGTTAAAGAAAAAGAAAAAACTGTGTCCAAGTGAAGGACGGCTTGCTGGCTGGGCAATAGAAGAGGATGGCAGTGAAAGGCATGTAACAATAAACCTATCGAAGGAGAGCAGACCCACTTGGCAAGCTTCATGATCAAAAACATGAAAACCTGGTGAAGTAGTAAGATTAAAAAATTACAAAGCGGTCTCCTGAATATATGCGCAGAAGCGCCAATTATACCAAAGGTATAAATAAAACAGTGACGCGCTGCAATCACCTATTTAAAGGCAATACAATCTAAAAGAGACTAAATGCTTAGGCTTGTAGTGATGTACAAATCACATCCACGTGGTTGCATTATTTGCAACCCAAAAGACAAACTTAAAGGAACAGTAAATAAATAAAGTGAAAGAGTTCCTTGCGTATAAACAAGCTGCTAAGATGAAAGCTAAGTAACAAATTAAATAATATGAAAATCACATTACAATGAATGCGCTGTTAATCATTCTTAGGCATAAGTTAAAGAAATAGAATAACAGAGTTATTAAACTAAAAGGAAGAAAGTCATAAAAAGTAAGGTTGAAAAACAAGCACCATAGCCAGAAACTAGTCATAGTAGCCAAGAGGTTCTTACAAGAACAGGTAGAGATCTAAATACCTGGGGACACAGTCCTGTTATTATCGTCCGGTCGGCAGTCAGTGTTGAACTGGCCGGTCCCACTTCCTGGTTAATATAAGCACCATGAAAATGGGCGGGAAAGTAATCGGTGAAAGAACACCGAAGAAAGACTATAAGGGAAGAACGGTGGCCAGCAGAAATGAGGATGAATCCGCTTTTCCAATAGGTGATAAGGCTGGGGGAAGTGTCAGCACAAGTGTGTGACATGTAAACAGAGGAGAGAGGTAGTGTCAGCACAAGAAATAAATAGCAAATAGGTTGCTCAAACCTTCCTTATTACAGAAAAAGAGAGTCAGCACAAGTCATGGTTGAAATAATGTAATTAATAGCCAATATAGGAAAGAAAAAAAAATGAAGTATCGAGAGGAATACAAAAAGAATGAAAAGATCAATAAGAGAGTGGCGGCTATATCATGAATTAAGCCGTCAAAAATAGTGAAGCGCGTTCCGCATAATTTTAGCACAAAATAGTTCATTGAGAGATATTTAATAAAAAAGAGGCAGTATATTCAGCAAAAGAGAGATGGTAGTGCCTCAGGTCAAACCTGTTACGGCGATAAAAATAGGGGAAGTAGATTGCAGTGTGTGCTAGGTGGCGATATTGGTCTCAGCCTATCATGAAAAAATAGGATTGTTTCAAAACTAAATAGCATACAAATGGTAGTGGGAGTCAAGGGAGATCCTGGTCCAAGCAAACCAGTTAATTAATGAGAGAAGGTCAGTGACGCGTGGGGATATGAAGCTATAAAGTACGGCTACAGTAGAATGTTTTGACAGAAAGAATTAAGAATTAACATGCTTAGAACTATAGTTGAAGTGGGATGATATAATAGGGAGGGTTAAAGATTCACTGGCAAAACGGGGCTGAGAGGTCTTTGACGGGCATCCACCGTGGTAAGATTGGTCTATCCTAGAAAATAATGAAACTCATTATCGGTATTATGCCCTTTGTTCACCGCGTCCAATCTACATATCCATTTAGCCTCCGTTTGTCGTAGAGTCAGATCCCTGTCTCCCCCTCTTGTGTTTAATGGAATATGGTCGATGCCCAAAAACTGAATGTGGGGGACTTCTGGTGAGTTGTACGATAATGTTCAGTCATGGGGTATCTTTCATCACCATTGATGACTGCTCTGCGATGTTCCTGAATCCTGATCTTAAGACTACGTATAGTACTACCCACGTAAATCATCTTACAGGGGCACTCCAGAATGTAAATAACATACTGTGTATTACAGTTGATGAAGTGCTTGATTTCATGGGTAGTGTTGGTATTGTAACTAAATTCTTTCTGTTTGTTTTTGCCCAAGCTACAAATACTGCAATTTGTGCAAGTGTAAAAGCCATGGGGGCCTGTGGTAACCATGTCTTATTGGTATTGGTTGCAATGTAACTAGGGCATAATGTTTTTCGCAGTGTGTGTCCTCTCCTGTATATAAGGGATGGATTGGCATTAATAAATGGGCGAAGAGCTGGTACTTCTAATAGGAGATGCCAATGTTTTTAAAAACTTTAAAAATTTTATCACTGTGTGCCGTGTAGTTGGTAAAAAATGCAATATTTTCCCTCTGAGGTGACCTGTCTTTCTTCTTGCCTAGATTGTTGGTCAATGTATCTGTCCTGGGTAGGCTCATTACCCTTTGTTCTGCCTTGTCGAGGCTTCTACAATCATACCCCCTTTTCTGAAACGCCCTTTGATATCAATGATGTTTGTCTTGAAGTTGGCTTCCTCACTACAGGCTCTTCGTGCCCGGACCATCTCCCCATATGGTATGTTGGAGATAACAGACTTTGCATGGGCGCTATCTGCATGTAGGATACTATTGCAGGATGTTAATTTCCTATATAAAGTGCTGTGTACTAGTGCCTCTTTTATGTAAATGTAATGGACACACAGGACTACATGGGGGAGATCACACGCCAATTGGGTGACTCGCAATGTTACGAACTGGTCAATCACAACCCCACCCCAGCACTACAAACAATTATCAACACCAGACTCAAAGAATGGAGGCAAGAATGTCTATTAACTGAAGATGAGTTTAGGTACCTACACATAGACAAAGCACGTCATCCGTGTATTTACATTTTGCCTAAGGTACATAAGGGAGGAACATTTCCACCTGGTAGACCAATCATTTCAGGGATAGGATCCCCAACAGAACGATTATCTGAATTTGTAGACCTGTCATTACAAAAGCATGTTACTAACTTACCGGCCTATCTGAAGGATAGTAAAGACATCCTGATGAAATTTGAGGGGTTCCCTTGGTCTGAAGAGCTGAGATTTGTCACCTTTGATGTGGTTGGCCTCTATACATGCATCCGCAAGGATTTTGGGATGCTGGCAATCCGATACTACTTGGACACAGAAGGGGCTGATAACTATGCATACAACAACATGCTGATGGACATGATTGAGCTTATCCTCACCAACAACTTTTTAAACATGATGAGAGGTGGTACCATCAACTGCAGGGGACTGCCATGGGTTCCGGGTTTGCTCCTTCGTACGCCGGGCTTTTCATGGGCTGGTTTGAGAAGGAGCACGCCTGGGCCAAATGTGCCTCTCCCTGGACTAAACATATTGTCTATTGGGGGAGGTACATAGACGACATCATCTGTCTATGGTCGGGCCCTGAAGTGCTCTTACAGGAGTACTTGGTCTACCTCAATAACAACGCTTTCAATGTAGAACTGACCATGCAACACAACACAAAATATATTGATTTTTTAGATATCCATTTTTACATAAAAGAGGCACTAGTACACAGCACTTTATATAGGAAATTAACATCCTGCAATAGTATCCTACATGCAGATAGCGCCCATGCAAAGTCTGTTATCTCCAACATACCATATGGGGAGATGGTCCGGGCACGAAGAGCCTGTAGTGAGGAAGCCAACTTCAAGACAAACATCATTGATATCAAAGGGCGTTTCAGACAAAGGGGGTATGATTGTAGAAGCCTCGACAAGGCAGAACAAAGGGTAATGAGCCTACCCAGGACAGATACATTGACCAACAATCTAGGCAAGAAGAAAGACAGGTCACCTCAGAGGGAAAATATTGCATTTTTTACCAACTACACGGCACACAGTGATAAAATTTTTAAAGTTTTTAAAAAACATTGGCATCTCCTATTAGAAGTACCAGCTCTTCGCCCATTTATTAATGCCAATCCATCCCTTATATACAGGAGAGGACACACACTGCGAAAAACATTATGCCCTAGTTACATTGCAACCAATACCAATAAGACATGGTTACCACAGGCCCCCATGGCTTTTACACTTGCACAAATTGCAGTATTTGTAGCTTGGGCAAAAACAAACAGAAAGAATTTAGTTACAATACCAACACTACCCATGAAATCAAGCACTTCATCAACTGTAATACACAGTATGTTATTTACATTCTGGAGTGCCCCTGTAAGATGATTTACGTGGGTAGTACTATACGTAGTCTTAAGATCAGGATTCAGGAACATCGCAGAGCAGTCATCAATGGTGATGAAAGATACCCCATGACTGAACATTATCGTACAACTCACCAGAAGTCCCCCACATTCAGTTTTTTGGGCATCGACCATATTCCATTAAACACAAGAGGGGGAGACAGGGATCTGACTCTACGACAAACGGAGGCTAAATGGATATGTAGATTGGACGCGGTGAACAAAGGGCATAATACCGATAATGAGTTTCATTATTTTCTAGGATAGACCAATCTTACCACGGTGGATGCCCGTCAAAGACCTCTCAGCCCCGTTTTGCCAGTGAATCTTTAACCCTCCCTATTATATCATCCCACTTCAACTATAGTTCTAAGCATGTTAATTCTTAATTCTTTCTGTCAAAACATTCTACTGTAGCCGTACTTTATAGCTTCATATCCCCACGCGTCACTGACCTTCTCTCATTAATTAACTGGTTTGCTTGGACCAGGATCTCCCTTGACTCCCACTACCATTTGTATGCTATTTAGTTTTGAAACAATCCTATTTTTTCATGATAGGCTGAGACCAATATCGCCACCTAGCACACACTGCAATCTACTTCCCCTATTTTTATCGACGTAACAGGTTTGACCTGAGGCACTACCATCTCTCTTTTGCTGAATATACTGCCTCTTTTTTATTAAATATCTCTCAATGAACTATTTTGTGCTAAAATTATGCGGAACGCGCTTCACTATTTTTGACGGCTTAATTCATGATATAGCCGCCACTCTCTTATTGATCTTTTCATTCTTTTTGTATTCCTCTCGATACTTCATTTTTTTTTCTTTCCTATATTGGCTATTAATTACATTATTTCAACCATGACTTGTGCTGACTCTCTTTTTCTGTAATAAGGAAGGTTTGAGCAACCTATTTGCTATTTATTTCTTGTGCTGACACTACCTCTCTCCTCTGTTTACATGTCACACACTTGTGCTGACACTTCCCCCAGCCTTATCACCTATTGGAAAAGCGGATTCATCCTCATTTCTGCTGGCCACCGTTCTTCCCTTATAGTCTTTCTTCGGTGTTCTTTCACCGATTACTTTCCCGCCCATTTTCATGGTGCTTATATTAACCAGGAAGTGGGACCGGCCAGTTCAACACTGACTGCCGACCGGACGATAATAACAGGACTGTGTCCCCAGGTATTTAGATCTCTACCTGTTCTTGTAAGAACCTCTTGGCTACTATGACTAGTTTCTGGCTATGGTGCTTGTTTTTCAACCTTACTTTTTATGACTTTCTTCCTTTTAGTTTAATAACTCTGTTATTCTATTTCTTTAACTTATGCCTAAGAATGATTAACAGCGCATTCATTGTAATGTGATTTTCATATTATTTAATTTGTTACTTAGCTTTCATCTTAGCAGCTTGTTTATACGCAAGGAACTCTTTCACTTTATTTATTTACTGTTCCTTTAAGTTTGTCTTTTGGGTTGCAAATAATGCAACCACGTGGATGTGATTTGTACATCACTACAAGCCTAAGCATTTAGTCTCTTTTAGATTGTATTGCCTTTAAATAGGTGATTGCAGCGCGTCACTGTTTTATTTATACCTTTGGTATAATTGGCGCTTCTGCGCATATATTCAGGAGACCGCTTTGTAATTTTTTAATCTTACTACTTCACCAGGTTTTCATGTTTTTGATCATGAAGCTTGCCAAGTGGGTCTGCTCTCCTTCGATAGGTTTATTGTTACATGCCTTTCACTGCCATCCTCTTCTATTGCCCAGCCAGCAAGCCGTCCTTCACTTGGACACAGTTTTTTCTTTTTCTTTAACTATTATGACCTCAATGTCATGCCACTTTTTTGGTGCCTGTATATATTCATATTATTTCTCTGGTACTGGTGCTTATTCCCTACAAATCTTTAGTGTCTACGCACTAGGTCGCTCCTTGTTTTTTAATACATTTTCTTTTACTTTCTTAGAGATACAACCATCAGGCACTTATCATGGTAGCCTTTAAAATTTAAATACTTGTGCGTCGACAGCAGGAATTTGAAATATCTCAGATCAAGGGCTCTTCATTGCCTCTGTGTTCCTGCGTCTTCTTCACATCACCATTTGGTAGGTACATGTAGTGCCTTTTCTCTGTTTTATTTTGGTCTTCTTTTTCTCGTATTTGTAACGCTCAAAGGTTTCTCCAATCATGTGCTGTTACTTAGGCCCTGGACTAACTGTTACTTGTTTACTTGGACACTATGAGCTACGCTTAGGGTGAACTGTATAGACCCACTAGTGACAATAGCTCCTGACACCGTTGTTGCTATTAATTAACAACTGATACTGATCTATTTTGATTTACATATCTATTTACAGACCAAATGCTCACTGGACATTACATTACAAAATATGTATAAGATTGTTAATGTCTGCCCTTTTTATATATATATATATTTATATTTTTATATTTCCATGTTTTTTCCTCCCTCTATTCTTGTCTTCAACCCCTACTCTTCCGCCCCCCATTTTCTTTTTCCCCTTCACCCTATTTTGTCTGTTTTTTCTTCAACTTGAAGTGACATATTGTCGACCATGAATTTCCATTTTTGTTTTGTATTTTTCCCACCCCCCATTAGGTTTCCTTTCTTGTGTTTAGAGTCACCTTCTAATGAAATAACCTTTGCCTTTGTATATAGTTTCTCTCTCGTTTTTAAAGTAAAAGCATATTGTGTGAATACACCATATGTATATATATTTTTATACTTATGTTTTCTTTTATGTATTATAACTTTCAGCCCTGAAGAAGTTCATTTTATGTATGAACGAAACGCGTTGGCTGGAATTTGCACATTTTGATATTGAAAATAAAGGATTGATAAACCACTATACAAAATGAACATTTGGATTTATTGAAGAAAACTCTTTGGTAGTGCACCGCTCCACTATTTTCACAGTTTTCTCTGCTTGGCAGCTGGCATCCAACAACGGCAGGTGCAGGAGCTGTATGTGCACACCCAATCATACTATCCATTACAATTTCTTAAACAAGAAAAGGAATAAAGCAGGGAGGTGCGGTTACTCAGATCCGCCGTTGCTCATTCATTCTCTATTGTCAATTTGGATCAACCAGCACCCCTGCGCTTCCTGGAAATATGTCAAAAATGATCGACAGAAGAGAAGAGATGGCACAGGATCTCTTCGGCAAAGGTTTCAGTGCAGCGGCTGCTGCTCCACCGAAAGAACAATGTAATACAGGACTACGCTCATGTTTTTTTAAATTGGAGAGGGTTAAGAAACAAGAACTGGCCCGCTGGTGGGACGGCATAACCCTCCAACAATATATAGACAATAAGAAAATCCCACGGGGTCTTAGAATACTTATCTTTCCAACATTTGAGGACTTGAGCGGGGACCTCCTCAGTGAATGGGAACATAACCTAGAAGGGGCATCATATACAATGATGAAAATATTGGTGAAACATGCTAGTGAAAAGGGCCGAAAACTTCAGGCAGAAATAGACGAGCTTGAAAAACTGATAGAAAGTATGGAATGTCAGGATTTAGTAGAGAAAAATTATGCTATTCTCAACAAAGTTATAGAAGAACATCAGCAATACCTTAGAGACAAGAAGATGAGGAAAATCAAGAGAGATGACAGGGATTACAGGGATGGCAGAATCTATACGTTTGCCAAAAAATATGACAATCCCAATAACATAGATGATAGGAAAAGGGTAAGGGAAGACAGTACAGAAAATAAATCAGCCAGCAACAGCTCACTGGCATCAAGTGAAAGTGCTGCATCCAGCACAACAAACACTGAGATCCCTTTAGGCGAGGGGACCTCCAACTTCCAAAGGGAACTGGAGAGATTCCGCATAGGGGACAGACAGCCAAAGAAGTTCATAAAAAAACCAGGAGAGGGGGAAGGTCGGGGAGGAAAGTTAGACAGCCATTCAATGCTGCTGCGCCCCAAAAAGAACTAGGAACCTCCCCAACGATGGAACAGACAGGGGAACCCACCACGGGGGAGCCACTGGTCTAATGGCAATGCCAACTGCACAATCTGACTTACAGATCATTAATTTGTCATGTAGGAATTTAGATGTGTCCGAATGCAATGTTTTGAAGAAAGGGCTGGGCTTTTGTCCAACACAATTTGGGGATTTAGTGGATGTCCACATTGATCTGTATAAATTTTTACGCACATTAAAATTAAAAGAATTTTTCTCGCAACAACCTGTCAAATATGTACCTAATACACATCATGCATCACCAACAAGCAGAACGATTGGGGACATACGGGAGGTGCAAACACTACTATCTATTGAAAATGATGAGATAACGCCTATACAGACCATCCTGGATGATTTAGACATTGGGGAAAATTACAACCGTGATACAGGTCTGAAATGCAAATCCAAGTTTGTACCAGTAGGGGGTCACCATGCCAACATTGAGAAATTCGGTAATAATATAACGCAAGAACTGAGAAAACTTGAATATTTCAACAAACATACACCACGCCCACTCCCTAACCTGTCTAAAAAAGAAAGGGAGGCACTACAAAGGTTACGAGATGACAATGGAATCGTGATCAGGGAGGCAGACAAGGGTGGGAATGTGGTAGTAATGGACACACAGGACTACATGGGGGAGATCACACGCCAATTGGGTGACTCGCAATGTTACGAACTGGTCAATCACAACCCCACCCCAGCACTACAAACAATTATCAACACCAGACTCACAGAATGGAGGCAAGAATGTCTATTAACTGAAGATGAGTTTAGGTACCTACACATAGACAAAGCACGTCATCCGTGTATTTACATTTTGCCTAAGGTACATAAGGGAGGAACATTTCCACCTGGTAGACCAATCATTTCAGGGATAGGATCCCCAACAGAACGATTATCTGAATTTGTAGACCTGTCATTACAAAAGCATGTTACTAACTTACCGGCCTATCTGAAGGATAGTAAAGACATCCTGATGAAATTTGAGGGGTTCCCTTGGTCTGAAGAGCTGAGATTTGTCACCTTTGATGTGGTTGGCCTCTATACATGCATCCGCAAGGATTTTGGGATGCTGGCAATCCGATACTACTTGGACACAGAAGGGGCTGATAACTATGCATACAACAACATGCTGATGGACATGATTGAGCTTATCCTCACCAACAACTTTTTTAAACATGATGAGAGGTGGTACCATCAACTGCAGGGGACTGCCATGGGTTCCGGGTTTGCTCCTTCGTACGCCGGGCTTTTCATGGGCTGGTTTGAGAAGGAGCACGCCTGGGCCAAATGTGCCTCTCCCTGGACTAAACATATTGTCTATTGGGGGAGGTACATAGACGACATCATCTGTCTATGGTCGGGCCCTGAAGTGCTCTTACAGGAGTACTTGGTCTACCTCAATAACAACGCTTTCAATGTAGAACTGACCATGCAACACAACACAAAATATATTGATTTTTTAGATATCCATTTTTACATAAAAGAGGCACTAGTACACAGCACTTTATATAGGAAATTAACATCCTGCAATAGTATCCTACATGCAGATAGCGCCCATGCAAAGTCTGTTATCTCCAACATACCATATGGGGAGATGGTCCGGGCACGAAGAGCCTGTAGTGAGGAAGCCAACTTCAAGACAAACATCATTGATATCAAAGGGCGTTTCAGACAAAGGGGGTATGATTGTAGAAGCCTCGACAAGGCAGAACAAAGGGTAATGAGCCTACCCAGGACAGATACATTGACCAACAATCTAGGCAAGAAGAAAGACAGGTCACCTCAGAGGGAAAATATTGCATTTTTTACCAACTACACGGCACACAGTGATAACATTTTTAAAGTTTTTAAAAAACATTGGCATCTCCTATTAGAAGTACCAGCTCTTCGCCCATTTATTAATGCCAATCCATCCCTTATATACAGGAGAGGACACACACTGCGAAAAACATTATGCCCTAGTTACATTACAACCAATACCAATAAGACATGGTTACCACAGGCCCCCCATGGCTTTTACACTTGCACCAATTGCAGTATTTGTAGCTTGGGCAAAAACAAACAGAAAGAATTTAGTTACAATACCAACACTACCCATGAAATCAAGCACTTCATCAACTGTAATACACAGTATGTTATTTACATTCTGGAGTGCCCCTGTAAGATGATTTACGTGGGTAGTACTATACGTAGTCTTAAGATCAGGATTCAGGAACATCGCAGAGCAGTCATCAATGGTGATGAAAGATACCCCATGACTGAACATTATCGTACAACTCACCAGAAGTCCCCCACATTCAGTTTTTTGGGCATCGACCATATTCCATTAAACACAAGAGGGGGAGACAGGGATCTGACTCTACGACAAACGGAGGCTAAATGGATATGTAGATTGGACGCGGTGAACAAAGGGCATAATACCGATAATGAGTTTCATTATTTTCTAGGATAGACCAATCTTACCACGGTGGATGCCCGTCAAAGACCTCTCAGCCCCGTTTTGCCAGTGAATCTTTAACCCTCCCTATTATATCATCCCACTTCAACTATAGTTCTAAGCATGTTAATTCTTAATTCTTTCTGTCAAAACATTCTACTGTAGCCGTACTTTATAGCTTCATATCCCCACGCGTCACTGACCTTCTCTCATTAATTAACTGGTTTGCTTGGACCAGGATCTCCCTTGACTCCCACTACCATTTGTATGCTATTTAGTTTTGAAACAATCCTATTTTTTCATGATAGGCTGAGACCAATATCGCCACCTAGCACACACTGCAATCTACTTCCCCTATTTTTATCGCCGTAACAGGTTTGACCTGAGGCACTACCATCTCTCTTTTGCTGAATATACTGCCTCTTTTTTATTAAATATCTCTCAATGAACTATTTTGTGCTAAAATTATGCGGAACGCGCTTCACTATTTTTGACGGCTTAATTCATGATATAGCCGCCACTCTCTTATTGATCTTTTCATTCTTTTTGTATTCCTCTCGATACTTCATTTTTTTTTCTTTCCTATATTGGCTATTAATTACATTATTTCAACCATGACTTGTGCTGACTCTCTTTTTTCTGTAATAAGGAAGGTTTGAGCAACCTATTTGCTATTTATTTCTTGTGCTGACACTACCTCTCTCCTCTGTTTACATGTCACACACTTGTGCTGACACTTCCCCCAGCCTTATCACCTATTGGAAAAGCGGATTCATCCTCATTTCTGCTGGCCACCGTTCTTCCCTTATAGTCTTTCTTCGGTGTTCTTTCACCGATTACTTTCCCGCCCATTTTCATGGTGCTTATATTAACCAGGAAGTGGGACCGGCCAGTTCAACACTGACTGCCGACCGGACGATAATAACAGGACTGTGTCCCCAGGTATTTAGATCTCTACCTGTTCTTGTAAGAACCTCTTGGCTACTATGACTAGTTTCTGGCTATGGTGCTTGTTTTTCAACCTTACTTTTTATGACTTTCTTCCTTTTAGTTTAATAACTCTGTTATTCTATTTCTTTAACTTATGCCTAAGAATGATTAACAGCGCATTCATTGTAATGTGATTTTCATATTATTTAATTTGTTACTTAGCTTTCATCTTAGCAGCTTGTTTATACGCAAGGAACTCTTTCACTTTATTTATTTACTGTTCCTTTAAGTTTGTCTTTTGGGTTGCAAATAATGCAACCACGTGGATGTGATTTGTACATCACTACAAGCCTAAGCATTTAGTCTCTTTTAGATTGTATTGCCTTTAAATAGGTGATTGCAGCGCGTCACTGTTTTATTTATACCTTTGGTATAATTGGCGCTTCTGCGCATATATTCAGGAGACCGCTTTGTAATGTTTTAATCTTACTACTTCACCAGCTTTTCATGTTTTTGATCATGAAGCTTGCCAAGTGGGTCTGCTCTCCTTCGATAGGTTTATTGTTACATGCCTTTCACTGCCATCCTCTTCTATTGCCCAGCCAGCAAGCCGTCCTTCACTTGGACACAGTTTTTTCTTTTTTTCTTTAACTATTATGACCTCAATGTCATGCCACTTTTTTGGTGCCTGTATATATTCATATTATTTCTCTGGTACTGGTGCTTATTCCCTACAAATCTTTAGTGTCTACGCACTAGGTCGCTCCTTGTTTTTTAATACATTTTCTTTTACTTTCTTAGAGATACAACCATCAGGCACTTATCATGGTAGCCTTTAAAATTTAAATACTTGTGCGTCGACAGCAGGAATTTGAAATATCTCAGATCAAGGGCTCTTCATTGCCTCTGTGTTCCTGCGTCTTCTTCACATCACCATTTGGTAGGTACATGTAGTGCCTTTTCTCTGTTTTATTTTGGTCTTCTTTTTCTCGTATTTGTAACGCTCAAAGGTTTCTCCAATCATGTGCTGTTACTTAGGCCCTGGACTAACTGTTACTTGTTTACTTGGACACTATGAGCTACGCTTAGGGTGAACTGTATAGACCCACTAGTGACAATAGCTCCTGACACCGTTGTTGCTATTAATTAACAACTGATACTGATCTATTTTGATTTACATATCTATTTACAGACCAAATGCTCACTGGACATTACATTACAAAATATGTATAAGATTGTTAATGTCTGCCCTTTTTTATATATATATATATTTATATTTTTATATTTCCATGTTTTTTCCTCCCTCTATTCTTGTCTTCAACCCCTACTCTTCCGCCCCCCATTTTCTTTTTCCCCTTCACCCTATTTTGTCTGTTTTTTCTTCAACTTGAAGTGACATATTGTCGACCATGAATTTCCATTTTTGTTTTGTATTTTTCCCACCCCCCATTAGGTTTCCTTTCTTGTGTTTAGAGTCACCTTCTAATGAAATAACCTTTGCCTTTGTATATAGTTTCTCTCTCGTTTTTAAAGTAAAAGCATATTGTGTGAATACACCATATGTATATATATTTTTATACTTATGTTTTCTTTTATGTATTATAACTTTCAGCCCTGAAGAAGTTCATTTTATGTATGAACGAAACGCGTTGGCTGGAATTTGCACATTTTGATATTGAAAATAAAGGATTGATAAACCACTATACAAAATGAACATTTGGATTTATTGAAGAAAACTCTTTGGTAGTGCACCGCTCCACTATTTTCACAGAAATAGAATCAAAGCCTGTCAAAATCAATATGGCAACAGGTGCTTTCTGCTTTGTATTTTCTTTCTTCTGACACCCTCAAATATAATATGCTATTAAATAACACTTTGAGGCGCAAATTTCCTAACTCTACCAATAAATTGTCATCGAATTTCCAAAGAAAATATTTACTTCCCTTACCCAAGGCAAACCTTTTTAACTTTAAAAATGTAAGGGTACCATATCGAAATAAAGCATCAAGGGCCATTGAATGCTGATTGATGGAAGACCAATGGAAAAATATAGCATTTTTAGAATTGGTTAATACTCTCTCAAATGTTGATGAATACAATGTTGTCCTTAGTAAGTACCTAGGACTTATGAAGATATATAAATGAAACATCACATATTCCAGACACACCCCTATTCGGATCTGTTTGCATGTTAAAAACCTTTGATTAGCTCTCCCTTACCTGGATCACTGACCTGAGTGCCTGTGTTGCCACGTGAAAGTAGCATACAAAATAAATAGACATGCACCCCAGTCCTGATCTGTGCAGCTGCAAGTGAATGGGGTATTCTGATATTCTTTTTAGATCAGCAATCACGAAGTTCTGTCTGCACTCAGGTCTCTGTCGGAAATTTACTCCGAAATCCAGAGTCTGGCTCTAAGTTTAATTAGGGAACGCCAAAAACATACCCCTTAAGTGACATAGTTTACCGTCTGTGTCCCTGAGAAATGTACAATGAGCGGAGGTCTTGTCCCCCTGTTCCAAAACAAAGCACAATACCTAAAGCCCTGCTTGTTTAAAGTTACACCCATGTGTCACTGTCTGACCCTGCACTACCAGCCATTTATGTATGTTAAAAGTGTGTTGCTTGTATGATGTCAGCTAGCAGGACTTTATGTTGGTTTTGAACGTGTGTGGTGATTATGCAGTTACCACTTTATGTAGTGCTTACTGCTTAGGGACTAAGTCACCTCCTATGGTCCTAATGGCACCTCAGGTTATTCCATCAGGTCTCCTACATACATTGGGTAGGTATCACGAGAGAAACTTGGACAGGATATGTTGGGGCCATCCGCAAAAAGCTTGACCATTAACATATTTATAAGAAAGTTAATGATGCTCTGCCCACACAAAGGTGCTAGGAATAAGTTCAGTTTTGATAACTCTCTCCTCGAGCGGATGTACAGATTTACATATGCGAGCATAGATATTTTGCATGGTGTAAAATGGAAAAAACCATATAACTAAGCCCAGAAACCTTCTTGCACAGCAATCAGGAGCACTATATGCTGTGCATGGCTGAAGAGAGGGCATAGCCACCATTGGAGGTTTATAGGTTACAGGGACATAATGATGGTCTATAGTACGGAGAGGAGCTAAGGAGCTATTCAAAAGTGACAGACCTCATTGGCTGTGAGAAGGGTTTCTTGAAATGCCTCCTAACTTCCCTCAACTATCCTATTCCTTTGTTGGTTGGAGCTTGGGATGATACAACGATATAATACGAAACCAATTTCTAACACTCATAGCTACCTCCGAAGAGGTGTTCCGCCACTAGCGGCCCAGGACAAATAAAAACAAAGTTAAAACGTAGAGTTGATGAGAAAGGATTTCAGGTTTTTTCTAAAACCTGCTTGAGTTGGAAAAAGCCTAAGGCTAGGAGTGAGGGCATTCCAGAGATCACCAGTAATGAAGGCGAATGATCTTCCTCCTCTCCTTGCTTTATGCAACAGAGGAGTTTGAAGTTGTCTTTGGTTGCTGGATCTCAGGGAACGGGGTTGGGAATAGGCTTTAATTCTTCTTTCTAGATATGCAGGTCCTATAAGTTGCAAGGCTCTGAAGGCTAAGGTGAGCACCTTAAATTGGGCTTGCTTCACCACAAGAAGCCAGTGAAGGTGACAGAGACGAAGTGTTATTGATCGAGAGAGGTATATTTTTGGATCAATCTGGCTGCCGCATTTTGTACAATCTACAGGCTGCGAAGTAAATAAGCAGGTAGATTCAAGTGTAGACTATTTGCATAGTCTAATTTGGATGTCACTAAATCGTGCACAATGGTTTTACACGCTTGCCTTCAGGACAAGGTGAATCATTCTTCCTAAAGACTTACGGGTGATGAAGCAGCTGGCTGATATACTTTTTACTTGGGGAGCAAAAGAAAGATTGGAGTCAAAAATGACTCCGAGATTTCTAGAAGTTAGTGCTGGGGAAGGGGGAGAACCCAGTTCTGAGGGCCACCAATTGCTCGCATCAGGATAGCACATAGTACAAAAAAAGATGACCTCAGTTTCATCAGAATAAAGTCTGAGAAAATTGTTGCTCATCCAATCGCCAGCCTATTTTAGGCCCTCTTCAAAAGATTTCAGAACCCATGTTTCTTTCTCCTGAAAAGATAGGAGCAGTTAGTTATCCTCGGTATAAGAAATCACCCTAAGACCCCAAGTTTCAGCTTGGCTAGCTAAAGGCTCCAGATGAATGTTAAAAAGGGTGGAGCTTAGATCAAAGCTCTGCAGTACACCACATTCCAGTGGTTTTGCTGAGGATGAAAAGGAGATATCAGGACAGCTTGTGTCCGGTCCTCGAGGAATGATTTAAACCATAGGAGGGCCTGGCCTTGTATCCCCAAGTTCCTGAGCCTGTTCAGAAGAATCTGATGAAAGCTGAAGACAGGCCCAGGAGCACCACCATGGCCGCTGAGTTTTGATCAAGGATGTCTTTAATAAATTCGGCGACTTACATCAAAGCCGACTTGGTGTTATATCTAGTCCTAAAGCCAGTTTGGGAGTCATGTGGGAGGAAATTGGACTCTAAAAAATTCAGCAGTTGCCTATTAACAAGCTTCTTTAACATTTTCGCCACAGCTGGCAAAAGAGAGATTGGTCTATAGATGCTCAAAATCTTGGGGTCAGCATTCGTTAATTTGAGTAGTGGGATCAGGACAGCCTGTTTTCAGTATTTAAGCACTAGGGCAGAGTTAATGGAAGAATTCATAAACTTATTCAAGATGGGGGCTCACCGTAGAAGACATCTTTTTAAGAATATCAGGTGTGCACTGGGCCAGGGGGGATCCAGACTCGCATTTAGCCAGCTATAATAAACAGTCCTCCAGAGATGTATGACACCAATTTGAAAGGATTGTCCTAGAATGGCCATTGCCCTCCATTCCAGGCAAGGGTCCTGAGTATTTGGGTAACCGGAAGGTATTTCTTTGCTTGTTAACCTGGGGCATCTTTTATATTCGATCCAAGTGTGGGGGAGACCTGAGTTAAGTTATTAAAAGGAGTTGTTACAAGAAGATGTAGATCTTACACACAGTCATTCATTGGGATGGGTCAGAACTGTTTGTGAGTTATTGGGAAAGATAGGTTTAGCATAGCTCGGATGTTCACCCGGGTCTATTACACCTAAATTGGCATATAAGTTCAAATTCACGTAGAAAAACTGGCACTTGGGGAAAATATTTTCAAATTTCACATACATGCATTGAAACACAAGCTTTACCTGGATGAGAGGGAACCAACTTTGGGCAAAGTTTTGTATTTCAAGCTAAGGTTTGGTATTTTACCATTAAGCTTATTCACTTGTATCTTGGGGTTCATTTTATACAAATCTTACTAGATCAAGATTTTGCCATAATTGCCCAGAGAAGGTCAGGGATGAAACACACTTTCTGCCCTTCTGCCTGATGGATGCTAATTTGAGGGCAATTTTGCTCAAGCAACTGCTGAGAATTAGGGGCATCCACAGGGTGAAACTCAGGTCCTGGAAAGAAATCTCTTCTGTTATATGGTTGAGCACAGTTTTGGGAATATTTTTCATTAGCAAAAAAGAAGGGCTATGAGCCAGGTGCTGTCAAGCACAGTACGATTCCCGATGTAAGTCACCAAGAGATCGCTAATTTTCCTGATAGTTGCTACAAAATTAGTTTAAGTAATGTTTCACACTTACAGATCACATGCCTGCTTGTATGCTGATGTGTCAAGGATGACTGGTACTTAAATGCTAAATTGACAAACCCACGTGGCCCTCGGGCAAATAAAGAGTTTGGTGAAATAAATTACCCATCTTTTTCCCAAAGTGGCATACTTTAAACCTTACCAGGATTCAGTGTTCAGCAGGAGAGTCACATCACTTCTAATTTGAACAAATTAAGCACTTCGAAATCTACAAAAAGTTTATCCTACTGTTTCAGTAAAGAACATTTGTCAAAAACTATGCATAAAGATGCAATGCTTTTACCATTTTTTTTCCACTTTCTGCATCTGATACATAATCAAATTTTTATAAAGTCTTCATAGTTTCACTTCACTTGCCATTATTGTTAATTTGCACTGGTGGGTACCAGTGGGCCCCACTAGCATTCCTCCTGGGGGACTGGGCTTTTTTCTGTCCCTCCTGCAGATAGTGGTGCCAGTTAAAAGTACCAATAATGTCTCTTTGCTGGGAGGCACAGTGTGCCACGGGCAGGAGGGTTTGGACCCTATTAGAGGTAACCTCCTCCACAGCGCCAGAGTACCTCAAGCTTAACCCACTTTGCTTCTTTGCCGCCTCGCCCATCTGTGCTCTTGAGTCTTCTGCCTTAAGAGGAGGATGAGTTGTGAGGAAGATGAGCCACTTGGCATGTCCAACTCGACAGCCAGTTGACAGGAAATGGCTTGTTAGAAATGGGATTCTGGTTGTCAGAGTATGCACCCTGTACAAGCAGGAACCACCACTCTAGTCAGGGTAAGCTGGATACACACTAACAGATAGCCTGTGCTCTCCCTCTGGTAGCTTGGCGCTTGGCACTGACCAGTCAGGCCTATCGAAAGAGGCAATGTGTAAAGTATTCGTGCAACATACACACACTGAGTAACACAATGATAACATGATAAAAACACTCCACACAGGGTTAGAAAAATAAATTATATGTTTATGAGTAAAATAAGACCAAAACGATAAATATGCAATAAGTAGAACAGGAGTTATTTATTTTTAAAGAATAAATCAAAAAGTAGTGTTTAGTAGCATATAGCGCTAAGTGGTTACTTAAGGTCTTGCTGGACATGGGTAAATCCAAACTTCAGGTCAACCGCGATGGAGGGGAGGCCAGCTACAGGACTCACACAGGTCCAGCTGAAAAATTACCTTGGCTGGAGCAAGAGTCAATGTTGAAGACTTAATACGTCAGTTCTGATACAAGTAGGCAATGAAGGCATCGTCGACAAACCCCTTTATGATTAACAAGATGAGACTGAGGCAACTAAACTTGCACTAATCACTTCTAGTGGAATATTCAAGTCCAAATAAAGTGGTGCACAAATCTGGAAGATTGGCCACTTAATCTTCCACACAGGAGTAAAGCCATTGATTAATTGCAAAAGAATGATCAGCACCCACCATTCATTATATTAGAATTACAGATGGTTTAGATTACATAGTGCACAGACTCTATCGAAGTTTTTCTTAAAAGGGTTTCTTTATTTACAATCTTCTTGTTTATAAAACTTTCTCCTTTAAATCTCTATGTAGCCAACATGTTTCATCCCTTAGCAGAGCCTTCTTCAGGGCTACAAAATACAGATAAAACATACAAAATTTTAAATCATTTTGCAAATTTACTCACAAAACACCAACTACTTGCATATGGTTCATAAGTTTCAAATTAACATGACATGCAATCATATATTATACAATCACAAAATAATAATAATTATTGTCTTATAATGACATGATCACTGTGTACACAGTATTTCCTACAGATTTCATTTACCAAAACTCAAAGAGATGTTCTTTCTCATGAGGCTATTGTGAATCATACTTCGATCGTTATGGTTAAGCTTACAATTTTGAACAGTTTATCATGAAAGAAAAACATTCAAATCCTTTACTCTTGCCTGAGGAACCACACATTATAGTATATGTGCATTGTTTTTCAAGATTATCAATTAATCACTCCACCCTTTGGAAATTTGCATCCTCCGTTACCATATCATTGAATTACATCTTTAAAGATTATATGTAAGCAGGTTCACGCAATTCTATGGCACTGCAAACCCTAATTCACGCATAAGTAAAGTTAAAATTTCTGTCATGAAATTCTAGTATATTGCAAACCATGATTCCCACATGAATAGAATTGAGATCTTTGTCATAAGTTATTTATTAAAAGAAAACACAGTTCTCCAGGACCAAATAATTTTGTATACTCTCACATGATTACTGCAAATTCTATGAAGTTTTCTAAACAATATAAATACAATGCAATAATATATCCCAAACTTGAAACACTCAAAACATATGTAAGAGTAAGTTATAAGGAATGAACCTTGCAAGTGTATTAACACTTCTGTCAACTAGAGGTATTAGCAGACTACCAATGTCACAGCGAAATGCCCAATGATTACTGAGAAGTTTGGTAACTGTCCCAAAGTGTTACATCTACTGTTTCGCTTGTATCTAGTGCCGATAACATTATGGTACCTACAACAAAGGGATAGCCAGACTATTAGATTCACAGTCCTGCGTCATGGGGAGACTCTGACGATAATTATTATCATATGTTATTATTGAGTGTATCTCGTCTTTGTATATGTCAATCTTATGATCTAATCGAGTATGCTGTTATCGGCCAATTACGTCCAGACCCTTGTCGGCATCGGATCCTATTAAGGCAGCAAGAGCGGAAGCACCCAATTACATTTAGAAACCGGTATCCTTGATCGGTTTGCATATTGCTATACCAAAATCTGTTCAGTGTTATTTTTCAGTATGGAAAGAGACGCATTACAATATGCGTTTCAAATAACGTGTATGGAAGCGGCTACATAGTATCCCATTGCTTGTGCTGTTATAACAATCTCTTGCATTTATGAGTAAGGGAATGACTGAGAGCTCATTGCTATGAGACTCAGCACAGATGCATTAAGCTATACAATATCCCATTGTCATCTCTAAAAATGTATTGCTAGTGCCATTACTACAGCCCCTTGGATTTGTGAGGAATGGAATAATTAAAAGCTCAATATTATGAGACTTGGCCCAAATGCGTTATGTCAATGTGCAGCCCACAAAATCAGGGAATTATTACCACATCGATGGCAACATCACAGACTCTCCATATTATTAGAAAGATTGAAATAATTTCCATAAAATGGTCCCACATTCAATAATGCTGAGGAGCATTACGTGTTTCAATTTACGAGGATGGAAGCAACTAAAGATAAACTTAATTGTCATAAACTCTTCACACATGCAAAAACACCATTTGATCATTATGCGTTTCAATGTACGGGGATGACAGCAGCTAAATAATATCACATTGCATGGTGTGTTTGAATCTGCTAGGAACTCGTATCCCCATAGTGACAAAGGCGTGTTTGAGTCATCCATATTATCAGTCACCCATAGGTTGCGACTATCAGCGTGTTTAAACACATATTTCCTTAACCACTCTCAGTGCACTTCATTGATTAAAGTCCAGTACAGCATGCAAAATTAATTGTCTATATATGCCCAATAGAGCGCAACACCCTTGTTCATATGTTTGTATGTGAAGCACCACCAGAGTATTATCACAAAGAGCGTCCTCGCATGCTATGATATAGTTCAAATATATGCTGCTACTTTACATATCACGTGTCTAGTTCCCTCAAGCTATCGATTTCAGTATGAAGGCAAAATCGATTACATATAGATGCCTTATGGAGCGCACCAGTGCCAGACAAAATGATATCATGAGCAGTGACATGTTATGCAGAACCCAGCTAAAATTGTGCCCCCCATCCTTATTCGTGAGTGTCGTAGCTCACACGCGGTGTAATGCGCAGAACCCGAATTCAAAAACCCGCGCCTATGCATACGTGAAGGGTTTAAAGAGCTGAACAAGTGATAAAACCTCTCATCATTATGGATACGACCAAAGCCAACTAAGAAATAATGGCCTCCATCTTGAGCTGTATAGTCACACCTCTCATTAGGTCTAAAGGGTAGAATAAGAGCTAATTGTATTACATTACTTCCCAATTCAATCTTGAGTCTTTGCATGCAAAATTATTTATCATTGTTAAATAACACCATATAGTAAATTCCACAGCCGCTACTTCTATAACTCAGACCTGGAGTTCCTATTCAAAAGAAATAGTGTAATTGACAGCCAATTATTACTAATATTGGAGTCACAAAAATGGATTCTACTGTCATTATTCAACAAGGTCATAACACTAAGTATTATCGACCATGTTAGTAAAGCCGAGTAGGTAAGTACTACACCACGAGCATGATGCCATCTCAAAACGTGTCGGCCATATTGAGGAGGGAGATGATGCATTAAAAGGTCCCAACAGCTACTTCTCTACCTCGGGCTGAATGTTCCATATAACCAGTGATGGTATTGATGTTGCCCAATTATTGCTAATGTTATAGACATTTTGAACAGTCCAAGTTCTTTGCAACTATTATATGTAAAGCTGGATAGTAACTTGAATGTACCAAACCCTATAGAAGGAGACACTCTACATTAAAAGCTACCACAGCTATGTGTCACACTATCTCATTCTCCACATATGTCAAAGTTTAACCATGAAGCCAAGGAATCAGAATATATCTGTATTGTGGCGGGTATGGTTATGAGGTATGTAACATGGGATATGGGAAGCAATACACTGATAGCTGTTGTAACTGTGTGTGGTACCACCTCATCATATCCACATGTATAGATATATCTTTAGAAACAGGTAATCAGGATAAGTCATGTAGCAAAGGTTACAGAAAGTGATGGAATTCATTGTTAGAGTTCAATCCCGTGAATACAGTTCTTAAACGACATATCCATTTGGCTTCAACCTGTCTCAAAGTCAGCTCCCTGTTTCCACCCCTTTCACTACTAACAATTTGTTCAATAGCATGAAACCGGATTTGTCTATCTATTGTATGTGTTATACCTGCTGTTCAGCCTGTGTGGAATGTTGGTGAGAGAGTGCATGATAGAATGTTGGGTGTGTGACAGAGAGTCAGTTACAGTAGGGCTGAGCAGCAGGAGGCTGCTCCTGGTGGGGTTCTCCTCTACATGTCTTCTATTCTTAAATAAATACTTGGAATGACTACCATACAACATGGAATGGACCTTCCTTTTTCATTTACCACAGTATGTTCTGGCTGTATGTGTATCGCCATCGAATACCTTTTGTCATGATGTTTATTCGCCTTGACATGCTCTTGTATGCATATCTTTAAACATAGTACACTACTCCAGATCTATTTCTCCCCACAAGCACATCTAATAATATAAATCTTGAAAATGGTATTACAGTTCGTAAATAAATTCACGGTGTATTCTGTCATTGTGTTGTAACAGTATTTGGTAGTTTTCTATCATCCTAAATAACAAACCAAACAGCCATCACATGTATTGAAACTATTCAGTTTACGCGGCATAACTGGGCATAGAGTCTTCTTAAGGGTAGTGCCCCAATGATACACTGCACTGGGCTTTCTTGATATAATGCCCTCTGGTAATGCGTTGGAACCCAAGATGTGTAAGATCCTACGTAGGATGTCAAAGATGTGATTACTATACACGGTATACTGTGTGATGAAAATTGCTTCTCCGTTCGCCTGAGATGTTGTCTTATGTGCCCCATTAAAAATCAGTGTTTGTTTTCTGTCTAGTTCGGTGGCTTTTGTTTCAGCTCCATTAAGGCAATGATTGTCATAGCCTCATTCCTTGAAATCATGCTTAATGTTTTGCAATCTTTTATGGAACTCCTAACCTTGGCTACAATACCGCCGAGCCCTAATCATCTCTCCATATGGTTTGGCGTCTACGGTTGATTTAGGGTGGGCACTGGTGGCATGATTTACACTGTTATAGGCAGTTTGCTTTTTAAAAATTTCACTGTGATTAGCTCTTTGGTGCACATACAATTGTAGGTCTAGAAAATCCATCTCTTGAGTATGGTATTTGAGAGACAACTTCACATTGAACCTATTATTATCCAGGTAAGTGTGGTATGCCAATAAATCCTTTGTAGTTTTGGAGTGACAGGAGCTGGGGATGTGCATTCACACTAGACAGTCACTGGAGGGGTTGAGGTGTGCCCTGCCTTGCCTGGGTGACTCATTGCTGGCCCAAATAGACCTGGTCTGAAATTAGAGTAGTGGAAGGAGTTTTGCTTGCATCTGAATAGGCTGCGTCTCCTTTTCAGAATGCTGTCTCCACCCCCGTGGTCATGTGGCACCAGCAAGGACAGGACTGGTTTGGACTGGGTTCAGAGACCCTTGTACATAGAGAACAATGACAACATGGGGTATACGTACTAAACCTAAAACCCCAGGACTTTAGATTACTACAGGAAAAAAGAGGACCCTGCCAAGAAGAAGAGCAGAAGGACTGTGTGAGGAGGGCTGCCTTTTCTTTGTGAGAGGTTGGTTGGCCTGCAGTTGCTGCTTCTGTCTATGTGGAAGAAAAGGACTGACTCTTTTTGCCCTGCTGGGGTATCCTGCTTGTGAAGAATCTTCAAGGGCTTGTGTGTGCTGGCCTACTGTTGGAAGTCTCAGAGATACAAAAGACTTCAGGAAAGATACTTGCTGGATTTAGAAAGAACATGCCTGGAGCAGGAGAAGGACTGGACTGTTCTTTACCTTTTTAAAAAGAAAGCCTGCAAGAGTGCTTTATGATTTTCTTCCTTGCAAAGTGTGTATGGAGCGCTTTGCTTTTCACTCCAAGCAGAGGAAGTGCTAAAACAAAGCCAACCACAACAATTGCGTGGTGAGCACTGTATGTCTTCATGTGGAGGAAAAGAAAGCTGCCCAGTTTGCCTGAAAGTGCATGGTGAGAGCTGTATTGGCAGTCGTGCTCGCATTCCTCGCGAATGGGGGTTCGCGTGGGGGTTCGCGCAGGGATATGGGGGGATTAAAAAATAAATAAAAATAAATTACCTTACCGGGTCCCGCGGCGCCTCCGCTCCTGGCTGGGTCCCGCGCCTGCGTTTTTCCTGCTGCTTTCCTGCTGTCCTCCCTCCCCTAAGCCAATCACAATGCTGCAATGGCAGTGTTGTGATTGGTGCAGACGGCGCCCAGCCGGGCGCCTGTAGGGAGGCAATTTTCTTTATGTAGGCTGCATGCAGCCTACATAGAGAAAATGGAGAGTGCGCATGAATGGTTTGGTCGGCCCCAGAGGGCCTTGCTTTCATTTTAAAATAATCACATGCATCTCTTCTGATTTACCTACTGCCAGCTCGCTTATCAAAGCCAGCACTAGCATATTTGCGTTTTGTTCATGATAAGCGTGCCATCTAAAACAACATGGCGAGTACGGAGATGTCTGGGTCAAGTTTAATATCTGTAGTTGGGGGCGGAGCTTGCCTGGCCCAAAGATGGCCTCCTACTAAGTGAGCTCCGCTAACCGTCACATCAATCCGGCAGGTATTGGCTATTAATATCCTCGCTTCTCGCTTGAGATCCTGAGCACGCTGAGCCCTATCGATGGTGCCCTGAAGGCTGGAGAAACGGAGCTGATCGGCCCAGCCGAACCGCAGCTATCGGACCAGACATTGCATCCCCCTATGATGGGCGACGCGGCGGCCGGCGAGGGTGGAGACGCTTGCTGAGGCGAATACGTGAACTCACCTGGCCCTTGGGAACATTGAATTGCGGAGACAGCTGGTCCCCCTGCTTGGCGGCGTTCCTTATGCGAAGCGAGTGGTGTCTCTGCCGGAGGCTGTAGATTTGCTGATGCCGCTGAGCTCTAAAGCGATACCAAAGGGGATGATGGACGGAGCGTTTGAGCTAATCAAACACTCACCCCCAGTCAACTGATCTGGGTTTAATCCATCATCATTCTTTAGCTCACTCCACCACCCCAGTTCAGACATGGCCATATGCAAATCAGTCTGAACCTGTGCCTCATGGGAACAGTCCAGCCCGAACTGCCAAGCCATGTCTTCCCTGGACCGGAAACAAGCATCCTGGGACCGGTTTCTGGCTATTCAGCCGTCATCAGCCAGGCTAGCTTGAATCCAGTGGCAAAGTGAGCAAGGGACCCACGTCTGGGCATACCCTGCCAACTTAGGGCGAACAAAGCGATACCAAAGGGGATGATGGACGGAGCGTTTGAGCTAATCAAACACTCACCCCCAGTCAACTGATCTGGGTTTAATCCATCATCATTCTTTAGCTCACTCCACCACCCCAGTTCAGACATGGCCATATGCAAATCAGTCTGACCCTGTGCCTCATGGGAACAGTCCAGCCCGAACTGCCAAGCCATGTCTTCCCTGGACCGGAAACAAGCATCCTGGGACCGGTTTCTGGCTATTCAGCTGTCATCAGCCAGGCTAGCTTAAATCCAGTGGCAAAGTGAGCAAGGGACCCACGTCTGGGCATACCCTGCCAACTTAGGGCGAACAAAGCGATACCAAAGGGGATGATGGACGGAGCGTTTGAGCTAATCAAACACTCACCCCCAGTCAACTGATCTGGGTTTAATCCATCATCATTCTTTAGCTCACTCCACCACCCCAGTTCAGACATGGCCATATGCAAATCAGTCTGACCCTGTGCCTCATGGGAACAGTCCAGCCCGAACTGCCAAGCCATGTCTTCCCTGGACGGGAAACAAGCATCCTGGGACCGGTTTCTGGCTATTCAGCCGTCATCAGCCAGGCTAGCTTGAATCCAGTGGCAAAGTGAGCAAGGGACCCACGTCTGGGCATACCCTGCCACCTTAGGGTGAACAAAGCGATACCAAAGGGGATGATGGACGGAGCGTTTGAGCAAATCAAACACTCACCCCCAGTCAACTGATCTGGGTTTAATCCATCATCATTCTTTAGCTCACTCCACCACCCCAGTTCAGACATGGCCATATGCAAATCAGTCTGACCCTGTGCCTCATGGGAACAGTCCAGCCCGAACTGCCAAGCCATGTCTTCCCTGGACCGGAAACAAGCATCCTGGGACCGGTTTCTGGCTATTCAGCCGTCATCAGCCAGGCTAGCTTGAATCCAGTGGCAAAGTGAGCAAGGGACCCACATCTGGGCATACCCTGCCAACTTAGGGCGAACAAAGCGATACCAAAAGGGATGATGGACGGAGCGTTTGAGCTAATCAAACACTCACCCCCAGTCAACTGATCTGGGTTTAATCCATCATCATTCTTTAGCTCACTCCACCACCCCAGTTCAGACATGGCCATATGCAAATCAGTCTGACCCTGTGCCTCATGGGAACAGTCCAGCCCGAACTGCCAAGCCATGTCTTCCCTGGACCGGAAACAAGCATCCTGGGACCGGTTTCTGGCTATTCAGCAGTCATCAGCCAGGCTAGCTTGAATCCAGTGGCAAAGTGAGCAAGGGACCCACGTCTGGGCATACCCTGCCAACTTAGGGCGAACAAAGCGATACCAAAGGGGATGATGGACGGAGCGTTTGAGCTAATCAAACACTCACCCCCAGTCAACTGATCTGGGTTTAATCCATCATCATTCTTTAGCTCACTCCACCACCCCAGTTCAGACATGGCCATATGCAAATCAGTCTGACCCTGTGCCTCATGGGAACAGTCCAGCCCGAACAGCCAAGCCATGTCTTCCTGGACCGGAAACAAGCATCCTGGGACCGGTTTCTGGCTATTCAGCCGTCATCAGCCAGGCTAGCTTGAATCCAGTGGCAAAGTGAGCAAGGGACCCACGTCTGGGCATACCCTGCCAACTTAGGGCGAACAAAGCGATACCAAAGGGGCTGATGGACGGAGCGTTTGAGCTAATCAAACACTCACCCCCAGTCAACTGATCTGGGATTAATCCATCATCATTCTTTAGCTCACTCCACCACCCCAGTTCAGACATGGCCATATGCAAATCAGTCTGACCCTGTGCCTCATGGGAACAGTCCAGCCCGAACTGCCAAGCCATGTCTTCCCTGGACCGGAAACAAGCATCCTGGGAAAGGTTTCTGGCTATTCAGCCGTCATCAGCCAGGCTAGCTTGAATCCAGTGGCATAGTGAGCAAGGGACCCACGTCTGGGCATACCCTGCCAACTTAGGGCGAACAAAGCGATACCAAAGGGGATGATGGACGGAGCGTTTGAGCTAATCAAACACTCACCCCCAGTCAACTGATCTGGGTTTAATCCATCATCATTCTTTAGCTCACTCAACCACCCCAGTTCAGACATGGCCATATGCAAATCAGTCTGACCCTGTGCCTCATGGGAACAGTCCAGCCTGAACTGCCAAGCCATGTCTTCCCTGGATCGGAAACAAGCATCCTGGGACCGGTTTCTGGCTATTCAGCCGTCATCAGCCAGGATAGCTTGAATCCAGTGGCAAAGTGAGCAAGGGACCCACGTCTGGGCATACCCTGCCAACTTAGGGCGAACAAAGCGATACCAAAGGGGATGATGGACGGAGCGTTTGAGCTAATCAAACACTCACCCCCAGTCAACTGATCTGGGTTTAATCCATCATCATTCTTTAGCTCACTCCACCACCCCAGTTCAGACATGGCCATATGCAAATCAGTCTGACCCTGTGCCTCATGGGAACAGTCCAGCCCGAACTGCCAAGCCATGTCTTCCCTGGACCGGAAACAAGCATCCTGGGACCGGTGTCTGGCTATTCAGCCGTCATCAGCCAGGCTAGCTTGAATCCAGTGGCAAAGTGAGCAAGGGACCCACGTCTGGGCATACCCTGCCACCTTAGGGCGAACAAAGCGATACCAAAGGGGATGATGGACGGAGCGTTTGAGCAAATCAAACACTCACCCCCAGTCAACTGATCTGGGTTTAATCCATCATCATTCTTTAGCTCACTCCACCACCCCAGTTCAGACATGGCCATATGCAAATCAGTCTGACCCTGTGCCTCATGGGAACAGTCCAGCCCGAACTGCCAAGCCATGTCTTCCCTGGACCGGAAACAAGCATCCTGGGACCGGTTTCTGGCTATTCAGCCGTCATCAGCCAGGCTAGCTTGAATCCAGTGGCAAAGTGAGCAAGGGACCCACGTCTGGGCATACCCTGCCAACTTAGGGCGAACAAAGCGATACCAAAGGGGATGATGGATGGAGCGTTTGAGCTAATCAAACACTCACCCCCAGTCAACTGATCTGGGTTTAATCCATCATCATTCTTTAGCTCACTCCACCACCCCAGTTCAGTCATGGCCATATGCAAATCAGTCTGACCCTGTGCCTCATGGGAACAGTCCAGCCCGAACAGCCAAGCCATGTCTTCCCTGGACCGGAAACAAGCATCCTGGGACCGGTTTCTGGCTATTCAGCCGTCATCAGCCAGGCTAGCTTGAATCCAGTGGCAAAGTGAGCAAGGGACCCACGTCTGGGCATACCCTGCCAACTTAGGGCGAACAAAGCGATACCAAAGGGGATGATGGATGGAGCGTTTGAGCTAATCAAACACTCACCCCCAGTCAACTGATCTGGGTTTAATCCATCATCATTCTTTAGCTCACTCCACCACCCCAGTTCAGACATGGCCATATGCAAATCAGTCTGACCCATTGCCTCATGGGAACATTCCAGCCCGAACTGCCAAGCCATGTCTTCCCTGGACCGGAAACAAGCATCCTGGGACCGGTTTCTGGCTATTCAGCCGTCATCAGCCAGGCTAGCTTGAATCCAGTGGCAAAGTGAGCAAGGGACCCACGTCTGGGCATACCCTGCCAACTTAGGGCGAACAAAGCGATACCAAAGGGGATGATGGATGGAGCGTTTGAGCTAATCAAACACTCACCCCCAGTCAACTGATCTGGGTTTAATCCATCATCATTCTTTAGCTCACTCCACCACCCCAGTTCAGACATGGCCATATGCAAATCAGTCTGACCCTGTGCCTCATGGGAACAGTCCAGCCCGAACTGCCAAGCCATGTCTTCCCTGGACCGGAAACAAGCATCCTGGGACCGGTTTCTGGCTATTCAGCCGTCATCAGCCAGGCTAGCTTGAATCCAGTGGCAAAGTGAGCAAGGGACCCACGTCTGGGCATAGCCTGCCAACTTAGGGCGAACAAAGCGATACCAAAGGGGATGATGGACGGAGCGCTTGAGCTAATCAAACACTCACCCCCAGTCAACTGATCTGGGTTTAATCCATCATCATTCTTTAGCTCACTCCACCACCCCAGTTCAGACATGGCCATATGCAAATCAGTCTGACCCTGTGCCTCATGGGAACAGTCCAGCCCGAACAGCCAAGCCATGTCTTCCCTGGACCGGAAACAAGCATCCTGGGAAAGGTTTCTGGCTATTCAGCCGTCATCAGCCAGGCTAGCTTGAATCCAGTGGCATAGTGAGCAAGGGACCCACGTCTGGGCATACCCTGCCAACTTAGGGCGAACAAAGCGATACCAAAGGGGATGATGGACGGAGCGTTTGAGCTAATCAAACACTCACCCCCAGTCAACTGATCTGGGTTTAATCCATCATCATTCTTTAGCTCACTCCACCACCCCAGTTCAGACATGGCCATATGCAAATCAGTCTGACCCTGTGCATCATGGGAACAGTCCAGCCTGAACTGCCAAGCCATGTCTTCCCTGGACCGGAAACAAGCATCCTGGGACCGGTTTCTGGCTATTCAGCCGTCATCAGCCAGGATAGCTTGAATCCAGTGGCAAAGTGAGCAAGGGACCCACGTCTGGGCATACCCTGCCAACTTAGGGCGAACAAAGCGATACCAAAGGGGATGATGGACGGAGCGTTTGAGCTAATCAAACACTCACCCCCAGTCAACTGATCTGGGTTTAATCCATCATCATTCTTTAGCTCACTCCACCACCCCAGTTCAGACATGGCCATATGCAAATCAGTCTGACCCTGTGCCTCATGGGAACAGTCCAGCCCGAACTGCCAAGCCATGTCTTCCCTGGACCGGAAACAAGCATCCTGGGACCGGTTTCTGGCTATTCAGCCATCATCAGCCAGGCTAGCTTGAATCCAGTGGCAAAGTGAGCAAGGGACCCACGTCTGGGCATACCCTGCCACCTTAGGGCGAACAAAGCGATACCAAAGGGGATGATGGACGGAGCGTTTGAGCAAATCAAACACTCACCCCCAGTCAACTGATCTGGGTTTAATCCATCATCATTCTTTAGCTCACTCCACCACCCCAGTTCAGACATGGCCATATGCAAATCAGTCTGACCCTGTGCCTCATGGGAACAGTCCAGCCCGAACTGCCAAGCCATGTCTTCCCTGGACGGGAAACAAGCATCCTAGGACCGGTTTCTGGCTATTCAGCCGTCATCAGCCAGGCTAGCTTGAATCCAGTGGCAAAGTGAGCAAGGGACCCACATCTGGGCATACCCTGCCAACTTAGGGCGAACAAAGCGATACCAAAGGGGATGATGGACGGAGCGTTTGAGCTAATCAAACACTCACCCCCAGTCAACTGATCTGGGTTTAATCCATCATCATTCTTTAGCTCACTCCACCACCCCAGTTCAGACATGGCCATATGCAAATCAGTCTGACCCTGTGCCTCATGGGAACAGTCCAGCCCGAACTGCCAAGCCATGTCTTCCCTGGACCGGAAACAAGCATCCTGGGACCGGTTTCTGGCTATTCAGCCGTCATCAGCCAGGCTAGCTTGAATCCAGTGGCAAAGTGAGCAAGGGACCCACGTCTGGGCATACCCTGCCAACTTAGGGCGAACAAAGCGATACCAAAGGGGATGATGGATGGAGCGTTTGAGCTAATCAAACACTCACCCCCAGTCAACTGATCTGGGTTTAATCCATCATCATTCTTTAGCTCACTCCACCACCCCAGTTCAGTCATGGCCATATGCAAATCAGTCTGACCCTGTGCCTCATGGGAACAGTCCAGCCCGAACAGCCAAGCCATGTCTTCCCTGGACCGGAAACAAGCATCCTGGGACCGGTTTCTGGCTATTCAGCCGTCATCAGCCAGGCTAGCTTGAATCCAGTGGCAAAGTGAGCAAGGGACCCACGTCTGGGCATACCCTGCCAACTTAGGGCGAACAAAGCGATACCAAAGGGGATGATGGATGGAGCGTTTGAGCTAATCAAACACTCACCCCCAGTCAACTGATCTGGGTTTAATCCATCATCATTCTTTAGCTCACTCCACCACCCCAGTTCAGACATGGCCATATGCAAATCAGTCTGACCCTGTGCCTCATGGGAACATTCCAGCCCGAACTGCCAAGCCATGTCTTCCCTGGACCGGAAACAAGCATCCTGGGACCGGTTTCTGGCTATTCAGCCGTCATCAGCCAGGCTAGCTTGAATCCAGTGGCAAAGTGAGCAAGGGACCCACGTCTGGGCATACCCTGCCAACTTAGGGCGAACAAAGCGATACCAAAGGGGATGATGGATGGAGCGTTTGAGCTAATCAAACACTCACCCCCAGTCAACTGATCTGGGTTTAATCCATCATCATTCTTTAGCTCACTCCACCACCCCAGTTCAGACATGGCCATATGCAAATCAGTCTGACCCTGTGCCTCATGGGAACAGTCCAGCCCGAACTGCCAAGCCATGTCTTCCCTGGACCGGAAACAAGCATCCTGGGACCGGTTTCTGGCTATTCAGCCGTCATCAGCCAGGCTAGCTTGAATCCAGTGGCAAAGTGAGCAAGGGACCCACGTCTGGGCATAGCCTGCCAACTTAGGGCGAACAAAGCGATACCAAAGGGGATGATGGACGGAGCGTTTGAGCTAATCAAACACTCACCCCCAGTCAACTGATCTGGGTTTAATCCATCATCATTCTTTAGCTCACTCCACCACCCCAGTTCAGACATGGCCATATGCAAATCAGTCTGACCCTGTGCCTCATGGGAACAGTCCAGCCCGAACTGCCAAGCCATGTCTTCCCTGGACCGGAAACAAGCATCCTGGGACCGGTTTCTGGCTATTCAGCCGTCATCAGCCAGGCTAGCTTGAATCCAGTGGCAAAGTGAGCAAGGGACCCACGTCTGGGCATACCCTTCCAACTTAGGGTGAACAAAGCGATACCAAAGGGGATGATGGACGGAGCGTTTGAGCTAATCAAACACTCACCCCCAGTCAACTGATCTGGGTTTAATCCATCATCATTCTTTAGCTCACGCCACCACCCCAGTTCAGACATGGCCATATGCAAATCAGTCTGACCCTGTGCCTCATGGGAACAGTCCAGCCCGAACTGCCAAGCCATGTCTTCCCTGGACCGGAAACAAGCATCCTGGGACCGGTTTCTGGCTATTCAGCCGTCATCAGCCAGGCTAGCTTGAATCCAGTGGCAAAGTGAGCAAAGGACCCACGTCTGGGCATACCCTGCCAACTTAGGGCGAACAAAGCGATACCAAAGGGATGATGGACGGAGCGTTTGAGCTAATCAAACACTCACCCCCAGTCAACTGATCTGGGTTTAATCCATCATCATTCTTTAGCTCACTCCACCACCCCAGTTCAGACATGGCCATATGCAAATCAGTCTGACCCTGTGCCTCATGGGAACAGTCCAGCCCGAACTGCCAAGCCATGTCTTCCCTGGACCGGAAACAAGCATCCTGGGACCGGTTTCTGGCTATTCAGCCGTCATCATCCAGGCTAGCTTGAATTCAGTGGCAAAGTGAGCAAGGGACCCACGTCTGGGCATACCCTGCCAACTTAGGGCGAACAAAGCGATACCAAAGGGGATGATGGACGGAGCGTTTGAGCTAATCAAACACTCACCCCCAGTCAACTGATCTGGGTTTAATCCATCATCATTCTTTAGCTCACTCCACCACCCCAGTTCAGACATGGCCATATGCAAATCAGTCTGAACCTGTGCCTCATGGGAACAGTCCAGCCCGAACTGCCAAGCCATGTCTTCCCTGGACCGGAAACAAGCATCCTGGGACCGGTTTCTGGCTATTCAGCCGTCATCAGCAAGGCTAGCTTGAATCCAGTGGCAAAGTGAGCAAGGGACCCACGTCTGGGCATACCCTGCCAACTTAGGGCGAACAAAGCGATACCAAAGGGGATGATGGACGGAGCGTTTGAGCTAATCAAACACTCACCCCCAGTCAACTGATCTGGGTTTAATCCATCATCATTCTTTAGCTCACTTCCACCACCCCAGTTCAGACATGGCCATATGCAAATCAGTCTGACCCTGTGCCTCATGGGAACAGTCCAGCCCGAACTGCCAAGCCATGTCTTCCCTGGACCGGAAACAAGCATCCTGGGACCGGTTTCTGGCTATTCAGCCGTCATCAGCCAGGCTAGCTTAAATCCAGTGGCAAAGTGAGCAAGGGACCCACGTCTGGGCATACCCTGCCAACTTAGGGCGAACAAAGCGATACCAAAGGGGATGATGGACGGAGCGTTTGAGCTAATCAAACACTCACCCCCAGTCAACTGATCTGGGTTTAATCCATCATCATTCTTTAGCTCACTCCACCACCCCAGTTCAGACATGGCCATATGCAAATCAGTCTGACCCTGTGCCTCATGGGAACAGTCCAGCCCGAACTGCCAAGCCATGTCTTCCCTGGACCGGAAACAAGCATCCTGGGACCGGTTTCTGGCTATTCAGCCGTCATCAGCCAGGCTAGCTTGAATTCAGTGGCAAAGTGAGCAAGGGACCCACGTCTGGGCATACCCTGCCACCTTAGGGCGAACAAAGCGATACCAAAGGGGATGATGGACGGAGCGTTTGAGCAAATCAAACACTCACCCCCAGTCAACTGATCTGGGTTTAATCCATCATCATTCTTTAGCTCACTCCACCACCCCAGTTCAGACATGGCCATATGCAAATCAGTCTGACCCTGTGCCTCATGGGAACAGTCCAGCCCGAACAGCCAAGCCATGTCTTCCCTGGACCGGAAACAAGCATCCTGGGACCGGTTTCTGGCTATTCAGCCGTCATCAGCCAGGCTAGCTTGAATCCAGTGGCAAAGTGAGCAAGGGACCCACATCTGGGCATACCCTGCCAACTTAGGGCGAACAAAGCGATACCAAAGGGGATGATGGACAGAGCGTTTGAGCTAATCAAACACTCACCCCCAGTCTACTGATCTGGGTTTAATCCATCATCATTCTTTAGCTCACTCCACCACCCCAGTTCAGACATGGCCATATGCAAATCAGTCTGACCCTGTGCCTCATGGGAACAGTCCAGCCCGAACTTCCAAGCCATGTCTTCCCTGGACCGGAAACAAGCATCCTGGGACCGGTTTCTGGCTATTCAGCAGTCATCAGCCAGGCTAGCTTGAATCCAGTGGCAAAGTGAGCAAGGGACCCACGTCTGGGCATACCCTGCCAACTTAGGGCGAACAAAGCGATACCAAAGGGGATGATGGACGGAGCGTTTGAGCTAATCAAACACTCACCCCCAGTCAACTGATCTGGGTTTAATCCATCATCATTCTTTAGCTCACTCCACCACCCCAGTTCAGACATGGCCATATGCAAATCAGTCTGACCCTGTGCCTCATGGGAACAGTCCAGCCCGAACAGCCAAGCCATGTCTTCCCTGGACCGGAAACAAGCATCCTGGGACCGGTTTCTGGCTATTCAGCCGTCATCAGCCAGGCTAGCTTGAATCCAGTGGCAAAGTGAGCAAGGGACCCACGTCTGGGCATACCCTGCCAACTTAGGGCGAACAAAGCGATACCAAAGGGGATGATGGACGGAGCGTTTGAGCTAATCAAACACTCACCCCGAGTCAACTGATCTGGGTTTAATCCATCATCATTCTTTAGCTCACTCCACCACCCCAGTTCAGACATGGCCATATGCAAATCAGTCTGACCCTGTGCCTCATGGGAACAGTCCAGCCCGAACTGCCAAGTCATGTCTTCCCTGGACCGGAAACAAGCATCCTGGGACAGGTTTCTGGCTATTCAGCCGTCATCAGCCAGGCTAGCTTGAATCCAGTGGCAAAGTGAGCAAGGGACCCACGTCTGGGCATACCCTGCCAACTTTGGGCGAACAAAGCGATACCAAAGGGGATGATGGACGGAGCGTTTGAGCTAATCAAACACTCACCCCCAGTTAACTGATCTGGGTTTAATCCATCATCATTCTTTAGCTCACTCCACCACCCCAGTTCAGACATGGCCATATGCAAATCAGTCTGACCCTGTGCCTCATGGGAACAGTCCAGCCCGAACTGCCAAGCCATGTCTTCCCTGGACCGGAAACAAGCATCCTGGGACCGGTTTCTGGCTATTCAGCCGTCATCAGCCAGGCTAGCTTGAATCCAGTGGCAAAGTGAGCAAGGGACCCACGTCTGGGCATACCCTGCCAACTTCGGGCGAACAAAGCGATACCAAAGGGGATGATGGACGGAGCGTTTGAGCTAATCAAACACTCACCCCCAGTCAACTGATCTGGGTTTAATCCATCATCATTCTTTAGCTCACTCCACCACCCCAGTTCAGACATGGCCATATGCAAATCAGTCTGACCCTGTGCCTCATGGGAACAGTCCAGCCCGAACTGCCAAGCCATGTCTTCCCTGGACCGGAAACAAGCATCCTGGGACCGGTTTCTGGCTATTCAGCCGTCATCAGCCAGGCTAGCTTGAATCCAGTGGCAAAGTGAGCAAGGGACCCACGTCTGGGCACACCCTGCCACCTTAGGGCGAACAAAGCGATACCAAAGGGGATGATGGACGGAGCGTTTGAGCAAATCAAACACTCACCCCCAGTCAACTGATCTGGGTTTAATCCATCATCATTCTTTAGCTCACTCCACCATCCCAGTTCAGACATGGCCATATGCAAATCAGTCTGACCCTGTGCCTCATGGGAACAGTCCAGCCCGAACTGCCAAGCCATGTCTTCCCTGGACGGGAAACAAGCATCCTGGGACCGGTTTCTGGCTATTCAGCCGTCATCAGCCAGGCTAGCTTGAATCCAGTGGCAAAGTGAGCAAGGGACCCACATCTGGGCATACCCTGCCAACTTAGAGGCGAACAAAGCGATACCAAAGGGGATGATGGACGGAGCGTTTGAGCTAATCAAACACTCACCCCAGGTCAACTGATCTGGGTTTAATCCATCATCATTCTTTAGCTCACTCCACCACCCCAGTTCAGACATGGCCATATGCAAATCAGTCTGACCCTGTGCCTCATGGGAACAGTCCAGCCCGAACTGCCAAGCCATGTCTTCCCTGGACCGGAAACAAGCATCCTGGGACCGGTTTCTGGCTATTCAGCCGTCATCAGCCAGGCTAGCTTGAATCCAGTGGCAAAGTGAGCAAGGGACCCACGTCTGGGCATACCCTGCCAACTTAGGGCGAACAAAGCGATACCAAAGGGGATGATGGATGGAGCGTTTGAGCTAATCAAACACTCACCCCCAGTCAACTGATCTGGGTTTAATCCATCATCATTCTTTAGCTCACTCCACCACCCCAGTTCAGACATGGCCATATGCAAATCAGTCTGACCCTGTGCCTCATGGGAACAGTCCAGCCCGAACAGCCAAGCCATGTCTTCCCTGGACCGGAAACAAGCATCCTGGGACCGGTTTCTGGCTATTCAGCCGTCATCAGCCAGGCTAGCTTGAATCCAGTGGCAAAGTGAGCAAGGGACCCACGTCTGGGCATACCCTGCCAACTTAGGGCGAACAAAGCGATACCAAAGGGGATGATGGATGGAGCGTTTGAGCTAATCAAACACTCACCCCCAGTCAACTGATCTGGGTTTAATCCATCATCATTCTTTAGCTCACTCCACCACCCCAGTTCAGACATGGCCATATGCAAATCAGTCTGACCCTGTGCCTCATGGGAACAGTCCAGCCCGAACTGCCAAGCCATGTCTTCCCTGGACCGGAAACAAGCATCCTGGGACCGGTTTCTGGCTATTCAGCCGTCATCAGCCAGGCTAGCTTGAATCCAGTGGCAAAGTGAGCAAGGGACCCACGTCTGGGCATACCCTGCCAACTTAGAGGCGAACAAAGCGATACCAAAGGGGATGATGGACGGAGCGTTTGAGCTAATCAAACACTCACCCCCAGTCAACTGATCTGGGTTTAATCCATCATCATTCTTTAGCTCACTCCACCACCCCAGTTCAGACATGGCCATATGCAAATCAGTCTGACCCTGTGCCTCATGGGAACAGTCCAGCCTGAACTGCCAAGCCATGTCTTCCCTGGACCGGAAACAAGCATCCTGGGACCGGTTTCTGGCTATTCAGCCGTCATCAGCCAGGCTAGCTTGAATCCAGTGGCAAAGTGAGCAAGGGACCCACGTCTGGGCATACCCTGCCAACTTAGGGCGAACAAAGCTCTGCGGCGGGTGGGGCACTGCGGGAGCTGAGGCCGAGCGGAGGTGAGGATCCTTGATGTGTGGCTGGACCGACCGCGACTTGGCGCAATGGCCTGCTTGCGGAGCGCCTTCGGCGCTGACTCTTAGGCACTGGCTGCGTGCAGAAAGGCCCGGATCTACCGCGAGCACGGCGCCATTTGCATAATCGCCTGGTGGGTGCGGCCTTGTTTCTCATTGCTGTGCTGCTCCTGCATTGGGCCCTGGACGCTGCGCATGTGCAGACACTGCCTCATTGAATTGCAGAAACGTGGGGACCATATTCCTAGAGGGTGCAGTGAGGGTGTGTGCCTGCCTCCGGAGTGAGCTGCTGAGCTGCATAGTGTGAAGCCCTATTTGACTCTCCTTTGTGCGGCCTACAACCAGCACAGGCGAGCGAACGCACCCACAGGCGCAGTAGCTGAAGCAGCAGATACCACTGACCCCACGCTCGTTATACAGACACTGATCGGCGCAGGCATGGGAAAACCAGATAAGACACAGCCTAAGTTGAGCTTCGAGCAGCGTAAATCCAGGCATAGAGAGGACGTCACGGAGTCAGCTGCTTTGGAACCAGACACGTTGTCTGAAGACCCAATTGGAGACATTAAAACAATCCTTGCGTCTATGCAGAAAGGCTTGTCGGCGATTGACCTTGTCCTATAGGATGGACCGCATGTCCGAGAGAGATGACAAACATGCGGAATGTCTCGACATGGCCGAACGCAGAATCACCGAAACTGAGGAGGCTCAAACCGACTCTAATAGCGCACAGAAACAGATGGAGAGGACCCTGGTCACTTTGCAGGACAGAGCAGAGGATTTGGAGGCCAGATCACGCCGCAGCAACCTGCGCATTATAGGCCTACCCGAGTCCACCGCGACAGGCAATATGGAGGTCTTCATAGAAAAATTGCTTACTACATTGCTTGGCGCGCCTCCTTTTCTCCTATGTTCGTTGTTGAGCGCGCACCGTTCGTTGGGACCTAAGCCGCCCCCGGGAGCCCCTCCAAGGCATGTCATAGCGAAGCTGCTGAACTACAGTGTGATAATGTGATGATTAGTTATGATATGATGTCATCTGGAATTGTAAGGGTGCGGGGTTCTGGATTGGAATGAGGAGGGATTTTAAGGGATTTTTATGGTTGGAGTTAGATACAGCTGTAACGAGGTTGCTCAGCTCCAATAAATACTATTTAATCACATATTCTAAGGAGTCCTATTCTTTGCAATGGTGACGAGTGAAGAAGGAAAGAAACTCACGGGTTACTGAAAGTCACAGACTGCTGAAAGTGCCTGCTGAATCTCCCAAACGGCTGAAGGTGCCTGTAGTCGATTGCACTGTTATTGTCTGATTCGCATGCCAAGCGGAGGCTGTGTGAAGGTCAGGATTGGCTTTCGATATCAAATTGGTGTGTTGAAGGAGGAAAGAAGAAAGCGGTGAGTGTCGGACACGATCAGTGTCAGACGGTAAACAACTGCTTTGTGCGCGCGCACGCACGCAAAATCAAGAAGAAGCGCCATTTTGAGGTCAGGCAGGCGATAGATATGCAGCGTCAGGCAGAAATCACGCAGTACATATAACGCGTAAAGAAAATTGTTCAAAATCAGAGAAAGACAAAGGAAAAGAATTTAATAAAGTAATAAGTGATACCAAGGGAGTTCAGAGGCAAAATAAGAAAGAAGAAAATTTAAATAAATACAATTTTTAAAATGGCGTCCATTTGTAAGTCAGGCACAATTTGAAACTTTAATAAAAAATAAAAAATAAAAAAGAACAGGATTCCAAAGAAAGAGAAAAGCATAATAAGTACAATTAAAGACTGTATGAGCACAGCCATGTCAGTAGAAGATGCAAACAATGA
The DNA here is from genome assembly GCA_963921515.1 of Calotriton arnoldi. Taxonomy (NCBI): domain Eukaryota; kingdom Metazoa; phylum Chordata; class Amphibia; order Caudata; family Salamandridae; genus Calotriton; species Calotriton arnoldi. Next base: position 511,864 of record CAWUFW010005526.1, read on the forward strand.
GGCTACAGATAACATGAACTCAGAAATATATAATGAAGAGGATGTTGCAGGAAACATCTCAAGCACAATTTATAGGAGACCACTGCCCTTTAATTTATCAGAGCAAGAAAATGTTGCGCAGAGATGGGAAAAATGGAGGAGGAGATTTGAACATTTATTAAAAGCAACATGTAAAAAATATACAGTTGAACAAGCAAAATATTTATTACTTAATCTTCTAGCGATGATGTTGAGGACTTAATAATTACATTCCCAGAACAAGAGCGAGTTACATATAAAGGGCTTATGAAGTGTTTAAATGACAAATTTGATCCTCACAGGAATTTAGATTTTGAAAGATACAATTTTAACATGGCTTGTCAACAGGAAGAAGAAACAATGGATGACTATGTCACTAGACTTAAAAAATTGGTGACATTTTGTGAATTTGATAAATTTAACAATGAAGAGGCGATAAGACTGAGAGTGATACAAGGTTGTAACTCGATAAAATTTAGGAAAAAACTTTTAGAAAAAACTTATGACCTTCAGGAGATTTTGAGAATGGCTAAAACGGATATGCAAGCTCAGAAACATGCTACGAATATGGAAGAAGGAAGAATAAAAGCAATAGAGCAAATGAGACAAATGTCAAAGAAAATAAATATTAGAGAGAAAGTAGAAATGCCGAATAGAGAAAAGAGGTTGTGTTACAGATGTGGATTTCAATTCCCGCATTTGAAAAGCTGTCCAGCAATGGGACAACAATGCAAAGAATGCGGAAAATATAATCACTTTGCAAGTGTATGCAGGTTTAAAAAAGAAAAGAAAGAAAATTGGAATAAAAGAGAAAACTGGAAGCAAGCAAATGCGGGTGTAAAAAGAATTTTGGAAACACAAAATATGTAAGACAAATGGAAGGTGTTGAAGAAGATTCTGAAGGAGAGCTTGAATACTCTGAAAAACTTTACATGATGCAAGAAGAAAGTGAACCTCAACAATTCAATGTGATTAAAAGAGCAAACATAAATAAGACCACGTCTGTAGACCTATTGTTTGGTTTACAAAAAGTTCCATTTGTGCTAGATTGTGGAGCAACGTGTAACATAATGTGTGTAACTGAATACATGAAAATGCTTAAACAACCTCCTTTAAGTCCTTCGAATGTTAGTGTTTTCCAGTGGGGAGCTAAAACTCCTGTTTTATGTTTAGGAGAGTTTGAAGAAACATTGCAATATGGAAATGTAACAAGCAAAGAAGACATACACGTTTTAAAAGGTGAAGTTCCAGGACCTTGTCTGTTGAGTAATGTCACTGCTCAGATCATGGGTTTGTTAGCAATGAACTGTAACATGTCAGTGGATCATCCAATTTTAAGAAAATACCCTAAACTGTTTGAAGGATTAGGTAAACTAAAGGACAAAATGATTACTCTGCATATAAATGAAACAATAAGACCAGTAGCACAGACACATCGAAAGATACCAGTTCATATGCAGACAAGGGTAGAGAAAGAAATAAAGTCATTGCTTGATCAAGATATAATTGAAGAAGTGACAGGACCAACACCTTGGGTGTCACCCATTGTAATCATTCCAAAAAAGGATACTGAAGATGTCAGAATATGTGTTGATATGAGGATTCCAAATTCAGCTATTGAGAGAGAGCAATATCCTGGTCCTCATTTAAATGATATGATCAGTAGTATTAATGGGGCTGTATCTTTTTCAAAACTTGATCTATACAAAGTTGGAAATTGACAATCAGTCAAGATACATCACAACATTTTCCTCACATTTGGGTTTATTTAGATATAAATGGTTAAACTTTGGAATATGTTCAGCTGCAGAAATTTTTCAGGAAGTTATAAAGAATATTATAAGGCCAGTGCACAACAGCATGAATTACAGTGATGATATTTTAATTTTTGGCAAAACTCAAAAAGAACATGATCAAGCATTAGATGGTGTAAGTCAACAGCTTCAAAAAGCAGGGTTGACACTGAACTTAAAAAAGTGTGAAATAAATAAGACCGAGCTGACGTTCTTTGGGCATATATTTTCGGCTGAAGGAATGAGGCCAGATCCTGTCAAAATATCAGCTCTGAATGCAGTACAAAGGCCCAAGGATGTAACGGAGATACAGTAATTTTTAGGAATGGCTAGTTATTGTGCAAGATATATTAAAAATTTTGCGACAGTAAGTTCACCGCTAAGAGAATTAACAAGAAAAGGACGAAGATTCTTTTGGAGTAATGAATGTGAATTAGCATTTAAAGAAATAAAACTAGAAATATCAAGTGCAGCAAATCTAAAATACTTTGACCCTCATCTATGCACGGAGCTGATAGTAGATGCTAGTCCAGTAGGATTGGGCGCGATCCTAGTACAACATAATCCTGGAAGAGAAACTCCAAGATTTGTGGTCTCTCATGCCAGCAAAAGTCTATCTGAAGTAGAGCAAAGATACTCTCAACCTGAAAAAGAAAGTCTGGCCATTCGTCTGGGCATGTGAACACTATCATGACTTTATATATGGTAAGCCATTTGTAATTATCACTGATCATCAAGCTCTCATTTCCATTTTTGGGAACCCAAAGACAAAGATGCCACAGAGAATTGAAAGATGGGGAATGAGGCTGATGGATTATGATTTTAGAATTATTCATAAGCCAGGAAAAGAATATAACCCAGCAGATTACTTATCTAGGCATCCGTGCCAAATTGAAGTGGAACAACGATCAGAAGCAGAAGAATACATACATTTTATAGTAAAATCAGCAATGGCAGGAGTTGTGAAGGAGGAAGAACTAATTAAAGAAACACAAACAGATGATACTATCCAAGAAGTGAAAACATTTTTACATGAAAAGAATTGGAAATTGATAAACAATGCAAGTCGTTTTGGCCCAACTATAAAGAAATATGACATATTAGCATTCAAAAACATACAGTCTGAATTGTCTGTATCTTCGTCTGGAATATTATTGAGGGGCAACAAAATAATTATTCCAGCGAAATTGCAGCGGAGAGTCATTGACTTGGCACATGAGAGTCATCGAGGTATCTCTGCTACAAAGAATTTCTTAAGAGAGAAACTATGGTTTCCTGGTACGGACAAACAAGTGGAAGAAGTTGTTCAATCTTGTTATATATGTCAATGTACCACTAGGGAAAGAGGAATGGTAGAATTACATATGTCTGAATTACCGAATGCTGTATGGTCTAGTTTAGCAGCAGACTTTTATGGACCATTAGACTCAGGGCACTATTTGCTAGCAATAGTAGATGAATATTCTCGTTTCCCTATTGTGAAAGTGGTGTCATCAACATCTGCATCAGCAATATTGCCAGCTCTGGATGAAATATTCTCTACTCGGGGAATACCTAACATTTTAAAAACCGATAATGGACCACCATTTAATGGGAATGACTTTCAAAAATTCATTGAGTATCTTGGTATAGTGCATAGAAAGGTAACTCCAATGTGGCCTCAAGCTAACGGAATGTTAGAAAGATTGATGGCTACTATCAAAAAGGCTGTGCAGAGAGCAAAATTGTCACAAATATCAATAAATCAAGCACTATGTCAAGTTTTGAGAGATTATCGGAATACCCCACACATGTCAACTGGAAAATGTCCTTCTGATTTAATGTTTGGTCAGCCAAGACAAACTCGTCTACCACATCTGCCAGCAAAACCACCAAAAGATCACAAGGAAATGAAGGAAAAGGACAGAGAAGCAAAAGAAAAAAATTAAATACTATGCAGAGAGTAAAAGAAGATGTCAAGATAAAGAATACCAAATAGGTGATTTGGTGCTGGTTCGACAACAGCAACTGAAAAAGTCGCAAAGTAGATTTCATCCTGTACCTCTTGAGATAACAAATATTAGAGGAACGGTAGTGACGACAGAAAATGATGGTAGATCAATAACCAGGAATAAAAAGTTTTTAGAAAAATCAAACAAAGTCATGAACAACAGAACACACAAGTGAATGGTCAAGGAAATGAGATAATACTCAGAAAATCTGAAAGGATTCTAAAAAAAGGCTGAACGTCTAATAGAACGCTGTTAAATTATTTCATTTTTTTTTTCAAACGGGGGAGTGGGGAGATGTGATAATGTGATGATTAGTTATGATATGATGTCATCTGGAATTGTAAGGGTGCAGGGTTCTGGATTGGAATGAGGAGGGTTTTCAAGGGACAATAATAGGTTTTATGGTTGGAGTTAGATAGAGCTGTAACGAGGTTGCTCAGCTCCAATAAATACTATTTAATCACATATTCTCAGGAGTCCTATTCTTTACATACAGGGACAGGAATGCGGTGCTGAGGAGGGCTAGAGAACTGGGAGACCTGTAGTGCGAGGGCTCTTCTCTCTCCTTATTCCCGGACTTTACTCTTAGAGTCCAGGAGGCCAGGAAGCAATTTGCGCCTCTGAAACGCAAGCTGAGGGAGCAAAAAATGGAATACCTTTGCTATCACTTTGTTCGCCCTAAGTTGGCAGGGTATGCCCAGACGTGGGTCCCTTGCTCACTTTGCCACTGGATTCAGGCTAGCCTGGCTGATGACGGCTGAATAGCCAGAAACCGGTCCCAGGATGCTTGTTTCCGGTCCAGGGAAGACATGGCTTGGCAGTTCGGGCTGGACTGTTCCCATGAGGCACAGGGTCAGACTGATTTGCATATGGCCATGTCTGAACTGGGGTGGTGGAGTGAGCTAAAGAATGATGATGGATTAAACCCAGATCAGTTGACTGGGGGTGAGTGTTTGATTAGCTCAAGCGCTCCGTCCATCATCCCCTTTGGTAACGCTTTGTTCGCCCTAAGTTGGCAGGGTATGCCCAGACGTGGGTCCCTTGCTCCCTTTGCCACTGGATTCAAGCTAGCCTGGCTGATGATGGCTGAATAGCCAGAAACCGGTCCCAGGATGCTTGTTTCCGGTCCAGGGAAGACATGGCTTGGCAGTTCGGGCTGGACTGTTCCCATGAGGCACAGGGTCAGACTGATTTGCATATGGCCATGTCTGAACTGGGGTGGTGGAGTGAGCTAAAGAATGATGATGGATTAAACCCAGATCAGTTGACTGGGGGTGAGTGTTTGATTAGCTCAAGCGCTCCGTCCATCATCCCCTTTGGTATCGCTTTGTTCGCCCAAAGTTGGCAGGGTATGCCCAGACGTGGGTCCCTTGCTCACTTTGCCACTGGATTCAAGCTAGCCTGGCTGATGACGGCTGAATAGCCAGAAACCGGTCCCAGGATGCTTGTTTCCGGTCCAGGGAAGACATGGCTTGGCAGTTCGGGCTGGACTGTTCCCATGAGGCACAGGGTCAGTCTGATTTGCATATGGCCATGTCTGAACTGGGGTGGTGGAGTGAGCTAAAGAATGATGATGGATTAAACCCAGATCAGTTGACTGGGGGTGAGTGTTTGATTAGCTCAAGCGCTCCGTACATCATCCCCTTTGATACGCAATTCTGTATCCGGCACGGCTGCGAGTGATGCTGGACGGTAAAGCAAAAATATTCTCTGAACCTCAGTCCCTGCAAAAAGCCCTCAAAGATTGGGACAGGATCGGAAGGCATAAGAAAGACAAGATGGCGGACGATGGTGTTGATGGAGCGGGTGGAGGACTCGAAAATGACTGATGAGAAAAACTGGTCGCCAGACTCTTGTGACGACTCACCCCGCATGAAGATAATCTGAGCAGGACTGGGGAGATCGGAACTTAAACCTTCAGGGAGCGCCTCATGAATGAGATTTATACCTTTTTGCTTCTTCTGCCAACCTATGAGGGAATGGATGAACCTGATGGCTCTTCTTTGCATGAGACAGACTCATTTGTAAGGACAATTGGTGCCTTCTTGAGCGAGAGACACTATCCATCAATAGCTATTTGTGAGGCTCCCTGGGAGACCTAGTCCCTCCAGTGGAAGTCTCTTACCATTTGGCTAGTGGCGGTGCAGCATTGGGACCACACAGAAGTGCTGGCCGGCAACATCTGCTCCAATGCGTTCCACGCTCAATCACCAAAAGTTAAATAGTGCTTCTTGTTGCACATTTGTTGTTTTCTTGCTATGTGTACTAGTAATTGCTAGTGGGGGGGAAGTAGGCCGCCTATGCCTAGTTGGGGTCGGCATGGCGTGGGAGGGGGGGTTTGGTACCTTTGTTGAAGTTCACACGGATACAGTGGGCGTGAGTGCTAACAGCAACGCATTTGAAATAGCAGCTAGGATGGTTAGATCAAGTGAAAATGGTGAATGACGCACTGTGGAACAGGGCAGGGATATAAAAGAAGCCTGTGGCTAATGACGTGGAATGTAAGGGGTTGAATGACCATAGAAAGTTGCGTAAAATCCTGGCGTACTTGAAAAGAAAGGAGGTAGACATTGCGCTGCTACAAGAGACGCATCTTGCCCCTAATAGTGCTATGCTCACAAGACGTAGCCTAGCAGGGCCGTTCCATGCAGCTGGCTTCACCTCGCACTCCAGGGGTGTACTTACCTGGGTTAATCCCAAATCAGGCATACAACTCGAAGAATGTGGGCCGATCCTGCCGGTAGATATGTAATCACAAAATGTCATGGTAGGGGAGCTGACTTTCAAATTATTAATATTTACGGGCCTAAGTATGATGATCCTCAGTTCTACAATTCACTATTGACACTCATTAGGGGCTGCCGTTCATTGCCACTAATCTGGGGTGGGGTTCTTAATTACGTATTGGATCCAGTGCTTGACCGATCGAAGGGACCTCCTAGGCGCCCATCTGCGGCTGTTAGGGCCATTGCTGACATGGCGCTGCAGTTGCAACTAGTGGACGTGTGGAGAGCCAGATCCCCTATGGGAGGCGGCTACACGCACTACTCGGCACACCATGATACCCACACAAGAATAGACTATTGGTTAATCTCAGAGGCATTACTACCCAGGGTACGGGACTGCACAGTATTAGCTTGCTCCTTCTCTGACCACTCTCCCACTTTGTTAGTGATTAAAATTCCCCCCACCCCCCCTTTCTGTGGAGGTTCCCCCCATACTCCCTACTACACATGGTATTCAAAGCTGAATTAGCTGCCGCTATTACTGAATTCTTTGAAACTAACGAAGGCTCAGTTGATGTTTTTGCTGCGGTTTGGGAGACATTTAAGGTATACATAAGGGGGGTTGCCATGAATAAGCATTCGGGGGTACTCCACTCCATTAGAGGTAGTCTTGCCTTGTTAGAGGACCGATTGAGTGCACTGGAGAAAGAAGCACTGAATAGGAACGACCCCCAGATTTTAGAACAATTGAAAACAACGCTGGAGGAGTATCATGTGGAGGCCGATAGTGAAGTCAAGCACATGGGAAAATATGCATTGGCCAGATCCTATGGCGAGGTAGACAGGCCGGGCTCAGTGCTGGCGGCGATCGCTCGTCGTCGATATGAGTCTGGAGTCATCCAAGAGTTACTAGACGAAAAGGGCACTGTCCTGAAAGAGCAGGCGGAAATAGTAAACAGATTTGGCAGATACTATCAGGACCTGTACAGTTCCAAAGTTACCCCAGACGAAGAGAAAATAGTGAACTATTTGGAATAAATACAACTACCCTGGTTGACAGATAGCCACAGAGAGTATCTCATGAGGCCCCTTGAGGCTGTTGAGATCCGCATGGCACTTAACTCCATGCGGGATGGAAGTGCCCCAGGCCAAGATGGGCTCACTGTGTCTTTTTACAAGGCCTACAGTGATTTACTGGTTCCACACTTGAGCACTCTGTTCCAGGAGATGGGAGAGACTGGCATAATGCCCCCCTCCATGCACGAGGCACTGATTGTAACCATATTGAAACCTGGCAAGGCACCTCAAGAGTGCTCGTCTTATAGACCACTATCGATGATAAATGTTGACACCAAAACGTTTGCTAAAATATTGGCCAACAGACTGACCCCGCTTTTGCCTATTTTGGTAGGCCCAGAACAAGCAGGCTTTGTGCCCAGCCGTACGCTATCCTACAATTTGAGAACTGTTTTTGGGGCTTTACAGCACGTTAAACAAGAAGTCAAGGCGGCAGCAGTGTTTTTGAACGCTGAAAAAGCCTTTGATTCGGTTGAGTGGAAATACATGCTGGTGGTGCTAAGGCGCTTGGGAGTCGGAGAAATCTTTTTAAAATTAATCTCAGTACTTTATAACTCTGCCACAGCTCGAGTGCACTTGAGAGATACTGTCTCCTCCCCCATTCAGATTTCTAGAGGCACAAGACAAGGGTGCCCCTTATCATCATTGCTGTATGCCGTGGCTGCGGAGCCCTTACTCAGCGCTCTTCGTGAGTATCATGGCAACAGAGGCATACGATTCCCCAGCTACAACCTCATTGTCTCTGCTTATGCGGACGACATGCTATTGTACATACGGGACCCGGACACTAATCTTTCTCCAGTAATACAAGAGGTGTTGCGATTTGGGGGCATGTCGGGTCTTAAAATTAATTGGGATAAATCTATAGTTTTCCCATTAACCCCGGGCACAACACAGACAGCCTTAGATTATCCCCTTCAATGGACATCGGATCCGGTTAGATAACTGGGTATACAGGTCCACTCTGATGCGGAACAAGTTTTCAGGGCGAATTATGGCAGAGCCATCACTAAATTGGAGGAAGACATAGAAAGTTGGATTCACCTTCCTCTCTCACTTGTGAGGCATGTGTCCTTGATGAAAATGATAATACTTCCCAGATTCCTTTTTCTCTTCGTTAATATTCCGATGGTTGTACCCCAACACATTTTTAAAACAATACAAACCCTGTTGGGTAAATTGGCTTGGGCTGGCAAAACTCCGCGTGTTAAACTGGACATACTAACTCTGCCCTATTTGGTGGGAGGTTTGGGGGCGCCGGAACTGGAGCTATATTACAGGGTGGCGCAAAGCTCGCACGCTCACAATTGGATCCATGGCCCACACAATCTTCCCCATCTCCAAATAGAGAAGGTAGTTGCAAGCCCTGACCCCCTCCCTCGTTGTCTATTTTAGGCGCCAATTCGGCACTGCAGTGTGCTGGATTCAGTTAATTCTACTGTGCACGCTTGGCACGTCTTGCTAAGAAAACAGGCAGGTGACTTATTGTACTACCTTCTTATGCCGGTGGAGTGGTGCCATTGGCTAAGTATTAGTACTGAAAAAGGTGCACTCCGCTCGCTGAGGGCCCTGCGGATACACGTGATGGACGATTTGTTTGAGGAAGGAAAAATGCGCACCTGGGAGGAGGCAGCAGACGGCAAACCCGACCTTACCCCTCATACACAATTCACTTCTTTAGAGTTCACCACGCACTGAGGGCTTTACTTGGAGACGAACTACAAGAACCTCCGGAGTTACCTGCTCTCTCGCTAGTGATACGCTCAGATTACCCCATCAAGATAGTCTCGAAAGTTTATGCCACTTCACAAGCATTTAAGCATACGCACAACACCAAAGCTAGATTGGAGTGGCAACATGATATTGGGGGTAGCCCTCACTGATGATACCTGGCGTTACTGCTGTGAAGCTACGCAAAAGATCTCACTTAACGGAAGGCACAGACTGGCCCATTTCAAGTATCTCAATAGGGTACACTACACACCGAAGAGACTATTTCGATACGGGCTTAGAGATACAGACTGCTGTGAACGCTGTGGGGAGGCAGAGGCAGGTTTTTTGCATGTGGCATGGTTGTGCCCGCCAGTGGCGGAATTTTGGAAACAAATTTTTTCATATATTAAATGATATTATGGATCAATCCCTCTCTCCTGATCCCCTACTAGCGCTTTTGGGATACACGAAGCCTCTGAATAAGAAAGTCAGGAAACTGGTCTCTATGGGTCTACTATTAGCTAAGCTCAGGATTGCGATGCGCTGGATGCGCGGGCCCATACCTACAGTGTCAGAATGGGAGCGGGATATGCTCTACTGCAATACCCAGTCAGATGTTTATAATGAGCAGATACCACCTAAAAGTCGCCCAAAATGTTTTTGGGGTCTATATGCGCAATATTTAGTGGCGAAACAAGGCGACAGTGTGGACAATGAATGAATGTAAGTTGTATGAAGTGGGCCCAAAAATAATAAGTGCAATGAGTATCGATTTAAAAAGATTATGGCGGCTGTACATTCCGCATGGACTCAGACTAGTGAATCCTGTAGACTGTAATATTATAGTTCTAGAGTACATTATCCTAACTTTTTCACCTTTACTGTAATGCTACATCGCTGCTGTGATATGTGACAACAGTTGCTGCCTGTTAATTGATGACACACGTTTGTTGTTTTTCGTGCTCTGTGTACTGATGTGAACTGGGTTATGAAAACTAATAAAAACATGTTTAAAAAAAAAATATATATATATCTGTAGTTTATATTTAAGAATCTAGACAAATGTTTTCCTTCACAATGTTAACAAAAGTTGTGAGACAGTAAATTACCGTCTCAGACACTTATGTACAGAAGCCTTATCGAACAGTAAGTTGTTGGTTTGGGGGAGCAATATTATGCCAAAGCACACCAACTACAAGTCAAGCGAAAGACTTCTTAAGAATATTAACGTTGTTTACAGCGTGAATTATCTTTCTTGTCCTGCTTCTTGTCTACTTATTTTTTCCTGAAAATGTTTATGAATAGCCGTTAACAACATGGATGTTTTCCACTGTTGGCTTTCAAGGAATATTGCAATTGCACAGTTGAGGATATTGTCCATCTTTTGTTTGTATGTCCTGTTATGTTTTTAAAAGGGAATATTTTTACCACCTATATTTATATCATATAAAATTTCTGGGACTGCAAATGTTGGTAAATTGTTATGTGTACCGAATACAAAAAATGTTGCTTATAGACTTTTTAAATTTTGTCATCCATTTTTAGAATTATAATGTGAAGAATTTGGAATAATAACAGTCTTTGTCAGGGCGAACCCTCAAAGACACTTAAACCTGAGTGCCTCCCCCTGGCAGCTACGGCATAGAGCAGACCAAGACAACAAACATCAAATAAGTTGATCAGAGTTATGAATTGTTAACGTTTAAGGTCAAAACCAGCACCTAAAAGATAAAAGCTTCAACCACAGACATCTTGTTGTCCAAGACCGGTTCAAAATAAAAAAAATATGTCTGACCACGGTGGAGCATGGGTCAGATACAAGAAGTGCGCTTACCTTTGGACTTAGAAGAAATTTCATGGAAAAATGTCTAAGAGGGTAAAGATTAGAGGTGCAAGGCTGCAGGCGATGTCCGGGGAGGAGGAGGAGGTGTCATTTTTAAGGAGCCGTTGGACAAAGTCGCAATGAAGATTTCTATATTTGGACTTAGTCTCTTTTTTGGAAGTTGAAAATCATCAGCAGCATGAAGCTGTAGCTGACAAGGGTTCCACAAGGCTGGAAACGCCTTCTGCGAGAGAACAATGAAAAGGGTTTGCTATTATGGCGAAGAATATTGTGAGAGCTGCTGCAAAGTCACGCCAACCGGCGATGCACCTTGGGTGAATTGACAAGCAGCGGTCTCCTCGTGTTCTCAAAGCACTTTTTAGCCAAGTTTTGGATTTTGCCTATTTGGACACCTTAAGCACCGCTTCCAAGGGTCCAGAATTGGAGAGGCACCACTTAGATGGTTGAAACTCACTCAGGCTGGGTGCAGGTGCGGGTTCAAGATGGTTGGAGCCTTTTCTGTCCCTGAGACTGATCAGGTGGCCAGCCAACTAGCCCTTGGAGCCACTCTGGTAATCCTGGGTTCAAGTAGAGGAACAGGGCTCAAGTGGCAGGGCGGACCTCTGAGGTTTCAAGGTAGGTTTCAGGCAGCAGATCAGTCCTTCAAGGTGCAGCAAGGCAGACTTATAAAGTACACAGCAGGCCACATCAACAGGTTCAGAAAGTGAACTGAAGACTGGGTATGAGGGTCCTATTTAAATACCTGTTTTCTCCTTTGAAGTTGGAGAAAACTCTAGAGATTTTCCTTTGAAGTTCTTGGAATTACCTGCCCCCTCTGCCCAGGCTACAGCCTGACAACAGGTACAATGAGGTAATGTGAAGTCCGTTGTGTGAAGGCAGGGCACAGTTTATGAGATTTGCAAATGTTTTGTGCCCAGCTCCCATCCCCCCCATCCTACCAGTGATGGCCCATCTAGGCACCTATTCCCTCTATTGTGTGGCTGTTTCAGAGGAATATACAAAGGGGGATATTCTCAGGAACGTGTGATAATTATCGCAAAATTAGCCGAACTCAACTTTGCACATCGCAGTCTATCGCGGAAAAATAACGCTGTGTTAACGTTGTATTCTCAACACGGCGGTACCATGCGATAGTCTCACGCTAACGCGCAAAATGTCCACGAAAACATTACCAAGACGGCGATGAAAACCCAAACGCGAACGCGAAAAAAATTGCGATGGGCCCAACCGCGATAAGACAATCAGCGAAAAGCAGCGCCAGGCCTGCAATTCACACACGTCGGGCGGTAAAAATCACTACAAAAGCACCAAAAAATAATACAAACAAAAAACAAACAACAGCGACGCACAATGGAGGCAGCCGGAGCAGTGACAGAGGACGGCCAGAACCCCACAAGCCCCCCGGAGGAGCAGACTGGTACCTCGGGGACAGGTAAGGGCAAGGAAAAGAAGAAGAGGAAGACGCGGTTCAGTCCGCAGGAAAATAGGATCCTGATCATGGAGGTGGTAGAACACCATCAATATCTGTTCGTCACCTCCACTGTGTCATTGGCAACAAGAAATGGAATATGGCAGTCCATCGTGGACAAGGTGAATGCAGTCTGAGTGCGGAGGAGGACAATGGACGAGGTCAAGAGGCGCTGGAATGACGTGAAGCGCAAGACTAAGCAGAAACTCGCCAACAACCAGAAGGCAGCAATGCAGACTGGAGGTGGGAGTCCAGCGCCACAGGAGGAGCTGGACGACATGGAGGAAATGGTGTCCACAGTCACAAGTGTGGAGACGGTGGCAGGAGTAGGGGGACCGGACACTGCTCAACATGACCTGACACAACAGCAACAGGGTGAGTAACGACCAGGGACTGGGTGGAACGGGGGAGATGGGCACAATGGCACACATGCACAATGGAGTATAGCACACTGCACACCCACAATGACTCTGGATCATGTCCCTGAACCCCTTGGCACACTGCAGCACACATAGCAACTGCACGTAGGCCCCCGTCAACTATGTGCCCAGAGGAGTCCCTCCCACACATCACTCATCCCACTACCAACCCATGCACATGTTAGGCCTGGGGGGTAAATTCCGTTCCGCTCGCGGAATTTGCGGAATTTGGGTAATTTGGGTAATTTCGCGTTCCGCGGAGAAGGCACAATTACCAAAAATTCCACGATCCGCGGCTTCGCGGAATTTTTTGGTTGTTCACGCTTTCAAATTGCGTGTTCGCGAGATATTTCTCCCCGAGCACGCAAACAGCGTTCGCGAACAGGAAAAAAGCATCCCGAACGGGCGGAACAAGCAATTCCGCGCGTTCGCGAAACTTTTGCGTGCGTGCGGAGATTTTTTACCATTTCGCGGAGCTTTGCGTAGCGCGACTACGCAAATTCCGCCCCCTACCCCAACCCCTAGCACATGTGCTGAACCCAGCAAAGCTGCGGGTCCGTGAGCCACACTGACAATGCAAGTGACACTGCATGACGATTAGCATGGCTGAAGTCCGATCACCATGACATGGTGCATGCCACCACACTGTCGTGGCGGAGTGTGGACCACATTCGTAAAGGAGCAGGTCACACTCTGACACATCCACCTGCACAAACAACCCCTGACGTCAACTACACATCTGCGGACAAACCATACCCCAGAGTCCCAACTGCCACCAAGACCCAAATCCACCCTTGTCTGCAACATCTCAGCACTGTTTGGGCACAGATGTCAAAGGCACACCGCCTGAAAGGGACAAGGGGCAGCCAAATCAGAGCTGCAGGGGCGACCCCCCCATAATGCAGCACACACACATGACATCCAGAGCACATCAGCATTGACAACAATGTGGTACAGACTGCAACACGTTAACAACAGGACAGAAGACACCACAGGTGCTGCCTGTGTGTAGAAACTTGCCAATCACATTTGGCATAGCAGGGAAATGTGAGATGTCAATGTACAGGCACAAACACATATCTGTGATGTTGTCGAAATGTCCACTGTCCCGCATCAAATAGGCAGCACCTCCTGGACAGCCACAATGTACATTGCCATGCAGTCTGTATGTAAACTTGTACAATGCGTCAACACACATGTGAACACAATCTAATACTGCATCTCCCCTTCACATTGCAGAGGGAGCATCAATACCTCCTGCAGAGCAGCCCCAACAACTCTTCACCGATGACAGGGAGGACACCTCCGACATCGACACCGAAGCCCTCCAAGACCTCATCGACTGCCTCGGCACTCCATCTCCAGGAGCAGGGCTGCCCAGCTGCATCGATGAGATACCACCCTCTGCACAGACCACACAGCAGGACGCACCTACCACCCTGGCCGTCTCCCAGGACCCCCACTAACAACACATGGCCTTCCAACACCGTGTGTTGGAGGCCCAGGAGAAGATGTCCAATCAAGTGCAGGTGGGGTTCGACCTCATGGCAGCCAAACTTGATGCCATACATGGGTGTCTGATTCCCATCCGGGGCCACATACAGTCCCTGACGGACACCCACAGTCTGCTCCATGCTCTCCAATGATCCATGGCTGACATCGCTGGAGTCATGATACTGAGACAAGAACAACTGTCCAGTCAGAGTGGCTCCAGCGATGTCAGCCGGGAGTTGGGACAGATGCGGGGAACATGGAGAACATGGAGCAGATGACAGCGGAAAGAATGGCTGCCACGGCTGCACACCAGTGAGTTGTGGCTGGGACCTTCCATGCCCTCCAGCACATTGTCATGGCATTGCTACCTCAAGGCCTTGCGCAGATGAATGCTGCTGCTGCTTCTACCTCCACATCTCCGCCCCCTGATGTGTCAGTGCCTCGCAGTGCGGCAGGCAATCCACCTCCGGCCCCTGATGTGTCAGTGGCACACAGTGCTGCCGACATACCACCACCACCCACGTGTAAGGCACATGTGACATCAGAGGACGAAGATACGGGTGAAGCAACCTTACTGGTACGGAGGAGGCAGTAGCATTCATCTCCGCCATATGGCCTGTTTCTGCTTGGTCCTGCCCTTTGAATCATCAACTTCCACTGTCCCCCGATGCACTCTGCGACACTCACCTTGGACCTCGACATGGACTGCCATATTCTGTTTGGTTGCCAATGACACAGCGATCAGACTGCGGACTGCACTCTTCCTCTTCCGTGGTACTTGTAATTCCCTGAAGGACTCTGGCTGGCCCTCCATGGGCCGAATATGTGAAGTGGGGTTTGCATGGCCCTGTACTGCTCCAGCTGCACCACTCCATTGGATGTGAATAAAACATTCTGATTCGCACAGATGTGTCATGTCTTTGATCATTCAAGTATGAAAGTATGGATGAATGTAGGGTCAGTGATTTCCCCTTACGTCCATGTTGCTCATGTCGTGGGACTTGCGTCACAGGGTGCAACATTGTCAATTGCGGGCTGTGTGGCGCAGACACAGCAACAGAGACACACGCATCAGTTGGTTTCCTGTGCAGCCCAGATATGAACCAGGCCCAGATGCAGGGGATATTTGTTCACACCCCTACGCTGGCCTGGCGTACGCAGAGCCAGCCCACTCGGCTTACATATAAAGGGGGGACGACGACGCAACGTGTGCCAGTTCTTCCCCACTGCCTGAGGTGACATGGCTGCGTCCGCCTGCCATATGGCTGGGCTCAATCAGATAGGGTCCATGACTTACGTTGCACGGAGTCGGTGGCACCGGTTACACTGCGGCCGGCACGGGCCTACCGCCACGGGACGGTGACTTTCTGTGCACTGAGGTGGGGGCACCTAAAGTGCTGAGTGGGTGTGCAGCCTGCGATGATGCCGTGTGCACTAATATGCTCTCTGCCATTGCAATATCAAGACCCAGAATCAAGTGTGCGACCTGGTGGACCGCAGTGCGTGGCTGCATGATGTGGAGGCTGCCAAGGTCGCGGGCCCCGGGCTTGGAGTTTGCACCGGCACATGGTGGGCCCTATTGGAGACACGCCGGTCGCGGAAGGTGAGCAGTGAGGCCTGTGTGCGCAGGGGCGGGCAATCCCCGCTGGGCAGCGGGAGGGGATGGGGTGCAGCAGCCTGTGTGCGCAGGGGCGGCCAAGCGATGTTGCCGTGTGCAATGATATGTACTCTGCCATCATTAGCTGTGGACTCTGTTTCAGATGAGGGACCTGGTGGCCTGCAGTGTATACTGGGACGTGGTTGGAGACACACCGTTGGCAGCAGGTGAGCTGTGAGGCCTGGGTGCGCAGTGTCGGCACTGTCTCTCCCTGTCCCTCTCTTCCTTTCACTGTCTCTCTCTCCCTCTCTTTCTCTATCATTCTCTCTCTCACTCTCCCTCTCTTTCTTTCACCGTCTCGCTCTCCCTCTGTTGCTCTCTCTCTCCTTCTCCCTCTCTCCCCCTTTCTCTCTCTTTCTCTCTCTCCCTCTCTTTCACTCTCTCTCTCTCTCTCTACATTTCTTTCTCTCTCTCTTTCTCTCTCTCTCTGTCCCTTGTTGGGCGCATGACGCACCTTCTTATCTTCAATTTTGTCTTGCAGGTTTTGACTTGCAGATTGTCCAGAGGAGACCCGCCATGACTCTTCCACTTATTGGTGTTGAGTTAAATTTGAATTAAATAATTATTTTTGGAATTCTAAGATGTATGAATGTTTTTCCTTTTTCTGGCCACACATGAATGTTAATTGTTGTACTTGTGAGACATCAGGCGAATTGTTGTGTTCATGAATTTGTAAGGTAGATGTGAGATATCTTTGTCCGGGGGGGGGGAGGGCTGCCCGGGATAGGGACCCGGGGGAGGGTCCGGGGGGGGGCCTGGGTGTGGTGGCGGTGGGTGTTGTGGCCCTCTTGGGGCTCCGAGCTGCATGATCAGTGGCTCCATGGCATCTGTTGTTCTTCAGGTGTGGCTCTTGGCTGGGCTCCCTTTCATGGTGCAGGTTGTTGTCCGACTGAACACCAGGTAGGAGCAGGTGTTAAATCCCTGCTGCTAACGCGCCTTATCGCATGTTTTTGATTCTTATCGCCGATCTGGCTGGTCATTGAGAATGTTGCGCAGTGGTATTTCCGCGGGTTTTTGCACGGGAACGCCTACTCTGCATCTCATTAGCGTTAGTTGCCGGTGTTATCCGTGGCGATGTTTTTTGCGGCTGCTATCGCAGGAAAACTGGCGATATCGGCTGTTAGCACCAGCTTGTGAATAGGGCGATGAATCTATCACCACTTTGGCTGCGATAAAGTGCCCCTAACTCGGCGATAAGTCCTTGAGAATATGCCCCAAAGTGTAACTGCCAACTACACCCAGTCATGTGGCCGAGGAATAGGCTGCAGAAACAAAATACCTAGGGCAGGAAAAAATGAACTTTCTTTTTTTTTTGATTTCAAAGTATTTTATTGATTTTTATATTCAAAGACATTAGCATTTCTGTTACAAGGTTAGATATTCGTGGCTTGTATGACAGTGTTTACAATCGCTTCAAAACATATGCTTGACTAACCCCACCTGACGTGGCTTAGTGAGAGAAAGAAAGAAGGAAAGAAAGTGATAGAAAGAAAAAGCAGAAGAGAAGGGCACAAGAGAGGCTCTGTATCCGTGAGACTTATAATCGCCTGACCAGGCCGCCACGTCACTGGATTGCTTGTGGCAATATGGGTAGGCAAGTCAGTCCAACCGATCCGTAGGGCCAACGTGATTGCGCTCAATTACGTTCCTTTTACCGCACTTACCGGGGGTCAGGGGGATCAGGGGGTTTGTCGCCTGGAAGACTTGGTTTCATGGGGGGATTCATGGGGGTTCGTAGAAATCTAGGTATGTGTCGAGTGACTTCCTCATCCCCCTGGATGCTGGTCTCCAGGGTGAGTTCTGTAGTGCAATGTTGTCCGCACCTCTGAGGTGCGTAATCCAGTTGAACCAGCCTTTGTATGAAGCCTTACTTGTGTCTTTCCAATTTGCTAGGACCACTTTCACTGCTGCGGTCAGCAGCAGGTCTAGAAGGTCCTTATCGTGCTCTGATCTTAGTTCTGCGGTAATAAATGCAGTGGAGAGGGAGGCGAACTCAGTTTTTAGTGTACAGCCCAGTACCTTATTTATAAAACCAAATATTTTCTCCCAGTATGTTTTGAGAGTTGGGCATTGGTAGATAAGGTGTGCTAGGTCCCCCTTTTCCTTGCTACAGTTTCAGCATAGTGCATTATCCCTGAGGCCTAGTGAGAATAAGCGTGCCGGGGTCCAGAAGGCCTTATGGAGTAGCCAGAACTTTGTTTGTGAGAGCACCGGGAGATTTTATTGCGCGAGGCCGAGGTCCAAAATGTTGCCCGTTCTTGTTCATTAAGTGTGTTTTTGGTTTGTGTTTCCCAATAGTTAATTGTCTTATTGTTAAGTTTGGATGATTTTGGGCGTAGTAGTTTGTAGAGATGTGAGACCTGGTATCCTAGTCTGTTTATGTTTGACATGTACTGGGTGATTGACGGCTGTGCGGGCGATAGTTTGATTTTGGACAGGGCCGTTTTTATTTTCAGAAAGTTGTTCAATGTCTGTTAGGTTATGCCTAGCCTTCAGAACAGCAAAAGTGACGGGATATGCCCTGTCTTCTAGTTGGTATGGGTGGTGGATGCCTTTCTCTATCCATGTGTTGAAGGCTAGGCATTTCCCCTTGTATAGGATCCTACTGTTGGCCCAGAGTGACTCTAACTTAGATCCCCTGATGCTGCTCTCCATTTTCTTATCTATCTTTAGCAAGGCAATTTTTGTGTTTTTAAATATGGATCTGGTGGCATGAGTATGTTTATTTGCTGTTAATAGCGCCACGGGGTCCATGTTGTTCAGGATGGCCCTCTCTACCTGTAGCCAGGCCGGTGTATATCCGTTCGGGGGTGATATCCAGTAAGATCCCTGCCTTGCCAGGAACGCAACTTGGAATAGTCTGAAGTCTGCTAGGTTAACTCCTCCTAGGTTTTTCTCTAATCTTAATTTTTTTGATACTTATACGCGCTTTTTTCCCTCGCCAAAGGAATTTTGAGATCAGGGTGTCTACCTTGCGGTGAAAATCATCTGTGAGTAGGAGTGGGGGCATGCTGATCAGGTAATTAATCATTGGGGTGATCATCATCTTGATCGTCTCAATTCGCCCCCACCATGTTATGAATTTTGGGGACCAGGCCTCCAGAAGTTTCTTTATCTTTTCCAGCAATATCTTCTCGTTATGGCCTAGTGTGCTCATTAAGTCACACCTAGATATTTGATAAATCCTGTTTGCCAGACTAGATCTGACCCCCCTAGGATTTCCCTAGTGCAGTGGATGTTCAGTGGCTTGCATTCTGATTTGTCCCTGTTGAGCTTGTAACCCGAGTGCCCGGAGTATTCTTCTATGGTGTCTATCAGGGCCTCTATTGAGTTTTTCGGTTGCTCCGCTACTATTAGTATATCATCCGCGGCAAGTTTTATTTCAACTCCATTAACATCCACCCCTTTTATTTTCGTATTTATCTTGATATCCTGGATCAGTGGCTCCAGTGCCAGCAAAAATAGCGAGGGGGACAGTGGGCAGCCCTGTCTAGTGCCTCGATGTAGTGTGAGTGGTTCAGAGAGTGACCCGTTGATGACAATACGGGCTTTTGGATCCACATACAGGGCCATCACCATCCGTATATACACTTCCCCTAAGTTGAAAGATTGCAAGCATCGCTCCAGGAAAGACCAGGAGACTCTGTCAAAGGCCTTCTCGGCATCAAGGGTAATGGCTTCTGCTGGCTCTGCTTTTGTGGCCGTGTGCTCCAGTATGTGGCAGAGAAGTCTAGTACTGTCGTTGGACATCCGTGTACGTAGGAAACCCACCTGGGAGTTGCTTATCAGGTTGGGTAGGACAGAGTTGAGTCTGGTTGCTAAGATTTTTGCGTAAATTTTACAGTCCACATTAATAAGGGATATGGGTCTGTAGTTTTGGGTGACAGATGGTCCTTACCCTCTTTTGGGATGATTATTATGTTGGCCTCCATCATGGATTGAGACACGGTCCCTCTATCTGTGCAATGGTTAAAGACCTGCTTCATGGTAGTTTTCAACTGCTCTAGGAAGGTTTTGTAAAAGGTGGCTGTGTACGCATCCGGCCCTGGTGCTTTGCTATCTTTCATGGATTTAACCGCCATTTCAATCTCAGCTATGCTAATTTCCTGACCTAGTCTCTGTGTGTCTTCTCTGGCTAGCTGTGGAAGACCGAGCCTATTGAGGTATTTTGTGCATGCCTCTAGATTCATGGTCTGGTCGTTTTTGTAGAGTTCCTGATAAAACTCTTGAAATGTCTTGAGTATGTCTTTGTGTCTTGTGTGGGTTTTATTGTTTGAATCTGTGATGGATGAGATGGTAAATTGGTTGCGTTTATGTTTTAGGTAAGAGGCGAGCAGTTTCCCCGCTTTGTTTGCTTCGCATAGGTTAAGTGCCTTGTATTTGTTAAACCACAGCCCCGCCCTTTCACTCAGGATTTTGTTGTATTCATACTTTTTTTTGGTTAGGTCTGCTAGCAGTTTAGTATCTTTAGTGGCTCTGGCATGGGCCGTTTCTAGGCTCTTAATGACTTGCTCGAGCTGTGTCAAGTGCAGGTTTGCGTTTTTGTTTATTTTGGATTTTATTTCAATTATTGTGCCTCTAATGGTAGCCTTCAGGGTGTCCCATAGTGTGGTAGTACTAGTCCCCGGTGAGTCATTGTGTCTGAGATAGTCCGTTATGGCCTCCTCAATCTTTTCCTTGTTCGCGGGGGCTGTTAGTACGTCGCTGTTAAACCGCCACCTACGGGGTACGGTTTCATTGTGACAGCCGCTCAGCATAAGGCTAATACATGAATGGTCTGAAACTAATCTAGGCGCTACCTCAGAGTGTTCTATTAGATGTGTGTGGGGGCCTGAGATTAGTATGTAGTCTATCCTGCTATATGATTTGTGTGAGTTGGAGTAGAATGTATAGTCCCTGGTGTCTGGGTGCTGGAGGCGCCATGGGTCCTTAAGATTGAGTTTAGAGCACAAATTTTTGAGTGTAGTGTGTGCGTTCGTCGGCTGATATTGGCAGGATGACTGTCTATCTATTATATGGTCCAGTGGGATATTAAAATCCCTCGCCACCACCATGAGGTCGTTCTGGGGGAGGTTATCTAGCTTGTGTGATACCCCCTCCCAGAAGGTTGGGTCATCTGTGTTTGGGCCGTATATGTTAGCTACGTGGATTAGCTCCTCTCCCCTTCTCAGATGTGTGATCAACAGTCTGCCCTCTACATCGTGGTATTGTGATTCTAGTGTTAGGTTGGATCTTTTAGATAATAGTGTAATGACCCCTTGCTTCTTCCTTTCGGCAGGTGAACAGGCCAGCTGTGAGATCCAGTTGCCTTTCACCAGCTTGGCATCCTCCAACGATAGTTTGGTCTCTTGTAATAGGATTACATCTCCCTTAGTTCTAGCCAAGTAGTCTAGGATCTTCCTGCGTTTAATGGGGTGGTTGAGCCCTTTAACATTGAGGGATACTATCTTCAAGTCAGAAGCCAGGTTGAGAGTATTACTGTGGGCCATTATCTATGGTAAAGCATGTCTGGTGAGACTACTCTAGGAACCCAATACTTGGATATATTGTCTCCGGGGCCTGAGCTGGAAGGTGGTATTTGCTCCCCCCCCTACTCACCCAGTGCTGTATAGATAGCGGCCGCTTGTGAGCTGCATGTGGTCTGGATTTCGGATTTGTGTGGATAGGTATGTTGGGTCTCACAGATACGTAGGTTAACAATACTTGCCAGAACCCTTCTGTAGATAGAAAAGAGGTGAAAGTGAAAAGGAAGATAGGAAATAAAGAAAGCAAAGAACTGAGTGCCCCCCCCTCTCCCCCATCCCGCCCGTCAAAAAAACATCGTATGTTGGGCGTGCGACGACAGGGTCGCCATCCCCGTCTCTCGAGGATTAGTCCAATTGTGTTCAATGTCTGTAAGATCCCAAGAGATTCTAGTGTTAATTAGCAGCTTAATAAAATAATTCTTCAATACTTGTGCTAAGTTTATGTTATGACCCCCTCCCTTACCTCCTGCCCCCGCGTCTATATAGGGTAAAGGATATGAAGATTGTCCCAGCTGCTGTACAGGTTAAAGGATATACAGATTGTCTCTTGTGTAGAGAGCCAACATCCGGTGTCTGGTGTCGAACGTCCATGAGTTGCCTGCCACCGGCGACGACTGAACATGCTCCGTAGGTCAAGAGATGTTGTGATCATTGCTTCCTGTGGGCATTGAGGTAGCATTGTTGAGGTAGTTAATGAGGTAACTGTTGAGGTAGAAAGTGTTCGTTGAGGTAGCTGTAGGTTGCAAAGTTCTTGAGTAGGCTCGTGCAGGTTCATTCGTTCCCCAGCTCCGGCGAGGCTCTCCTTTTGCTGGACCCAGGTTGTGCTATCTCCATTTCTTGGGCTGTCGGGCCATCTAAGTATTTGTCCAGCTCCTTAGGCTCGTCGAAAATGTGAGAGCGTCCGCGGTCGTTTATCCTGAATCTGGCTGGGCCAATAAAAGAGAACTGTATGTTTTTCTTCCTCAACTTGTCTCTTAAGGCAAGGAACCCCTTCCTTGTGTCCACCGTGGGTTTCGAGTAGTCCTGCGTAAATATGATCTTTTGCCCATTCCATGTGATCTGGTGGTTTTTGCGAGCAAAATTGAAGATGGCTTCTGTGTGCTGCGCTCTTAGGGGTTTGCATATTATTGGTCGGGCCGCACTTCTCGTTGTGGATTTGAAGGCAGGGACCCTGTATGCTCTATCTAGTTCAAACTGCCGGTCAAATTTTAGGTTTGTGAGTTTGGGGACCAGGTCCTCGATAAAGGTCAAGCATGAGCCTGCCTTTTCTTCGGCCCCCTCCGGCACTCCTAGTATGCGGATGTTCCCTTGCCGGTTGCGGTCTTCCAGTTCCGCCATTTGCCTCTGGACTGTAGCTGTAATTTTTGTCAGGGTCCTCAGCTCCTTGTTTGAGCTTAGACCTGCGTCTTCAATATCACTTATTCTTTGTTCAGCCACAGCGAGTCTGTTGTTGACCGTGTGCATGTCGGCCCTGACCGCAGCTATCTCCAACCGTATTGCATCTGTGGTCTGCTTCGTGGTCTTGGCCAGATCATGGACATCTGCCAGTTTTTTTAGTATCATCTCTAGGGTCCCATTAATGTCTGGTTTCTGCTTGATCGGTGAGTCTGATATCGCAGGTTCTCCTTTGTTCTTTTTCAGCTGCTGTTGGAGTCTCGATTCCCTCTCTGCCATGTTGTGAGTCTCGGGTTCTCCTTGGTGATGCGAAATTACCCTCCCCCCGGTCTGCTATGGCTTGTTTGGTTGTGGGGCGGGTTTCTCTGTTGGTCGCCTGCTCGTCCTCCACTTTGCACCCCCCTATGATCTTAGACTAGTGCCGAGTTTAGACCCGCTGGGAGGCCCCTCTCATGCCCTTTCTGTTTTGTTTGTGTGCGTTACACTTTTTGAAGCCTCTTTCTGTGGCGGGTACCTCCTTAACGCCAAGCTACCTCCTGGATAGAACTGGTGCACTTCATCTGTGCATCTGGTGGCGGGACCTTGCAGGGAACATGGGGGTCTCCTGTTGATCCTGGTTTTCCCCCCTCTTGCTTGGTTGAGAGATCTCCCAGTGCTCTGACCGTTTCAGGTTGGCGGCACCTACCCCTCTCTCAGTAGTCTCTCCGTAGACCGCTATTCTCCGAGTGGGGCGATGTAGGTGTTAGGCTGGTGCTCGTCGGGAACCCGATCTGCTGGAGCACTCTCAGTTCTTTGTGCTTGGTATCCGCAAAATCTCCCTCTTCTTTTTTTTCACATTTGACCCCTAGGTTGGGGCTTGCTCTTTATACGGGGCAACTGTGGTTTGCTGTGAGCTGTTGTGTGGCCCTTCGTTCGCCCGCACTCACTTCACATCCCGCGCTTCGTCTGCTCTCAGGTTCACACCCAGGCCCGCCGTTTCTTGCACTCTCCCCCTCCCTAGTTGGTGCTCTCGAGCGTAGCTCTATTGGCCAGCCTGTTTTGTCATTGGGGGTTTCTGGTGGTTCCGGCGTGTGTGGTTCCGATGTCCCCCTTCGCACTGCCTTGTCTCTCTGTCGCCAGAATGCGCCGCTCTTGTTAAGGGACCACAGTGCTTGTTTGGGCAGGGCTGGGCTGTGCGTGCTCTGTGAGTGTGGGGTCTTTATTTTTGCTATTTCCAGGTCCTCAGCTGTGACCCTCCCACTAATATCGCTGGAGTGCCCGCTGCCTCATCTCGCCTCGGCCCCTGCTCTCGGCTCCTTAGGAAGATGGCGGCGCTGTTTACTTCATCCGACAGTCTTCCTAGGTTTTGGTTCCTGGAGAAGATGGCGGCGCTGTTTTTTACCTCTCCGACAATCTTCCTTAGGTTTCGGTTTCGGTTGACTCTTTTCAATTATGTCTTTTGCTCATCCTGCAGCTTGAGGCTACTTTAGGCACTTCCCCCCAGGTGTCCCCAGGTATCTCTGCCCCGTAGGAGAATAGTGGTGGCGATGGTAGCGGGTGTTTGGCACAGATCACATTTCGAACAGCGGCGGCTTTACCGGGTCTGTGGAGCTTTGCGGGCACCGCCCTCTCTCCCTCATTTGCCCTCCTTGCCTGCCTCGGTGGCTCGTTCGGATGCTCTCCTCCTGCAGCTCCGTTTACCCCCCTGAGGCTCGCACCCTGTTACGCTTGTCTGTTACTCTCTCCTGTACCTGTAGCGTTCTCTCCCCCTCATGTGATTATCTCCTGGTCCTCCCGCAAGTCCTGCTGGCGCGCTGGCTAGTCCCTTGTTTTCCTTTAGTTTCCTTCACCCGGACACCCCTCTCCATTTTCTCTCCGCTCCTCAGTACTGTACTGTACCGATCCGGTGCTTCTCCTCCGGTCATTGGTTTCTCAGCAGGCTGGTCGGCTGGAGAGGGTGATGGCGCTTATTGAACTCCAGATTTTGGTTTCGATTTGTCCGCCATCTTCCCTGTCTCCGAGTTCATCGCGCTGGGTTCTCGCGAAAATTCTGCCTTTACTGGGGTTCGTGTATCTCTGTGTCGGTACCTGCAGCTGCTGCTGGCGTTCCGACGCGCTTAGGTGCCTTTTAGGGTTTTTTTTGTTCGCTGCATCTCTTGGGATCAATGATCTTTCCCCTCGATCTGACGGAGCAGCAGACTCAGGCAGCCATCCTCCATGCCATCCAAGCCACGCCCCGACGGAGCAGCAGACTCAGACAGCCATGAACTTTCTAAATGTGGCATTTTCAAACTTGTGACTTAAAATCTGACTTTACCATTAAATAGGATTTTAAATTACAATTTTCTAGACACCAAACATGAAGTCCTACTTGCTCCCAATCGAAATTTAGCACGTTATTAAATATAACAAGGCAACCCAATGTTATCCTATGGGAGAGGCAAGCCTCACAGTAGCGATAAACAAATATGGGAGTTTTTCACTACCAGGACATGTAAAACCTACATGTGCATGCCCAACCTTTTCATTACAATAGACCTTGCCCTATGGGCTACTTAGGGCCTACCTTAGGGGTGCCTTATATGCAATAAAATCAGAGTTTAAGGCTTGGCAAGTGGGCTATGTTGACAATTCGAATTCACAGTTTAAAACTGCATCCAAGATGCAATGGCATGCCTGGGGCATGTTTTAAGGGGCTACGTAAGTAGGTGGCACAATATGTCCTGCAGGCCCACTAATAGTTTTTAATTTACAGACTCCACTATGGATATACCACTTCACTATGGATGTATGAGTAAATTAGGTGTGCTAATCAGGTGTAAGCCAATTTTGCCCTGTTTTAGAGAGTGAGCACAAGCACTTTAATATTGCTTAGCAGTGTTAAAGTGTACAGAGTCCGAAAGCCAGCAAAAATGAATTCATAAAAATAGGAGGGTGAAGGCAAAAAGTTTGGGAGAAGACTGCCCTAAGGCTGACAGGTCTAACACTCTGAGAGAAAAAATGGTGAGATTGTTTGCAACAGGGTAAACAGGAACTGGTGAAAAAGTGAGTAGAGTTACCACTTAGAAGGGGGGGGTGCTAGAGAGCCCGAGGCTAGTGCTGCTCTGCTGGCCGGAATGACAATCAGCTGAATATCGGCGGACATGTGAGGCATCCAAACGCACCGACAACAGATTCCGAAATCGGATGGTAAATGCGACCCATTGCTGAACACTGGTGATTCTGCCCGTGAGCGGAGAAAAGAAACCGAAACGCGAGAATCCCCTGGACAGGCAAAATGGCGGCACGCAGCGGAACAGAGATCGTCCCATAGACATAGAGAACATGAAGTGCACCGGGCCCGCCATCCTATCTCCTGCTGGAGTGCAGTAACAGTGAGTACCTGCTGCAGATGCTGAAAACCAGTGTTCCTGCCCACGGGTGGTGAAAAGAAGGCAAAACACAAATCTCCCGATGCAGGCAAAATGGCGGCACGCACCGGAGCAGTAAGCGTTCCGTGGACATA
Source organism: Calotriton arnoldi (assembly GCA_963921515.1). Lineage (NCBI taxonomy): Eukaryota > Metazoa > Chordata > Amphibia > Caudata > Salamandridae > Calotriton > Calotriton arnoldi. The sequence continues at coordinate 538,467 of CAWUFW010005526.1, forward strand.
GAGCTCCTGCGGTGAGCCTAATCCACCATCCTGTCTCCCGCTGGAGGGCAGCAACAGTGAGTACATTAAGGAGCGCACCCACTGCACAGAAACAACACAGGCAATTGTAGCACGATTCGTAATTGGAAGCGAGCTGTACTAGCGCTGGCTGTTGCGGCTGCCGCGGGACCCGGCCTTAAGATATTTGCACCTGGATTTCCCCGATAAAATGATGTGACAACGAACTCACCTATTAGCCATGAACCTGCATAACTGTCACATTTCAGTGATAACAGACGCCCGATGAAGTAGCGTATCTCCCCCAGCTACAGTCACAGCGTAAGGCTGCACAGAGAAGTGAGTGCATGCAAGATCTTGTACGCGTGGGAGGCAGAAAACGATATAGCGACCCGACGAGCGCTGGCTCCCCTGCTGTGCCTCGCAACGTCTGAATGCCATCCATGAGAGAATGCGGTGTTCTGGATGTCTTTAGGGACAGAGGCGACATCCACAGCACCATAGAAGGCAACACCCGCCTAAATCTCGCTGCAAAGACTCTAGCACATATATAGTACAACCCATCTGCGCGACATTTAAGGGAAATATCCCTTTCAAAATAACTGGCAGCAGCTATGTCAATTATGCAGGAAGAATCACTACTCGCCTTGTAATAAGATACAGTGCTCACCTGTACACGACGATTCTAATGCTGCATAAAACCGTTGCCCAATCTAGGTGTATTTACTCAGGAGCACAGCGGACTATGCAACAGGCATAGAAGAGAACATACACAACAACTGTACCAACCCACTAGCAGAGTACAGGTCACGCAGCAGATCGCTCGGAAAAGCACACAACAAAGGCACCTGAGATAGAGAACTGCGGTTCTGATATCTGCTTCTCAGCAGGGAAGAATGGGCAAAACTGACAAACAGCAATCAAAATTGCCCTTTGAGCCTCGCAGAACCCCCAGACTCCCCGGCACGAACGCAGACGCCGAACAAGAGACGGAGCAAACCGCTGAAGCCAAAATGGAAGCCGCATTAACCGCCATTCACCAAAGCCTGCAAACCATCGACGGGAAGATAGACACGCTAACGGTAAGAATGGACAATATGTCTACCAAACTAGACAAACAAGGCGAATGTCTAGATGCTGTGGAACAACGTGTCTCTTCAGTCGAAGATGAATCGAATGCAACAGCGAGCAAATGCAGGGATATGGAAAAACTTCTAGAGGTAATAAAAGCAAAGAATGAAGACCTCAATGCCAGATCACGCCAAAATAATCTACTCATTATGGGGATCCCTGAAAGCACAAACACAGGCCGCCTCGAAGATTATGTCAAAAAAATGTTGAAAGACATATTTGGCGCAGAGCACTTCACTCCCATGCTTATAGTAGAAAGAGCGCACAGATCTCTCGCCCCCAGACCACCAACAGGCGCTCCACCAAGACCCATGGTGGCCAGAATCCTAAACTATAGAGACCGGGATACAGCACTCCGACTGGCAAGGTTGCGAGGTGTCGCTGTACCCAGATTTTACCATTGCAGTTCAACTGGCCCGTAAGGACTTCAGCCCTGTCAAGAGGAAACTGCGCGACATGGATATCACCTATGCAATGTTGTACCCTGCAAGACTACGTGTCACGCATGAGGGGAAAACGAAGATCTTGGCAACACCGAAAGCGGCTCAGGATTTCCTTAAACATATCCGATCGAAACAAGCAAACTCAAGAAGATCCCCATTGCCTACAAACTCGAGCTCATAGTCAGAAACACATATATATCTGGGACGCATACTCCATGCTGCAAGACATGGGTCCAACTGCAACTATGACCAGGAAGCTCTCAATCCCATTACTGGAACTCTACGCAGTGATCTAAAACGAACTTGATGTCGACAAGTTATGTACAAACAATGTGATTAGTGTATAGGTTACTCTATCATTATAAAGCTCGTTGCTCCTTTCATCTAACAGTCCAAACAGACGGAACGCAGGCACCAAAGTTACGTTACATTTTATAGCACCGGATTACGTGTTGAAATTATGTAATCTATTGCAACAAACACTAAAAACTGTAATACAGTTATGCTCAAGTATATTACCTCGCATTTCCTAAGATTTCCATAGGTACTATAGTACTCTGGCCCCATCTGCTCTGTGGATGGTAGAACGGGCATCTAGACGCCCCCTGAAGGGTAATCCCCAAAGCAGTTATGTTGTTATCAGCAGTTCAGTTAGGGGTCTGTCTTTGGCATGATTGGGATGCTAAAGTTGGTGGAGGGAAGTACGGGTCACATGTTTTGGTTTTTCAAGCAAGTCATAAATTGCTGGTCAATGATGCACACACACAAGTACACAGATCACTCTGTCTTATGTGCAGCCAAACAGCATTTACAGATAACGGAAATGTAACTACACTATTCGCCAGCTATAATTATCGCAGTAGCTCTAATGTATAATAGCAATAAAACATCACCAATACGTTTAATCATCCGGAACGTAAGAGGACTCAACAATCCCAGAAAGATTAGGCAGGTACTAGCGTACCTAGATAGGCACTACATAGACATTGCCCTGCTTCAAGAAACACACCTGATTAAGCAAAAAGCAGAGGGGATAGGGAAACGATGGGCTGAGATAGTGGTCGCATCCTCATACTCCACCTACGCTAGGGGAGTCATGATCCTAATAAAAAAAGGGACACAATTCATAACAGAATACATACTATCAGATATGCAAGGAAGATACGTGATAATCACTGGCATACTACAAGGTTCAAAGATAGCCCTCATTAATACATATGGTCCAAAAGTGGACGACCCCGAATCCTTCGCAACCTTCTGGAATAAATTACGGGAACTACCAGCTATGAAACTGATATGGGGTGGGGAACTGAATGTCGCGCTAGATGTAACACAAGACAGGTCACACGCAACAACGGAACACCATCAACGGGCAGCCACGACTATACTAAACGGTATGGCGGAATTTAGCATGCATGATATATGGAGAATGCGAAATCCACATACACTCGAAAGCACCCACTCCTTCTCCATACATAGGAGCTCGTCTATATTTGACTGTTGGTTAATGACAGAAGTAGCACGCACATGGACACAAGAAGTCAGACACCTCCCAAAAACACTATCAGATCACAAACCTGTCATGCTAGCTCTTGATATCCCAACGTATATCCCGCCACCATTTGTATGGCGCTTCAATGCCACAGCCCTATTAGACCCAATATATAAAGAAACTATCCGAACCGCAATAGAAGAGTATTTTAACACAAACAAAAACTCAGTAGAAAGCGCAAGCATACTGTGGGAAGCTTTTAATGCGACATTAGGAGGAGTTTGTATCAGCACTAATGCCGGTATATTAAAAGATATACGCACACAGTTAAAAAAAAAAGTGAAAACACTATTAAGAACTTGGAGGCAGAATATGACAAAACTTGCAATGCAGACATTTTAGGTAACATTAGAGAAGAACTAACCAACTACAACGAATTAGCCGACAACGAACTGAAATACCTGTCACGTCGACGCACAGCTAGAACACTGGGGGAAGGTGGTAGACCAGGCCGGATCCTAGCACAAAAAGTGCGGGTTACATACAAACAGCAAACTATCCTAAAAATTGTAGATGCCAAAGGTAAAATACACTATGACACTAACGGCATATTAGGCACATTTATGGACACATATGGTTCCTTATACGCGACACGCAATACAGCGAACGAGCAAGAAATTATGGATTATGTAGAGGACATAGCACTTGCATGGTTATCAGATGGTCAACGAGAATTTCTGGCACAGCCAATCACCACGGACGAGATACAAGAAGCCATAAAAACCTTACCCAATGGCAAAACCCCTGGCCCTGACGGCTGTCCGGGTGAATTTTATAAAGAATTCTCATCACTGATCAGCCCCTATATCGCTGAAATGTATGAGGATGCTTATAACCAGCAGATCCTACCACCAACACTACGCGAAGCACTGATAGTGGCGCTATTGAAGCCAGATAAAGATCCGGAGCAAAGCGAATCACATAGACCGTTATCCCTAATCAATACTGATGCCAAAATATTAGCTAAGATTATAGCCACTAGGTTGCAACCACTCATGCAAGCCATTGTACTACCGGATCAGTCTGGTTTTATACCGGCACGATCGACAGCGCATAACATACGCACCATATTCGCGCTCTTACACCAGTTAAATCCCGAGTTAGAAGCTATAGCTGTGCTGCTTGACGCGGCTAAAACATTTGATTCAGTTGAGTGGACATACCTGTTCGCGATACTGCAAAGAATTGGGCTCCCTCCTATATTATTAAACTGGATCAAGCTCCTCTATACAAAACCCATAGCACACATTAAAGTGAATAAACACATTTCAGATATCATACATATACAAAGAGGGACACGACAGGGATGCCCATTATCCCCCTTGCTATTCTCTATTGCACTTGAACCCCTAGCATGCAAAATAAGACAACAGCATGCACACACAGCGCTGAAATTTTACCTGCGTCCTATCGGCATCTCAATGTATGCGTACGACATGGTATTATATATACGTGATCCAAGCATCAATCTATCGCCGGTACTGAGAGAATACATTAAATTTGGGAGACAATCGGGGCTGCAAATTAATTGGGGCAAATCTGCAGTACTGCCGTTAACGGAAACTACAAAACAACATCACATGGAATTCCCCTAACCTGGCAAGAAGAACCAATTACATATTTAGGAATAGGAATACATCGAAATCCAGAAACCTTGCTAAGAACAAATTATGGCACTGCCATTGACAAACTTGAAACACAAATTAACAGATGGATCACCTTACCATTATCATTAGCAGATAGAATATCTCATAAAGATGGTAATACTACCCAAATTATTGTACTTATTCACTAACATCCCTATAACCCCACCAGCCCCACTCTTCAAGAGATTGAGCACGAACCTTATTAAGCTAATATGGGCAGGTAAACAGGCGCAAATAGGATTACACACACTGACACTGCCATATAAACATGGCGGCTTCACAGTGCCGGATTTATCACTATACTATTTATGCGCACAGGCACAATATGCACACTATTGGCGCCACCCAGTACGTTATATGCCACACCTTGCGGTAGAAGATGGAGATGCTAACCCTATAGAACTAGCTAACATACTGACACACCGCAGACCTCACATATCCAAAAATTAAATTAATAATATACAAGTTACATCCTCAGCTTGGCAACAAATGGGCCGAATGACCAATAAGTACCCGTTGTATGCACCAAACATGCCGCTAAATCAACACCCATCACTATCTGTCACACAAGACAAAGGCAGCGTGGAACTGCTGAGGCAAGTGGGCCTGGTGGTAATGGGAGATTTGTATATTAATGACACATTCATCACCCCGGACGATCCTTCATATGTAAGTAACCAGACAATGTTATTCAGATTCACGTATCACAGACTACGTGAGGCAATAAAAAAACTCTATCCCACCTACCCCAATGAGCCACCCACGTTAGCGCCGCTACAACTGATAATAACAAACCCAGACAACACTCACATAGTGGCGAAATTATATAGGGCCATGCAAGCTGAGTTGGGCGGTGGGAAGAGCAAAGCTCAAGAGAAATGGAATATGGTACTAGACGCGCCACTGGAAGATGAGGAATGGCAATCCTGCTGTGCATTAACCGAACTGTTATCTCCCAATGGTAACTTACATATCATACACTATAAATACATACACCAAGCCTATCATACACCACTAAAACTGCAGAAATATGGGTTACTTGACTTAAGTTAAATGCCGCAGATGTGGGATGGAAAACGCAGATTTTGTGCACCTTGCATGGTATTGTGTCAAAGTTAGAATGTATTGGGAACAGGTAGTACAATTATTGGGGGAGATGTTAAGCTGCAAAATGGAATGCACACTGAAGCTCTGCTTGCTGGGTTGTTTGACGCATTTGAAATCCGTCAAGAAAAAATTTGCTGCTATAGCATTGCTCCTCGCAAAGAGAAGAATCTCAATGCACTGGGACAGTAAAAAAACTCCCACAGTGGAACGCTGGGTGATGGACTCCATATACTGCAGGGACAATTTCTTATTATATGCAGAGGAGCTACAGTCAGCTTCCAAACCTACAAACTTTTGGGAGCCACTAACAACGTATTTTCGAGATCATCCTGATTTATTAAAAGAAGATATAAAATGTGCTTAGACGGATTAGCTGCGATCATCTACATTCGTTATCTGGTTATAAGTATAAGCAAATGCAAAAGTTGTACTGTGTACTACTATGCTTTAATGACATGCTTGAAATGTTTGTTATCACTATTCTGTAATAACCAATAAAACCTTATAAATAAAAAAATTAAAAAATGTAAAAAAAGAGTTACCATTTAGAAATTTGATGCCATTGGGTAGGAGTGCCCAGGAGTCTGCCCCACACACTGGCTGGTACCAGTCATAAATGTGGCCCTCCAAGGCACCGCTTCCTTAGAACATTCTTGGGACCTTGGAAGATCAGAAGAAGTACTGCACCTGCTGTTGGAAACCTGTAAAGAGTACTGAATGGCTGGACCTGCTCCCATTTGTACCCAGGACAAAGAAGTAGACTCCAAGGGTAGGTTTGCTGGCCTTCTGTGTGGCTACAGGGACATAAAAAGCTGCAAGAGGCTTTTTCTTTGATTTGCCCAGCTGCCCAGTAGCAACTGGGCCTAAAATGTACCCTACTGGTGGCCTCATCTGGAGTGAATCTTCGCTCTTAAGGGCTGTCCTGTGACCCATGGCTCTGTTTAACTGACTTCTAACACCTCTGAAAAGTTAGGACTTTGATCATTTCTGTACTTCCAGACCTCCGAAAGACGAAGACCAACCATCCAAGCCAATCCTCCCAAGGTGTGACTTTGTTGCGCTGAATAAACAAGTTTCTCACACTTGAAGTCCTCCACAATAGCAAATCCATTTCAGCATGCCCTCCGAAAGAAGGTATGTGGCACCGTGAAACTCATTGTTGGATACATCCTGCAATCTTGTGCTGGAGATTCTCTTAAAAAGAGGCTAAGGGCCTTTTGTTTAAAGGTTTAGTGAATTGCAAACAGTTGCATAGTGGCTTGCGACTGTTAGCTAGGTGAATCAGCATGTTCAAAGTATTATGTCTTATAGATTTCTTAAAATAGTAATGCAAGTGAAATTTGTAACAAATTGCTTTTTAGTGACTTCAAGTTTTACCAAACGGTAAATAGGTATTCGCTGGCAATTCGATATTCGTATGTTCAAACCGTTTGCTGTTTGCCCGTTTTGCATTCACATTTACCACCAAGTGGATGTAGATGGTAACCAGGTACAAACTATAAAATAGGGCCCAAAATGCTTATTGTTTTCTGCAGAATGCAAGGATTACGTGCTATGGTGAGGCAGAGGCACATTTTGGCTGCAGTGTAGAGGAGAGAGAACGGGCAAGAGAGGATTTTTAGGGTCAGAGTAACACTCATTGGTCAAACAGAGGAGGAGATTTATATCAAGTACAGGTTAACTAGTACTATAATTTAAGCTTTAATAGCAGAACTGCACCCTGTAACACCAATATATATGTGTAGAAGTCAGGACATTCCCTCACGCATTCAAGTGCTGTGCTCTTTGCATCTTTTGGCATCCGGGAGCGAGTCATTGCGGCTGATACTGGAGACATTGCACAGAGTGCACTCTCTAGGTTTTCAGAATTTTCTTGAAGCCAAGTTGCTAAAAAAAAATAGTTACATTGTTTTTCAACATACACCAGGAGGGCTTGCATTTTTCCGAGGAGCACAATTATCTTAGATAATTGACTGCATTGATGATATGCACATTACAATTTACCCCCATCTAGGAAGGGATTTTTGCACAGAAACAGAAAAAATATACTGCTCTTTAAATATACAAGTTGTTTGTACTAGTGAGTGTGTAATTACTGGTATTGTGGCACAATATCCTGGCCACACCCATGTCTCCTATATGCTCTGGCACTGTGGCCTGTACACCCATTGAGTACATGACAGCTTGGAGATGGTTTTCTTTTGGGTATGCAATATAATATTTTCATTATATATGTCTGTAGTGTAATTAGTTAATAAAAATTACCAAGAGGACTATATATATTTTACAATTTTAGGTGACGGTGCATGTGCTCTTTGCTCATGATTACTACACCCTACCTACTGCACATTCAGCAATGCAGAGAAGGCAATATTAGAGAGGGCATTTGTACTTCTGAAAGGAAGCTCCAGGTGCTTGCACAACAGTGGTGGAGCATTGCAGTTTGCACCGGAAATGTTCTGCAAATTGTGGCACACTGTGCTATGCTACGAAATACAGCTACACAACTAGGCCTTCCATAAGTAGTATTAGAGGAAAATAGTGATGATGACAACATACCTCCACCTCACCTACACCATCAAGATTAGGATGCAAACAGAGCCATTTTTCACAATTTTGTGCACAAAGGAGCTAAAACAAATGGCAAAAAACATTTATTTCTGTTATTTCACAGGCGAAAGAAGAAAAAGTAGTTTCTTTGCACATAGAAATATTTTAGTTTCTTATAAATGTAACAACAAGAAACATCGAAGTAAGACTACAAAATATATTTAACTCGAATTCTTTTTTGCTTTTCATTCCTGTCACTCTGGCTCTAGATGTAGGTGTAGAAGTTGCATTTACATCTGGGGTTTGTCGAGAAATGTGTCTTAAATACCCTCCTCTTGTATAGACAAACTGCTGTGGCTTGATGCCTGTTCACTCCCTTCTACACTATCTCCCTCAGCCATTCGTGCAGGTGTATTTTTTGCCTCATCTGACACATTGGTTGTTTTAGCTAGCCCCTTGTCAATGTCCAACCTAAAATGTCCAAGCTTCCCAGATCTTTGAGAAAGAAGACTTGTAGCCATAGCAAGGTGATCTAGAGATTTACCAAAAACTTGTAGTCTTTTAATAACATGTTTGTAGCTACATTGGACATCTAATCTATCAGCATTTAATAGCCCACATAGTATGGATTCTGCTTCATATAGTGCATGGATTTTTATGCACATATACTCATAAGAATTACGAATGTTATTGAAACCTGGCATCAAGGCTTCCTGTAGGCAACTGATTTTTGCAACCACTTAACATATTTCCCCTAGCTGCGCTTTCTGAACTTGCAACATAAACTTCTCAATATACTGAAAGGCACTAGTAGATTGTAATCCGACTCTAAATTAAGTGGCATAGCTACCCTCGGACTTATACTTGCTCTGCAGTTTACAGCCAATCTGCTTCGCAAAATGTGTCTGGTTGAATCCCTAAATTATGCCTAGCTGTATATCTTGGAGTTGGTGTATGTGCATGAACTTTGTACACTGAAGAGGAGTGAGAAGTATATGGTAAGGGTATACTCTTGGCTTCCCTATTTTAGTATGCAATAAACACAAGGAGAGGGGAGACCCAGTTATTTGTGACAGTGTCTGTCTTGCGTGTATCCGAGACAAGTTAGCGTAATGCACCCAGGTAAATTGGAGCTTGCTTCACAATTTCTCAGACAGTAAACTTTCTCTGAGATGGTGTGTAAAATGAAACGACATATATATATGTATATATATATATATATTCATTGAAAAAACCATAGGTTTCAGGGGCGTTATAGTTAGTTGGACATTTCACTCGTACAAAACCATAGAAATTCCCCCGTTATAGTTAGTTCAGCTAACTATAACTTGCGCGCCCGCAATGCACTGCTGATGACGTCACATATTACATCACTCATGACATGGTCAGTGACATCACTCATGACATCACTGATGACATCTCAAATGACATCACTGATGACATCATCCAGTGAATGTGTGTTTTTCTGAAAATTAAATATGTTTTATATATGTATATCTCAAGGTCGATGGAAGAATAAATGGGTATATAAGTGTCTAAATGGATGATTTTTTTTGAAATTTATATATTTTTTTGAAATGTCCAACTAACTATAACGCCCCTGAAACCTATGGTTTTTTCAGTGAATTTCTAAGGTTTTTTAAATGCTAATTTCTAACTATAACGTGCCTGAAACCTATGGTTTTTTCAGTGAATTTCTAAGGTTTTTTAAATGCTAATTTCTAACTATAACGTGCCTGAAACCTATGGTTTTTCAGTGAATATATATATATTTATTATATTATGTATACATGTGAAAATGTCTCTGTCCCCTGTTTGCCTCGGTGGCACGGAAAAAATGGGTGGAACTGACGTTAGCACACCGACGAGGTCCTCTTATGGCTCCGATGACATCATACAGTGTCGCAAGCGGTGCTCGTTGACGTGGGAGAGCTAGGAAAGAATTTCCGTGGAATGCTGGTGCAGGGGATATTCACCTAAGTGTTCAGGCTAGTCCTTTGGGAGCAACTGTTTATGTTGCCACTCCAGAAACCAAAACCAGGGATCCGAGGGCAGAGGCCCTGCAGATGGCACACGAGGTGGGGTGCCCAGTCGTGTGCACCGGCGGGGCAGCGAAGTGACAAGCACCACAACCCACAAAAAAGGTAACGAGGGCACTGAATAACACAGGATCTTCTCTTTGTATCTGGCAGGAACAACAAAGTTAAAATGCCCTAGTACCAAAATGTAGAATTAGTGCTATAACGGTCTTCAAGAGGACCTGCGATGCCGCTTCTGCCTCCCGTACCCTGGAGGCGGCACATGGGTCACGCGGTACGGTCATACTGCGGTGGGACGCACACTCGTTGACCTCTCATGGCACTGCTCCACACTTCAGGGAGGACGCTTTCCATTAGCTATGTTTTCTGAAGACATGTCGCGCCGGCCCCGTCCAACAACAGAACTCCTTTAGATCCAAACAGACTCTTCCGGTTACACTTTGCTGCTAGCTGCCTGCCACTCACGCCACTTCGCCTGCCTGTCCCGCTGCTGCTGCAGCGCTTGCGGGGACCAGGATTGAACCACAAGCCCCAGGGGGCTCTGCGACATCGCAGCAGGAGCCGCGCACCACATCTGCGCCTCCCGGCGCATAAATCAGCCTCAGGGCTCCCGCGGCGCGGGACGCCCGGTTACACTTTGCTGCTAGCTGCCTGCCACTCATGCCACTTCGCCTGCCTGTCCCGCTGCAGCTGCAGCGCTCGCGGGGACCAGGATTGAACCACAAGCCCCAGGGGGCTCTGCGACATCGCGGCAGGAGCCGCGCACCGCATCTGCGCCTCCCGGCGCATAAATCAGCGTCAGGGCTCCCGCGGCGCGGGACGCCCGGTTACACTTTGCTGCTAGCTGCCTGCCACTCACGCCACTTCGCCTGCCTGTCCCGCTGCAGCCGCAGCGCTCGCGGGGACCAGGATTGAACCACAAGCCCCAGGGGGCTCTGCGACATCGCGGCAGGAGCCGCGCACCGCATCTGCGCCTCCTGGCGCATAAATCAGCATCAGGGCTCCCGCGGCGCAGGACGCGCGCGGGCCACCAAGAGCGTGCCCGTCCACGCCCGTCACAGCCCGGAAGAGGCTGGGCTGGGCTACCCCTCCAACATTTTGCCTCTTGGAAAACAACGGTTGGTCGCTGCTGTTGCTGGAAGGTACTGTGAACTGTGTTCTGTGAAATCCCTTGATACTGCCATCTTGCTCTCTGGTTGATTGAGCTGCATAGACAAATAATTGAATATTCCAAAGAGATGGAAAAGCGTAAGGGTGCAGCAGGGACACTGGATGCCTTCTTGGTCAGGGCTGAGTCATTATTGATTCATGAAATCGAATTAACAGAGCGTCGATTATCTATGGACCCCTTAACTCAAAGAGAAACTCATGTAGCGGGTACGGGTTTGTGTGTAAATGATGGTTTATTTATTAATTCCCCAATATTCCACCATTCTCGTTATGCTCCCCTTCTACTGTTTGTACCTAGGAATTGATGCCGGAAGCGGCGGTGGGTAGAGTTACTAGACCTAAGGTACAAAAAAATGTGGCTGCTAAGGAAAAAGCTGTAGTTCATGCAAAAAGGAAGCGGGGGGCTCCTGTAAGAAAATCTAAACCTGGGATGGCTTCAGAGGTAATGGATAGTCCTGATATGGAACATGTTTTAAATAGTTGCCAAATCCTTACCACTTCTGTTGGCACACAGACAGATCCTGTGATCTTCGATTTAGGCACAAGTAATGTTAAGGAAGCTGCGACAGGTATTGATGTCATCAGCCACGCCAGAATGATAGAAGAAATGGCTAATGAGATGCAGGGTTTTCTTAATAAAGGCCTCAAACAGTTATGGGACAAACTGAATAGCTTAGAAATAGTAGTAAAAAATCTAGGGAACAATAGAGAGGTCAGATTGGCTGAAGATCATACTGGGGGAAATACTGAAAGGGTCGGAAGGGTGGATAGAATTACACAAAGAACTACACATCAGTCGATGGAAGGAAATGGAGGTAATACCATCCAGATTATGCATACTAGCACATGTGATAGGACTCAGGTGCCAATAACTGGCCCAGGATCACCAGAGACACTGAGGAATTCTACAGCACTCCCTAAAGTGGACAGGACACATGATGCACGGAGTTCAGTGAGGGCCCATATTTCAAATAGAATTGCCAATACGGACATTCTAAACTTGCCCCCTGCTTCTTGCCCGTACACGTTAATATTAGCTGGCGTTCCTGCCCTTAGAACAACTGAGAGAGAAAGCTGGGAAGGCCTCCGGAATAAAACCATAGATTGGCTAGCTAAACACAAGGATTTTCAACTAAGCGATACAAAGGAAATAATAATGGTCCGCAGGGTAGGCTGGCTTGGCCACTCTATCAAAAACATAGAAGGGGATTGTATAGTGGTAAACTTTCGTCGGCCACAGTTGGTACGTCAGATTCTGAACAGAAATGAGGAATTACGTTTGACTAATACTAACATTTGTGCAATGCCACTGGGGTTTTTTTACAGACCACCTTCATGGAATCTAACATCTAGACAGTATGCAGTGCCACTGACAAACAGATACCAGGTATTGTCAGACTTGGATGCCCAAGACTGACAATTATCAGTGCCATGTGTAGAATCTTCTGCAAAAGGTCTGCCATGGTTATTACTACCAATCTAAATATGGTTCCTGTAGACGAAGTCAACTGTCGCACAAGGTATACTAGACTTGATTGCATACTAAGCACAGCAACTGGGTGTATGGAAGAAAGTGAGGTAGGAAGTCGAAGGGAGATAGTATTGATCTCCTGGAATGTTGCAGGTCTTAGAAGGAATTTAGAAGATGCTGCATGGCAGGAATACATTGACCAGAAAGATATAATTATGCTGCAAGAAACTTGGGCCATAGAACCTCTACATAAAGTAGGCTACAAAACTTTTAGTAAATGTGCTATCCCCTCTGTTAGAGGGAGGCCTTCAGGAGGCCTCTGTATTTGGGTAAAGGTTACTTTTGGTCTAGATGTCAAACCAGTCGATATATGTTCAGAGGACATCATTGGAGTAAAATTTTATACACCCGACAAAAAGGAAGTCTATATAATAAACATATACTCTAGACCATATTTAACAAGCAAATAATCGACGGTAATTGAGCAGTTAGATTACTTTTTAAGCACAACTGAGGTAAGAACATTGAAAATAGTGGGAGGCGATTTCATTCGCAAATACGAACCTGTGGTGGGGCTAGAAAATATCTTTCAGGAAGAAGATTTGGCCAATAACATTCCACTCCTGGACAGCCAGTTAGTAGTGCCTTGTACAGTAGCGGTTGCTCAGTTACTAAGACTTGTTTCGGGACATTGCTTGAGAGCTTGTAACGGCCGTCTACCATCCGATAGTCCAGCAGCCCACACATTCATTAGGAAGAATATAAAAAGCCATTTAGACTACATAATGATCTCAGCTGAGCTTTGGAAAATGGTCACTGACTTAAAAGTCGAAACCAGAGTAGAGAGTGACCATTATCCATTATGTATGACACTGTCAGCTGACCTTTTCCATTTTGCCACCTTGAGAACAGGGGAACATGACAGTGGAATCATAGATCCACTTGTAAGTAATAACAGGAGAGCTTTAAAATGGCCTTCGATAGGGAACAACCCAGTGGCTATCAAGCAGATCTATGATACTTTCGTAGATAGGGCCTCCCGTACGTAGATTTCCCTGTATCTGACATTCCAATAATGGACATCCACTGCAATTTAGTAAAGGACTTGGTACCTATACTAAGTAAAATCCCGAAGAAAGCTAACAATGCGATTACGGTGGCGGATGAGTTGAAAAACCCATGGTATAATAAAGTATGTCGTATCGTAAAAAATGAGCTCATTGCGGCTTCGAAAGCTAAAAACACAGTGGCTTTAAGGGAAAAAAGGGCAGAGTATAAGCTACTGTTAACCTCAGCAAAGAAAGAATGGAAGGCAAACATCTGGGATGAACTATTAGTAGCAGCGAAAGCAAAAGACCAAGTTGGCTTTTGGCAGCTAATCTCAAAGGGCAACAAAAATGGTAGATGTAGTAGGGACCTTTTTTAGATGCTAATACTTGGACAACACATTTTCTAGTCTCTACTCTTCTTCCCCAAATGATATTGACTTTTGCCCTATGAGTTACGAAACTACATTAAACACTGCACCTTTATCCTTTAGCTTAACGGAAACCCTCATAGCCATAGATGCACTAAAGCCAGGGAAGGCGCCGGGTCCTGATAAAATGCCTGGAGACCTTTGGAAGCACGATAAAGGTGTGTGGGGTCCCTATATTAATTTGTTGTGCAATTTTCTTGCTTCAGGCGCTCCACTACCTGAAACTTGGAAAGGGGCAGAGATTACGACTATTTTTAAGAAGGGTGACCGGCATAACCCATCACATTACCGACCAATTAGTCTTATCGATGATTTGCAGAAGGTATATGCTAGGCAAATTTTAAACAGACTAATTGAATGGATTGAGGAACACAACATTTTATCACAGTATCAGGCAGGTTTTAGAGTGAAGACTGGCACGATTGACCAGGTTTTTAGATTCCTTTGTATAGCCTGGAAATATATAATATTCAGGAAGGGACATTTGTATATCGCCTTTGTGGACCTAAAAGCAGCGTTCGATCTTGTCCCTAGAAATCTCCTGTGGAAGTCCTTAAAGGATCAAGGGGTCCCGGGGAAATTCTTTTACAAATAATAAGATTACATGAAGACAATTGGGCAAAGGTCAGATGGGGTCCACGAGGCGAATTAACTGAACCGATTAGGGTTAATAGGGGCGTAAGACAGGGGTGCGTTTTAGCTCCGATCCTTATTTTCTTTATATGTTAACGACATCCCTGATCATCTCTTGGGATGTGATCATGACTCCCCAGGCTAGGAGGGCCGCCTGTACCGGCACTCCTCTTCGCTGATGATACGATTTTAATTTCCCAAACACCGAAAGGTTTACAAAATTTAATAAACTCATTTGGGGAATACTGTAAAGCCAAGGGGTTAGAAATAAACCCCAGTAAAACAAAATATATGTCAATTAACCCACATAAAACTTTTAAGAAAAATTTAACTGCGGATAACCAGATAATCGAGTTTGTGCATGATTTTAACTATTTGGGTATTACCTTGGATTCAAAACTGACCTGGAGGCCCCAGCTAGAAAAAAGTAGAACTATACTTCTCCAGAACACATTCCCATTAATAAGGAAAATCGAAGGCAGTATATCCAAAGCAATTTCACCCGCTCTTGAAGTGTATAAATATAAAGCACAATCGGCTTCATTGTACGGGGCAGAGCTGTGGGGTCCCGTGGTCAATGGAACATTCAAGGTGGGTGAAAATAAGTTTCTTAGAAAAATATTAAGTTTGCCCACACGAACACCACTGACTCCTGTACTAATGGATTTAATCGTGTGGACGATCAGGCTAACCTTAGACCATTGTTGTTTTGGGTTCGCTTATGGAGCACAGAAGAGCTTATCCACTACAGGGAGGGTCTTGAAGAAATTATTGGACTAAATGAAGGTGTAGGGTTGCTTTGGTTAAAGCACATCCATGATTGGTTTCTTAAATTGGGATTAAAGCATTACTGGGATGAGCCGTCCGACTTGACATTTGCCTCAAAAAAGATCTTAAAGGAAACCTACTGGTCCTTTATACATGACTCCATGTCCCATTCTTCTAGGGTTGGGTCATTAACCACACGGTTCCTTGAAATGAAAATGGTCTGGAATTTTGAACCTTTACTGGATGAAATACAGCCACAATTAGCCAAGTCTTTATACCTCAAATATCGCTATGGTATTCTACAAATAAAGTCAAATGCAGTAAAATGGGCACTGGGCAAGGACGAAGAGGACAGATGTGTTTCATGTGACTTAGGTGTAATGGAGAACAAGACACATCTGCTGTTCTTCTGTCCGGCCTACGCGCGTTGTAGGAATAAATGGATAAAACCTATTTGCCGTTTGCTCGGCACTAGATCCTGCCTTGAAGCAGAAAGATTATTACGCTCTGACACCAGGCAGACTGTGGTTTTCAGCGTTAGTCGATATTTGTTTGGTGTAAGCTTGATAAGGAAAAGGGAAGGTCTGAAACTCTAGGCTGAGAAAATGAATGGGAAATTACTAATGACCTTGGCACGTGCACTTTACTAGAACTAAATGAAATATATATCTATTTATATATTCGTACAAAGTCTGTTTTATGAGAATATCTTTTATTTAAATTTAAATGTATTTTACTGGTATTTATCTGTTCACATAGGTATTTTTTTTTAGATTGTCCTGAAAGAGTTGTTCCTCAAATCTGTTTTTTTTTATTAATATTTTTAATTATTTAATATTTATGTAACTTGCGATACCGCTAGAACATCATTAAATTGGTTGGTTAAATCCAGGTTGATTTCATAACGAATTATTAGCACTGTATTGTATTTTACTTTTCATAAGACTTATTGTGGAAACAATTGTACTGTTTTGTGAAATCTTTTATGGTTATTTTTAACCGAAATAAAGAATAAATGAATGAATGAAATGACTCTTCCACTCTCTCACCGGAAGTGAAACCAGGCCACGCGGACACTTTCACAATACAACAGCCGGGAATGCACTTTTCGGTAAAAAAAACACATTCCTTCCTCCTAATTAATCAAATAAACGTCTCACTGAAGAACAGGGGCCAGCTTCGATCGGTAAACAGCCGTTACAATGACTTTTTTACTTTGCGATACCATTACAACGCATGCATTACCACGCATGTGATATACATCACGAAGTCATTACTACGCATTTTTTTAGAACGCATGGTCATTTACCACGCATGCCTTTACAACGAATTGTGTTGTAAAGGTATGTATGGTAAATGACCATGCGTTCTAAAAACATGTAGACGATCCATGTCGTTGTAAGGAAACAGAGGCTGTTCCGTTTCCTCACAACGACGTGCACCGCCCCTCAGAGATGACGTGAAGCAGGAACCACGAGGAGAGAGGAACCATGAGGAGTGAGAGGTAAAGGGGATTGGGCATGGGGTGGGGGTTTCTTTTCTAGGGTTTAGGGTAGTGCAGTGGTGTTTGGGTGGTGTAGGGGGTCGTGCTGGGGGTAGTGTTTTAGGGTTTAGGGTAGTGCAGTGGTGTTTGGGTAGTGTAGGGGGTCATGCTGGGGTAGTGTTTTAGGGTTTAGGGTAGTGCAGTAGTGTAGGGGTCATGCTGCGGTAGTGTTTTAGGGTTTAGGGTAGTGCAGTGGTGTTTGAGTAGTGTAGGGGGTCATGCTGGTGGTAGTGTTTTAGGGTTTAGGGTAGTGCAGTGGTGTTTGTGTAGAGTAGGGGTTCATGCTGGGGGTAGTGTTTTATTGTTTAGGGTAGTGCAGTAGTGTTTGGGTAGTGTAGGGGTCATGCTGGGGGTAGATTTAGGGTTTAGGGTAGTGCAGTGGTGTTTGGGTAGTGTAGGGAGTCGTGCTGGGGTAGTGTTTTAGGGTTTAGGGTAGTGCAGTGGTGTTTGTGTAGTGTAGGGGGTTGTGCTGGGGGTAGTGTTTTAGGGTTTATGTTAGTGCAGTGGTGTTTGGGTAGTGTAGGGGTAGTGCTGGGGTAGTGTTTTAGGGTTTAGGGCAGTGCAGTGGTGTTTCTGTAGTGAAGGGGGTCATGCTGTGGGTAGTGTTTTATGGTAGTGCAGTCGTGTTTGTGTAGTGTAGGGGGTCGTGTTTTAGGGTATAGGGTAGTGCAGTGGTGTTTGGGTAGTGTAGGAGGTCATGCTGGGGTTAGTGTTTTAGGGTTTAGGGTAGTGCAGTGGTGTTTGGGTACTGTAGGGGGTCGTGCTGGGGGTAGTGTTTTAGGGTTTAGGGTAGTGCAGTGGTGTTTGTGTAGTGTGGGAGGTCATGCTGGAGGTATATTTAGGGTTTAGTGTAGTGCAGTGGTGTTTGGGTAGTGTATGGAGTTGTGCTGGGTTTAGTGTTTTAGGGTTTAGGGTAGTGCAGTGGTGTTTGGGTAGTGTAGGGAGTCGTGCTGGTGGTAGTGTTTTAGGGTTTAGGGTAGTGCAGTTAGGTTTGGGTAGTGTAGGGTGTCGTGCTGGGGGTAGTGTTTTAGGGTTTAGGGTAGTGCAGTGGTGATTGGGTAGTGGAGGGGGTAGTGTTTTAGGGTTTAGGGTAGTGCGCATAACCAGCCACAATATCCATGGACTAAGGGGATCCTGACTCTTTGGAACGCTCCATCAATTGAATAATTTGTGTCAAGGGCCCTACCACATCCAAGACCTATCAATTCCTTTCTTGGGATCCCTCATATACTTGGAGAAAAAGGTACATAGTTTCTCATCAATTTCAGGCGTGTGTGCCACCTTCCCTTCAGTGAGGGCCTGGGGCATTCTCCCCTCATCCTATTCCTGACCTTCCTTTCAAGGGGTTGATGGATTTTTCCCACCACATACTCTGCCACTTTGGCATCAGGTGTCCACTCTGCCGACCTAGGATGGTAAATTTGGGTAGGCTCGAACATGTCCGAGTGGACCCCGTCCCCAACCGGGGACTGAGAGGAGTGGGACTCTGGACGCCAGGGACGCCCCGAGTACTTATCCTCATCGGAGGAGAAATCGTCCTCCGATACACCCTCTCCCTCTAAGGGAAACCCGACGTCGGGGTCTACAATAGTGGTGACAGTGTCGCAATTTTCTCCGGGCCCCTCCTCCTTCCGGCAGGGTGCATGTTTTAGCGTTCGCGCATTCTTGAGGAAGGTCTCCGTAAGTTTATCAAATCCTTCCAAGTGCCCCGCGTTATGCTTAACGGCCCTTTTATTCCCCATCTGGGAGCTACTTGGACCCGCCACCACCAGATCTGGGTCACTGAACACCCCAGGGATGCTTTTCTCCAGCTTATCAACCTGATCCCTAAGAGGAGCCAGTGCCCTAGAAATAGCCAGAGAGAGGGCTTGGTCCACTGCTGGAGGGAGAAGTTGGGGGGCCATTCCTCCTCCACTTCCTGGTAGGAGGAGTAAAAATGGTCTTCTGGAGAAGACATGATAGCAGAGGGTGTGAGCACAGAACAAATGCCCTTAAAATCCTTAAGACAGCTGGGCTTTCCCCGAAGCTGTTATAAGAATAGACTGAGGCGCAATACCAATTACCACCACCAGGTGGCGCTGGTCACTAACGTGGCCGTGTGGGGAAATCACCGTGTAGCGGTGTCAAAATTAGGCGAGGGTTGGTCGGGAATCAAGCGGACACTAAAGGAGTGACCGGATTCCCAAACGCGCGTAAAGACCAGCGGGAGCGCTCGACGGAGCTACCTCACTCGGACCAGACGCGCCTGACAGGATCTCACCGCGCGCAGAGCACACAGCGGGAGAAACTAGGAGGGGGAGAACGTGCTCGGGCAAGAGCCTGCTGCGCAGGGAATATGAAACAATACCAAGGCAATAATGCTAATAACGTGCACAAGAAACCGCTATACAAACAGCAACAACGTCAGATTAAGCGAAGAATGTAAGGAATGCACTTAACTGACGAGCAGTGAAGAAAGAGGAAGCGGAAGGGACGTCACGATATTATATATGATGGACTGTGATATGATTGGACTATAGTTGCCTTGGAGACTACCCCCCTAATGGTTCATGGGTTGTGTAGTCTTTTGTTTAATGATTGTTGTGTTACGTTTTCTTTGAACTGCTATGCAAATAAAGTGAGGAAAGATATGCATAATCCTCGCCTCCGTCCTGCCATAGAATTCATTAAACTTTATTTGATCTGATTTAGAAACATAGATCATAAAAGTGTACATAAAAACAGTAAATCCTCTTTCCTAATACAATACAGTGAGAATTAATTGGTAAAAATGGGTGTTACAAAGCCCGGTTCAGAGCAACTTCAGGTTAACAGAATCGTAAAGTTCAATGTTTCGCAAGATCAATCTCATGTACTTCGTGCAAAATACGCAATAAGGGGTCCAAGTAAGATGTAACGCTCCAATACCTGACCAGTTTGCACTATATAAAACTGCAGAAAAACTAAAAATAAAAAGTGTTTTGCACACTTCTGTCATTGGGCTATATGTGGGCTACATCTGGGTGATATTTGTGCTACATTTGGGCTCTTTTTTCTCTGGTGGCCATCTTGGGAGACTTATTTGTTATGAAGTTTCCTAATTTCGTCATTTACTGCAGTCTCCTCAGTAGGAAATGCTTTCAGTTTTTTACTTTGATTCCATCAAGAAGGTATTCAGATGTGTCACACATTTGCCATAAATTCAGAATGTTAGCACTCTAGTTGTTCATTAGATCACTGTAGTAAAGCTACTGCTCACCAGGGAGTTAACTGGAAGTCTACTGCTGGTATTGAAAGTGATTGTTTCAGTCTGCATGTCAGAATTTTCTAATGAAATAGAAGAGGATTTGAGATCTCACTTAAAACATGCCCTACATTTTCTTTCTACAGCACTAACCATAATTTCTATGGCAAAATGAACCCCCTCATTTTGTTCCTTTTTAATTTAAATGTTTTAAGTGTTACCCATTTATTCCAATCAAGATGGCTTCAGGTGTGCCATACTTTTGTCATAAGTAAGACTGTTAGCGCTCTAGTTGTTCTTTAGAACACTCTGGGAAGCTGCAGTAGAACACAAAGGCATCAACTGACAGGCTGCTCATGTTGAAATATAACAGGAAGATATTTGAGATCTCACTTAAAACATGTCCTAATTTTTCTTTCTACAGCACTATCCATAATTTCTATGATGAAATGAACCCCCTCATTTTGTTCCTTTTTAAATTAAATGTTTTAAGAGTTACCAGTTTATTCCAATCAAGATGGCTTCAGGTGTGCCATAATTTTGTAATAAGTAAGACTGTTAGCGCTCTAGTTGTTCTTTAGAACACTCTGGGAAGCTGCAGTAGAACACAAAGGCATCAACTGACAGGCTGCTCCTGTTGAAATATAACAGGAAGATATTTGAGATCACACTTGAAACATGTCCTAATTTTTCTTTCTACAGCACTAACCATAATTTCTATGACAAAATGAACCCCATCATTTTGTTCCTTTTTAAATTAAATGTTTTAAGTGTTACCAGTTTATTCCAATCAAGATGGCTTCAGGTGTGCCATAATTTTGTAATAAGTAAGACTGTTAGCGCTCTAGTTGTTCTTTACAACACTCTGGGAAGCTGCAGTAGAACACAAAGGCATCAACTGACAGGCTGCTCCTGTTGAAATATAACAGGAAGATATTTGAGATCACACTTGAAACGTCCTAATTTTTCTTTCTACAGCACTAACCATAATTTCTATGACAAAATGAACCCCATCATTTTGTTCCTTTTTAAATTAAATGTTTTAAGTGTTACCAGTTTATTCCAATCAAGATGGCTTCAGGTGTGCCATACTTTTGTCATAAGTAAGGCTGTTAGCACTCTAGTTGTTCTTTAGAACACTCTGGGAAGCTGCAGTAGAACACAAAGGAATCAACTGACAGTCTCTGCCCTTGTTGGATGTACATGTTATACTGAGAATGTCAGACTTCATTCTCACATGACTGAGAAAGATAATGTGAATTTACAGAAAATATGCTCTCATTTTAGCTTCTGGAGCACCTTCCAAAACTGTATGGGACAAGCATGTGAAAATAGTTTTCTCTCAAACATGATATCCCAGAAGAAGGTTTTTCACAGGGTAAAATCACCTTAGAACACACCACAATTCCTGAAATTAGTATGGTACCATCAACAAATGAATTCTAATGTAACTAAAGTCTGTTATCACCCTTTTTAGTTCTCCTTTTGGTAACCCTCAAAATCTTCGATTCACTACAATGCATTTCAATGGGGTACTATCATTTATATTGGTCCCAAGATGGCTGCCAGCAATTCCAGGATGAAGTGCTGACAGCCAATCAGATCTCACGATGACATGTGTGGTTAGGCTCCGCCCAGATATAAATGTGTTTTCTTTTTCAAATTTATCAGGAACTACTGAATGGATTTACACCATTTAACCAAAAGGCACGTCTCTGAACCAAGGGCTACCTTTTTGCTAAATTTGCTGTAATTCCGTTCAGCAGTTCGGGCTGTAGCTGCGACTAAAGGTTCCTATGGAAAATTGCATGGGGAAAACACGCTTTGGGACCCCCCTTTTTCTTGGCCCCCACTTGACGAATCACCCCGAGACTTTCAGGATAGGAGCGGACCGGAGCGCCCCACAAGTTTTGAAAATTTCGCGAAGATTTATTAACCGGCCCCAAAGTTATTGGAAATAGAATGTTGTGAATTTCCTATGGAAAATAGGTCCTAACTATAACTACCTACTGGCTACTGCCAGTAGGTAATATATATATATATATATATATTTATTAGCTACTGGCGGTCGCCAGTAGATAGTTATAGTTAAAACCTATTTTCCATAGGAAATCCGCGACATTCTATTTGAAATAACTCTTGCGCCGGTTGACGAATCTTCGCGAAAGCTTCCAACTTGTTGGGGCGCTCCGCTCTGCTCCTACCCTGAAAGTCTCGGGTTGATTCGTCAAGCGGGGGCCGAGAAAAAATGGGGGTCCCAAAACGCGTTTTCCCCATTCATTTTTCCATAGGATCCTTTCATCGCAGCTACAGCCCGAACTGCTGAACGGAACTACACCAAATTTGGCAAAGAGGTAGCCCTTGGTTCAGTGTCGTGCCTTTTGCTTAAATGGTGTAAATCCGTTCAGTAGTTCCTGAGAAAATCAAAAGTAAAGTCACATATATATCTATGGCCAAGTAGGGTCCGCGTACCCTCCCGATCATGAGCTGCATGCTAATTGGCTGTCAACACTCCAAATCAGGAAGTGTTGGCAGCCATTTTGTCCCTCGGTAGAACCGAGGGACAGAAACAAGTGCGCAAAGCGCAAAAAGGGGGCAGGGTAGAAACACCCTGACACCCTAGGTCTGCTCAGGGGGTCCCACAAGGACCCCCTGGGCAGAAAATGAATTTTTTTTTAAATCGGCGGGATGCGCTTAGGGTGCGCGGATCCCGCCGAGAAAAAAAGAAACAAGTGCACAAAACGCACAAAGGGGGCAGGGTAGAAACACCCTGACCCCTAGGTCTGCTCAGGGGTCCCACAAGGACCCCTGGGCAGAAAAAAGCATTTTTTTTTTAAATCGTCGGGATGCGCTTAGGGTGCGCGAATCCCGCCGAAAAAGAAAAAAAACGAAGCGCGGTCTCCCGCGCTTCGTTGTTAATTGGCCCCCGGGTGGGCCAAGTCCCGGGGGCATGCGGGGGGTTATGATTTTAATAAATGGGGGCCTCTAAGGCCCCCAAGCCCTGGGGACCGCCACCCCCGGGGCTTTAAGAACAAATGGTGCGGGAGGGCTCTCTGGCCCTCCCGCAGCCCCGAGGACCGCCACCCCCGGGGCTTCTTTTTTATTTAAAAGTACCTGTGTGGGGGCTCCAGCCCCCACATGCCCGGGGACCACCACCTCCCCGGGGCTTTGAACATGGAGGAGGGGGCCACACGGCCCCCTCCTGGAGCCCTTGATAGCCCTGGGGACCGACACCCCCAGGGCCGGCTCCTGCAGTGTCCCGGGGTGCCTACCCCCGGGACACTGTAGTTTGCTATGACAGGACGGGAGCCTCGCTCTCTCTTCCAATATGCAAAGCAGATTGCTTTTCCACACGGGGAGCTGCATGTTAGCAGCTCCCCATGTGGAAAAGCAATGCCGGCTCCTGCAGGAGGCGGGGAGCCGGCATGGTCCGTGGGGGAGTTGGGGTCTCCCCACGGACCCCAAAGGATAGGGCCAGCCCCGGGGGATGGGGTCCCCGGGGCAAGTAGTGGCCCGGGAGGGGAGCCACGCGGCCCCCCTCCCCCAATTTTTTTTTTTTAAATGTCAAAAAATTAAAAATAAAGTCCTGCCCCGGGGGATGGGGTCCCCGGGGCAAAAGGAGGCCTGAGGAGGGGGGCCACGCAGCCCCCTCCTTAAAAATGTATTTAAAAGTGTGGCCATGCCCCGGGGGATGGGGTCCCCGGGGCTGGATTCGGCCATGGGAGGGGGGCCACGCGGCCCCCTTCCCGTTTAATTTAAAAAAAGAAAAAAAAAAGGGGTAAGGCCCTGGGGGATGGGGTCCCCATGGCCCAAAGAGGCCAAGGGAAGGGGGGCCACGCAGCCCCCCTCCCATACAAAAAAAAAATGCAAAAAAGACCGGCATCGTGCCGGAGGGCCCGCCCCCACCCTGCAGCAGTCTACAAACGCGTCCCCTGCCACGTTTGCAGATGGGGAACGAATTCCCCTTGAATACTGGGGGTCCCTGGGGGCCAACTAGCCCACCAGGAACCTCCAGTATGCGCCAGGGGGCTGCGTTGCAGAGAGGTGTACAGAGGCCACGCCCCTTTACACCTCTCTGCAACGCAGCTCTGTGACGCTTTTGGAGGTACATGGTAGGCTAGTTGGACTCCAGGGACCCTCAGGAGGACTTAATCCCCCAACTTAAAATGCGCCTCGGGGCGCGTTTGCACAGTGGTGAAGGGAGGGGGTGGGGCTTCAGGTGACATGTGTGCAAACAGGCCCCGTGGCGCATTTTAAGATGGGGAATTAAATCCTCTTCAATCCTGAGGGTCCCTGGGGCCAACTAGCCCACCAGGTACCTCCAGTAAGAGCCACGGAGCTGCGTTGCAGAGTGTTTTAAAAGGGGCGTGGCCTCTGTACACCTCTCTGCAACGCAGCCCCCTGGCGCATACTGGAGGTTCCTGGTGGGCTAGTTGGCCCCTAGGGACCCTCAGGATTGAGGAGGAACTAATTCTCCAACTTAAAACGCGCCACAGGGCGTGTTTGCAGACATGTCACCTCAGGCCCCACCCCTTCCTTCACCATTGTGCAAATATTCCTCTAAAATCAGCCGAACTACGAATTCCGATTTACTCACCTGTTATCAGGAGAGACCTCAGTGCTGCATCTTTGAGCCCAGTACTGATCCTGAAAAGTAATTTTAACCGTACTTACCAGTAACTTGAATTTCCTTCCATAGGCTAACATTGACTGGGTTCACTTAGAAATTCTTCTAAGTGTGGAGTTTTGGAACTTTATAATATTCCTCTAAAATCAGCCGAAATACGAATTCCGATTTACTCACCTGTTATCAGGAGAGACCTCAGTGCTGCATCTTTCAGCCCAGTACTGATCCTGAAAAGTAATTTTAACCGTACTTACCAGTAACTTGAATTTCCTTCCATAGGATATCATTGCCTGCTTTTTGCTGAAAAAGTTTCTAAGTGTCGATTTTTGTAACATACAAATATTCCTCTAAAATCAGCCGAACTACGAATTCCGATTTACTCACCTGTTATCAGGAGAGACCTCAGTGCTGCATCTTTGAGCCCAGTACTGATCCTGAAAAGTAATTTTAACCGTACTTACCAGTAACTTGAATTTCCTTCCATAGGCTAACATTGACTGGTTTCACTTGGAAATTCTTCTAAGTGTGGAGTTTTGAAACTTTATAATATTCCTCTAAAATCAGCCGAACTACGAATTCCGATTTACTCACCTTTTATCAGGAGAGACCACAGTGCTGCATCTTTTAGCCCAGCACTGACCCTGAAAAGTAATTCTAACCGTACTTACCAGTAACTTGTATTTCCTTCCATTGGAATCCATTGTCTTGTTTTTAGCAGAAAAGTTTCAAAGTGTCGATTTTCACAAACTACAAATATTCCTTAAAATTCGCCTGTATGACTTAAACGCATTCTTTCAACTGTTTACAGGAGATGCACCAGTGCTGGATCCAGGATCCACCACTGAGTAAGAAAAAGTAACGATAACACTACTTACCTGCTAAGTGAATTTCCTCCCATAGGATAACATTGGTGATTCTATGTGAAAAAGTTTCTAAGTGTCAACTTTTAAAATACAATAATATTCCTTAAAAATCACTACTGTAACCAAAATGCTTTTACTCAACTGTTTACAGGAGATGTCCCAGGACTGAATCTAGGATCCAGTCCTGTGGTTAGAAAAGTAATCCATAAAGTAACTAATTGCATTTAACTAGAAATTCACATTGAGCTCAATGTTGCATTGTGTTTGAAATTGTGTTGCCCATTGCAACAACTGTAACTTCTGTACTTAAAAGTCTATTGCCTATTTGCAAAGTATTTAAACTAAAGTAATTCATTCTGAGAAAGTATATTTTGTAATGTAATGTATAATGTAATTACAATGTAATTTAAAAAATAAAATATGTAAAAATAAATAGTTTAAAAAAATGTAGTAAATCAGTATCAAAAAATAAATATAACAATTAATACATTTAAAAATTGTCATTTACAAAACCTTTGAAATTCACTGAAAAAAACCATAGGTTTCAGACATGTTATAGTTAGGAATTAGCATTTAAAAAACCTTTGAAATTCACTGAAAAAACCATAAGTTTCAGGCACGTTATAGTTAGAAAATTAGCATTTAAAAACCTTACAAATTCACTGAAAAAGCATAGGTTTTAGGGACAGTTATAGTTAGTTGGACATTGCACTCGTACAAAACCCGTGAAATTCCCCCGTTATAGTTAGTTCAGCTAACTATAACTCGCGCCCCGCAATGCACTGCTGATGACGTCACATATTACATCACTCATGACATGGTCAGTGACATCACTGATGACATCACTGATGACATCTCAAATGACATCACTGATGACATCACTGATGACATCATCCATGTGATAATCTGATGCACCTCCTCACACCCTAATATAACCTTTGATACACCCACTCTAAATTACAGACTGCCATTCGCAAAACCATAGACACTCCAACACCAATAACTACATACCCACTCACTGATTCTTAGGTCTACACACACATCCACTGACTCACCCGTACAGTCACTCATACTTACAGTCACTCAGTACAGGACTATCATATGCACTCATACTCCTATATAGACACTCAAAGACCGCCACTCATCCATAGAGGTACTCACACACCTAGTCAGTCATGCAAATAATTAAACACACTGCCATTTACTCATCTATTCAGTTATACACACACCAGCTCACTTACTCATACAAATACTAGCACATTCTTACGCTCTTATACAATCACTGATACAAGCACACACTCATCCATACAGTCACTCTCACAATCACACACTCTCGCTTATAGCTATTTATATACTCCAACACACATATATGCTGCCTTTCACATATGTAGTTACTCACACATGTACCACTGGGACATACATTCACTCACTAACACACTCTTACACACACTTACCCACCCATACAGTCTATCACAGATGCACTCTTGAAACCATCCACCCAGTGAATCACCCACTCACACATCTATGCACAGAGTCGTACACACCCCACCCACACAAACACTCAGGCCCCCATACAGATACTCAGACAACTAATCAATAACTCATATAGACACTCATGTAGCTATTCACAAACCCATGCAGCCACTTACACAGCAATAGACAGACGGATACAGACATTCACCCAGTTTAGTCACTAACCCATGCATTCAGTAAGATACGTTTAATCACTCACTTATAGAGTTAGTCACGCACCTACTAAATCATCCATACAGACACTTATACACCCACTCATTCTTCAATACGCCTTTCCCTATATATATTAAACATATTTAAACTTTACAGAAACACACAGTCACTGGATGATGTCATTTGAGATGTCATCAGTGATGTCATCAGTGATGTCACTGACCATATCATTAGTGATGTAATATGTGACGTCATCAGCAGTGCATTGCGGGGGCGCGAGTTATAGTTAGCTGAACTAACTATAACGGGGGAATTTCACAAGTTTTGTACGAGTGCAATGTCCAACTAACTATAACTGTCCCTAAAACCTATGGTTTTTTCAGTGAATATATATATATATATATATTCACTGAAAAAACCACAGGTGTCAGGGACGTTATAGTTAGGCTGACATTTCACTCGTACAAAACCAGAGAAAATCGACCGTTATAGTTAGTTGAGCTAACTATAACTCGTGAGTGACTAATCTGTGTGAATGTCTGTATCAGTCTGTTAGTTGGTATGTAAGTGGCTGCATGGGTTGGTGAGTAGCTACATGAGTGTCTATATGGGTTAATGATTGGTTGTCTGAGTACCTGTATGGGTGCCTGAGTGTCTGTGTGGGTGGGTGGGGGTGTGTGACTCCCTGCATAGATGTGGGGTGATTCACTGGGTGTATGAGTTCATGAGTGCATCTGTGAGGGGATGTATGGGTGGGTGAGTGTGTGTATAGCCGTGTTGGTGAGTGAATGGATGTCTCAATGGTACATCTATGAGTAACTACATATGTGAAAGGCAGTATATGTGAGTGTTGGAGTATATAAGTGAGTATATGTGAGAGTGAGTGATTGTGAGAGTGGCTGTATGAATGAGTATATACTCGTGCCAGTGATTGTATAAGAGAATAAGTAGGTCTTAGTATCTGTATGAATAAGTGAGGTGGTGTGTGTATAACTGTATAGCAGAGTAAATGGAAGTGTGATTGATTCTTTGGGTAACTCTCTAGGTGTGTGAGTATCTCTATGGGTGAGTGGCAGAGTGTGAGTATCTGTATAGGTGTATGAGTGCATTTATCAGTGGCTGTATTGATCAGTGACTGGGTGTATGAGTGACTGTATGGGTGAGTGAGTGGATGTGTGTAGAACTATGAATCAGTGAGTGGGTATATAGTAACTGGTATTGGTGTGTCTATGGTTTCAAGAATGTTAGTCTGTATTGAGTAGGTGTATGAAAGGTTATATTAGGGTGTGAGGAGGTGCATCAGATATTAAGTGGATGATGTCATCAGTGATGTCATTTGAGATGTCATGAGTGATGTCACTTACCATGTCATGAGTGATGTATTATGTGACGTCATCAGCAGTGCATTGCGGGGGCGCGAGTTATAGTTAGCTCAACTAACTATAACAGCCGAATTTCTCTGGTTTTGTACTAGTGAAATGTCAGCCTAACTATAACGTCCCTGAAACCTGTGGTTTTTTTCAGTGAATTTCTAAGGTTTTTAAAGGCTAATTCCTAACTATAACTTCCTGAAACCTCTGTTTTTTTCAGTGCATTTCTAACGTTTTTAATGCTAATTTCTATCTATGCCTACATAGGTAGGACATGTGCAGAAAGAGGAAGAAAGCACAGAAAGAAGCAAGAGAAGTGCAGAAAGAGGCAAGAGAGGTGCAGAAAGAGGAAGAAAGGTGCAGAAAGAAGCAAGAGAAAGGCAGAAAGAGGCAACAGAAGTCCAGAAAGAGGAATAAAGGTGCAGAAAGAAGCAAGAGATGTGCAGAAAGAACCAACCGAGGTGCAGAAAGAGGCCTACTTTGACTGTACCTTACAACAGACTCATATAAAGTAGCCTAAACACTAATCCTTCTCCCAAGATGTCTTAAACCTCACTTTTCTCTTGAAGGTTCAATATTAATCGACTGCTCAGAATATTAGGCCTACCAAATATAAAACAGCAATCCTAAGCATATCACTGTTGTAAGTCTGACCAAGTTTGTGAAGGTATGCATGCTTGTCTCTGCTTTTACCTACTGACATGCTACATAAAAATAAACATACAAATACTTGAATACCTGTGTTTCAAACGGCATATTCTGTAAATTTGTGTACAAAAATGTGTATGCATTTCTTTCTGCTCACAATACCGGGCACATGGGTATTCAATAGTATATTTGAGGGGCTCTATAACATATATATACATAAGACATGTCTGCCTGTGCAACCAAATGACAGAGCAAAACAGAGAAGAATTGACCACCTATAGAAGATGTTACCCGCTTTTTAAGCTACCATCTTCAGATGCATAACACATGTAAGAATACAAGTACAAGTAGACATATACCTCAGTCATGAGAGCACGCAGACCTTTAAACTTGACAGCTTGCACTTCCAATTGATTACAGAAAGAGGCAAGAGAAGTTTAGAAAGAAGCAAGAGAGTTGCAGAAACAGGCAAAAGAGCTGCAGAAAGAGGGAACAGGGGTGCTGACAGAGGCAAGAGACGTGCAGAAAGAGGGAAGAGGGGTATAGAAAGAGGCAAAAGGGGTGCAGAAATTTGCAAGAGAGGTGCAGAAAAAAGCAAGGGATCACTGACAGAATATCGACAGTCAGAATATCGAGCTAGAAAAATATCGACACAAGAATATCGATGTCCAGAATATCGAAGTCCTATCTACATAATGGTAAGTACAAAAATATCGATAAAAAAATATCGTTGTTAAAAATATCGTTGTTAAAAATATCGTTTTTTTATGTATAAAAAATAATGTAAAATAAAGTAAATAATACATATAATTTAAAAAAACAGTTACATTTTTTTTTTTATTCAGTTATAAGTAATACATATGTAGTAAAAAACAATTAAACATATATATGTATACAATATAATATATATACTTACTTAATAATATTTATAAATAATTATTTTAATAACTTATAAATTGTTAAAAAAACATATTAAAAATGATAAATACATATATATACACATACACCAATAATATAAATAAAAAATAAGAAATATATATAACAAATTAAAATATTACAATATTTTTATTCTTTTTAAAATACATTTTACACTACACTAACTAAAACAGTAGAGAAAATATTGGATAGCGGAGGGGATAAAATTACTATTCCCACTCCACACAGTGCAACAGTAGGAAAAGTGTTGGATAGCGTAAGGGTGAAAATTACTATTCCCACTCCAGAGAATGCAACAGTAGGGAAAGTGTTAGATAGCGCAGGGGTAAAAATTACTATTCCCACTCCAGTGAGTGCAACAGTAGGGAAAGTGTTGGATAGCGGAGGAGTAAAAATTACTATTCCCACTCCAGACAGTGCAACAGTTAGGAAAGTGTTGGATAGCGAAGGGGTAAAAATTACTATTCCCAATCCAGTGAGTGCAACAGTAGGGAAAGTGTTGGATAGCGTAGGGGTAAAAATGACTATTCCCACTCCAGAGAGTGCAACAGTACGGAAAGTGTTGGATAGTGTAGGGGTAAAAATTGCTATCTCCACTCCAGTGAGTGCAACAGTAGGGAAAGTTTTGGATAGAGGAGGGGTAAAAATTACTATTCCCACTCCAGTGAGTTCAACAGTAGAGAAAGTATTGGATAGCGGAGATGTACAAATTACTATTCCCACTCCAGAGAGTGCAAGAGTAGGAAAAGAGTTGGTTAGTGTAGGGGTAAAAAATTACTATTCCCACTCCACAAAGTGCAACAGTAGGGAAAGTTTTGGATAGCGTAGGAGTAAAAATTACTATTCCCACTCCACAGAGTGCAACAGTAGGGAAAGTGTTGGATAGCGTAGGAGTAAAAATTACTATTCCCACTCCAGTGAGTGCAACAGTAGGGAAAGTGTTGGATACCGTAGGGGTAAAAATTACTATTCCCACTCCAAAGAGTGCAACAGTAGGGAAAGTGTTGGATAGCGTAGGGGTAAAAATTACTATTCCCACTCCAAAGAGTGCAACAGTAGGGAAAGTGTTGGATAGCAGAGGGTTAAAATTAACATACTTATCAATTAAATAATTATTACAATTAAATAACCAATTAATAATTAATTATTAATACATTATTTATAAATCCTAATAAATAAATATTAATAATTACTTTATTATAATTAAATTACTTCCCACCCTATTCCCCTATAAACCCACAACCCGCTCCTAAAAAATAACACAATTAATACAATTATCTATTAATTAATTAATATTAATTAATAACCAATTAATAATTAATTATTAATTAATTAATTACAAATATTAATAAATAAATATTAATAATTACTTTATTATAATTAAATTACTTCCTACCCTATTCCCCTATAAACCCACAACCCACTCCTAAAAAAGAACACAATTAATACAATTATCTATTAATTAATTAATATTAATTAATAACCAATTAATAATTAATTATTAATTAATTAATTATAAATATTAATAAATAAATATTAATAATTACTTTATTATAATTAAATTACTTCCTACCCTATTCCCCTATAAACCCACAACCCGCTACAGAACTAAAATACGCAAAAATTAATTTACATAAAAGTATTTACTGCGAACAATAAACACATACATTAAAAAAAAAACTACACTTATACCAAACAATTGCATCACATACTTTTAACACACATACTAAAATACAGAACACTAATATAAACATCGAAATTATTAACAACGATATTTTTATAAAACGATATTACTGTCTTCGATATTAAAAAAAACGATATTTCTTACCTTACTGTCAATATTCTGTACCACGATATTCTTGCAGTCGATATTCTTGACCTACGATATTTAAAACTCGATATTATGGTAGGTTGAAATTAAAAACTCGATATTCTGTCTGTGCACCAAAAGCAAGAGCAGTGCAGAAAGAACCAACAGAGGTGCAGAAAGAGGCAAGAGGGGTGCAGAAAGAGGCAAGAGAAGTACAGAAAGAAGCAACAGAGATGCTGAAGGAGACAAGAGAACTGCAGAAACAGGCAAGATAGTTTCAGAAACAGACAAGAGAGGTGCAGAAAAAGGTAACAGGGGTGCAGAAAGAGGCTAGAGAGGTGCAGAAAAAGGGGTGCAGAAAGAGGCAAGAGGGGTGCAGAAAGAAGCAAGATAGGTGCAGAACGAAGCAAGAGAAGTGTAGAAAGAAGCAACAGAGGTGCAGAAAGAGGCAACAGGGGTGCAGCAAGAGGCAGGAGAAGTGCAGAAAGAAGCAACAGAGGTGCAGAAAGAGACACGAGAAGTACAGAAAGAGGCAAGAGTTGCAGAAACAGGCAAAAGAGGTGCAGAAAGAAGCAAGAGCAGTGCAGAAAGGACGAACAGAGGTGCAGAAGGAGGTAAGAGGGGTGCAGAAAGAGACAAGAGGGGTACAGACATTTGCAAGAGAGGTGCAGAAAGTAGCAAGAGCAGTGCAGAAAGAACCAACAGAGGTGCAAAAACAGACAAGAGGGGTGCAGAAAGAGGCAAGAGAAATGCAGAAAGAAGCAACAGAGCTGCAGAAGGACACAAGGGGACTGCAGAAAGAGGCAAGAAAGTTGCAGAAACAGGCAAGAGAGGAACAGAAAAAGGGAACAGGGTTGCAGAAAGAGGCAAGAGAGGTGCAGAAAGAAGGAAGAAGGGTGCAGAAAGAGGCAAGAGGGGTGCAGAAAGAAGCGAGAGAGGTGCAGAAAGAAGCAAGAGTGGTGCAGAAATAAGCAACAGAGGTGCAGAAAGAGGCACGAGGGGTGCTTTAAAAGGCAAGAGAAGTGCAGAAAGAAACAATAGAGGTGCAGAAGGAGGCAAGAGCAGTGCAGAAAGAAGCAACAGAGGTACAGAAAGAGGCAACAGAGGTGCGGAAAGAAGCAAGAACAGTGCAGAATGAACCAACAGAGATGCAGAAGGAGGTAAGAGGGGTGCAGAAAGAGGCAAGAGGGATGCAAAAATTTGCGAGAGGTGCAGAAAGTAGTAAGAGCAGTGCACAAAGAACCAACAGAGGTGCAGAAACAGACAAGAGGGGTGCAGAAAGAGGCAAGAGAAGTGCAGAAAGAAGGAACAGAGGTGCAGAAAGAGACAAGAGAACTGCAGAAAGAGGCAAGAAAGATGCAGAAACAGGCAAGAGAGGTGCAGAAAAAGGGAACATGGGTGCAGAAAGAGGCAAGAGTGGTGCAGAAAGAGGGAAGAAGGGTGCACAAAGAGGCAAGGGGGCTGCAGAAAGAAGCAAGAGAAGTACAGAAAGAAGCAAGAGAGGTACAGAAAGAAGCAACAGAGGTGCAGAAAGAGGAAAGAGGGGTGCAGAAAAAGGCAAGAAAAGTGCAGAAAGAAGCAACAGAGGTGCAGAATGAGGCAAGGGAAGTGCAGAAAGAGGCAAGAGAGTTGCAGAAACAGGCAAAAGAGGTACAGAAAGAAGCAAGAGCAGTGCAGTAAGAACCAACAGAGATGCAAAAGGAGGCAAGAGGGGTGCAGAAAGAGGCAAGAGGAGTGCAGACATTTGCAAGAGAGGTCTAGAAAGAAGCAATAGCAGTGCAGAAAGAACCAACAGAGGTGCTTAAAGAAGCTAGAGAAGTCCAGAAAGAAGCAAGAGAGGTGCAGAAAGAGGCAAGAGGGGTGCAGAAAGAAGCAAGAGAGGTGCACAAAGAGGGGAGAAGGGTGCAGAAAGAGGCAAGAGAGGTACAGAAAGAAGCAAGAGAGGTGCAGAAAGAAGGAAGAGAAGTGCAGAAACAAGCAACAGAGGCGCGGAAAGAGGCAAGAGGGGTGCAGAAAGAGGCAAGAGCAGTGCAGAAAGAACCACCAGAGGTGCAGAAGGAGGTAAGAGGGGTGCAGAAAGAGGCAAGAGAGTTGCAGAAGGAGACAAGAGAACTGCAGAAGGAGACAAGAGAACTGCAGAAAGAGGCAAGTAAGTTGCAGAAACAGGCAAGAGAGGTACAGAAAAGGGGAATGGGGTACAGAAAGAGGCAAGAGAAGTACAAAAAGTGGCAAGAGAGTTGCAGAAACAGGCAAAAGAGGTGCAGAAAGAAGCAAGAGCAGTGCAGAAAGAACCAACATAGGTGCAGAAGGAGGCAAGAGGGTAATAGAAAGAGGAAAGAGGGGTGCAGAAATTTGCAAGAGAGGTCCAGAAAGAAGCAAGAGCAGTGCAGAAATAACCAACAGAGGTGCAGAAAGAAGCAAGAGAAGTGCAGAAAGAAGCAACATAGGTGCAGAAAGAGGTAGGAGGGGTACAGAAAGAAGCAAGAGAGTCGCAGAAACAGGCAAAGAGTTGCAGAAAGAGGCAAGAGGGGTGCAGAAAGAGGCAAGAGAGGTGCAGAAAGAGGCAAGAGAGGGACAGAAAGAAACAAGAGAAGTGCAGAAACAAGAAACAGAGGTGCAGAAAGAGGCAAGAGGGGTGCAGAAAGAGGGGTGCATACATTTGCAAGAGAGGTGCAGAAAGTAGCAAGAGCAGTGCAGAAAGAACCTACAGAGGTGCAGAAGGAGGTAAGAGGGTTGTAGAAAGAGGGGTGCATACATTTGCAAGAGAGGTGCAGAAAGTAGCAAGAGCAGTGCAGAAAGAACCAACAGAGGTGCAGAAACAGATAAGATGGGTGCAGAAAGAGGCAAGAGTAGTGCAGAAGGAAGCAACAGAGGTGCAGAAGGAGACAGGAGAACTGCAGAAAGAGGCAAGAAAGTTGCAGAAACAGGCAAGAGAGGTGCAGAAAAAGGGAACAGGCGTGCAGAAAGAGGCAAGAGGGGTGCAGAAAGAAGCAAGAGATGTGCAGAAAGAAGCAAGAGAGGTGCTGAAAGAAGCAACAGAGGTGCAGAAAGATGCAGGAGGAATGCAGAAAAAGTCAAGAGAAGTGCAGAAAGAAGCAACAGAGGTGCAGAAGGAGGCAAGAGAACTGCAGAAAGAGGCAAGAGTGCAGAAAGAAGCAAGAGAGGTGCAGAAAGAGGCAAGAGGGGTGGAGAAAGAGGCAAGAGAAGTACAGAAAGAGGCAAGAGAGGTACAGAAACAGGCAACAGAGGTGCAGAAATAGGCAACAGAGGTGCAGAAAGAGGGAAGAGGGGTGCAGAAAGAAGCAAGAGAGGTGCAGAAAGAAGCAAGAGAAGTGCAGAAAGAAGCAAGCCAGGTGCAGAAAGAGGCAAGAGAGGTGCACAAAGAGGCAAGAGAGGTGCAGAAAGAGGGAAGAGGGTGAAGAAAGAAACAAGAGAAGTGCAGGAAGAAGCAAGAGAGGTGCAGAAAGAGGGGGGTGCAGAAAGCGGAAGAGATGTGCAGAAAGAGGCAAGAGAAGTGCAGAAAGAGGCAAGAGAGGCACAGAAACAAGCAAGAGTTGTTTGCACACCATTAGTACCAATTTAACACCCACATTTAGCAATAAGTAAGCGTACCATATAAGTGACCATTTTAGGTTTGCAAAGGGCGTTCTACCACGCTATAACACTTGTCGCTGCATTTTTGGTAATGTTTGAGCCGTTTGAGCTAGAAACAAGGTTTTTTTGTGTTCAAATCTGCAGATTATGCAGTAGAAGATGCATTATGTGGCAAATGCAGAAAATGTATAATAGTTCGAAAGTCGGTGCAGCCAAACAGTTGCATAATTCCAGTGGTCCTGCTCATACCTCTGACTAGGTCCAGCAGTGCTCCTCAGTGGTTCCTTCTTTTTTTGTCTCATTGAGTTTATAGTTTAGCTTCTATGGAAAGGAGGAAGACTAAACCTGAGGTTACCACTGTACAACACAGACTACCATACCACAAAATTACTCTCCATAACACATAATCCCACTCTACATAATTCCTATACACTAAATACCACATACTTTCTATCCACATATTTTCTCTGCACATCATACCACATAATTTCACTACACACAACATACATCCACGCCACTCAAAAAATTATTAGTAGAAAAAAGGTACATTTACAACGCCAATAGCTCTAACTCTCGCAAATGCGAGACCTATTGCAAATACTTCTTTAACTAGTAGTCGCATTTGCAGAGTGGTGGAGAAAGGGGGCTGGGCTCCGACCAGCTCTCAGGAATTCCACTGCATAGGACTTACAGGAGGGCTTCTTGTCCCCCAAAATCCCTCGGGAGTAAAGTGGACTTCATCCCCCAACCAGCAGTGTACCAGCAGGTGTGTTTGCAGAGTGGTGGAGAAAGGGGCCTCCTGGGGTGCTCTTGGTTGGGGGATGAAGTCCCCTTTGCTGCTGGGGGCCCTTAGGGGCCAACTAGCCTACCTGTTACCTCCAGTAAGCCCCCACAGTGGGATTGCTGAGAGGTGGTCGCAGGCCACGCCCCCTTTCTCCACCACTCTGCAAACACGCTTCTTGGTGCACTCGGTTGGGGGATGAAGTCCCCTTGCCTTTGAGGGTCCCTGGGGGCCAACTAACACTCCTGTTACCACCAGTAAGCCCCACACAGCTGGATTGCTGAGAGGTGGTCAGAGGCCATGCCCCCTTTCTCCACCACTCTGCAAACTTGCCTCCTAGTGCACTGCTACTTGGAGGATGAAGTCTACTTTACTCCTGAGGCCCTCAGGATGCAAGGGGACCTCATCACCCCAGCAGTAGTGCCATGAGAGGCCGGTTTTTAGAGTGTTGTAAAAAGAGTGTGGCCTCCTACCACCTCTCAGCAAACCCACTGTGTAGGGCTTTCTGGAGGTAACAGGTGAACTAGTTGGCCCCTAAGGACCCTCACCATCAAAGAGGACTTCATCCCCCAACCCAGATCGCGCCAGGAGGTGCGTTTGCAGAGTCGTGCAGAGAGGGAGCGGGGCCTCTGGGGAGTTGCGGCCTCCTTTTCTTTCCCTATTTTAGGAAGTGGGGCTGTGTGGCCCCCTTCCCTTGATCCTTTTTGGGCCCTAGGGACCCCATCCCCCAGGGCCTGTCCCATTTTTTCTTAAGTTAAAATAAAACGGGAGCGGGCGCACGGCCCCCCTCCCAAGGCTGATTTCTGCCCGAGACCCCATCCCCCGGGGCCGGGCCATTTTTTAAAGTATTTATTTAAGGGAGGGGGGGGCCGAGCGGCCCCCTCATCAGGCTGATTTCGGCCCTGGGGACCCCATCCCCTGGGGCCCGGCCATTACTTTTTTTTTAAAAAGGGAGGGGCTGAGTGGCCTCCCTCCCGGGCCACTTTGCTGGGGACCGCAGGGGGAGCCCCAAGGCCCCGGCTGTCCCTGCCGGCTCCCTGCCTCCTGCGAGAGCCGGCATTGCTTTTGGGCAAAGGAAATACTGCTTCACTGCATGGAAGCGAGAGCAGGTTTCCTGCTCTCACTTCCACGAAGCAAAGCAGACGTTTTCTACGACAGCTCCCACCCTGTCATGGCAAACTGCAATGTCCCGGGGGTGGGCACCTGGAGCCGGCCCTGGGGGGTGGTGGGCCCCAGGGCCAAGGAGGTCTCCACGATGAGGGCCACATGGCCCCCCTCCATCTATCTTATTTAAAGCCCCGGGGAGGTGGTGGTCCCCGGCGCTGGGGTCCGCAACGGACCCCGCATTTAAATAATTAGTGCCCCGGGGAGGTGGTGGTCCCCAGGGCAGTGTGGGGGGGCTAAAGCCCTCCCACACTATAATTTTAAAGCAAGCCCTGGGGAAGTGGCAGTCCCAGTGGATGCAGGGGGGCCGCGTGCCACCCGCATTTAATAATTATTGCCCCTGGGAGGTGGCAGGCCCCGGGGCTGCGTGGTGGGGGCAGAAGCCCCCCCACACAATCTTTTATTTAAAAATAAAGCCCCGGGGAGGTGGTGTTCCCCTGGGCTGCGGGGTCACAGCAGGGCCCCCGCATCACAATATAGCAATGCCCACGGGACCTGGCCCACCCGGGGGCTTCAAAAAAACATATTTTTAAAAATTTCAGCCTGATTCGCGCACCGTACGCGAATCCCGCCGAAATTTTTTTTTGAATGCTTTTTTGGGCCCTGGGGGTCCCTGTGGGACCCACTGAGCAGGCCTAGGGGGTCAGGGTGTTTCTACCCTGCCCCCTTTTCTTCTTTTTTCACCTTTTTTCTTGTGACTCGGTTTTACCGAGTCACAAGATGGCTGCCAACACTTCTTGGTTTTAAGTGTTGGCAGCAAATCAGAGACAAGCTTGTGATCAGGAGTGTTCGCGGATCCACCGCGGTCACCAGATATCAATATTTTTTTATTTTTGAATTTCTCAGGAACTACTGAACAGATTTACACCATTTAAAGCAAAGAGTGCACTCTGTATA
Organism: Calotriton arnoldi; assembly: GCA_963921515.1. Lineage (NCBI taxonomy): Eukaryota > Metazoa > Chordata > Amphibia > Caudata > Salamandridae > Calotriton > Calotriton arnoldi. The sequence continues at coordinate 577,593 of CAWUFW010005526.1, forward strand.
AAGAGCTACCTCTCTGCCAAATTAGGTGTAATTCCGTTCAGCAGTTCGGGCTGTAGTGACAAAAGTTTCCTATGGAAATTAACATGGGAAAAAAACGCTTTTTGGGACCCCCCTTTTTTCGGCCCCGCTTGACGAATCGCCCCGAAACTTTCAAGACAGGAGCTGACCGGAGCGCTCCATTAGTTTTGAAAATTTCGCGAAGATTCGTCAACTGGCTCCAAAGATATTTGCAAAAGAAAAAACGCTTTTCCTATGGAAACTAGGTCCTAACTATAACTACCTACTGGCGACCACCAGTAGGTAATATACATGTATATATATATATATATATTCACTGAAAAAACCACAGGTTTAAGGAACGTTATAGTTAGTTGGACATTTCACTCATACAAAACCAGTGAAATTCGGCCGTTATAGTTAGTTGAGCTAACTATAACTCGCGCCCCTGCAATGCACTGCTGATGACATCACATATTACATAACTCATGACATGGTCAGTGACATCACTGATGACATCACTGATGACATCTTAAATGATATCACTGATGACATCATCCAGTAACTGTGTGTTTCTGTAAATTTTAAATGTTTTATATATATATATATATAGGCCAAGGTGTATTGAAGAATGAGTGGGTGTATGACTGTCTGAATGGATGATTTAGTAGGTGCATGACTGACTGTATAAGTGAGCGATTAAACATGTCTTACTGAATGCATGGGTTAGTGACTAAACTGTGTGAATGTCTGTATCAGTCTGTCAGTTGGTGTGTAAGCGTCTGCATGGGTTAGTGAGTAGCTACATGAGTGTCTATATGGGTTATTGATTGGTTGTCTGAGTATCTGTATGTGTACCTGAGTGTCTGTGGGGATGGTTGGGGGGGGTGTGACTGTGCATAGATGTGTAAGTTGGTGATTCACTGGGTGTATGGGTTCAAGAGTGCATCTGTGAAGGGCTGTATGGGTAGGTGAGTATGTATGGGTGTGTTGGTGAGTGAATGGATGTGTCAGTGGTACATGTGTAAGTAACTACATATGTGAAAGGCAGTATATGTGAGTGTTGGACTATATAAATGACTATATGTGAGAGTGAGTGATTTTGAGAGTGGCTGAATGGATGAGTGTGTGCTTGTGTCAGTGATTGTATAAGAGAGTAAGCATGTGTTAGTACCTGTATGAATAAGTGAGGTGGTCTGTGTATAACTGTATAGGTGAGTAAATGGGAGTGTAATTGATTCTTTGCATGACCGAGTAGCTGTGTTTGTAACTCTATAGGTGAGTGGTGGTGTGTGACTGTCTGTAAAGGTGTATGAGTGCATTTGATAGTGGCTGTATTGATGAGTGACTGCATGTATGAGTGACTGTATGGGTGAGTGAGTGGATGTGTGTGTAGACCTAAGAATCAGTGAGTGGGTATGTAGTTACTGGTGTTGGTGTGTCTATGGTTTTGAGAATGGCAGTCTGTAATTTAGAGTGGGTGTATCAAAGGTTATATTAGGGTGTGAGGAGGTTGCATCAGATTATCACGTGGATGATGTCATCCGTGATGTCATCAGTGATGTCATTTGAGATGTCATCAGTGATGTCATCAGTGATGTCACTGACCATGTCATGAGTGATGTAATATGTGATGTCATCAGCAGTGGATTGTGGGGGCAGGAGTTATAGTTAGCTCAACTAACTATAACAGCCGAATTTCACTGGTTTTGTATGAGTGAAATGCCCAACTAAACATAACGTCCCTGAAACCTGTGGTTTTTTCAGTGAATTTCAAAGGTTTTTTAAATGCTAATCCCTAACTCTAACGTCCCTGAAACCTCTGTTTTTTTTTGTGAATTTCAAAGGTTTTTTAAATGCTAATCCCTAACTATAACGTCCCTGAAACATAAGGTTTTTTCAGTGAATTTCAAAGGTTTTTTAAATGCTAATCCCTAACTATAAAGTCCCTGAAACCTCTGGTTTTTTCAGTGAATTTCAAAGGTTTTTTAAATGCTAATTTCTAACTATAATGTCCCTGAAACCTATGGTTTTTTCAGTGACTTTCAAAGGTTTTTGTAAATGCTAATCCCTAACTATAACATCCCTGAAATCTCTGGTTTTTTCAGTGAATTTCAAAGGTTTTTTTAAATGCTAATTTCTAACTATAACGTCCCTGAAACCTATGTTTTTTTCAGTGAATTTCAAAGGTTTTTTAAATGCTAATTAATGCCTGGGTAGTGCCTTAGTGATTCGAGGAGTGCATGGGTAGTGCCTGAGTCCATGGATGAGTGCATGGGTAGTGTTTGATGGAATGGATGAGTGCAACAGTAGTGTCTGAGTGATTGAAAGAGTGCATGGGTAGAGCCTGAGTGCATGGATGAGTGCATGGCTAGTGTTTGAGGGAATGCATGAGTGCAATAGTAGTGCCTGAGTGATTGGAGGACTGCATGGGTACTGCCTGAATGATTGGATGAGTGCATGGGTAGAGCCAGACTGCATGGATGAGTGTATGAGTAGTGCCTGCGTGATTGGAGGAGTGCATAGGTAGTGCCTAGGTGATTGCATAAGTGCAGGGGTAATGTCTGGGTCATTGGAGGAATGCATGGGTAATGCCTAAGTGATTGCATGAGTGCAGGGGTAATGTGTAGGTAATTGGAGGAGTGCATGAGTAATGTCTGGCTGATTGCATGAGTGCAGAAGTAATGTCTGGGTGGTTGCATGACTGTAGTGGTAGTGCTTGGGGGATTGGAAAAGTGCATAAGTAGTGACAGGGTGAATTTGTAAGTGCATGGGTACTGGCTGGATGATTGGAGGAGTGCATGAATAGTGCCTGGTTGATTGCAGCAGTGCAAGAGTAGTGCCTTAGTTATTCTATGAGTGCATAGCTAGTGCCTGGGTGATTGCATGAGTGCAAGAGTAATGTCTGGGTAATTGCATGAGTGTAGTCGTAGTTCCTGGGTGATTGCAGTAGTGCATAAGTAGTGATTGGAGGAGTGCAAGGGTAGTGCCTGGATGATTGGAGCAGTGCATAGCTAATGCATTGGTGATTCCATAAGTGCAGGGGTAATGTCTGGGGGATTAGAGGAGTACATATGTAAAGCCTGGGTAATTGCATGAGTGTAGGGGTAATGTCTAGCTGATTGCATGAGTGTAGATGTAGTTCCTGGGTGATTTTATAAGTGCATGGGTATTGCCTGGGTAATTGTATGAGTACAGGGGTAGTGCCTGGGTTATTGGAGGAGTGCAAGGGTAGTGCCTGGGTGATAGAAGGAGTACATGGATAGTGCATGGCTGATTGGAGGAGTGCATGGGTAATGCCTAGGTGCATCGAGGAGTGCATCAATAGTGCCTGTGTGATTGCATGAGTGCATAGGTAGTGCCTGGATGATTTTATAAGTGCATGGGTACTGCCTGAGTGATTGAAGGACTGCATGGATAATACCTAGGTGATTGCATGAGTGCAGGGGTAATGTCTGGGTCATTGGAGTAGTGCATGGGTAATGCCTAAGTGATTGCATGAGTGCAGGGGTAATGTGTAGGTAATTGGAGGAGTGCATGAGTAATGTCTGGCTGATTGCATGAGTGCAGGAGTAATGTCTGGGTGGTTGCATGACTGTAGTGGTATTGCCTGGGTGATTGGAAAAGTGCACCCAGGGCAAATTCTGCCCCAAAAAAATAAAAAAATACTTTTTTTGACCCAGGTGTTTTTTTATATGTACAACTTTATATTTTCTTGAAATAATGCTTTTAGTACTGTGAAAGTTGTTTTATTGTATTGTTATGCTTTATTTTCGTCTTTTTAAAAAAAAATTTACAAAGGAGTCGCGCACCCTACGCGAACCTACTCGATGGGTGCACGAATTGAGGGTGCGCAAACCCTGCTGGCACGCATTTGCGGAGTCGCGCTGAAGTCGCGACTCCAGCGTAATTTCAAAAGTATAAAATATCATTGTAGAAAATATAAATATAAGTTTTGGTTAAAAACTTTCACTAATATAATTTAGAAAACAATTTATAAACAGTATTTTTTAGTTTACTATTAACTGTGCGAAATTTCACGAGTGCGTGACTTATGTGCGTAGTGTGCACGACCCCACCCTGCACGTATTTCCGGGGTTGGGCAGGGGTCACAACTTCGGCGTATTTTCAAAGTGTGAAATATCACTATACAAATATCAGATTTGTATAAACACTTTCACTAATATACTTTTTAAAATATTTTATAAACACCTGTTAATACTTTATAATTATGTATAGTACATTTTATGGGTGCGCGATGGGTGAGCGCACCCTACTCGACTCCATGTGACCTGAAAAGAAAGCTTCTGATTGGTTTAAATCATTTTCATTCTGTAAGAGGGAGGATCCAACACTTGTTTTATTCCTCTTATTATTTGTCTTCCTTGCTGACAAGACCTGCTTGTCTACCTCCCTTCATTTTTCCTATTTTTGAGTGTTTTTAGACTTTTATTTTAAACTATGGCATCTAGTCATCCAGATGTTGACCCACTGGAACTTGAGGATGATGACATCGTGGAGCCAGTGAAGAAAAGGAAGGAAAGTGTGGTGTAGGCCTTCTTTAGTGTGCCAGAGGGAGAAAAGAAGGTGAACGCCTGAAAAGTCACCTGTAACATCTGCAAGAGAGTACTCTCAAGAGGCTCTGAAAAGAAATATTCATGCGGAACATCAAGCATGAAGAAACATTTGGAGACTATCCATCCCCTACATCTGGCAAGAGAAGTAACACAGAGAGAGCGGAATGAAACGGCAAAACAAGATCTTAATGCCACTTCAACTTCCTCCCAAGGGTTTCCAGCAACACCAAGGCCACACATTGTACAGGAACTGTTGGATGCGACCATAACCTGTAAAAAATGTGATGCAAAGCTCTGCATCGGGGCGCAGTGCATTGATGTTATTGTCAATGCAATTAAAACTCATAAGTGTTAATTTCTTTTTTAAATGTGCTCCCAAATTTTCTTTTCGTTTTTTCCCCAAACAGTTCCTTTGGAATGTTCAAATTTGTTTTGTTTAAAAAAAAAAAATCAAAAACACAAAAAAAAGAAAAAATCATTAGAAAATACAAAGAAAATTAAAAATTCTTTTTAAAAAAACAGTTCTAACGGAACCACATATATTGGTTAAAAATAGAAAACTAACCTGAGTGATTGCATGAGTGCAAGGATACTGCCTGAGTGATTGTAGGACTACTTGTATAGTGTCTGAATGATTGCATGAATGCATGAGTAATGCCTGGATGATTTTGTGAGTGCATGGGTACTGCTTGAGTGATAGACGGAGTGCATGGATAGTGCCTGGATAATTTGAAGAGTGCAAGGGTAGTGCCTGGGTTATTGCATGAGTGCACGGGTAATTACTGGGTGATTGCATGAGTCCATGAGTACTGCCTGCGTGATTGAAGGACTGTAAGGGTAGTGCCTGGGTTATTCAATGAGTGCATAGGTAGTGCCTGGGTGATTGGAAGAGTGCTGGGGTAATGTCTGGGCAATTGGAGGAGTGCAAGGGTGCTGCCTGAATGATTTGAGGAGTGAATGAGTAATGTTTGGGTGATTGCATGTGTGTAGGAGTAATGAATGGGTGATTGCAGGAGTGCATGGATACTGCCTGGGTGATTGGAGGAGTGCTTAGATAATGCTTTGGTGATTGCATGACTGCAAGAGTAATGTCTTGGGAATTAGAGGAATGCATAGGTAATGCCTGGGTGATTGCATGAGTGTAGGGGTAATGTCTAGGTGATTGTATTAGTGCAAGGGTAATGTCTCGGTGATTGGAGGTTTGCTTGAGTAATGTTTGGGTGATTGCATAAGTGCAGGGGTAATGTCTGGGTGGTTGCATGAGTGTAATGGTAGTGCCTAGGTGATTGGAGGAGTACATAAGTAGTGTGTGGGTGATTTTATAAGTGCATGGTACAGCTGAGTGATTGGATGAGTGCATAGATACTGCCTGAGTGATTGAAGGAGTGCATGAGTAATGTCTGGCTGATTGCATGAGTGCATGGGTAGTGCCTGGGTGATTGTAGTAGTGCATGGATAGTGCCTAGACAATTTCAAGAATGCAAGGGTAGTGCCTGGGTTATTGCACAAGTGCACAGGTAATGACTGGGTGATTGCAGAAGTGCATAAGTAGTTCCTGGGTGATTGGAGGACTGCAAGGATAGTGCCTGGTTATTCCATGAGTGCATAGGTAGTGCCTGGGTGATTGGAGGAGTGCATGAGTAGTATGTGGGTGATTGCATGAGTGCTGGGGTAATGTCTGGGTGATTGGAAGAGTGCAAGGGTACTGCCTAAATGATTCAAGGAGTGTATGAGTAATGTCTGGGTGATTGCATGTGTGCAGGGGAAATGTCTGGGTGTTTGAAGAAGAGCATGGATACTGCCTGGGTGATTGGAGGAGTGCAAGGGTAGTGCCTGTCTGATTTGAGGAGTGCATAACTAATGAATGGGTGATTGCATTAGTGCAGGGGTAATGTCTGGGTGACTGGAGGAGTGTATAGGTAATGCATAGATGATTGCATGACTGCAGAGGTAATGTCCGGGTGATTGGAGTAGTGCATTGATAGTGCTTAGGTGAGTGGAGGAGTGCAAGAGTACTGCTTGGGTTATTGTATGACTGCATAGGTAGTATCTGAGTGATTGCATGAGTACAAGAGTAGTGCCTTGGTTGATTGGAGGAGTGGAAGGGTACTGCCTGATTGATTATATAAGTGCAGGAATAGTGCCTGGGTGATTGTCGGAGTGCATGGTAATGTCTAGGTGATTGTATGAGTTGAAAGCTAATGTCTGGGTGATTGGAGGAGTGCTTGAGTAATGTTTGGGTGATTGCATGAGTGCAGGGGTAATGTTTGGGTGGTTGCATGAGTGTAGTGGTAGTGCCTAGGTGATTGGAGGAGTGCATAAGTAATGTCTGGGTAATTTAATAAGTGCATGAGTACTGACTGGTTGATTGGAAGAGTACAGTGGTAGTGTCTGGGTGATTGGAGGAGTGCAAAGGTAGTGCCTGGGTGATTTTATAAGTGCATGGGTAGTGGCTGGGTGATTGGAGGAGTACAGGGGTAGTACCTGTGTGATTGGAGGAGTGCAAGGGTAGTGCTTAGGTGATTATATAAGTATATGGGTGATGGCTGAGTGATTCAAGGAGTGCATGGATAATGCCTGGGTGATTGCATGAGTGCAGAGATGATGTGTGGGTGATTGCATGAATGCATAGGTACTGCCTGAGTGTTTGAAGAAGTGCATGAGTAATCCTTGGTGAGAGCATCTGTGGAGGGGTAATGTCTGGGTTATTGGAGGAGTGCATGAATACTGCCTGCATGATTGAAGGAGTGCAAGTGTAGTGCCTTGGTTATTGGAAGAGTACATAGTTATTGCATGGGTGAGTGTATTAGTGCAGGGGTAATGTCTGGGTGATATTATAAGTGTATAGGTACTGGCTAGGTGATTGGAGAAATGCATGGAAATTGCCTGGGTGATTGGAGGAGTGTGGTAATAGTGCCTAACTGTATACATGAGTGCATGGCTAGTGTTTAAAGGATTGGATGAGTGCAGTAAAAGCAGCTGTAAACATTATTTCACATTAGAATGCTTATTACATTATTTCATCTTACCTTTAATGTAGATGCAAAACTCAGTGGAACTATTTTACAGTAGTTTTTTTTTTCCTTAAATTTGTTTATTGAGTTTTGACATATCTGGTGCATTAAATCTGTATTTCTTGTTTCAAATTACATGCATTTGTATATGTGCATTATTTCAACTAACAGTTTTGCGTTGGCATTGGACTTTATGCATCGTTGTTACATATCTATATTACATTCCCAATGTTACCTGTCCATTGATTCAGTCCATAGTGATCACATGCTGCCTGTGGTACACCTGTGAGCGTGTGCCCCTGCTTTGGGAGCTATGCCTGCCTTCGCTATCGCGGGGGGTCGTAGTGCTCTCCCGGCAATGGGGCTACACTTCCTACCCATTAGTACCGATGTCAAAGCTATCGGGTTACATCCCTAACTCATAACTTGGCATTTAACTAGGGTGAGAATTAGGGGGTTAACGGGGGTGTGTGCAGGCAGGAGGGGATTCCTTGTGTGATGACTAGTGGCCATTCGGCAGTTCCTGGTTGTGTGTCTAGGGGGACCTGACAGTTGTACCCGAGTCTTCGTGGGGTGGCGTCAAGTACACTGATTGTGTGATGTTCTCTCTGAGATGTGTTCGGCCCAACCCGTTATGCCTGTCCGCCGACTGTAGTTAGATGGGGAGCGCCGTCTGGGATGGGGGTGTCACTGGAGGTTCCACTCGTGTGGTTTGGTGTTTGAATTGATGCAACAGTTGTGCCCATTCCATGGATATGTGGTGCTTACGTGTGCCCTTCACCTTTTCGGCCCGCAGCTCTTCCTCCTCCGCCCGCCCCATTTTTTAACCGCACCCACCCAGGCGTCCATCGGGGGTCCCTCTGGGGCTCGCCAATACATGGCTATTCCTCTCTTAGCTAGTAGAAGAGATAGGGACACGAACCAGATCTGTACCTTTTCTGTTTTTCGTCTACGGAACACACCCAGTGCACATGCTTCCCATGAGTTCACTCCTGTTATGTTCGTTGTTTCGCAGAGCACCTCATGTATGCGATCCCAGTACTGTCGTATTGTAGGGCACCCCCAGAACATGTGCCTAAAGTCCGCTTCAGGAGCCTGTCATCGGGGGCATAGAAACTGCGTGTCTGGGTAATAGCGCTGTAGGCGCTCTGGCGTCAGATATGCCCTGTGCAGAATGTTGAATTGTATGTTTTTAAATCGTGCATTTCTAGATACCTTTTTGGGGTGTTCTATGGCCTGCTCCCATTCTTTGTCATGTAGCGGTCGGCCTATGTCCTCCTCCCATGTCTGTCTTAGTGAGGTTAATGGTTTGAGTATAAGTTCCTGGATGGCTTTGTACAGCCAAGTGTTTAAAGTAGTTTTGTTGTAATGTGAATTTAAAATCATTTCAAACTTCACCATTACCTTCTGTAAAAGAGAAGAAGAAAAACTGTTATTGAATATAATATTATAGTTTTAAGATCACAACATAACTTTAGGATTACATAACATTTTCATTTTCCCTTTTTTGCTGTTCTCAGATTCTACTGAATTTCACCATACACATTGATTTCAATGTAGCTCATCATACAACAGCGGGGAAAAAAACAATCAATGAGATTGAAAACAAAAAAAAAATCAGCATTGAGCATTATTTAGAACAAGTATAACTATTTGTTTACCTATCTACAGTTTCTAAATTACATTCTTCAACCACATAAAGTCTTTTATTTCTGTCAACTACATTTTGTAAAATATACACTCTCATTTACATTGCGAATAATATAAAGATCAAATATATAAACTACTTCTTTCAAACACAATTTTCCAAATGCAATATCAATTAGCACAAACAATAATCCAAACACTAATTGTTCACATCTTCGCAATAGAACGAATAATGTTTCAAAAACCATTTGCATTGAAAATTTCCAAAATAAAGGGCCAGATGTAGGTGGCCAAATAGCGAGCGCTAATGCTGAAATTCGCGTTTGCGATCGCTATTTGGCAGCGAGCAATGTAGGTAAGTTGAAACCTACTAGCAAAATAAGGAATCGCAAAATTGCGGTTCCTTATTTTGCTCTTGCATTTAAGGAATCGCAAATTACGATTCCTTAAATGCAATGTTAGTAGCACAAAAGAAAGTGCACTTTAGCCTTAAGGAATGGCTAATTACCACCAACTTCAAGTTGGTGGTAATTAGCGATTTCCTTTAAAAAGCACTTTTTTGCTTTTTTTAAGTGCCATGTGGCACACATTCATGCCCTTAGGGCATGTATGTGCGCCACATGTGCACACATGCACATTTCAGGGGTGCAACAGGGTGTCCTTTTGGAACCCTGGCACCCTTGAAATTGCGCCCGCAATTTGCGAGTGCCTCTTGGTGACTCGCAAATTGCGGGAGCAATTCCTATTCATTCCTATGGGCCTCTTGGCCCATAGGAATGAATGGGAAGGTATTCCTTAATTGCGAATCGCAATTTGCGATTCACAATTAAGGAATATTAAGGAATCGCTAAAAATATTGCGATTCCTACCTACATGGCATTTGGCGATTCCTTAATAGCGATTCCCTAAAAATCGCTATTAAGGAATCGCAAACATGCATTTACCTACATCTGGCCCAAAGTCGTTAATTCGAGTTCGAGATATGAATTTTGTAATTCATAAGGCAGCCTACATTTGAATTCCAGATGAGCATCATTGCAGTGTGTCCATCTTTATTGCACTTTAAATACACAGTATAGTGTACAGATGTTGTAGTAGGTCCATCATGGAAAATAATAGCCACTGCTTTAAAAGTTCTTCCTGAAATTGATACTTTACTTGCCACAAAATTTTGAATTTTGGTTTCCAATTTTGTTCCATTTGCTCTGCAACGTTGTAGCATTAAAATTACATGTTTTCCATATCTTTCTATTTATAATGTTGACAACATTTCTGCTTTACAACGAGAACATTTCATATCTTGATTAGCTGTTTTTACTAATTTGTTAAAAGACACTGATTTGCAATCTGGCATCGTCAAGTATATGAATCGTTCAGTGTCTATTTCAGTAGTAGAAGAAAATGAGCACTCTTGACATTTATGATCCCATCTGTAACTTAGTCCAAATACATTTTCAATTTCTATTCCTTCATCTTCCAATACTCCAAGCATAAACATAAGAAATTCTTGTGCATCTTGCTGTATATTCAATGTAAATTTCAATGAAGCAGTACATATATCCAAAAGATGCTGAATGCCAGTAGCAGTATGGATTTTAGTTCTATCAGTTACCAACTTATGAAAAATATAATGCAATAAAGAACAGAATATTTTTTCTCGATTCTCCATAATTTCATGATGAAGATCCTCTAGAAAAAAGACAACATTTACAATTACATTAGCATAGCAGTTGATACCTGAACTATTTTCTAACTGGTATCCTACAATATCATCAACAGTGTGCATTTTCATTTTCTTTGCAGTATCATTATTCTCTTGAATTGTTTTCTTTTTTTGAATCTCAGCAGAATATTTGTCATATTTTCATTTTGGACACACTACACGTTTCTCACACACAGGATATTCACCTAAGTTAGGAGCATAAAGTCTTCTTAACTGATTGTACTCTTTTACACAATTTACATCAGCACTAATCTTTTCTCATGAAAATCAATCAAATACAAACCAGATAATGTTCTTACTCGAGACAATGCAACGTATGCCATACCCTCTTTAAACACTGTACTTCCAATATTTACCAAAGCACTGTCTACACTTAAACCTTGAGATTTATGAATGGTACTGCATATGCTAAAGAAAGAGGAAACTGTTTTCTACGAACATACAAGTCTTTTACAAGCAAAAAACAAACAGCACAACGCTCAATCTGTTTTACCTCTTCAATCTGATCAAATTTAATCTTCAAAAATTCAATTCCATCTCTGTTATGAAAATTTACTAAATCAACAACTTTACCCATTGCTCCATTTACTAAACCTTCTTTTACATTTAAATTATGCCTTAAAATTACCCGACAGTTTACACATACATATAAAGTCTTTTTTAAACCTGCAGTCTTAGACACCGACTTTTCCAAAGAATCTAATTTTGACTGTATTTTCTCTGAGAGAAGAATAGTAACTCCTTCATGTTCCATTTTATCAATCGATGCTATTTTCACTAGTGGTTGTTTTTCCAATTTCAAAAGTTCTTGATTGAATGTAGAACACTCTTGCAGTGTTGGCATTAGGCAAACTATAGACTTCTTTTCACCAATTTCTTGTATATTATTTCAGGTGCTATGTTTTCGTTTGCAAACAACTTCGTTAAAAGACGACTTTGCAAAGCTTCTTTGCCATGTTTTGTGAAAAACCAATTCTTATATCTTGAAGAATTTTTCCTTAATGTTCATCACTTGCTTGTCGCATATTCTTAATAAGTTCTTTATATTCAAAATGAGACCAAATGTTGACATTTCCAATACTTCCCAAAGATTTCGTAGTGTCTTCATGAACAAGTGTTTTAAAAACAGGTTGCCCTTTCACAGGAGTAAGTTGTAGTAGGTCGCCAAATACAATTACATGTTTTCCTCCAAATAGAACATCATAATCTGTTTTTAAAATCTGTTTCATTCTTAAATGTACAAAGGCAAGCATTAAGTTTGAGACAATGCTCACCTCATCAATGATTAGAAGTTTCATTTTCTTCAGTACTCTTGACACTTCATAACAAGCTTCTCCAGATAGCTTGTGATATTCCAATTTATTTTCATGTTCAACTGAGATAATGAGTAATCAAAGTAAAGTAATCCCTTTAATGTTGTGTGCTGCTAATCCAGTTGGAGTTGTTACAACACAAGATAAATGGCATCCAGTCATTTTGTGTAGATAACTGGTGAAAATTTAAGCAAGAACATTTTCCTGTTCCAGCTGACCACTGATGTACATTCGAATAGGTTTTAATGATGTGCATTGGCATTCTTTTTTTTCATGTACCAAACCATGCTGTATCTGTAGTGTCACTTGCTCATATATTTCTTTTTGTTCAATATTTAGTTGTTCTTCCAACTTTCTCAAATCAATAATATCCTGTTGTGCTTGTTGCATTGTCGTTTCCACTTCATTGATTGCTATTGCTGCTTCATTTTCAATAATTGGTTGTCCTACTGGATCTTGACTTAGTGGAGCAGAACTCTGACTATCTTGAGAACTATGTCTAGCTATTTCAGCTGCAATTTTAGTTTCTTGTTCAGTCTCTTCACTTAACATTGTAGATAAGTAGGGAAAATTGTGCATTGAATGTTATCTTTACATGCATTAAAAGAATCTTCATAGCAGTCGAAATCTCCAAGTAATTCCGCTTCACTACGCCAAGGCTTGAAGAGTTGCAGTAGTGCTAAATAGAAAAATTCCATTTTTTCTGGACTTTCACAACTGAGTTTTCTGTGGTTAATAAGGTTTCCTTTGGCATGTTTTACCAAACATCCATCACATCCAATTACTGCATATTTTTCTTCATTTATATTTTCAGTAGCATTTCTCTTAAAGCTGTAATGTTGCAGTACTTCATAGAGACATAAGTTTTCCAGATGTGGACTCCTTTTGGGATAGTACATATCCAACATATTAGTTTTAACAATATCTGTACTTTCTGGTTCATTCAAAGCTAAGTATTCAATTTCTTGTAGAGATTTCAAAACTCTATTTCGTGTAGCCACAAGACCTAGACTTACCCAAATGATTCCTCTTGACTTTGAATATAAACTCGCAGAGCTCAACCGATCCGAACATTCGTAGGATCCAATCTCTTGATGTGAAAGCATTTTCAAACTAAAGCTGTACAATTTGTTACTAAGACACTTCTCTTGTGAAATTTCTTCCCATATTTCCTTCAACTCTGTCTTTTCAGATTTCGTTATATATGATGTAACATAGCGAGCAAAAGCAATTGAATTATCTGCAACATACTGGATATCCATGTTTGCATTCCACATTGTCAAAATCACTGCATTGTAGTCATTAATATATTTTGAATCTTCAGTTCTTCATATGTTGTATGTATTGTTCGGAGATTTTTGTGTTATAGTATGTCTTACTGCTGACATAAAACTATTGACTCTTCCTTTTAAAATTATTGGACGTGGGAATCCAAAATGACATTTTGTACACATTTTTCCCTTTGACTTGTATTTTCGTCGACAATATTTTCCACATCGATGACTTTATGCTCTCTTCTCCTCCTTTTTTTGGAATGGCACAGGTAACATACTCTTTGATAAAAGACAAAACAGTTTCATTAGAATCGGTTTCAAATTTAGGTGCATCCTTGATCCATAATAACATGTGTATATGAGGAGCACCTCTGGCTTGGTACTCCTTTCTCCAAAAGAAATCAGTAACTTCTCCAAGAGGTGGATTATTTTTATTGCAGATAAAATACATCATAGCTTTAAACCTATGATTAAAATATCTGCACACATTATCAGGATCCAAAGAACACAATTCTCCAGCTGTCTTCAATTCAATATTCTTGACATTTGACATTTGAATTTGCTTGTCGAAGAAATTCAAGCATATTCAGCACAGCTAAGTGTTAGAAACCAGATAGGAGTATCTTAACATACATTTAAGTTCGCCATGACGACGATACCAATACTCAATAGTACCACGTTGACACGCCATCAAATTAATTAACTGAGATTCCAAATGATCGTCTCTTTGTTGAACTTTGTCCATAAATTCCTTTTTTAGAAACATGTGTAAGATGTACTCCTGTTTTTAATATGTGATTCAGTGCATATGATAGTCCAGACAAGTCACTTCCGAATAGAAGATGAAATATATATGGAATGCACTGTCGAAATCTCGGATCTTCTGAGTACAATCTTGTCGTCCGGTATTCTGATGCTGAAATCTGTACTGCTCGTTCATCATATTGTCCACCTTCTCCAGTGGGGAACAGCTGTGGAAAACAACGAGCTTTTAAACTTTTTTCCCATACACTCATGCTTTCTTCATTTGAAATAATTCAATAGTGTTTCCAATCACTTCTTTTGAATGTAGAGGATGTATACTGCAATGTTCATAAATCTCTTCACTCCTGGAGTTGTCCACTTTTTCTATTTGGCCTGTTGAAATTTCTGTACCTTCTTCTAAACATATTTCCTGTTCTTCCACATTTACAGTTTTATAATAAATATTGTTCTGTACAAGATATAATGTAGCCTTTTGAAGTTTCCTGACATCTACTAACTCTTGCCATATTTTCCGACTCTTTGTTGGTACACCATTAACTAGAATAACTACAGGCTCACTTTCTTCTCTCTCTATACCAACAGTTTCAATTTTTTTCTTAAAATTTGAAGGTAAGTACACAACTCTTCCCTTCAGACCTCTTAGTAAATCTGTTGGAGGCAGCTTACCTGTTTTAGGCTCCATACGAACAATAGCCTGAAACGGGCGCACAGATTGAATAAGAATGGACTCATATGTATTTAAATCTGCCAGTTCCAGAGGAATAGCTACCAACTCAAAGTTGTTATGTACTGCTCTTGCTGGCATTTTGTTCTCTTCTAATTTGTTGTAACAATATTTACAAATACGTTGATCAGTACCCAACTCAAAACGACCTTCCACCAATAAATAAGCACCAAATTGCTCCCACTTATCATTATTTTCCTTTTCACTTTTTAAATACACATCAACATTCCTAATTTGACTTGTATAGTGAGTACGTCGACAACAAATACAAACATAGTTTGGTTTTTCACATGAAAGTATCTTAAACTTTGTAATTTCTTCAGCAAACTTCTCAGTACTAATATCTTCCAGCTGTTCTTCAACACCTACTCTTATCAAGCTCTCACTTTCTCTACTCTCCTCTTGTAAACTGAAGAAACAAAACTGTATATCATCACAAACTTTTTTTACATCCGATACTGAACCATGCAAAAGAGCTGTATTCATTTCACTTAAACATAATGCTGGACTTTTTATGTAGTATAATCTCCTTACTAACATTTGCATTTCTGAGTGATGTACTGCTAACATTCTTAAATGATGAAAAGTAATTCGACACACTTTCTAGAAAGACAAGCCAGAGAATGACCCTGCAACTTAGTATATTTTCTCACTTTACAAGGATCTAGTCCTTGCAACATCTTAATCTTCTGTTTAACACTTTTTTTTGGCACATTCTCGTAGGACAATTCGTAATATATCGATGGATTCCTGTCGAATACTACAAATACTATTACAATCCCACTTATACATTGGAGCTTGAGTACGTCTCCCTTCAATTTCTTCAGCTATTACTTCTTCTACATTTCTAGAAACCATCTTTTCTTTTTCAATTGGACAACCATCTTTAAACTCATAACAACGACCACTGGTATCAACTGCATGAACTAATGAATTTTGTTGAAAATAGCTTTCTTCATTAAAGAAAGGCTCAGTACTAGAAGTGTGCTTCCATTCACCAGTAAAAGTTTTGCAAAAGTTACTTCTATTAACCAGTCTTTTTCTTTGGCTTTTCTCCTTCATAAAGTACATTGTTTTATTCAATGTTTTCATTCTCTTCAATACCAATATAAATAATTTCCGTTTCAATTCAAAAGCAGTATCTACTACACTTTCAATCTGTTGCTTCTTCTTAAATGCTGCAGATCTTTTTTTATACCTTTTACAATCTTTTAATACATTTTGAATTACTCTGTTACGAAACATACGTACACGTATGTCCTTAAATTGTTTTTGTCTTTTTGTCACATGTGCTTCTTTTCCATTGT
Organism: Calotriton arnoldi; assembly: GCA_963921515.1. Lineage (NCBI taxonomy): Eukaryota > Metazoa > Chordata > Amphibia > Caudata > Salamandridae > Calotriton > Calotriton arnoldi. The sequence goes on from CAWUFW010005526.1 coordinate 593,934, forward strand.
GTTTCTGTATTTGCTTCTCCTTTGTTCGAAACATTTCTTTCCTCCTTTGGTTCGTATTTTGATCATTCAATCTCTTCACAACTTTTTTAATAAAATGTTTAGTTTTCTTGCCAGAAGCCACTTTATCCTCAGCATCCTTTTGGTGTTTTTCTACTCCACTCGTTTTAGTTTTCATTAAGTACTTCTGTTTCCTTTGTTCTCTTCTTTTTCAAGTTTTCTTGCCATCTTTTATTTCTAATCCAAATAAAATATTTTCCTAAAAAACAAATAATAGTTTAATTATTTTAGTACATTAATTAAAATTTCAAAATTGATAACATTTCAATTTTGAAAATAACAACTAAGCGCAAAATTACAATTACATTTCTATTGCATTTATAACTTATAAGAAGAGAAAAGTATAAAAATGAGCAAAATATCTGCAAAAACACAAGAATAAGGGGTCACACAGCCAAAAGGAGAAAGGAAAAAAAACAAAAAGGTTTATAAACAGCAAAATTAAATACTCAAACAACACAGCTACTGAAAAATGTAAGAAATGCAGAAAGAAGCAACAGATGTACAGAAAGAGGCAAGACAGGTGCAGAAAGAGGCAAGCGAAGTGTAGAAAGAGGGAACAGGGATGTAGAAAGAGGGAAGAGAGGTGTGGAAACAGAGAAGAGGGCTGCAAAAACAACCAAGGGGGTCATTAGGATGGCGGGCAGACTTTAGTCCGCCCGCCATCCCAGTGGTAATGGGACCGGCCGCCTGCCATGCGGCGGTCCCGCACCCCTGATTAGGATGCGACCGCCACCCTGGCGGTCGCATTCCGCAGTTTAAAATTGCGGCGGGTGCTGCTTACAGCAGCACCCACTGCAATGTGAAATTGACATGTTGTGCATTTCCATGCGAGGTGCCTGCCACCTTGTGCATGGGAATGGAGGGGTGTACCATGGGTACCCCCAAGTGCACCCCCCACCCCTCCACTCTCCCGGGGGCCCGCAACGGGCCCCCAAAGTAATTCCCTGCCAGGCTTTCCATGGCGGCATCACCGCCCTGGAAAGGTCTGTAACCGCACGCATACTAATATGGATGGCGGTGCCTGCTATGCACCGCCACCATATCAGGGGCCAAGTCCACCCGGCCGGCAATCGGAACGATTTCCGACCGGTGGAAAAGCGGCAGACGCACTTTGCATCCGCCGCGATACCCGACCATTATAATATGGCGGGGGTATTACTCGTTACGATGCCGTAATGGTCGCCACCACCGGCTCGGCGGTGGCGAACGTTACGACATCGTAATGACCCCCCAAGTTGGGTGCAAATGGACAAGAGGGGTGCAGAAAGAAGCAAGTGAAGTGCAGAAAGAAGCAAGAGAGGTACAGAAAGAAGCAAGAGAGGTACAGAAAGAAGCAAGAGAAGTACAGAAGAGAGCAACCAAGGTGCAGACAGAGGCAAGAAAAGTACAGAAAGATGCAAGAGAGTTACAGAAACAGGCAAAAGAGGTACAGTTAGAGAGAACAGGGGTGTAGAAAGAAGCAAGACAGGTGCAGAAGAAGTGAAAAAGGATACAGAAAGAGGCAAGAGAAGTGTAGAAAGAAATAAAGGAAATGGAAAAAGAGATAAGAGAACTGCAGAAAGAGGCAAGAGAATTCCAGAAACAGGCAACTGAGGTACACAAAGAAAAAGAGGGGTGCAGAAAGAGGCAAGAGAAATACATAAAGAGGGTAGAGGGGTGTAGAAAGAGCCACGAGGAGTGTAGAAAGAAACAAGTGAGGCGCAGAAAGAGGCAACAGAAGTGCAAAAAGAGGGAAGAGGGGTACAGAAAGAGGCAAGAGGGGTGCAGAAAGAAGCAAGAGAGGTGCAGAAAGAAGCTTTTCTGGGCTGCAGCTTCACTATTCAACAACTACTCAGAGTGTTGGGCCTACCAAATACAAAGCAGCAAGTTTTTCAATATGTCTGTTAAAAGACTCACAATATTCCAGAAAGCATGCATGCATGTGTCTGTACCTTTTAAAAGTGCCATCATAAATCAAAGAAACATGCAAATAGATTGCTAGTGGGCAGTGCTTCAGAAAATAGATGACTAAATGGGTAGTGCCTGAGAGAATAGTTCACTGCAACAGTACTGCCTGGGTGATTGCATGAGAGCAGCAGTACTAAATGGGTGATTAGATCAGTGCAGCAGAAATACCTTAAACAAACCATGTGCGCAAGGCTAACACATGGTTGAAGACATGAGTATATGAGTATTGCTTGAAAGAATAAAAAACTGCATGGGTACTACCTGAGTGATTCTATGACAGCAGTGGTAGCAACTAGATGAGTGTATGACTGTATAGGAAGCATCTGAGAGAAAATAAAACTGTAATGGTAATGCTACAGACATTCTATTAGTGCATCAGTTGTACCATATTGAGTTGATGAGAGCATCAGTACTGCCTGACTGAATCTTTGAGTGGGATAGTAGTGCCTGCATGATTGCACACATCTACGGTCAATATCTGAGGGATTACATAACATGTATGTATCTGTGCCTTTTCCTACTACCATCATATGTAAAAGAAACATACAGATACATGTGTACCAGAGTTTTACACCTCTGCCATCTCTTCAACATAACACACAAGAGAATATGAGTACGCAGACACATACCTCAGTCATAAGACTAAAAAGTCCCTTAAACTTGACAGACTACACTTCTCTTTTTAAAGAGAGACTTAAAATTCTGCAGCATACTTGAAGTCTACATCTCAATAGACCAATACAAGCAAACCGAATAACTAATCCCTCTGCCAACATATTTTAAACCTTACTTTTGGGTTGCACCTTCACTATTCACTAACTACTCAGAGTCTTGGGCCTAAGCAAATACAAAGCAGCAACCTTTTCATTCTATCTGTTAAAAGCATCACAATATTCCAGAAAGCATGCATGCATGTGTTTGTACCTTTTAAAAGTGGCATCATATATCAAAGAAACATACAAACAGATGGGTAGTGCGTAGTGCCTGAGAGAATGGATGACTAGATGAGTAGCACCTGAGTAAATAGTTCAGTGCAACAGTACTGCCTGGGTGATTGCATGAGAACAGTAGCACTGAATGGGTGATTAGATCAGTGCAGGGGAAATACCTTAGACAAACCATGAGTGCAAATCTAACGCATGGTTGAGACAAGAGTGTATCAATAATGCTTGAAAGAATAAAAACATGCATAGGTACTTACTGAGTGATTCTTTGACTGCAGTGGTAGTAACTGGATGATTGTATGGGAAGTACCTGAGAGAAAATATAAGTGTAAGGGTAATGCTTGAACTATTCTATGAGTGCATCAGTAGTACCTGACTGAGTAGATGAGAGCATGGGTAGTGCCTGACTGAATCTTTGAGTGGGATAGTAGTGCCTGGGTGATTGCACAAATCTATGGTTAATGTCTGAGGGCTTACAGGGCATGCATGTGCCTGTGCCTTTTCCTAGTGGCATCATATATAAAAGAAACATACAGATACATGTATACCAGAGTTTTATACCTCTACCATCTGTTTAGGCATAACATGTGAGAGAATGCATGTGCACGTAGACACATACCTCAGTCATAAGACTAAAAAGTCCCCTAAACTTGACAGACTGCACTTCCCATTTTAAAGAGACACCTAAAATTATGCAGCATACTTGAAGTGTACATCTCCACACACCAATACGATCTAACCTACTCACTAATCCTTCTACCAACAAATCTTAAACCTCACTTTTGAGCTGCAGCTTCACTATTCAGCAACTACTCAGAATGTTGGGCCTAGCACAATACAAAGCAGCAACTTCTTCAATGTGTCTGTTAAAAGTCTAACAATATTCCAGAAAGCATGCATGCATGTGTCTTTACCTTTTAAAAGTGGCATCATATATCAAAGAAACATACAAACAGATGGATAGTGCGTAGTGCCTGAGATAAAGGATGACTAGATGGGTAGCACCTGACTGAATAGTTCAGTGCAAGAATACTGCCTGGGTGATTGCATGAGACCAGCAGTACTGAATGGGTGATTAGATCAGTGCAGGGGAAATACCTTACACAAACCATGAGTGCAAGGCTAACACATGGTTGAAAACAAGAGTGTATGAGTAGTGCTTGAAAGAATTAAAACATGCATAGGTACTGCCTGAATGATTGTATGACTGCAGTGGTAGTAACTGGATGATTGTATGAGTGTATGGGAAGTATCTGAGAGAAAATATGAGTGTAAGGGTAATGCTTGGGCTATTGTATGAGTGCATCAGTAGTACCTGATGAGTAGATGAGAGCATGGGCAGTGTCTGACTGAATCTTTGAGTGGGATAGTAGTGCCTGGGTGATTGCACAAATCTTTTGTTAATGTCTGAGGGATTACATAGCATGCATGTGTCTGTGCCTTTTCCTAGTGGCATCATATATAAAAGAAACATACAGATACATGTATACCAGAGTTTTTTACCTCTGCCATTTGTTTAGGCATAACACGTGAGAGAATACACGCAGACACATACCTCAAGCATAAATCTAAAAAATCCCTTAAACTTGACAGACTGCACTTCCCATTTTAAAGAGACACATAAAATTATGCAGCATATTTAAAGTGTACATCTCCACAGACCAATAGAAGCTAACCTAACCACTAATCCTTCTACCAACAACTCTTAAACCTCACTTTATGGCTGCTGCTTCACTATTCAGCAACTACTCAGAGAGTTGGACCTAGCCAAATACAAAGCAGCAACTTTTTCAATGTGTCTGTTAAAAGTCTCACCATATTCCAGAGAGCATACTGGCATGTGTCTGTACCTTTTAAAAGTGCCATCATATATGACAAAAACATACAAATAGATAAGTAGTGGGTAGTGCCTAAGAGAATGGATAACTGGATGGGTAGTACCTGAGTGAAAAGTTCAGTGCAAAAGTGCTGCCTGGCTGATTGCATGAGAGCAGCAGTACTGAATGGGTGATTAGAACCGTGCAGCAAAAATACCTTAGACAACCATATAAAAGAAACATACAGATACATGTATACCAAAGTTGTATACCTCTACCATCTGTTTAGCCATAACACGTGAGAGACTACATGTGCCAACAGACACATACTTCAGTCATAAGTCTAAAAAGTTCATTAAATTTAAAAGAGAGCACTTCCCATTTTAAAAAGACACCTAAAATTATGCGGCACATTTAAAGTATGCATCTCCACAGACCAATACAAGCTAAGCTAATCACTAATCCCTCTGGCAAAATGTCTTAAACTTCAGTTTTGGACTGCAGCTTCACTATTCAGTAACTACTCAGAGTGTTGCACCTAAGCAAATACAAAGCACCAACCTTTTCAATCTATCTGTTAAAACTCTCACAATATTCCAGAAAGCACGCTTGCATGTGTCTGTACCTTTTAAAAGTGGCATCATATATCAAAGAAACATACAAATAGATGGGTAGTGGGTAGTGCCTGAGAGAATGCATGACTAGATGAGTAGTGCCTCAGTGAAAAGTTCAGTACAAGAGTACTGCCTGGATAATTTCAGAAAGCCAACACTAATCCTTCTACCATGTTACTATCTACAAACTATTCTAAAACTCTTTTCATTACAATAATACAAAGTACAATAGAGAGCTGTACATTTCATAACATATTCCATACATCACACTTGTCTTACAATTTCAACACTTGGATTTTTTTTTTTTTTAAGTAAAAATATTACTAAAAACAATAAAGTAGTGCTCAATAATATATAATACACCTTACAAATTGGTTACTCACGTTTGAGGTAGTGTTGTAGAACACCAAATATCAGAAACTCTTAACAGATTTTCTTTTCCACACAAGAAATGTAATGCACCTTTCTCAGAAACGTGAAACCAGAAATGGCAAACTTCCCCTCTCTTTTTGCACTCAAATAAATGAAAGTATCAAATAACATTGCTTCCATCATTATTTCAAATTGTAAAACACATTTCTATTGGTTAACATATTACCCCTTTCTAACTGTCTCGAAATGGTGCCCAAACTGCTTCTGTAATCTTCTGAAGTCACGACTCCACCGCAGTGGAGCCGCGACTCCACACAGGAGTTCAAAAACCTATTTTTAATAATACTAGTATAGTTTTTCACCAACACACTACTTCTCCACATACTACTGTCTTAGAAAACCTTAATTTACTAAATTGTCACATATATTTATGTATCCATTTCATATTTTAAGTTCACAGTTAAGTTTCAACCCTTCCCCCATTCTACTTAATGCCAGTTTCCATAGTAACAGTTCATGCAATATTCAACTGTACTGGCAGGTCACAAGTTCACCCCAGTTTCAAGTTCAGCACACAAGCTTACTATGCAAAATATTACCTTATAGTATCTACTGTACCTTTTAAACATTTTCTAATAACGAATCACAAACATGATACCTCAGCAAAGTAATATGCATCCTATTTTTGAGTGCAGAATCTTGATGAACAGCCAATCACTTATCAACTTTTTAAAAAAACAACATGTTCTCCACCATTTTAGATGCCTCTCATTCTACCAACTGACTACCTCAGCTACAGACATCTTTTCATTCCTTCCAGACATCCCTTCAAGATGTTCACAGTGTGGATTGTAGGGCACAGCTATGTTTTCTGGTGCAAAAGGTATGCTGAACGCAGAGGTATCGCCAAAGACCTAGGTTTGGAAAATGTGGACATTAAATGGATTGCACAGAGAGGATTAAAGTGGCACCAATTGATGCCTTTGGTTAAAACCTTTTGCATCTCCAACCCCTTGACCTTATGATTGTGCACTGTGGTGGCAATGACCTAGGCACATTGACTGGGGTAGGTCTGGAAATGCGAATGTATGACACCTTTGCACAATTGATGTTGCTTTTGCCTCAAACTGTCTTTGTATACTCTAATATATGCCAAAGACAGAAATGGAACTGGTCAACTCAATTCTGTCCACAGTTTGAGAAAGATAGGAAGAATGTCAATAAAGCTGTTTCTACATACCTCAGAGATCATAGAATGGGGTCCATCTACAACAACAATCTACGTTTCGATATAGACGACATCTGCAGAAGTGATGGAGTGCACTTCACAGATCAAGGGAACAGAGTCTTCCTCAACAACCTAAAGCTGTGCGCCCGCACTTACATGAAGCTTCAACAAAGTCAGAATGAAAACAAGGGCTCTTTTTAGAGCCACCCTATAACCCAACATATAATCTTACTTTTTTAAAAACAAACATACTCTTTTTTAAAATGTTGCCTGGAGTCGCGAACCCATCGCGGTTACACGGGGGGCCACGCTGGAGCCTCGATGGAGTCGCGACTCAAAGCACGCGAGAAAAAAAAAATGACCCCCATTCTTATTACTCAAACTCTGCCTTGGTGACCCCATCCCCCAAGGCCTAGCCATTTGATATCTTTAAAAAAAAAATACCCCCACCTTTTTGCCCCGGGGACTCCATCCCCTGGAGCATGCCCTCACGTTGGGGACCGTGGGGGAGCCCTAATGCCCCCAAGGTCCCTGCTGGCTCCCCGCCTCCTGCGGGAGCCAGCATTGCTTTTGGACAAGGGGAGCTGCTGACATGCAGCACCCCTTGTCCAAAAGCAATATGCATCGCTTCATGGAAGCGAGAGCAGGTTTTCTGCTCTTGCTTCCATGAAGCAAAGCATAGTTTGCAATGACAGGGCAGGAGCCGTGCTCCTGCCCTGTCATTGCAAATTGCAATGTCCCAGAGGTGGGCACCACGGGACATTGATGGAGCAGGCCCTGGGGGGTGGCGGTCCCCAGGGCAAAGGAAAGCTCCAGGAGGGGGGCCACGCAGCTCCTCTCCCAACTTGTAAGTAGCCCCGGGGAGGTGGTGGTCCCCTGGGCAGGGGGTCCGCAATGGACTCCCGCATTACAATCAATCAATCAATCAGGGGTTTGTTAAAGCGCGACTACTCACCCGTAAGGGTCTCAAGGCGCTAGGGGTAGGGGGGGTGCAGGTACCATTCCATCAAGGAGGGGGTCTGTCGAAGAGCCAGGTTTTGAGGTTTCTTGCGAAGATGGGGAGCGATGTTGTCTGTCTGAGGTGGAGCGGAAGGATGTTCCATGCTTTGGCTGCGAGGAAGGAGAAGGAGCGGCCTCCCGATCTGGTCTTTCTGGTGCGGGGGACCACGGCGTAGGAGAGCTGGGCTGATCGTAGGGTCCTTTGGGGTGCGTGGAATTTGAGTCGGCTGTTCAGGTATGCTGGTCCGTTGCCGTGCAGGGCCTTGTGTGCATGGGTGAGCATCTTGAAGGTGATTCTCACCTCGATGGGGAGCCAGTGAAGTGTGCGCAGGTGCAGGGAGATGTGGCAGTGTTTTGGCAGGTTGAGGACCAGTCTTGCGGCGGCGTTCTGGATGTTCTGTAGCTTGCGGGTGAGGTTTTTGTTTATTCCGGCGTAGAGTGCGTTGCCGTAGTCGAGTCTGCTGGTGACCAGGGCGTGAGTGACGGTCTTTCGGTGTTCGAGGGGGATCCATTTGAAGGTCTTACGAAGGAGGCGGAGGGTGTGGAAGCAGGAAGATGAGACAGAGTTGATCTGGCGGTCCATTTTGAGCTCGGAGTCCAGGATGATTCCCAGGTTGCATGCGTGGTCCGTGGGGGTTGGCGGGTTTCCGAGGGCGGGGGGCCACCAGGTGTCGCTCCAGGCATCTGGGTTTGGGCCCATGATGAGTACTTCTGTTTTGTTGGTGTTTAGTTGTAGGCAGCTGTTTTTCATCCTTTTGGCGACGGCTTCCATGCCTTCTCGAAAGTTGCATCTGGCGGTGTTGGGCTCGTTGGATAGGGAGAGGATGAGTTGGGTGTCGTCTGCGTATGACACGATGTTGAGTCCGTAGGTTCTGACAATGGGGGCGAGTGGAGCCATGTAGACGTTGAAGAGCGTCGGGCTGAGGGAGGAGCCCTGGGGGACTCCGCAGGTGGTAGGTGTGGGGTCCGAGAGGAAAGGGGGGAGTCAGACCCGCTGCGTCGTGCCGGAGAGGAAGGAGTGGATCCAGTCGAGGTCCTTGTCCTGGATTCCTGCGTCGTAGAGTCTGCGTATTAGGGTGCGGTGGGAGACTGTGTCGAACGCCGCTGATAGGTCGAGGAGGATGAGGGCTACTGTTTCTCCTTTGTCCAGTAGGGTGCGTATGTCGTCTGTTGCGGCGAGGAGGTTGGTTTCCGTACTGTGGTTTTTTCTGAAGCCGGATTGGGAGGAGTCCAGGATGTTGTATTCTTCAATGAATGTGGCGAGTTGGCTGTTGATGGCTTTCTCGATGACTTTCGCTGGGAACGGGAGCAGGGAGATGGGTCTGTAGTTTTTGAGGTCGGTGGGGTCCGCTGAGGGTTTCTTTAGGAGGGGGTTGACCTCAGAGTGTTTCCAGTCATCGGGGAACGAGGCGGTCGCCAGGGAGCGGTTGATGGTGTGGCGGAGCATGGGTGCGATGGTGTCGGCGGCTCTGTTGAAGATGTGGTGGGGGCAGGGGTCTGTGGGGGCCCCTGAGTGGATTGACTTCATTGTCTTCAGTGTGTCTTCGGTGGTGAGGGCTGTCCAGTCGTCAATCGCTGGTTTCCGGGTGTCGGGGGTGGTTGGTGAGGGTTCAGTGTGTTGGTTGTCTTCGTCGAAGTTGTCGTAGATGCTCTTGATTTTGTGGTGGAAAAAGGTGCTGAGTTTGTCGCTGAGGTCTTGTGAGGGAGGGCTGTCGGTAGACTCGCTGGTGGGTTGGGCGAACTCCTTGATGATGCTGAAGAGTTCCTTGCTGTTGTGCGCGTGGGTGGAAATTCTGTCTTCAATCGCTTTTTTCCTCGTTTCTCTGATGAGTTGATGGTGAGCGTTGGTGGCGGCTCTGAAGTTGTTGTGGGCTTCTGTGGATTTGGTGTTCCTCCAGGCCTTTTCGAGGCGGTGGCATGTGCGTCTGGACTCTCGAAGTTCGGTGGTAAACCATCTGGCTTTCTTGGCGCGGGTATTGTTGTTTTTCTTGAGGGGGGCTATGGTGTTGGTGCTGTCCGAGATCCATCTATGCAGGGTTCTGGCTGCGGTGTTGGGGTCGTCGTTTTCCGCGATGGTTGGGGTGGAGTTGTTGAGTGAGGAGGTGAGCTGGTCGTCGGTGATTTTGGTCCAGTTTCTTCGTGGGAGCAGGTGCTGGTGTCTGTGGATGGTGGGTGTTCTGAAGGTGAAGTGGACGCAACGATGGTCGGTCCATGGGAGTTCGGTGGTGTGGCTGAAGGTGATAGAGTTTCCTGTAGTGAAGAGGGGGTCGAGGGTGTGTCCTGCTGAGTGCGTGGGCTCGGTCACGATCTGGCGGAGTCCAATGTTGTGGAGGTTGTCCAGGAGGGATTTGGTGTTGGGGTCCAGTTGGTTGTTGAGGTGGAAGTTGAGGTCTCCCAGCAGGGTGTAGTTGGTGGATGCGATGGCCTGCGGGGAGATAATGTCCGTGATGGAGTTGGTGAAGGGTCCGCGGGGTCCAGGGGGTCGGTAGATGAGGGTTCCTCGGAGGGTGGCGGTGGGGCTGACCAGTATCTTGAAGTGAAGGTGTTCCATCAGTTCTGTGGGCTTGTCGGGGAGTGTGCTCAGGCGGAGGCTGGATTTGTGGACGATGGTGATTCCTCCTCCTGGGCGGGTGCGGCGGTCCTTCCTGGAGATCTTGTATCCTTGGGGGATGGCGATGGCGATGTCCGGTCCCGAGGAGGTGTTGGTCCAGGTTTCGGTGAAGAACGCTACGTCCGGGGTGGTGCTGTCGAGGAGGTCCCAGATTTCGGTGGCGTGTTTGTGGAGGGATCGGACATTGAGGAGGATGCATTGCAGGGTCCTCGGTTCAGTTGTGTTCTTGTGGGCGGGTTGTGCTGGATCCGTGTTCTTGGCGGTGCTGCAGGTGTGCCGGCAGCGGTGACAGCTGAAGGGTCCGTGGGTGTCGGCTGGTGATGCTAGCTTGCAGTTGTTGTTGCGGCCTGGTTTGAGTGCGTGCATTACAATAATTAAAGCCCTGGGGAGGGTGGCGATCCCCGGGGCTTGGGGGAACCCGTGAGACACCCCCGAATAATTAAAGAAAGCCCCAAGGAGGTGGGGGTCCCCATGGCTTGGGGGGACCGTGAGGCCCCCCATCCATAACAAAGAAAAGCCCAGGGTAGGTGGTGGTCCCTTGGGCTGCGGGGGCCCGCGCAGCCCCCACATATATTTTTCATATTGCCCCCGAGACCTAGCCCACTCGGGGGCTCATTAAAACAAAGCGCAGTATAATGCGCGAATTCCGCCATTTTTTATTTTTTTTTAAATACTTTTTTGGGCCCTGGGGGTCCCTGTGGGACCCCCTGACCATTCCTAGGGGGTCAGGGTGTTACTACGCTGCCCCCTTTTCTTTTTTTAATTAATAAATACCCTTTTTTCATGTGACTCGGTCACAAAATGGCTGCCAACACTTTTTGGTTTGGAGTGTTGGCAGCCAATCAAAATGAAGCTCGTGCTCGGGAAGGTTCGCGAATCCACAGCGGTCACCAGATATCGATATTTTTTATTTTTAAATTTCTCAGGAACTATTGAACGGATTTATACCATTTAAAGCAAAGAGTGCACTCTGGACCAAGAGCTACCTCTCTGCCAAATTTGATGTAATTCCGTTAAGCAGTGCGGGCTGTAGCCGTCACAAAAGTTCCTATGGAAATTAAAATGAGTTTTGGGACCCCCCTTTTTTCTCGGCCATGCTTGATGAATCACTCCGAAACTTTCAAGACATGAGCTGAACGGAGCGCCCCCTTAGTTTAGAAACTTTTGCGAAGATTCGTCAAACGGCGCCATAGATATTGGCAAATCAAAAAACACTTTTCCTATGGAAACTAGGTCCTAACTATAACTACCTACTGGTGACCGTCAGTAGGTAGTGTATATATATATATAGGGGCTTCACCCACAGGTACCACCTGTGGCATGCTTCATCATTGAACCCTCACCCAGACACTGAACATGAATGGGTGGGTTCAACACATTTGTAAGTGGAGCACTTTGAGTGGTAGCAGTGATTAGTGATTGAAGGCAGGGTTGAGTGAGTGTGTTAAAATAGCCTTTAAATCCTATGTAAAAATGTATTATTCTGGGATCTAGGGCTAGGTTAAAATAGATCAGTGTGATGCTTTTAGGAATTAATGTTCCCAGGCATCTGATAGGTCGACATGTTTCAGCCTTAATGTAGCCCATGAAGGGTCAGCAGGCTTTTCTCAGGACCTCATTTTTACCCTGCTTTTGTACAAAATGCAAAATGCAATTCGGCAACTTGTTACCAAATCGCATTTTGCATTTGCAATTTGGTATTTGGAAGGGGCATGTTTAGGTGGTCACTTCCAAATCCCGAATCGGTATGGTATGTATTACTGTTTTGCGACCAAATTCCGGTCACAATGCAGTAATACTTTACCACCAGTTTAAAACTGTTTGTAACCCATTCGCAAAGGGGAAGAGGATCCCCAAAAGACCCCTCACCCTTTGAAAATGTAAATATTAATAATATTTTTGATGTATACTCCTTCTCAGTGTTTCTTGTTCAAAGGTTTGTGGCCATTCAGCTGTTCAAGTTTTTCTCCTTATCCCAGTGCTTGTTCCTTCATCCAAATCTTCTAGGAGTGCTGATGGATTATCAGTAATGCTTCTGTTTTGGAAAACAGTCTCTGCTTCTATTTCATTAGAGACTTCGATGCCACTTTGTGTAACTTCAGGAACTTGAACTTGTTTTTTGACTTGCAAATCTTCTCCCCTTTCTTCTTTTGCTGATATGGTGGTGGCAATGCCACTGGTCTAGGTAGTCTTTCAGGTAGTGGTACAGCCATCAAAGCTCTCACTTCAGGATCTAAGACCAAAATTGCCTCTTCTGGGTTTCTTACATTCTTGGAGTGAGAAGCATGAATCCAATTCAGAACTTCAGCACACTTACCAGCAGTATTGGTCACAAGGATTATTTGGAAGGGGCCTTTCCATCTCAGTTCCAAACAAGGCTTCCAAAGGTGCTTCTTGATCACGTCCTAATCACCGCAATTGAGGTTGTGGTACTGTTCTTGGTGTGGATCTCTTGTGTCAGCTGTAACCTGGTAATAGACAGAGCAGTCCACATGAGCTGCTCTCAATGTGTCCTCATTACGTCTGAGACATGAGCCTTCTACAAAAAGAACATGGTTGGGCTCAATCAGGGGTTCATTTTTAATATCAGGTCTTGCCTTGCTACATAAGTCTGTGATATCTAGGCAATCATAATCAGTTTCATCACAAACAACATCAATTATTGACAAAAAAGTTGATGGGTTTAATATCTGCATCTTTTCAAAACAACATTATCAGAAGACAGGATTGTTTGCTCATATTTTAGTCAATCGATTGTGTGTGATGTATTGGGTTTTTGTTCTTGTCAGTAGAAGCTCCACTGAGTGTGGGACACAAGCACTTAAAGGGTATCCGATCACTATGTTCTCACGCTTTTCCAGACTAGTGCTCACTGTGGCAACTGCTTTAAGGCAACCAGGAAGACCTGTTACTACAGGGTCTAGGGTGGTAGAGAAATAGACCACTGGTTTTCAGGTATCACCATGCATCTAAGTTAGCACTCAGAGAGCACAACCCTCTCTCTCAAAGCAAAATAAAGTAACTCTTTTGTATAATCTGGCATTCCCAGTGCCAGGGCACAACACAATTTTTCTTTCAGCTCTAGGAAGGCTTTCCTAAAGTCATTGTCCCATGGAATCAGATCGGGCACATTTCTGTGTGTCAACCTCAGTAAAGGTTTTGTCACTAGAGAAAAGCTTCATATCCTCTGTCTACAGTGGCCAACCATTCCCAAAAACATCCTGACTTCTTATAGAATTTGAGGTGGATTCCTTTGAAGAATGGCTTCCACTCTCTCAGTAACACCTTCCTGGCTCCTTTTTCAAATATGTGTCCAGATATTGAACTTCTTTTTAACAGTACTGCAGTTTACCTCGGGACACTTTATGTCCGTTCGCAGCCAGGTGATTCAATAAGGTAATGGTATCTTGTTTACAAGCTTCTTGTGTTTCTGATGCGGCAAGCAGATCGTCGATGTATTATACAAGTACTGACTTGTAGGGCATCTGCAATGACTCCAGATTTCTTTTAGAATCTGGTTGAAAATAAGAATCTCTGTGTACCCTAGTGGGACACAACACCATGCTAATACTCTGCTGGAACACGAAGGAAAAAAGGAGCTGGCTTTTTTCATGCAACCGCACTGAAAAGAAAGCCAGGAATAAGTCAATCACTGTGAACCACTCTGCAGTACATGGAATCTGAAACAGTATTGTGACTAGATTTGGTACCATGGAACAACAAGGGACTACTGTTTCATTAAACTTTCTAAGATCCTGCACTATCCTGTATTTTCCATATAATCGGACAGTTACATGGATTGTCAATTAATTCCCTCAAGATTCCTTTTTAGGTCCCGCCTAGCGTTGCAGCGCATGCTCTGCTCGCTTTGCGAGGCATGCAGTATTGAGTAATTGAGTATGGCGTGGACGCTCCGTGTAAGCTCTGCCCACTCTCCGCCCATCTTTTGTATTGGCTTAGGTCCTAAATGCTGCCTTCCCATTGGTTTTAGGCTTGTTAGTCCCTCCTCCTGATGGCCATGTCGTCATTGGTGTCCTTCCATGGCTACTGTCCCCTTTACTGTCAACACTATTTTGTTCCCGTGCCTCCCCCGTCCCCTCCTGCAGTCCATGACTTCTCAGCCTGCCACCCCCCCCCGCACTCCCTTTTTGCACGGCCGCACTCCCGTTTCAAATGCAATAGGTCTCGCGTAAATGTGAGTCCTATTGCATTGCAAAGGCTTGTTTTTAAAGTAGTTTGTGCTGGCACAGGATGGTAGAGTGTCTGTGCAGAAGCATGCGCAGTCATTTAAATTTTAGATGCACGCGATGCCCGGTCGCTAATTACATCGTACGCATGCGCGCCAGAAGGTCACATTCCTGGGTCTCCTTCGGATGCAACTAAGATGCTTGTTTGCAGAGGGATGAGTTATGTGGTACGAACATTATTATAATATATTTGTACATACGTGAGTGTATTTATACTTACGCACGTTATTTTTACTGTTTAACTTCTAAAAAGCAGAATGCATGAAGCGTACACCCCCGCCGCTTGCTGGCCGCACCACAAGTTGTCTGTAATTTCATTTCCTGCTTCCTTGGAGGAGCTGTAATTTGTGCTGGCGGCGGGCTCACCTTTTCTCTAGAGGCGCAGTGTGTAAGCAGCTGCCGTGCCTCCACTCTGATGCATGGGCTCTGAGAGCTGAGCTTTGCTAACCTGGGGCACTCCTGGAGTCAGGGGCACTCGGAGCACCGGGACCCTCGTAGACTGGGCTGAAGACAACTGACAGGAACTGCTCCCCCCGCCCCGCCACACCCCACTGCTGCGGTAAGGGCTTTGTCTTTATCTTTGGGCGCGTGTGCGCTGATATACAGACCGCTTTGTGTAGGTGGGATTACCATGGAGGGCTGATGTACAATTCACCACAGTTTGGAGGGGCAGGGACCTCTCATATGCGGGCCAAACCAAAACATTTGGCCGGACTCACTGAGGGCATGTGACAGTGAGCCAGCAGGATGTGTGATCTAAGCGTACTAGAGGGATGCATACATCAAATGTGAGTTTATACTGTGTGATTCTGCGCTACCTTTTGCATAGTTGTGTTTAAACAACTTGTGTAAAGTAACTGGTGCTCATGTGAAGCGCTCCAGTACCTTCGTGTCGATTTTGTGATATTTAAAACTGTAATAATAGAAATAAAACCAAAAAACGACACCTTTTCTTTATACAAAGCACGTATTTTTGTGTGGATGTATATACATAAGTGTCAACGCCCACCCTGTGTAAATTTCAGCTGACCAGTTACAGCATGCAACGGTCTCCCTTGGTATCTATCGGCAGGGTTGGATTGGGATAAAAAATCGGCCCGGGTACACTAAAAAATAAGTGGCCCACATTTGCATATTGCCCTTCGCAAAACACTGCTTCGGCAAAATTTTATTAAAAAAAGGGGAAGGGGTAAAAAAAAATGCTTCCTAAGAGGCTACTATTATCTGCTTTTTGTTGTATATAGAAGGCCAAGCTGAGAGGTCTCCCCTTCCTGCGTTGACCACACGCTTTCACCCACCCTGTCTGCTTAATCTAGCTCTGTCGCCCTCGTGTCTGTTTCTCCCCCCCACCAACCATACCTAAAGCCCCGCCGCCTCCATGAGACCGTCTACGTTGCCTTTATCCTTGCTTGTTTACTAGTGCTATTGCTATGTGTCTCTTGATTTAGCATGGTTCTGGTGAGTAAAGTTTTTTTTGAATTGGCAGACGTATTTGAGAAAATTACACATGATGCACATACAATCGGCTCTATGTCTGAATGTCTTTGGAAACTATTATTTTTGAAAACCTGCTGTGTGGGTAAAGATAGAGTCTGTAACTAGGCTGGAGTGCGGAGAAATTGCATACTTGGCGAGTGAGTACGAAAAGTGTTAGTTTTTATCCTCCCGGCACGAGTGGGTACACATGCTTGTTTTCTGCCATTTATTGATTCAATACTGAACCCATCAAGGAGTTCAGATGGCACCAATATGCGTTCCCCATTACTGTGTAGCAAAATGCCTGCCTGTTCTCCATGTGTTCTCATACCTGGCGTGTCACGCAGTTTGGTGCCTACTTTCCCTCCATGTTAAACAACAGTAGATGTTTCAGAACCCAGGCTAATGTGCTGCATAGCCAAATACATATAGGGTCCCAAAGGCGAGACCGATTGCATTGCAAATGCTTGTTGTAACAAGTCCTCTGTTACAGGCAATATTCCTGCAATTGTCTCAGGAGTTAAATGGTATGGGGGTGTTCTAAGTTATACTGCAATTGATTTTACTGTAATTCGGACTGGTTCTACACCTGTAATTAGTCCAATATCTTTTCCTGTGAGGCCCCAGACTTCTGCATTCACAATGTCTCTTAAATCTGCAGGTAATTCTTCAACTGTCATTAGGGGAAAAATTCCTGTACTCGTCTGTTCTCGAATCATTTTAAATTCCACATCCACTTCATGGGCTTGAAAAGCTACAGCATTCAGTGTGCAGTAAATACTGCAATTTAATTTGCACATATGTCTCTCCCTAGAAAATTTACAAGACGAATCACAAAAAACAAACTGGTGTTTTCTTCAAATGAACCTATTTTAACTGGGACCTTCTCTGAAATTGGATTGGTAAACTGATTATTTGTCACTAATGCAACTTGGATATTTTTCCCGAGAGAGGTAGGTCTGGGACTTCCACTGTTCTAACAGTAGATCTGGTAGCACCTGTATCAATAAGGAATGATACAGGGTGACCATACCCTTTAGCATCTACATATAGACCACTCTTGTCTACCTCTAAGACTGTGCAGAGTACGCAATCTTCCTCCTCTCTCAGGCACCTCCATTGGGAAGCACCGGAACCTTCATTTTTGAAAAAAAGGATACTGCTGTAGAGCATTTTGATTCGAATTAGGAAGTTATTGCATTGTATTTTGAAACAAATTAGTATTTATTTTTGGCATTGGATTTCCCCCGTTTTGTGGAATCATTTCAGCTGGTGGGAATGGTATCATTGAAACTTGTCCCTGCATAGGGATTTTCATTTGTTGTGCAGACATGTTTTGCATCTGCACTCCTTTTTGGATTTGTAGATTTCCATTAGCATTATCAGGATAATATCTATACTCTCTCTTCCGACGTCCAACTCTGTGACAGATGTGAGAAGGAGTAATTTTCTTCATAGCATCAACCTCTACTCCTGAAACCATATTAACAGGAACACCTCTATCTCTACCCTGAGGCACATTGAACCCTACCTGGTTACCCTGGAAACCAACTTATTGAATGACAACACCTTGTATGATTCCTTGATTACCTGTAAATGAAGGATTCGGAAAACCTTTCTGAGCCAATCTCGTCTGTGCCAACATAAATTTCTCTTTTATATTTTTCTGCTTCATTTCCAGCTTGTTACTACAATACTTCATATCTCTCAGACCTTCGTCAAGCAATTTGTTCTGCCAGCAAGTCACTTTGAATTATAAGTGTACTGATCTCTGGTTTCAGCCCTAAGACAAACTGAGTTACAAAAGACGGGTAAACCCAATATGCGTCCCTGGGACCTGGGTATAGAGCAGGACAATACAGTAAATGGTCCCAAAGGACAGTACATCAATATCAAAATTACAATTAGAAAGGAAACAAATGGATAACAAACATAGAAATGCTTGGAACGCAGTGTTATTTAATCACACTGAACGTACATCAATTCATAACATCATTAGGCAAATATCCAAACAGTGCAGTGCCCCAGGTGGGAAGGAGAATAAAGGTGTGTATTGTGATTGGAGTGAGGTTGAAAAAGGGGATGAATAAAAGAATACAGTGTAAATAAGATGAATTATTACAAAAGAACAAGGCTCATAATTCAAGCCACAAAATTAAAAAAACAGTTAGTTGAATGGGTAGCCATATTTGAATAAAGTGTCACAGTGAATAATCGCTGTTGATCACGCTGGAGGATAGTGAAAGTTGTCGACGTTTCGACCCCTAGTATAGTGTAGGTTATTTATCCCTTACGTGGGGGTCTTCCTCAGGACAGGAAAGACTGGGAGGGGCACCTGGGAATGAGACATGAGAGGTACCTTAGAAACGGGAAGTTGGGGGTGATTTAAAAAAACTAAGCATAGAAATAGTCACCTGCAAAAGTAAGGTGCAAACTGTGAAGGGCAGTCCCGTAATCATTCTTACCGTTCCCAAGTATTCATGATTACGGGACGGCCCTTCACAGTTTGCGCCTTACTTTTGCAGGTGACTATTTCTCGCTCTCGTGTTCCCAGGAGCCTGTGCGCCCACATCCATGAACTATCCCCGAGTGGAGGCTTTCAATGGTAATATTCGGGGGCTCTCCCCCTTTTATGCTTAGTTTTTTTAAAACACCCCCAACTTCCCATTTCTAAGGTATCTCTCATGTCTCATTCCCAGGTGCCCCTCCCATTCTTTCCTGTCCTGAGGAAGACCCCCACGTAAGGGATAAATAACCTACACCATCCTAGGGGTCGAAACGTCGACAACTTTCACTATTCGCCAGCGTGATCAACAGCGATTATTCACTGTGACACTTTATTCAAATATGGCTACCCATTCAACTAACTGTGTTTTGAATTTTGTGGCTTGAATTATGAGCCTTGTTCTTTTGTAATAATTAATCTGATTTACACTGTATTCTTTTTATTCATCCCTTTTTCAACCTCACTCCAATCACAATACACACCTTTATTCTCCTTCCCCACCTGGGGCACTGCACTGTTTGGATATTTGCCTAATGATGTTATGAATTGATGTACGTTCAGTGTGATTAAATAACACTGCGTTCCAAGCATTTCTACGTTTGTTATCCATTTGTTTCCTTTCTCATTGTAATTTTGATATTGATGTACAGTCCTTTGGGATCATTTACTGTATTGTACTAAGACAGACTGAGACACAAAAATCCCCATATCCTTTTCTTCAGGATATTCTCGCCCACTATGCTGTTGAAAAAACTGAAACAGGGTTTACAACGCTGCCATCACATCGCAGTGCTTTTACAACGCGGTCGTTACAACGACTGCGTTGTTAATACGCGATACCTTTACATCGCAAGTCATTAGAAAGACTTGCTGTAGGGGTCGCTAAGGTATTGGATATGAAATCCAACACCTTCCCTGCTGTTGCGCAAACTGGAGTAGGAATAGTAAATAATACTAGTCCTAAGTCCAGCATGCCCCCTGCAGCAAGTCGTTCTAATGACTTGCGATGTAAAGGTATCGCGTACTAACAACGCGGTCATTGTAACGACTGCGTTGTAAAAGCACGCAATGTAATAGCATGCGTTGTAACATGCTATATTCGTTGAAACACCTGTACCAGTCTTTCATAATACTCAGGAACTGATTCCTTTGGTTCTTGGGTCATTGGATTAATAATAACCCAGTCCAAATCTTTCGGGGGCACCTGACCCTTTAGGAAAATAATCACAGCTTCATATTTCTCCGTAACCACAGGATATGTTGCATTAGTTCTACAATTCCTCAGTTGTTCCTCTCATGGCCATTGTACAGCAGTCTTTCGTTTAGCCCAGAAGTCAGTTGGCACTACAATATCAAAGAATGTATCCAAATCAGCCCGCAACACCTTACATTATTTTATAAACCATTCTACTTGTGAGATTCGGCCCCTTTGCGACCGTAAAATAGGTCTGCCCAATGTACTAACCCTATTTTGTGAGTCACTAATCAATTAGCAACTCGCAAAATAGGGTTAGCGACTCGCTATTAGGAAGGGGCATGCCAAGGGCATCCCTTCCTAATAGCGATGCCAAAACATATGTATGAATGTTTTGCGACCGCAATTGCGGTTGCAAAACACTTGCAGTTTACCAGCCTTCTCAGTAGGGTGGTAAAGTACTCGCAAACGGGACAGGGTTCCCAGCGAACCCCTTCCCCTTTGGGAATGGATGCGCAAATAGTTTTTAAGAGCAGGCAGTGGTCCCAGAGACAATCTTCAAACTGTATCAGCATACAGTTGCAGTAGCATTCTGTACAAAAATAAATCTCAATATGGAAATAGGGAAAACAGATGCAGCAGTAGCTACACCCATCAGGATAGAAAGTATAAGGTAGCATCACCTCTGAAGTGGCTGGCAACAGTAATCGCCATCAGCAGTAGCTTACAGCAAATTGCAGATCGTATAAAGAAAAAGTTCTGGATCCATGGGAAAGAGAAAAAGAGTGTGTGCAAACTAACTAGAAACAGGCATTAATATAAAAGACATGCAAACATACTGACTACAATGTTGCGGATCAGGTCACTCAGGTCCAATGAGAAGACATCTTTCTATGATGAGCTGCTTTGTTCTTCCTTTCCCATGGAAAACAGATGGAGTTCACAGTCTACTATCAAATATGTAACAGGCATCCCTAAACATTTGTGTAGCTGGAAACCTCTAACCCTGGTTCCCAGGAAAGTTTATTGTAGTGCCTATTCTATCATTTATTCAATGTTTCACTGAGTAACAATGAACTACACCTCAGACAAACATTTGCTTGAAGATTTCTAGTTAAGTAATGGCTTTCGCAATTCATATAAGTAAGCATCTTTGTTAAAATGTGTGATTCTTTATTCAGTATTATGTCAAAACGAGATAGATAGGAAGTTCAAGCTTGGTACATCTAGAATATGTAGCTTAAGAAAGGAATACAATTTATAAACTCAGAACATTCTGCAGCTATGACAAACTCTAAGCAAGTCGCATTAAGGTCAAGCTATCAAATATATTTGTGCATGGATCAGCAATTTCTAAAGCCTCTGTTTGTTAAAGGAAACATCTAACAGCAGTCTACCAGTGAGTATGGATGCCTGGTGAATTTTTCACATCTCAACTACTTGCCTTTTTAAAGTGCATTTTTCATGATACTACCTAAGACAAATTATCATTTTCGTTAATTAATTTTTATGTACATTTTCTAATTCTATCAGTATATATCCTCTCAAGTAACACTTTTAAAAGGCCCCAAGTACTCATCTTCCAGGCTTCTTATACTTACCCACCCAGTCTGACAATGAACACACAGCTTGGGAGATTTCCATGCTGTAGGCCCATTCTACCACATTTGGACACACCAGTCACTAGGTCCACCTATAGACATGAATATCACAGGCATACGCATCCTACACCCACAGAATAAACAAAAGCTCTGATGCCAACTATGAGCCTCCAACTCTTATTAAAGCATCTCTGTAAGGAAACAAGGAAACGATGACACACGGCAGCCTCATTTTCCGAAGCTCCCAGGCTCTTTCCTGGTCTGCAGCAAATGTCACGCTAACACACCTTTTACACAACCGGCTCTTTCACAGTAAGGTTTTTAGGTTTCTTAGCATGGTCTTGCAATCACTTATTCCACTTTTAACATTTTATACGACACAGCTGGTAGGTCTATTTTAAGTGGCTGGGTAAGTGGAAGCAACTCTAGTGCAAGACGGTAGGAAGCATGCATGTTCAGCCATCATTCTCAACTGTTATAGCTTTAAAAGTATGTACAAGTAAGAAAAATGGAAAATGTACATCATCAAATAGAGACAAAGAAAGTATAATGTAAACCGTTATAGTTAGAAAAGTTACAGCTTAAACATAGGAATCAATTACATTGCAATGTAATATAATTGTGAGTTTTACTATGTACACTGTAAGAAATGCTAGAATATTTTGGCCCTGATATTTAAACATTGTAGAGCATAAAATGTAATCCAGCTTTCCATTATCCCTAAAATCTTGATTAAAGGATGAGCAGGAAATAAACAGTTGATAAAAGCTCATACTCATAACATTATAGAGAAATGGTTGGATTATAAATTGTATAAACAGATGTATTTCCCAAAAGGCTTCAGGGAAAAATAACAAAGTTTGATTAACAGATAATTGTATCACAAATAAAAATACATCATAGGGTACAAAGGGCTAATTTTAAAAAGGAACCTAGTAAGGATGGCCTGTGATATATATCTCATTAAAATGTCTTACAGCTATTTCTGAATTGTGAAAGATCTTTTAGGTTTACTTGTTAATGTATTGTGCTCTGATCCTTTTTGACTAAATTATTCTTCTTCTGAAAATGGAGCTTAAGAACCCTATCATATGCGTGCTATGCTTAAGCCACATTCATCATCATAAGATGTTTACTAAAAATCTACCTATGCATACTCTTATAACTTGGGATTTTGGTAAAAAAATATTTTTAACCAGACAAGCACAAAAGCTGTAATGATATTACTACTATGGGGTCGATTCCGATTCGGGCCGGAAAAAGCACCGACCGACTCGGAGCCGGAAAAATTACCGACCGACACGTACCAGTGGCGCCCGACACGCCAAGTACGATGCAAGCCGCGATAAATCCGACCGACACGTCAGGAAACCAAGCCGACCGACCGAGCCGCTCGGAAAATAGCAATCCGGCCGGAAAAACACGCGAATCCAACCGACCGACACGCACCCGGAACAAATCCGACCGAATCGTACCCGCCAACTCCAACCCGCAAAGTACGATGCAAGGCGCGAGAAACCCGACCGAGTCGGACGGAGGACAAGCCGTACGACCGACACGCATACAAAACCGAGCCGAAGCAACACAATACACCACGACCGACGCGTACGCAGCATACAAAACTGCACAAACACAGCGTGAACGAAACGGAAAACACCGTACGAGACCAATGCAGGGTCCGACTCGGTCACAAGAACGTTTCCAACATACACAAACAGCACAAAGGAAAAATCAACCAAAAAAGGCCAAACAAGCAATTACCAAGCCAATAAATACTGGGGGGGTGGGGACAGAGAACAAAGACACACCCACAACTCCACCTATATAAAGGACACAAATCACTACCATGAGCCTTTGCAAATGCCATTCCACTGCCAGCACCCAAGAGAAAGCAACCACACACCCACAGCTCATCCCTCACACAAGCCACACACCAGCAGCACACCAACAAATACCTACCTCACATACACCCAGCACAACACACACCCACACACCCTCACCTGCACACCAACACACACATCACCCACCATCACCACCCATCACCATGCCCCCCAAGAAGAATCACAAGTTCCTAGATTGTGAATTGGAAGTCCTGGTAGACGAGATCCTCAGGGTAGAGCCACAGCTGTTTGGCACATTGGTCCAACAGACCCCCATGTCGCAGAAAACCAAGATGTGGGAGAGGATCATCAACAGGGTGAACGCCCAATCACCATGTCGGGCGCACAAAGACCGACATCCAGAACAGGTGGTATGACGTGCGCAGGAGGGTACGGAAACTGCTGAAGCAAGACTACATCAACAGCCAACACACCGGCAGTGGCCCTCCTGCCAAGCCAATATACCTCAGGCCCTGGGAGGAGAAGGTGCGGGCCATCCTACCGCCAGTGAGCATATATGGACTAGAGGACATCCCAGAGCCTGGTGAGTACACAACAAATGTACACAATATACTGCCACAAAACACACACACATCACTGTCAAGGGAGAGTCAAACCATGCACTCATAGCAATCACACAGCAACCAGAACAGAATCATCCCAAAATGTGTATGTCAGTCAGAGAAACACAACACATGCCATCAAAAAGTCACATCCAACTGTGCCAACACATGTACAAACACAACCACAACTACAGCTAGGCAGTGGCACAAATAGAACTAACAAACACATCCACACATGTAGCCACCACAACAACACCAACACACAGTGAAGACCACTCAAAGGAAGGAATTCTGTGTATGCTGGCCAAGTCAGTGTAGCCAATAGCATCATGGGAGTCGCAGTCACACATATTGCCCCCCACAACTGTCCCATCAACACCACCCTGAACCATGCCCACATCACAGGGAGTGGAGAAGGACTCACAAGATGGCTGACACTGGCTACTGCTGTGGGGAGCACAAGGCCCTGCTGCCAACTGTGCACCAACAAACAGCAGGACACCACTGACTGACATCCTGAGAGACAACTTACACTCCCTGCAATGCAAGCACGTTCCATGGTGGGATATCTGGCTGGCTGGCTGGGTGGGAAGGGGGACTTGCAGCACTGACTATAGTCACCAGCACCTCCCCTCACCCCCCCAACACAAACTCCACAGTACCCACCTGGTAGAATGCAATGCCCTCCATCCTAACACAAGATCCCACAAAGCACCACCACCCTGGGTTATGTTGTG
The DNA here is from genome assembly GCA_963921515.1 of Calotriton arnoldi. Taxonomy (NCBI): domain Eukaryota; kingdom Metazoa; phylum Chordata; class Amphibia; order Caudata; family Salamandridae; genus Calotriton; species Calotriton arnoldi. Next base: position 618,731 of record CAWUFW010005526.1, read on the forward strand.
TGAAGCACAGGGACACTCTTGGGACTCTTAGCCAAACAACTGCCAGGACAACACTCCCAGCCATCCTGTCAGCACAGCCAGCCCACCCCACAGGGAAGCAGAGTCAAAAGGAAGGAAGCATGGGCATGCTGGGAAGGGGGTGGAGGCAATAGCATGATGGGAGTCGTAGTCACTGATATTGGTCACCCCCACAACTGTCCCATCAACACCACCCTGAACCATGCTCACATCACAGGGAGTGGAGAAGGACTCACAAGATGGCTGACACTGGCTACTGCTGTGGGGAGCACAAGGCCCTGCTGCCAACTGTGCACCAACAAACAGCAGGACACCACTGACTGACATCCTGAGAGACAACTTACACTCCCTGCAATGCAAGCACGTTCCATGGTGGGATAACTGACTGGGTGGGTGGGTGGGTGGGAAGGAGGTCTGGCTGTCAACCAAACACAATCAATGCAGACCATGTTCACACCCCAGAGAATACATAGAAATGCCCAAATAATGCAGGACAATGTGCCACACCAATATCAACCCCTGACTGTGACGACTTAGGACAATACAATGTACAGGCCCGCACCCCGAGGCACAGTCACAACTGTCAGGTGTGTCAACCACTGATGCCTGCAGAAACATGACATACATTGTTTGTGTCTCCCAAAAACAGGTGATGATAGGGACACAGCAGCAGACGCTGAGGAGTCCCAGTCCCAGGCTCAAGAGGATGCCGAGCTCACTGGCGTCGTACAGCCTCTGTCCTCCTCGGACGATGAAGAACAACCTGGCACATCCGGTGCAAGTCAACATGCTGCACCAGCAGGACCACCAGCTGCAGCACCAGCAGGTCCACCAGCTGCACCCCCTGCACCCACCCCTCCAACGACTGTCACCACGAATACCATCCCTGCCGACATGGACAGAATAAGGAACAACACCAGCGCAGTGACCCTGGACCAACCTGGGGCCATGGACACCACCACCACCACCAACCCCCAAGGTGGACCAGGGTTATCTGTGCGTGCAACTGCACACACTGCACATGTCAGCAGGGGTGGTGGGAGGGGTGGGAGACAGAGGTCGCTGCTTGCAGACGTTGCTGGTGTGCATGAAGACCCACAACTGGTACGCATAGCTGATGCGTACCAGTCCAGCACCGGAGAGCTCAGCCAGGTAGTGGGGCTCCTCAGAGACATCAAACAGCAGCAGGCTGCCCATCATGCCCGCTTAGACTCCCACATGTCCCACGTGGAGTCACACATGTCACGTGTGGACTCCCACATGTCCCGCGTGGAGTCCAAGTGGGATGTACTACATGAGATGACGGCGGTGCACAGGGACATTTTACAATGCCTCCGCCAGATGAACAGCAACCAGTCCACACCTCCCTGTGTGCCAACAACATCTGGTACCGAACAAACTGCAACTGCCACAGGGAGGGAGGAGGACTCTGGCGGAGAGTCCCCTGCACCGCAGCAGCCTGCACTTGAGGGCCCCCCCCAAGAAGAGGGGTCGTCCGAGGAGGGGAAAGTGAGAGGCTGATGGCCAAGCGCAACTCCCAGGAAGCCTGAACCTGTTCTGGATTTTCGCCTTTGTGCACAGACTGTTCACCCTGTTGATGGCAACACTACTCCCACACATTGCATGGGGAGTACAAGTTGGAACAATGTGTCAGACAACTGTGGCCCCGATACTGGGGATCCTGTCTACCTGGACTTTCTATTCATCTAGGAACTTGGGATTGCAAGATTCATGTACAGCACAATCCATCCTATGCACTATTATCACAGATGTATCACAATAAACACAATAATACACCATACTTGCCTCTGTCGTGATTCCAACGTGGGTGCTGTTATGGGGATGATGAACTGCAAAATTACACTGTGTATGCGAACTGCAACAGCAAGGACAACACAGGCATGTGAGTACAGGCAACGTGACACATATGAGGGAGACACACCACCAGGGCTACACAACACATACACACCTAGGCCATCTGACTCATTGCCTACACTGATGTTGCCAGGGAAGACGGTGCAATGCACAGACACCACACCCATTCCCAGTTGTAGTCAAGTAGCCCACAGGTGCAGTAAGCAAATGGCAGTCAAATGTGTGACCACAGACAACGCACATCACTAAGTGAAGCACAGGTTTATTACACAGTAGCAACATGCCGTAACCACTACAGATGCAAGGTAACCCCACCTGGTAGCGGGCACACAGTCAACAACTGTAGACAGAAGGAAGTCCATGGGTGTGGCGCACATCACCTGTAGGGACACAACAGCTACCAGCCTGGATGTGCAATCACGTCGTCGGTGGACACAGTTGACCAAACGAATCTGAAAGTACCCTGTGAAGGACAGAAATGACACACAGTCAAAAGCAATGCAGTACAGGACAGAACAGCAAAACTCATGCACAATACATGTTACAAGATACCCACCCAGAACCAAGTTAGCATGTCAACACTGTTGGGGAGTACAGCCCACCTGTCACCACACATCGCAACACACATCCTGTCAAGTAGCCCATGGACACACTCCAACAGCACCAGAGCACCACCCACACATCATGCCAACTCACATCATTCACATGACACCTCAGGATACTCACATTCAGCTAAAGAAGTTGGTGATGAGCTGTGTGCGGACATCACCATCACCATCATCATCATCATCGTCACTGGCATCGTGGTCCAGGCCAGGATCCTCCACAGGTGGCGGATGTTGGTCATCGTCATCCTGGATGAGAGGCAACTCCTTCCGCACTGCCAGGTTGTGGAGCATGCAGCAGACGATGATAATCTTGCACACTTTCGCAGGGGCATATGGGAGGGACCCTCCGGTCTTGTCCAGGCAGCGGAAGCGGCTCTTCAGGAGACCAAAGGTCCGCTCAATCACTCTCCTGGTCCGACCATGTGCCTCATTGTAGCGCATCTGGGCAGGTGTCACAGGGTTCCTGAGGGGTGTCAGCAACCACGGCATGTTGGGGTATCCCGAGTCACCTACGGACAGACAAGTGCACATCAGCTGACTTGGAAAAGTGGGCGGAATACTACAGATCAGATCACACACAATGGCACAAAGTCAGTACACACCGACAAGCCAGGCACGCTGGTTCTGCATCTGTGCCATCAACCTGGGGATGCGACTACTCCTCATCACAAAGGCATTGTGTGCTGAACCAGGGAAACGGGCACACACGTGTGTGATGGTCATGTCTGCAAGACACACCACCAGTGCATTGACCGAGTGGTAGTGCTTGCGGTTCCTGTAGGCCTGCTCCTGGGCCTGTGGTGGTACCAAAGCCACATGTGTCCCATCAATGGAGCCAATGACATGCGGCATCCTCCCCAGGGCATAAAAGTCACTCTTCACGTCAGTGAGTCGTCGCAGTCTAGGGAAATAGATGTACCGGTTCAGGAAGAGCAACATTGCCGCCAAGAAATCGCGGAGCACACGGCTGAACATGGTCTGTGACATCCCACCAGCAGACGCCACAGTATGTTGGAAGGTACCGGTGGCAAAGAAGTGTAGGGCTGCCATCACCTTCACCTTGGGGGTCAGCGCTGTAGGATACGGCCGGCCAGGCTGCAAATGTGGGGACAACTGCACTGCCAAATCCTCAATCAGCTGCCTGGTGAAGCGGTACCGTCGGATGCTGTCCCGTTCCACCATCGTTGCCAGGTCTGGGAATGGCCGATGGACAGCAGGAGCCCTGCAGTGCAGAGGAGAAGTAAGCAAGATCGTCAGTCACCCCACATATGCGGCATTGAACACACTCAAGATCCCAACATACATCATCATGAGGCACAACTACATGAAGTGTGCAGTACCGGAACGACATGTATGGTACATACATGGCCAACATCTGTCAACACGGTCCTACAGGTGGCATCAATTTGTCCCAGGTTGGCCCATTGGATATCATGATGCTGTGTCACAGTCACCCCCCAGTGACATGTGAGGACAGATGTGCCCCAGGCACCACAGCTCAACGACAGGCACATTCCCAGGGACCCTGTAATGCCACATGGACACTGGCATCACCTGGAGTATCATGTGTACACCACAACAAAACAAACAAGACCCCCACAGGTAGTGGCCACACTTGCCATGGCAGGAGAGCCATGGACGTCTGTGACACACACGCACAACATCAGAGTCCATGCACACACAACGTGGATGTGGAGACTGTCTCCCATTGTGCACATGAAATCAGAGACATTGTAAACACTACATGCACAAAGACTGTGGAGGGCCATCACTATTGTGCCACTGGGACACCCTGGCTCAAACATACCGTCCCACATGGGACTCACGGGGTATGTGACATGACATACACAAACACCACTGTGAAATGTGACCATGGCACATGCACAGATATGAACAGTTGCACATCACAGTGGTCACGTACACGTAACACCCAGGATCCTGTCCCCATTAACACGTGCACAGCCTGGGGGTGGCTGCCCACAGGTGACACCCACAGGACAACATGTACACCAACATACACACAATAGGAAATGCAGCCTTACATGCCTTATGATAAGGTTTGGACAGGCTGTCGTGATGTAGGTGTGCCCCTCACTCCCTGGGAGCTATCTGTGGCTGGCATATGTCCATCTGAGACAGGCATGCTGACATATGCCAGTCACATGTACAGTGATGCGTTGAACAGCAATGGACCGATCGGTGTCTCCGGCCGGCCCATTGCTTTCAATGTGTGCGGGTACGCGTTGTACCCCTGTGCGCGTTGAACAGCAATGGACCGATCGGTGCCTCCGGCCGGCCCATTGCTTTCAATGTGTGTGGGTACGCGTTGTACCCCTGTGCGCGTTGAACAGCAATGGACCGATCGGTGCCTCCGGCCGGCCCATTGCTTTCAATGTGTGCGGGTACGCGTTGTACCCCTGTGCGCGTTGAACTGCAATGGACCGATCGGTGCCTCCGGCCGGCCCATTGCATTCAATGTGTCGCAGTGCAGCGTTGTACCCCTGTGCGCGTTGAACAGCAATGGACCGATCGGTGCCTCCGGCCGGCCCATTGCATTCAATGTGTCGCGGTGCGCGTTGTACCCCTGTGCGCGTTGAACAGCAATGGACCGATCGGTGCCTCCGGCCGGCCCATTGCATTCAATGTGTGCGGGTACGCGTTGTACCCCTGTGCGCGTTGAACAGCAATGGACCGATCGGTGCCTCCGGCCGGCCCATTGCATTCAATGTGTCGCGGCACGCGTTGTACCCCTGTGCGCGTTGAACAGCAATGGACCGATCGGTGCCTCCGGCCGGCCCATTGCATTCAATGTGTGCGGTACGCGTTGTACCCCTGTGCGCGTTGAACAGCAATGGACCGATCGGTGCTTCCGGCCGGCCCATTGCATTCAATGTGTGCGGGTACAGCGTTGTACCCCTGTGCGCGTTGAACAGCAATGGACCGATCGGTGCCTCCGGCCCGGCCCATTGCATTCAATGTGTCGGGTGCAGCGTTGTACCCCTGTGCGCGTTGAACAGCAATGGACCGATCGGTGCCTCCGGCCAGCCCATTGCATTCAATGTGTGCGCGGTACGCGTTGTACCCCTGTGCGCGTTGAACAGCAATGGACCGATCGGTGCCTCCGGCCGGCCCATTGCATTCAATGTGCGGGTACGCGTTGTACCCCTGTGCGCGTTGAACAGCAATGGACCGATCGGTGCCTCCGGCCGGCCCATTGCATTCAATGTGTGCGGGTGCGCGTTGTACCCCTGTGCGCGTTGAACAGCAATGGACCGATCGGTGCCTCCGGCCGGCCCATTGCATTCAATGTGTCGGGTACGCGTTGTACCCCTGTGCGCGTTGAACAGCAATGGACCGATCGGTGCCTCCGGGCGGCCCATTGCTTTCAATGTGTGCGGGTACGCGTTGTACCCCTGTGCGCGTTGAACAGCAATGGACCGATCGGTGCCTCCGGCCGACCCATTGCATTCAATGTGTGCGGGTACGCGTTGTACCCCTGTGCGCGTTGTACCTCAATGGACCGATCGGTGCGCACCCATTGACAATGGGCTTGCCTGGCAACGGACGCGTTTTCGAATATTCGAACGAGTCGGTTGCTGGAAAATCAGTTGGTCACCCACAACAATGTTGCAAAATCATGTATGTCATGAAGTTGAAATTTTGAAGGATGCTGTGGGCGTGTTTTGGTGCTGCTATTCCATGGATTGGCCAGATTCAGAAGATGCAAACGACTTGGACCTATCACTTTGGACACAAGGGACAGTATCTGCCTCTCCAGCACATATATATTGCTGCATGTTCCCCTGAGAGCCCACTTGCCTGCACTACATGCTCCAGGACGACATCTGCCACTGCACTGCTGCTGTCTCTGCCCCTCTAGACCCTGCAATGGCACGTACTGTGGAGAGAGCCCCAGCCTTCAGCCTTGAGGAGAACCAGGCCCTGCTGGACAGCCTACTTCCACAGTACAGCAAGCTGTATGGGACACCAGGGGAGCAGGTGAGTGTTCTGTGCACTGCCTTTCTGAATGTGCATTTTGTCTGACTAGCAAGGCTGAGAGTCAGCACACCACTGGCTAGCAGGCTCACTGAGTAGTTGTCACCCCCATAGTGTGTAGTGACTTGCACTGGACAGGTATGGTGCAGTGACAGTGCTTCTGAACAGGGTTTTACTCCCCATGCAATGATACCATGTAGTGACTTCTGGAAAACTGTCCATGGGCAGCCGTGCACTGCCTGGGTACACCATGTGCCCCTGTGATTGCGACATGTATATGCAACTGTGTCATGCACGGATATGTTGCATGTGTAGTAATGGCCTTATCACTTTGTCATCCTGACAGGCTTCTGCCCATCGGAAGCATGAGATCTGGAAGGACATCGTCCGGGCTGTCCGGTCCGTGGGGGTCTACAAGCGCCGGATCCGCAACTGCCAAAAGAGGTGGCAGGACCTTCGGGGCTGGACCCGGAGGATTGCACGGGTCCAGCTGAAGCTGTCGCCTCCTTGCAGGAGGGGCGGAACACGGACCCTGACCCCCACATGCTCAGGATCCTGGCGGTGGTCTTTCCAGACCTGGATGGGCAGCTGAAGGCCAGAGAGCAGCAAGGAGGGGGTGAGTCAAAGACTGCACTGTGTACTCTGTCTAACATGCTATGTGCCCTCCTCGGGCCAGGTTGAACTGCCACAGTACAGCAGTCATGTTGTCCAGGAGCCATGTCCCTCTATTGTGCACTGCCCACTCCTCATCTGATACCCAGGTGTGGCCCTTACATGCAGGGAATTCTGTCACTTAGGACTGTGTCCTTGCAGTTTGCTTGACTCAAGGTGGGAGACAGAATCTGTTTCCCTGACTCTGTGGTGGGCATCATGGGTGGGTCCATTGCTTACACAATGCCTGTATTCTGACATGTATTCAGCGTGTTACTTTGATCTGTGGTCCAATTGCTGAGCTGATCCACCACATGTGGCTGGGGTACCTGGCACACACCCATGCTGCGGGTGGGAACAATGTTTGGGCCCCAGGAGTATGTATATGACGTGTGTCACACATACTTAGCCAGCTGCCTACAGTCCAGGGCTCATCCCTCATTCATGTGGGGCTGGACAGTCATGCCTACTCCAGGCCATACAATACACTCTGTACTCCCACTCCCGTGTATCAGCGGACACATTGTGCACAGTGATTTGACCCCTCAGGTGTCTGCCTCTGTGTCAGTGTGCTGTGGATTAGTCGCCAGGACTGCTGTGGAGTTTCTTGGTAGGGGCTCAGCATGCCACTGGAGATGTGACCATAGGAGACGATACTTGTGTGACACATAGGTGTCTGATCAGCTGCCCATGCAGACTGGGGCATGTAAATGTGAAGTTCAGGCAGCTGTTCCCCATGCACAGCAGAGTGTGAGGGGCTCAGGTTCAGAGGGTAGTGTCACAGGTCTCCCATATGTCCAATAGGTATGACCTGGACAGATGAGGGTTAAGAGGATGTGTTGTGGGGGGATGTACATGTGCACTTGTGCAGCTCCAGGACTTGCATTCCCCATGACCTACTATTGTGACACAGTGCAGAGTGTTGTTGTCTGGCTGCAAAGTCATACAACACTGAGACAGTGATGTATGACTTTGCAGTCATGCCTCCGCCATGGCATGTGTCTACTGATTGGTGATCCTGCAGGGGAGTGACATGTGCTACATGCACACCATAGTGGCGCTGGCTATCAGGACATGGGTGCATCATGGTGTCTGTCGCTGGTATGCATCACATGCATTTCCTATTTGACTCTGGGCATCCCTTACATCCGTAAACCTGTACTGACTCAGTGGCAAGAGCTGTGATGTGTCCACACCGTGTCCTCTGCACTGTCCAACTACTGTGTACTTGGTGCATGTGTCAACACTGGGGTGTTGCAATCCAACAGACACCAGACAGATGGGTGCAAGGCCATGTGGGATGTGAGTGCCATGCTTGGCATCAGACTGACAATTGACTTCTCCTGTTCAATTAGTGCACTTTTAGCAATGTACAACTAATGATGCCAGGGCTTGCTCTGTGATGTGCTGTGCTCACAGTGGTGTGTGCGTTATGTGCAGGTGACTGATGTCTGTCTGTTTCCCCATTGTTTGCAGATACATCCACGGCCACGGAAGGGGACAGCTCCACGGACCAGGAGGAGCCGGAGAGCCAGACTGGGTCAGCAGCCGAGGAGTGGTTGGAGGGACCCAGTGGCACGGAGGGCGAGGGGAGCCACACCGAGGAGTCCTCAGCAGCATCCACCTCAGCTGAGGACCAGAGCAACTCGGAGGATGACTCCCTTGTGGAGGCGGGTGTCAGCAGCCACCACACCCCAGCTAGTGTTGCTGTCCCCGCCACCACCAGCACCACCACCGCCCTCCCATCGGCTCCCATTCCCCAGGTCCGTGGAGGCTCCCATGTCCGGGAGCGTGTCTCCTTTGGGCCAGGCACCGCACCCCTGCCCCTGTGTCCCCTGCTGCCCTGAGTGAGGAGTCTGTGTACCTCCTTCGCCAGCTCCATGTAGGGCAGACAGCCATGCTGAGTGTCCTCCATGCGCACACCGCGCTGTTGACTCAGCTGGTGTCGTTCATGGAGGGCATCTCATCGGGCATGTCTGACCTACAGAGGGGCAATAGGTCCATGGACTCCTCCCTGACGGCAGCAGTGTCCCTCCTCAAACGGTCCCTCACCCCTCCTGCCTCTGCTCCATCCACACTCCCCAGCACCTTACCCATCCCAGGCACACACACACTGGCACAGGCACACACCAGCACACACACATCCAGCACACTGACACACACGCCAATGACAAAACGCACACGCACGCACATTCAGGGGACTGAAGCCAGACTCACAGGGGATGGGGCCCTGGAACACACACACGCATCCACATGCACTGCGCAGTCCTCAGTTCCCTCTCCCTCCAAAGCACCCTCCCTTGCCTCACCTGCAACCCCAAAGTCACAGCAGCTCTTCCTCTGTGACCTCGGCCTCTTCCCCACCGATGAAGCTGCTCCAGCATCCCGGGGAAGAGGAAGCCCACCCACACGGAGCAGAGTGCCCCTCGCCCCCGGACACCCTCCCCCAGGCGCAGACGGACTGAGGCCCCCACCCGCAAGTCCCCCGGAGTGCTAAGAGCAAGACCCCGCCACCGCCCTGCAGCTCAGGCACAAGGTCTCCGTCCTCCATCCCTCAGGCCCCCACTGCACAGGTGCCCCCACCACACCCTGCCCCAGGTTCCCCCACCCACAGATATACCATCCCCAAGATGCTCCGGCCTTCTCCCCCTGCCACTTGCTCTCCCAGCACCACACCCCCCGCTGCGCTTGTCTGTGCCACTGATGTGGTGAGGGTGTCCTCCCCCTCTGTCCAACCCACCTTGCCTGTTCCCCATTCTCCTCCCCTGGAGGTAGGCACTGCAGTGGAGTCCACTACCGCCCTGTCTGACTTGGGCACTGCAGTGGCGGACCTGTCCACCCCATCTGCAGGGTCCACTGCAGTTGTGCCGGCACCCACGACATCTGTGTCATGCCCCCAGTTGTGCCGGCACACACCATGTCAGACACCTCCACTGCAGTTGTCAGTGGCTCTCCAGCACCCACCACCCCTTCCCTGACTCCCCCTGGTGAGCCCTGATCCTGTCCCTGCGGTGCCTGGCCTGCCCCCCGGTTGCCCCTCCTAGTGGATTGTCCCTGGTATTGTGCAGGCATGCGTAGGGTGACATCTGCCAGTGTCACCCTGTTTGAACTTTGACAATGGACTGGCCATTGGCCTTTGCTCTAATTTCTTCTGGACGTCGTTATCAAACAACACATATGCTGAATAAAGCAACTTTCTTTTCTCTAGTGCTCATGCTTCAGATGTACATGTTGTTGGTGCAGCTAACCATGCCCTTGCTGCAGTGATGGTGATATCTGGTCTCATGATTATGAAGTGTTACTGTGCAGGAACCCATGTGGTCCAGGGGGAATGTGTCCTATCATGTGGTGTATCCATGTCATCAATAGCAGCATCTGAGGGTGTCATGTGTTCAGTATTTGGCAATGGGTTTCCTACTTACATTGGCAATTTCATATCTGTGGCTTCCACCCCTGCACATCTGTTGTGCCTGCCATCGTTGCATTTGTCTACTTCCCTGACCGTGTTGCCATCTCCAGTGGACATGCAGGTTTGGGCATCAATGGGGAGGGACTCATCCGTGTAGTCAGTGCAACATTGCTATACAAGTGTGTTGGATCTGTGCTGATGATTCCGTTGGCACATCCATGACCAGGCTGATGTGATGGGAGCCCTCATTTGGTGCTAATTGTTGATTGTGTGACCAAGTGCTCAGCTGACATGATGGGGCCCTACTGAGGCAACATATGGCACAGCTTTCCTCACACAGGAGTGGAGTCCCCTCATGGCAGTGTGTACACGTGTGACATTGCCTGCGCCCAAGGTGTGTGTTGTATGTGCATGTCTGTGTGTTCACTTCCATTCATCTGCGCATGCTGTGATCCCTAGTGTTGTACCTGTTTGTGATGCTTGCTGACTTGAGCTATGTTCCCCCAAAGTCTTCTCCCTGTGTTCTCTGTGATGTGGGTGCATGGCACATTACTGGTCATCAGGGTGTCACCCATAGGTGTGTTTGCTGTCAGGGCAGAGTTTGTGTGCTGACGCAGATGGGTCACAGTCAGGTTTCCCTTTGGCACTTGTTGTTTGCCCCTGTCATGTGATTTCCAGTTTGTGTTATCTTTCAGTGATTGTGACACGTTGTGTGTGTGACTGCTGGCACTCCTTAGGGTCCGGGCTGCAATGTTGGTTGTTGTCTATGTGTGTTCTTTGTGGGTGACCTTGGCTTCTTCATTGGTGTGTGACTGTGGCTGGGATCCCATTGGTCGGTGTGGTATTGCCGTCATGTCCATGTACAGCGTAGTGTGCAGTGTGTCAGACATTCAGGAGTCTTGTTGAGTGTCCATGTGTGATGTGTTTCTACACCTTGGTTCCCACCCACCACCCTGGAATAGTCATGGGTGCATGTGCAATGTCACCAGTGCATGTGTACTTCACTGCTGCACATTGTTGGAGGTCGAGGGGTGTGGTCTTGAGTGTGTGCAGATGAGAGTTGTTGCCCGGCTAGTCCCCTGCCTCCATGTTGGCCTTGGCTTACTGGCCATGCTGATTGATTTGTGCTTGTGTAGGTGTGATGGTAGTTTGTTGCTCAGGACACCTGACTGTGGTTCACAGTGTGAACGACATTTAGCTTTGTCATCACAGTGGTATTTTTATTCAGCCCAGGGTCACCACATTGTGGGGGCCCTGGGGGTGGTGCTGTGGTGTGTCTGTGACTTGCTGTGTCAGTTGTTGTTCCTACGTGCCTGTGTGACATGTGTGTTTTGTGCTCCCTCTCACCTGTCAATGCCTGCTTGCCCACATAGGGGATTTGGATCCATGAGTTACCTTAGTGTGGCAGTGTATGCACATCTGTATGATTGGTATTCAGCTCTCCTCATGTGTTGTGTTGTTGCCTGGGGACACTGGCACCCCCACCCCTCACCTGCTGTGTATGATGACAGTGTTGGTCTGCCTGTTTGTGTTTGTGCATCTGCACCACTGCATTGGCATATCTTGGGTGTGCCATTGGCTGTATGTTGTTTGGTGTGTTTCCCCTGCTGTCCCTGGGACTCCTAGGTCATCGGTCAGCACAGTGATCATGGTTTGTGTGTCCCATTGCTGCCAAGGTATGGTATCTGTTCACCTCACATCTGCTGTCTCCACAGGGTATCTGCATTTGTGTGCCCATTGGTGCAAATATATGGTTCTGCATTCTGATGGTCACTTCTGTCATTGTGTCATTGATGACTGTTGACGGTCTCAGCCCCCATGGGTGTTGTTTCTCTGCACATGGCCAAAGGAATGTTTCATTTGCACTGCAGTATTTGGCTCCCCCAATTTATGTTGCAATGGGACACATACACTACTTTGCCACAGATGAGTTTTTGGTTCTGTGACCAGGAATGATCCATGCAGTTTGGCAGTTGCAGCTCTTTCTTTGTCAACAATTACCTTTTGGTCACTGTGATGATGAGGGTGTAGACCCCATTGCCACAATGGTCAAAATGTGCTTCAGCTATGGACCCCACACTTACCTTTTGGTCACTGTGATGATGGGGGTTTAGACCCCATTGCCACAATGGTCAAAATGTGCTTCAGCTATGGACCCCACACTTACCTTTTGGTCACTGTGATGATGGGGGTTTAGACCCCATTGCCACAATGGTCAAAATGTGCTTCAGCTATGGACCCCACACTTACCTTTTGGTCACTGTGATGATGGGGGTTTAGACCCCATTGCCACAATGGTCAAAATGTGCTTCAGCTATGGACCCCACACTTACCTTTTGGTCACTGTGATGATGGGGTTTAGACCCCATTGCCACAATGGTCAAAATGTGCTTCAGCTATGGACCCCACACTTGCCTTTTGGTCACTGTGATGATGGGGGTTTAGACCCCATTGCCACAATGGTCAAAATGTGCTTCAGCTATGGACCCCACACTTACCTTTTGGTCACTGTGATGATGGGGGTTTAGGCCCCATTGCCACAATGGTCATGGGCTGCTTGCATTGTGGGTGCCACACACATATATGTGTGGCACATGTGCTAGGGGTCACATTGTATGTTCAAAGTCATGTTCGGTGTTGTAGGCATTTGACACAGCCTGCTCACACGCTTGTCATGGTGGTGGGGGGATGTCTTAATCTTGCATTCCCTAGGTTGTGGTGTGCTTGTTGTGTCATGCATTGTCCATCCTATGAGTGGGGGTGGTAGTAGTGGTAGGCATCCAGCCCCCCTGGCTAAGGGTGGCAGTAGTGGTGGGCATCCTGCCCCCTGGCTAAGGGTGGTAGTAGTGGTAGGCATCCTGCCCCCCTGGGTGAGGGTGGTAGTAGTGGTGGGCATCCTGCCCCCCTGGGTGAGGGTGGTAGTAGTGGTGGGCATCCTGCCCCCTGGCTAAGGGTGGTAGTAGTGGTAGGCATCCTGCCCCCCGTGGGTGAGGGTGGCAGTAGTGGTAGGCTTCCTGCCCCCTGGCTAAGGGTGGTAGTAGTGGTGGGCATCCTGCCCCCGTGGGTGAGGGTGGTAGTAGTGGTAGGCTTCCTGCCCCCTGGCTAAGGGTGGTAGTAGTGGTGGGCATTCTGCCCCCTGGCTAAGGGTGGTAGTAGTGGTGGGCATCCTGCCCCCCTGGGTGAGGGTGGTAGTAGTGGTGGGCATCCTGCCCCCCTGGCTAAGGGTGGTAGTAGTGGTGGGCATCCTGCCCCCTGGGTGAGGGTGGTAGTAGTGGTGGGCATCCTGCCCCCCTGGGTGAGGGTGGTAGTAGTGGTGGGCATCCTGCCCCCTGGCTAAGGGTGGTAGTAGTGGTAGGCATCCTGCCACCCTGGCTAAGGGTGGTAGTAGTGGTAGGCATCCTGCCCCCTGGCTAAGGGTGGTAGTAGTGGTAGGCATCCAGCCCCCTGGCTAAGGGTGGTAGTAGTGGTGGGCATCCTGCCCCCCTGGGTGAGGGTGGTAGTAGTGGTGGGCATCCTGCCCCCCTGGCTAAGGGTGGTAGTAGTGGTAGGCATCCTGCCACCCTGGCTAAGGGTGGTAGTAGTGGTAGACATCCTGCCCCCGTGGGTGAGGGTGGTAGTAGTGGTAGGCATCCTGCCCCCTGGCTAAGGGTGGTAGTAGTGGTAGGCATCCTGCCACCCTGGCTAAGGGTGGTAGTAGTGGTAGGCATCCTGCCCCCTGGGTGAGGGTGGTAGTAGTGGTGGGCATCCTGCCCCCTGGCTAAGGGTGGTAGTAGTGGTAGGCATCCTGCCCCCCTGGGTGAGGGTGGTAGTAGTGGTGGGCATCCTGCCCCCCTGGGTGAGGGTGGTAGTAGTGGTGGGCATCCTGCCCCCTGGCTAAGGGTGGTAGTAGTGGTAGGCATCCTGCCCCCCTGGGTGAGGGTGGTAGTAGTGGTAGGCATCCTGCCCCCTGGCTAAGGGTGGTAGTAGTGGTAGGCTTCCTGCCCCCTGGCTAAGGGTGGTAGTAGTGGTAGGCATCCTGCCACCCTGGCTAAGGGTGGTAGTAGTGGTAGGCATCCTGCCCCCCTGGGTGAGGGTGGTAGTAGTGGTGGGCATCCTGCCCCCTGGGTGAGGGTGGTAGTAGTGGTGGGCATCCTGCCCCCCTGGCTAAGGGTGGTAGTAGTGGTAGGCATCCTGCCCCCTGGCTAAGGGTGGTAGTAGTGGTAGGCATCCTGCCCCCCGTGGGTGAGGGTGGTAGTAGTGGTAGGCATCCTGCCCCCTGGCTAAGGGTGGTAGTAGTGGTAGGGCTTCCTGCCCCCTGGCTAAGGGTGGTAGTAGTGGTGGGCATCCTGCCCCCCTGGGTGAGGGTGGTAGTAGTGGTGGGCATCCTGCCCCCTGGCTAAGGGTGGTAGTAGTGGTAGGCATCCTGCCACCCTGGCTAAGGGTGGTAGTAGTGGTAGGCATCCTGCCCCCCTGGGTGAGGGTGGTAGTAGTGGTGGGCATCCTGCCCCCTGGCTAAGGGTGGTAGTAGTGGTAGGCATCCTGCCCCCTGGGTGAGGGTGGTAGTAGTGGTGGGCATCCTGCCCCCCTGGGTGAGGGTGGTAGTAGTGGTGGGCATCCTGCCCCCTGGCTAAGGGTGGTAGTAGTGGTAGGGCATCCTGCCCCCCTGGGTGAGGGTGGTAGTAGTGGTAGGCATCCTGCCCCCTGGCTAAGGGTGGTAGTAGTGGTAGGCTTCCTGCCCCCTGGCTAAGGGTGGTAGTAGTGGTAGGCATCCTGCCACCCTGGCTAAGGGTGGTAGTAGTGGTAGGCATCCTGCCCCCTGGGTGAGGGTGGTAGTAGTGGTGGGCATCCTGCCCCCCTGGGTGAGGGTGGTAGTAGTGGTGGGCATCCTGCCCCCTGGCTAAGGGTGGTAGTAGTGGTGGGCATCCTGCCCCCTGGCTAAGGGTGGTAGTAGTGGTAGGCATCCTGCCCCCCGTGGGTGAGGGTGGTAGTAGTGGTAGGCATCCTGCCCCCTGGCTAAGGGTGGTAGTAGTGGTAGGCTTCCTGCCCCCTGGCTAAGGGTGGTAGTAGTGGTGGGCATCCTGCCCCCCTGGGTGAGGGTGGTAGTAGTGGTGGGCATCCTGCCCCCTGGCTAAGGGTGGTAGTAGTGGTAGGCATCCTGCCACCCTGGCTAAGGGTGGTAGTAGTGGTGGGCATCCTGCCACCCTGGCTAAGGGTGGTAGTAGTGGTAGGCATCCTGCCACCCTGGCTAAGGGTGGTAGTAGTGGTAGGCATCCTGCCCCCTGGCTAAGGGTGGTAGTAGTGGTAGGCATCCTGCCCCCCTGGCTAAGGGTGGTAGTAGTGGTAGGCATCCTGCCCCCTGGCTAAGGGTGGTAGTAGTGGTAGGCATCCAGCCCCCTGGCTAAGGGTGGTAGTAGTGGTGGGCATCCTGCCCCCCTGGGTGAGGGTGGTAGTAGTGGTGGGCATCCTGCCCCCTGGCTAAGGGTGGTAGTAGTGGTAGGCATCCTGCCCCCTGGCTAAGGGTGGTAGTAGTGGTAGGCATCCTGCCACCCCTGGCTAAGGGTGGTAGTAGTGGTAGGCATCCTGCCCCCCTGGCTAAGGGTGGTAGTAGTGGTAGGCATCCTGCCCCCTGGCTAAGGGTGGTAGTAGTGGTAGGCATCCTGCCCCCTGGCTAAGGGTGGTAGTAGTGGTAGGCATCCAGCCCCCTGGCTAAGGGTGGTAGTAGTGGTGGGCATCCTGCCCCCCTGGGTGAGGGTGGTAGTAGTGGTGGGCATCCTGCCCCCTGGCTAAGGGTGGTAGTAGTGGTAGGCATCCTGCCCCCCGTGGGTGAGGGTGGTAGTAGTGGTAGGCATCCTGCCCCCTGGCTAAGGGTGGTAGTAGTGGTAGGCTTCCTGCCCCCCTGGCTAAGGGTGGTAGTAGTGGTGGGCATCCTGCCCCCCTGGGTGAGGGTGGTAGTAGTGGTGGGCATCCTGCCCCCTGGCTAAGGGTGGTAGTAGTGGTAGGCATCCTGCCCCCGTGGGTGAGGGTGGTAGTAGTGGTAGGCATCCTGCCCCCTGGCTAAGGGTGGTAGTAGTGGTAGGCATCCAGCCCCCCTGGGTTGGGGTGGTGGCGCGCATTCAGGCCCCTGTGTGCATATGTGGCATTGGTGATGGGCATCCCGCCCCTATGGTGCTGCTGTTGCTGGTGTAAGTATATTCAGATTCCCAGTGTATGTGTGTGATGTGTCGTGTACGTGTTGTATGTGTTTTGTGGTTGGTGTCTGACTTACCTTCTGCGCCGTACGCGTCCGTGCCTGTTCCGGTAGTAGATGTAGAATATTGGTATGATCGGGACGAAGGGATTCATGGTTGGTTCGTGTCGTTCGTCCTTCTCGTTGCTTCGCGTCGTCCTCGTCGCTTGGCTTCGTCCTCGTCGCTTCGCTTCGTCCTCGTCGCTTCGCGTCGTCCTCGTCGGTGCTGTGTTCGTCTCGTAGCCGTGGATCGTGTTGTGGCGCGATTCGGAGCTTATGTGTGCCTCTCCCGGATGCTTTGACGTGCCGTGCGTAGCGACGGGTTCGGCGCGTACGGAAGCGCATCGTACTTGTCCGGCCGGACGGGACTGCATTTTCCCTTCCGTGCGACTCGATTCGGCGTTTCCGGATTCGCCTCGGTCGGAGAACAGGACCTGGTTTGGGTGAGTACGGCTCGGCCGGGAATTTTTGCTGTTGTGCGCATCGTACTTGCTTGTTCGGTGTGCTGTACGGATCGGTCGGGAAACTGGCTTTCGCATGGCTTTTTTCCCGACCGAATAGTATTGGGTGCGCCTCCGACCGAGATCGGAATCGGCCCATATATGTTTATTTTCAATTGCCGCATAATGCTTTTTGGGGAAACGCCTCATTCTTTACCACGCATCCTTCACCACGCAGTTCCTTTACCACACATTGCCTTTACAAAGCATGTCTTTACCATGCGTATGCCTTTACCGTGCATGTAAGTAGATATCAGCGAAGTGATACCGCTTTACATATGTGTGTGTATGTGTGTGTGTGTGTGTGTGTGTGTGTGTGTATATATATATATATATATATATATATATATATATGTTTTAAAGGCATGCACGGTAAAGTCATATGCATGGTAAAGACTTGCGTGATAATGGCAATGTGTGGTATAGGACCAGGGCCGGACTGGGAACAGAAACCGGCCCTGGAAAACTGCTCAGCCGGCAGAGGTGAGAGGGAGTACAGCGGAGCAGTTTGCGAGGGCCGGTTTCGGCCGATTTTGTTACAGGGGGCCGATATTGCCGACCCCGGTAACAAAAACTGACCCCCAGGAGCCCAAAACCGGCCCCCACCCTAGCGGCCTGCCGGGGAAATGCCTGGTGCCCGCTATGGCCAGTCTGGCCCTGTATAGGACGCGTGGTAAAGGAATTTGTGGTCAATGCATGTGTGTTTCCATCATACAACCTGATTTTTGTCAAGCTTTCCTTAGTTGTGATAGCACAACTTATGCAACCACCAATACAATCCAGTGGTCATAGCTAGAATCTCTGTTTTTAACATGCCAAGGTGAAAAAGGCAGAAGTGTCTTTTTCCCTTCACTTGATGTATGTATGTCTGCGTACGGCTTATGTGGTGGCTGTCACTGATGGTTATCTACTTGTAACTACAGGATGGAGAGACCAATGGAGGGTCATCTCTACCAAGGTACACCCAAGAGATGTCCATGAGCAACACCAATCCCTGATCCTGCGGAATGCTTCAAGAGTAGCAGCCCCACAAACATTTATGAATAAAAAAAATGTAAACTTTCATGGAAAGTAATAATTTGCAATAATAACACTGCTGCGCAGGATGCAATGGTGTGTTTGAAATTACAGATGCCAATTGATTTCACTTTTAAGGAAAATCTGAAAGTTTCACTGCACCAATCAGGTAAATGATCTCACTTAGAAAGGGAAAAATAATTATGTTTCACGTGGGGTGCCACTAAATCTTCTAAACTTCTAAAACTATGGGGGATATTAGCAACAACTTGCGATAATTATCGCAAACCGCGCATAGCGCGTTTTTTTTTATCGACGCCTATCGCTGGATATTATCAAGGAGATAACACGCTATTAGCAACGTTTATCTCCAATGCGATAAAATATCCAGCGATAGCGGCGAAAGGCGTGAATATCGCTGGAAATCCAGCGATATTCACGCATTAACGCCATGGTGGACTTAGCCTGACAATCCACCTCCCATTCAACAAACAATGTTTTTAGCAGGTGTTAAATTCTAGCGATATTCGCGCTTAGCGTGACTTTTTTTATCGCTTCGCCTGCGTTGCTAATAGGGGAAGTTGTGTTAGCGACTGTTTTCAGTCGCTTTTAGTTGGGAACGCCTACCTTGCATGTCATTAGCGATAATTATCGCTGGCATGCAAGGCGATGGGAAAACGGGCCGCTATCGCCAGAAAGCTGTCGCTAACGCCTGTTAGTGACAGCTTGCTAATAGAGCGATAAAAAAATCGCCGCTTTGGCGGCAAAAAGTGCCGCTAAAGCGGCGAAAAAGACCTTGCTAATATGCCCCCACCTTCCCATTGACTGTAGGCTAAAGTGCGCTAGTCAGAGCTCATAGCACTGCAGTCTAGACTGCAGTCCTCAGCCATGAAGGCTGATTAGGGTCCTCTACTCTCAATAGAAGCTTTCAAACGGCTATTCATGATCCTAATATTAACCCTTAAATCTGCAGGCTAGGACGATGGAGGTTTTTTGTTATGCTTTTTGTGATATCCCGTAAGTGGTGTTAACCTACTGATTTTACTTCACATAACGTGTCATTGCAAGCCATTGAGGTACTACCAAGGAAATATAGGCAACTAAATGAGGTCAGTTTGGATGGATTAACTGGTGAAATCTGTCACTGCTTTGCGCTTCCTTTTCTTCTGCGACACGGAAATGACATGTTATCTTACACAATCTTCCACACAAATACCTCAATAGGTGCAAACTTCAATTTCTGTTGATATGAAAATTGTCATAATAATCCGCAATGAGGGATGGTGAGATCTTTTACATTTTCTTATATGCAAATCAAATTGGTTTTAATTGCCAGTTGTGCAAGAGAACCAAAGTAGTATGTGGAAGAATTCACATTTGTAGTAGATACAATCATACTGCTGCTCATTAGGCAGGGGATTTTCACTAGTTGATAGACTGGGTAGAACTGGTAAATTCTGCTGCTTGTAAGTGTTTTTTACAACTCTGCTCATGGTGACACATGCTGGATGTTTAGTATCGTCTAACTGTGACACAAACATGCACAAGTGCAGATCCCAGCACCAGAGGTGTAGCTTAGTCAGCGATAATTTGGGGTTGTGAATCTCAAATTTCCCAACTGAAAAAGTAAAACAGTTGTACTATATAACGTATTAAAAAGTAGTAGGCCGCATAGTGATTGGGCCAGATGACCAAGGTTTGGTATGGACTGTTCCCATAAGGAGCAGGGTCAGTAATAATTTGCGTTAGCTAGGCCCCTGGGGCTGATTTAGTGTTCGGAGGATAGGTACTTCATTGCCGCAGTGAGGGAGTATCCTGTTCACCAAAGGTAAGGCCCTCCCTACCAGTTTACCCTGTCAGTGAAAGACTTCCTCCGATGGTGTAAAAAGTTTCCGACAGCTGGACAGAGGAGTACTTGTCAGGTGTAAAGTCCTATTTACAGTGGATAGTCGGATAGCTTTTATTCTTACTGTCCACGCCCACCACTTACATCCTGGAGGTTAGGGAGAGTAAAAAAAAAAAGGAAGCAACCCCCACACCATAGGGCAAGAACTCCCATGGTATGGAGGTCATTAGTTTTCTTTTCTTTTAAAAGCAAACTCCTGCTTTGGAGTTTATTTAAAAAAGCTTTTGAAAACTTTGATGGATGCCTCTATCCAACTTTTCCTACATTGAACGGAACCGTCATGATGGCAGTTTTTGCCAATGTATAGAGATGACCGCAAGACTGGTGGACATCTTTAAATTTGGTGGGTGGAGAAAATGCATCGTGGTGGATGTAAAGACTCTGCCACCTTGTCTGCCTTCACTCCGTCTGCCGAACCCCAAATCAGGCCCTCTGTCTAGTGTGGCACTGTGGATAAAAAACAACGGGTTGGGCTGCTAGCCAGACCAATTAAAAGTGGATAGACTATTTGCAAACATTCATCCCAGCACCTTTTAGATAGTAGATTGCCAGTAGTATGCCTAGAAACCTGAGACTGGCACAGCTTTCCAAACATACACTTGCAATATTTGTAAATTTTAAAAAGAAGTAACATTGCATCCATTCAAGGACTTCTTCCATGGGTACAAATCTGCTATTTTTTGGTAAACTGGTCACTATAAACGTAATTCCCTAGTCCAAACAATTAACAAGATAAAACCTCTTAGAGAAATCTGGACGAGGAAAGTCAACACAGGCATAGCAGACCCGAAATCAGGGCCCCCAGATCTAGCTACCAAGTCAAGAATCCGTTTATTTGGGGGATTCACACCCCAAACCACTTCGTCCACCCAAAGCTATGTCCCTGTAATGCACTCTAAATCATGATCATTGTCTGCTCTCCTAGTTGTATATGAATGTCTGATCTGACTGGATCTCAACAATGGATCATTTTAGAGATCCCATCCCACTCACAGAAAGTGTCTAGGTTGCTTACATGAGTTGCTTATAAGATGTGTTGCTCTTAGCCAGATAGACCATGATGTGGCACATGGGCTATGTCAGCAATTCAAATTTGGACAGAAACTTAGAAGGTTTGAGTTGCTTTAGGTAAAAGTGCACCACAACATAAGTTGAAAATTCTATATGTATTTTTGAAGTCACAGTGGGTTCAGGGGAAACAAACACTATACCTGTGCCTGCGGGACTACTGGTCCTCGTCTCCCTATTCTTCTTCAGGTTATACACCTTAGCACTTTTTCCTGGCCACAATATATTCCCCTGAGTCTTGTCCCAAATCCACTTCGTTCTGACTGTACATTTCCTCCCACAAAAATCAAAATAATTCCCTTCAGGTTGAAGAAAGTGAAGTTCTTCTTTCGACTGAAAAATTATACCACAGCAGTTTAAATGGCATCAAAATAGAGACTCTAAAGAAGAAAAAAACGTATTGATTAGTGACACCTTTCATTGCCAAGCTTCAAGAGATAACTGGACAATTATTCGTAAATCACCAAGAGCTAAAGCATATTTTGCCTTGTTTAAAGTTGTTATATATTATCTAATACATGTTTTAATATATATTATTTAACGGTCCATCGTCACTGGTTTTTGTCAAGTTAACCCATTTATTTTGCATATTTCCGCGTAGATAATTGTGATATTATTTGTGAAATACATGCCTTCACAAGTTACTATATACAGTTAGACGATATCCCGTAAGTGGTGTTAACCTACTGATTTTACTTCACATAACGTGTCATTGCAAGCCATTGAGGTACTACCAAGGAAATATAGGCACCTAAATGAGGTCAGTTTGGATGGATTAACTGGTGAAATCTGTCACTGCTTTGCGCTTCCTTTTCTTCTGCGACACGGAAATGACATGTTATCTTACACAATCTTGCACACAAATACCTCAATAGGTGCAAACTTCAATTTCTGTTGATATGAAAATTGTTATAATAATCCGCAATGAGGGATGGTGAGATCTTTTACATTTTCTTATATGCAAATCAAATTGGTTTTAATTGCCAGTTGTGCAAGAGAACCAAAGTAGTATGTGGAAGAATTCACATTTGTAGTAGATACAATCATACTGCTGCTCATTAGGCAGGGGATTTTCACTAGTTGATAGACTGGGTAGAACTGGTAAATTCTGCTGCTTGTAAGTGTTTTTTACAACTCTGCTCATGGTGACACATGCTGGATGTTTAGTATCGTCTAACTGTGACACAAACATGCACAAGTGCAGATCCCAGCACCAGAGGTGTAGCTTAGTCAGCGATAATTTGGGGTTGTGAATCTCAAATTTCCCAACTGAAAAAGTAAAACAGTTGTACTATATAACGTATTAAAAAGTAGTAGGCCGCATAGTGATTGGGCCAGATGACCAAGGTTTGGTATGGACTGTTCCCATAAGGAGCAGGGTCAGTAATAATTTGCGTTAGCTAGGCCCCTGGGCTGATTTAGTGTTCGGAGGATAGGTACTTCATTGCCGCAGTGAGGGAGTATCCTGTTCACCAAAGGTAAGGCCCTCCCTACCAGTTTACCCTGTCAGTGAAAGACTTCCTCCGATGGTGTAAAACGTTTCCGACAGCTGGACAGAGGAGTACTTGTCAGGTGTAAAGTCCTATTTACAGTGGATAGTCGGATAGCTTTTATTCTTACTGTCCACCCCCAACACTTACATCCTGGAGGTTAGGGAGAGTAAAAAAAAAAAAGGAAGCAACCCCCACACCATAGGGCAAGAACTCCCATGGTATGGAGGTCATTAGTTTTCTTTTCTTTTAAAAGCAAACTCCTGCTTTGGAGTTTATTTAAAAAAGCTTTTGAAAACTTTAATGGATGACTCTATCCAACTTTTCCTACATTGAAGGGAACCGTCATGATGGCAGTTTTTGCCAATGTATAGAGATGACCGCAAGACTGGTAGACATCTTTAAATTTGGTGGGTGGAGAAAATGCATGGTGGTGGATGTAAAGACTCTGCCACCTTGTCTGCCTTCACTCCGTCTGCCGAACCCCAAATCAGGCCCTCTGTCTAGTGTGGCACTGTGGATAAAAAACAACGGTTTGGACTGCGAGCCCGACCAATTAAAAGAGGATAGACTATTTGCAAACATTAATCCCAGCACCTTTTAGATAGTAGATTGCCAGTAGTATGCCTGGAAACCTGAGACTGGCACAGCTTTCCAAACATACACTTGCAATATTTGTAAATTCTAAAAAGAAGTAACATTGCATCCATTCAAGGACTTCTTCCATGGGTACAAATTTGCTATTTGTTTGGTAAACTGGTCACTATAAACTTAATTCCCTAGTCCAAACAATTAACAAGATAAAACCTCTTAGAGAAATCTGGACGAGGAAAGCCAACACAGGGATAGCAGACCAGAAATCAGGGCCCCCAGATCTAGCTACCAAGTCAAGAATGCGTTTATTTGGGGGATTCACACCCCAAACCACTCTGTCCACCCAAAGCTATGTCCCTGTTATGCACTCTAAATCATGATCATTGTCTGCTCTACTAGTTGTATATGAATGTCTGATCTGACTGGATCTCAACAATGGCTCATTTTAGAGATCCCATCCCACTCACAGAAAGTGTCTAGTTTGCTTACATGAGTTGCTTATAAGATGTGTTGCTCTTAGCCAGATAGACCATGATGTGGCACATGGGCTATGTCAGCAATTCAAATTTGGACAGAAACTTAGAAGGTTTGAGTTGCTTTAGGTAAAAGGGCACCACGACATAAGTTGAAAATTATATATGTATTTTTGAAGTCACAGTGGGTTCAGGGGGAAACCAACACTATTCCTGTGCCTGCGGGACTACTGGTCCTCGTCTCCCTATTCTTCTTCAGGTTATCCACGTTAGCACTTTTTTCCTGGCCACAATATATTCCCCTGAGTCTTGTCCCAAATCCACTTCGTTCTGACTGTACATCTCCTCCTACAAAAATCAAAATAATTCCCTTCAGGTTGAAGAAAGTGAAGTTCTTCTTTCGACTGAAAAATTATACCATAGCAGTTTAAATGGCATCAAAATAGAGACTCTAAAGAAGAAAAAAAACGTATTGATTAGTGACACCTTTCATTGCCAAGCTTCAAGAGATAGCTGGACAATTATTCGTAAATCACCAAGAGCCAAAGCATATTTTGCCTTGTTTAAAGTTGTTATATATTATCTAATACATGTTTTAATATATATTATTTAACGGTCCATCGTCACTGGTTTTTGTCAAGTTAACCCATTTATTTGGCATATTTCCGCGTAGATAATTGTGATATTATTTGTGAAATACATGCCTTCACAAGTTACTATATACGGTTAGACGATATCCCGTAAGTGGTGTTAACCTACTGATTTTACTTTACATAACGTGTCATTGCAAGCCATTGAGGTACTACCAAGGAAATATAGGCACCTAAATGAGGTCAGTTTGGATGGATTAACTGGTGAAATCTGTCACTGCTTTGCGCTTCCTTTTCTTCTGTGACACGGAAATAACATGTTATCTTCCACAATCTTCCACACAAATGCCTCAATAGGTGCAAACTTCAATTTCTGTTGATATGAAAATTGTCATAATAATCCGCAATGAGGGATGGTGAGATCTTTTACATTTTCTTATATGCAAATCAAATTGGTTTTAATTGCCAGTTGTGCAGGAGAACCAAAGTAGTATGTGGAAGAATTCACATTTGTAGTGGATACAATCATACTGCTGCTCATTAGGCAGGGGATTTTTACTAGTTGATAGACTGGGTAGAACTGGTAAATTCTGCTGCTTGTAAGTGTTTTTTACAACTCTGCTCATGGTGACACATGCCTGATGTTTAGTATTGTCTAACTGTGACACAAACATGCACAAGTGCAGATCCCAGCACCAGAGGTGTAGCTTAGTCAGCGATAATTTGGGGTTGTGAATATCAAATTTCCCAACTGAAAAAGTAAAACAGTTGTACTATATAACGTATTAAAAAGTAGTAGGCTGCATGGTGATTGGGCCAGATGACCAAGGTTTGGTATGGACTGTTCCCATAAGGAGCAGGGTCAGTAATAATTTGCGTTAGCTAGGCCCCTGGGGCTGATTTAGTGTTCGGAGGATAGGTACTTCATTGCGGCAGTGATGGAGTATCCTGTTCACCAAAGGTAAGGCCCTCCCTACCAGTTTACCCTGTCAGTGAAAGACTTCCTCCGATGGTGTAAACATTCTCCGACAGCTGGACAGAGGAGTACTTGTCAGGTGTAAAGTCCTATTTACAGTGGATAGTCGGATAGCTTTTATTCTTACTGTCCACCCCCACCACGTACATCCTGGAGGTTAGGGAGAGTAAAAAAAAAAAAGGAAGCAACCCCCACATCATAGGGAAAGAACTCCCATGGTATGTAGGTCATTAGTTTTCTTTTCTTTTAAAAGCAAACTCCTGCTTTGGAGTTTATTTAAAAAAAATAAAAAAGCTTTTGAAAAGTTTGATGGATGCCTCTATCCAACTTTTCCTACATTGAAGGGAACCGTCATGACGGCAGTTTTTGCCAATGTATAGAGATGACCGCAAGACTGGTGGACATCTTTAAATTTGGTGGGTGGAGAAAATGCATGGTGGTGGATGTAAAGACTCTGCCACCTTGTCTGCCTTCACTCCGTCTGCCGAACCCCAAATCAGGCCCTCTGTCTAGTGTGGCACTGTGGATAAAAAACAACGGGTGGGCTGCTAGCCAGACCAATTAAAAGTGGATAGACTATTTGCAAACATTCATCCCAGCACCTTTTAGATAGTAGATTGCCAGTAGTATGCCTAGAAACCTGAGACTGGCACAGCTTTCCAAACATACACTTGCAATATTTGTAAATTTTAAACAGAAGTAACATTGCATCCATTCAAGGACTTCTTCCATGGGTACAAATCTGCAATTTTTTTGGTAAACTGGTAACTATAAAAGTAATTCCCTAGTCCAAACAATTAACAAGATAAAACCTCTTAGAGAAATCTGGACGAGGAAAGTCAACACAGGCATAGCAGACCCGAAATCAGGGCCCCCAGATCTAGCTACCAAGTCAAGAATCCGTTTATTTGGGGGATTCACACCCCAAACCACTTCGTCCACCCAAAGCTATGTCCCTGTAATGCACTCTAAATCATGATCATTGTCTGCTCTCCTAGTTGTATATGAATGTCTGATCTGACTGGATCTCAACAATGGATCATTTTAGAGATCCCATCCCACTCACAGAAAGTGTCTAGGTTGCTTACATGAGTTGCTTATAAGATGTGTTGCTCTTAGCCAGATAGACCATGATGTGGCACATGGGCTATGTCAGCAATTCAAATTTGGACAGAAACTTAGAAGGTTTGAGTTGCTTTAGGTAAAAGTGCACCACAACATAAGTTGAAAATTCTATATGTATTTTTGAAGTCACAGTGGGTTCAGGGGGAAACAAACACTATACCTGTGCCTGCGGGACTACTGGTCCTCGTCTCCCTATTCTTCTTCAGGTTATCCACCTTAGCACTTTTTTCCTGGCCACAATATATTCCCCTGAGTCTTGTCCCAAATTCACTTCGTTCTGACTGTACATTTCCTCCCACAAAAATCAAAATAATTCCCTTCAGGTTGAAGAAAGTGAAGTTCTTCTTTCGACTGAAAAATTATACCACAGCAGTTTAAATGGCATCAAAATAGAGACTCTAAAGAAGAAAAAAAACGTATTGATTAGTGACACCTTTCATTGCCAAGCTTCAAGAGATAACTGGACAATTATTCGTAAATCACCAAGAGCCAAAGCATATTTTGCCTTGTTTAAAGTTGTTATATATTATCTAATACATGTTTTAATATATATTATTTAACGGTCCATCGTCACTGGTTTTTGTCAAGTTAACCCATTTATTTTGCATATTTCCGCGTAGATAATTGTGATATTATTTGTGAAATACATACCTTCACAAGTTACTATATACAGTTAGACGATATCCAGTAAGTGGTGTTAACCTACTGATTTTACTTCACATAACGTGTCATTGCAAGCCATTGAGGTACTACCAAGGAAATATAGGCACCTAAATGAGGTCAGTTTGGATGGATTAACTGGTGAAATCTGTCACTGCTTTGCGCTTCTTTTTCTTCTGTGACACGGAAATGACATGTTATCTTACACAATCTTCCACACAAATACCTCAATAGGTGCAAACTTCAATTTCTGTTGATATGAAAATTGTCATAATAATCCGCAATGAGGGATGGTGAGATCTTTTACATTTTCTTATATGCAAATCAAATTGGTTTTAATTGCCAGTTGTGCAGGAGAACCAAAGTAGTATGTGGAAGAATTCACATTTGTAGTGGATTCAATCATACTGCTGCTCATTAGGCAGGGGATTTTCACTAGTTGATAGACTGGGTAGAAATGGTAAATTCTGCTGCTTGTAAGTGTTTTTTACAACTCTGCTCCTGGTGACACATGCTGGATGTTTAGTATCGTCTAACTGTGACACAAACATGCACAAATGCAGATCCCAGCACAAGAGGTGTAGCTTAGTCAGCGATAATTTGGGGTTGTGAATCTCAAATTTCCCAACTGAAAAAGTAAAACAGTTGTACTATATAACATATTAAAAAGTAGTAGGCCGCATGGTGATTGGGCCAGATGACCAAGTTTTGGTATGGACTGTTCCCATAAGGAGCAGGGTCAGTAATAATTTGCGTTAGCTAGGTCCCTGGGGCTGATTTAGTGTTTGGAGGATAGGTACTTCATTGCGACAGTGATGGAGTATCCTGTTCACCAAAGGTAAGGCCCTCCCTACCAGTTTACCCTGTCAGTGAAAGACTTCCTCCGATGGTGTAAAAATTCTCCGACAGCTGGACAGAGGAGTACTTGTCAGGTGTAAAGTCCTATTTACAGTGGATAGTCGGATAGCTTTTATTCTTACTGTCCACCCCACCACGTACATCCTGGAGGTTAGGGAGAGTAAAAAAAAAAAAGGAAGCAACCCCCACACCATAGGGAAAGAACTCCCATGGTATGGAGGTCATTAGTTTTCTTTTCTTTTAAAAGCAAACTCCTGCTTTGGAGTTTATTTAAAAAAAATAAAAAAGCTTTTGAAAAGTTTGATGGATGCCTCTATCCAACTTTTCCTACATTAAAGGGAACCGTCACGATGGCAGTTTTTGCCAATGTATAGAGATGACCGCAAGACTGGTGGACATCTTTAAATTTGGTGGGTGGAGAAAATGCATGGTGGTGGATGTAAAGACTCTGCCACCTTGTCTGCCTTCACTCCGTCTGCCGAACCCCAAATCAGGCCCTCTGTCTAGTGTGGCACTGTGGATAAAAAACAACGGTTTGGACTGCAAGCCCGACCAATTAAAAGAGGATAGACTATTTGCAAACATTCATCCCAGCACCTTTTAGATAGTAGATTGCCAGTAGTATGCCTGGAAACCTGAGACTGGCACAGCTTTCCAAACATACACTTGCAATATTTGTAAATTCTAAAAATAAGTAACATTGCATCCATTCAAGGACTTCTTCCATGGGTACAAATTTGCTATTTTTTTGGTAAACTGGTCACTATAAACTTAATTCCCTAGTCCAAACAATTAACAAGATAAAACCTCTTAGAGAAATCTGGACGAGGAAAGCCAACACAGGCATAGCAGACCCGAAATCAGGGCCCCCAGATCTAGCTACCAAGTCAAGAATGCGTTTATTTGGGGGATTCACACCCCAAACCACTCCGTCCACCCAAAGCTATGTCCCTGTAATGCACTCTAAATCATGATCATTGTCTGCTCTCCTAGTTGTATATGAATGTCTGATCTGACTGGATCTCAACAATGGCTCATTTTAGAGATCCCATCCCACTCACAGAAAGTGTCTAGTTTGCTTACATTAGTTGCTTATTAGATGTGTTGCTCTTAGCCAGATAGACCATGATGTGGCACATGGGCTATGTCAGCAATTTAAATTTGGACAGAAACTTAGAAGGTTTGAGTTGCTTTAGGTAAAAGGGCACCACGACATAAGTTGAAAATGATATATGTATTTTTGAAGTCACAGTGGGTTCAGGGGGAAACAAACACTATACCTGTACACTATACACTGTGCCTGCGGGACTACTGGTCCTCGTCTCCCTATTCTTCTTCAGGTTATCCACCTTAGCACTTTTTTCCTGGCCACAATATATTCCCCTGAGTCTTGTCCCAAATCCACTTCGTTCTGACTGTACATCTCCTCCCACAAAAATCAAAATAATTCCCTTCAGGTTGAAGAAAGTGAAGTTCTTCTTTCGACTGATAAATTATACCATAGCAGTTTAAATGGCATCAAAATAGAGACTCTAAAGAAGTAAAAAAACGTATTGATTAGTGACACCTTTCATTGCCAAGCTTCAAGAGATAACTGGACAATTATTCGTAAATCACCAAGAGCCAAAGCATATTTTGCCTTGTTTAAAGTTGTTATATATTATCTAATACATGTTTTAATATATATTATTTAACGGTCCATCGTCACTGGTTTTTGTCAAGTTAACCCATTTATTTGGCATATTTCCGCGTAGATAATTGTGATATTTTTTGTGAAATACATGCCTTCACAAGTTACTATATACAGTTAGACGATATCCCGTAAGTGGTGTTAACCTACTGATTTTACTTTACATAACGTGTCATTGCAAGCCATTGAGGTACTACCAAGGAAATATAGCACCTAAATGAGGTCAGTTTGGATGGATTAACTGGTGAAATCTGTCACTGCTTTGCGCTTCCTTTTCTTCTGCGACACGGAAATGACATGTTATCTTACACAATCTTCCACACAAATACCTCAATAGGTGCAAACTTCAATTTCTGTTGATATGAAAATTGTCATAATAATCCGCAATGAGGGATGGTGAGATCTTTTACATTTTCTTATATGCAAATCAAATTGGTTTTAATTGCCAGTTGTGCAGGAGAACCAAAGTAGTATGTGGAAGAATTCACATTTGTAGTGGATACAATCATACTGCTGCTCATTAGGCAGGGGATTTTCACTAGTTGATAGACTGGGTAGAAATGGTAAATTCTGCTGCTTGTAAGTGTTTTTTAAAACTCTGCTCATGGTGACACATGCTGGATGTTTAGTATCGTCTAACTGTGACACAAACATGCACAAGTGCAGATCCCAGCACCAGAGGTGTAGCTTAGTCAGCGATAATTTGGGGTTGTGAATCTCAAATTTCCCAACTGAAAAAGTAAAACAGTTGTACTATATAACGTATTAAAAAGTAGTAGGCCGCATGGTGATTGGGCCAGATGACCAAGGTTTGGTATGGACTGTTCCCATAAGGAGCAGGGTCAGTAATAATTTGCGTTAGCTAGGCCTCTGGGGCTGATTTAGTGTTCGGAGGATAGGTACTTCATTGCGGCAGTGATGGAGTATCCTGTTCACCAAAGGTAAGGCCCTCCCTACCAGTTTACCCTGTCAGTGAAAGACTTCCTCCGATGGTGTAAACATTCTCCGACAGCTGGACAGAGGAGTACTTGTCAGGTGTAAAGTCCTATTTACAGTGGATAGTCGGATAGCTTTTATTCTTACTGTCCACCCCCACCACGTACATCCTGGAGGTTAGGGAGAGTAAAAAAAAAAAAGGAAGCAACCCCCACACCATAGGGAAAGAACTCCCATGGTATGGAGGTCATTAGTTTTCTTTTCTTTTAAAAGCAAACTCCTGCTTTGGAGTTTATTTTAAAAAATAAAAAAGCTTTTGAAAAGTTTGTTGGATGCCTCTATCCAACTTTTCCTACATTGAAGGGAACCGTCATGATGGCAGTTTTTGCCAATGTATAGAGATGACCGCAAGACTGGTGGACATCTTTAAATTTGGTGGGTGGAGAAAATGCATGGTGGTGGATGTAAAGACTCTGCCACCTTGTCTGCCTTCACTCTGTCTGCTGAACCCCAAATCAGGCCCTCTGTCTAGTGTGGCACTGTGGATAAAAAACAACGGTTTGGACTGCTAGCCCGACCAATTAAAAGTGGATAGACTATTTGCAAATATTCATCCCAGCACCTTTTAGATAGTAGATTGCCAGTAGTATGCCTGGAAACCTGAGACTGGCACAGCTTTCCAAACATACACTTGCAATATCTGTACATTCTAAAAAGAAGTAACATTGCATCCATTCAAGGACTTCTTCCATGGGTACAAATTTGCTATTTTTTTGGTAAACTGGTCACTATAAACTTAATTCCCTAGTCCAAACAATTAACAAGATAAAACCTCTTAGAGAAATCTGGACGAGGAAAGCCAACACAGGCATAGCAGACCCGAAATCAGGGCCCCCAGATCTAGCTACCAAGTCAAGAATGCGTTTATTTGGGGGATTCACACCCCAAACCACTCTGTCCACCCAAAGCTATGTCCCTGTAATGCACTCTAAATCATGATCATTGTCTGCTCTCCTAGGTGTATATGAATGTCTGATCTGACTGGATCTCAACAATGGCTCATTTTAGAGATCCCATCCCACTCACAGAAAGTGTCTAGGTTGCTTACATGAGTTGCTTATAAGATGTGTTGCTCTTAGCCAGATAGACCATGATGTGGCACATGGGCTATGTCAGCAATTCAAATTTGGACAGAAACTTAGAAGGTTTGAGTTGCTTTAGGTAAAAGGGCACCACGACATAAGTTGAAAATTATATATGTATTTTTGAAGTCACAGTGGGTTCAGGGGGAAACAAACACTATACCTGTGCCTGCGGGACTACTGGTCCTCGTCTCCCTATTCTTCTTCAGGTTATACACCTTAGCACTTTTTTCCTGGCCACAATATATTCCCCTGAGTCTTGTCCCAAATCCACTTCGTTCTGACTGTACATCTCCTCCCACAAAAATCAAAATAATTCCCTTCAGGTTGAAGAAAGTGAAGTTCTTCTTTCGACTGAAAAATTATACCATAGCAGTTTAAATGGCATCAAAATAGAGACTCTAAAGAAGAAAAAAAACATATTGATTAGTGACACCTTTCATTGCCAAGCTTCAAGCGATAACTGGACAATTATTTATAAATCACCAAGAGCCAAAGCATATTTTGCCTTGTTTAAAGTTGTTATATATTATCTAATACATGTTTTAATATATATTATTTAACGGTCCATCGTCACTGGTTTTTGTCAAGTTAACCCATTTATTTGGCATATTTCCGCGTAGATAATTGTGATATACATGCTTTCACAAGTTACTATACATATAAGTCAGTTTTTATATAGCGCAGCTACCCACCCTTACGGGTCTCAAGGCGCTGGGGGCCGGAGTGGAAATTAAGTGAGCTATTGCTTAGAGTTACATGGTGCTGAGCTGAGCTGCCGCCGGAGCCGGGAATCGAACCGTGAAACCTGTGCTCCGAAGTCAGCTGCCCTGGCCGCTGCACCACACCTCTCCACCCTATATACACTTAGAGATGGGGTTTTGCTGCCGCAGCACAGAGCCGAGCACCTGTTTCCTGCATTAGCTAAAGTAAATATATTTCACCCAATATTTCTTTGAGTTTAGGCCCCGATAGGTCTTTTATTCCATCGGGCATTTCCCTTCTGGACATGCGCTTTTGGAGGCCGGTTTTGAAAGCCCCTGGCTTCTGTTGATGCCATAACCTCTCTTTAAGAGAGAGAGAAAGTGAGGGAAGGTGGGGGGATGTACAAACAAAGTGATCAGCGAGGTAAAAGAGAGATAGGGGAGAAGGAGATACCGAGAAAGGATAGCGGGAAAGCGAGAGGTTGTACAACGGGATGAAGAGAGTGGGGCTGGTTTGAGCATTTTGCTAAGGCTGCTTGCTGTTCCTTGGTACATTCCTGCCCAAAGAGTACAACTCAGACAACTACCTGAAAAAATAAAGTAAATTAATTTAGCACAATATTTCTCGAATTACTGCTTTATCTTCCTCTTGGTTTTCAAGTTGCACTATCCGAAATAAAGCTCTGCAGGTGCATAAAACGGGTGGCTTAGCTGTATCAAAGCCCATCATCGTTTGGCCCCAGGGCAGATATACTAGACAAAATGCGGTGCTTAGTCTCACCTCTAGATGTTTCCCACTTTGTGCGCTGTACAGTGCAGCAGGAATTCAGAGCTAGAAACGTTTAGCGAAAAGAAAACTTTTCTTCTTCTTTGAGCATACCTGAAAGTGGCATAATGTTTTGTCTTCAAACACTGTCTACAGATGTTAGTAGCTAAGGCTTTGCATCAAAAAGCAAGTATGGTTGCATGGGAACGGCCATGCACCACCCAGAGGATGCTGCCTTCACGCAAAGTAACACAAAGTAGCACAAAGCACTCCTTTGTGTTACTTTTACAAAACTGTACAGCACTGGAGGTCAATCCCATAAGGCGTTGTGCTGGATTGTGTTACTTTTGGTTACTTTGCACCTGCGCAAGGTGTTGATAAATCTGGCGAGCCCTGCAAGTTGTGATGTTGCAACTGATAGCTATGCATGTACAGTTTTGAAGCTGTAATAGGATCTCAGTGCATTTTTTCCTTTAACAGTCTGAGATCTTAAATCTGGAGAGCATGTGCTTAAACAGCCTTAAAATCGAGTATAACAAGTGGATTTGAAGTTGGTCTCGCTAGTGAGGAAAAGGGGACACTGTTAGAGCTGGTACTGCAGGGAGGCTTGCAGAATCTCTGCCACTCTATATAGCAAGATAGAGGAGAATACATTTTCCTGATGGTAATGTTCCCATCGGGGCTGCGTTTTATGTGGCCCATTAAAACCAGATATAAGGAGCTGAGAAGTCCAAAACCTTCCAAGAGAACTTCGTGGAAAGAATGATGAGTTTGGCCATAAGGAAATTGGCATTTACTTCTCCTGAGGGTGCAGTTCCTCGAAGAAAAGTAAGCATAGTTGAAAAGCCTGTCGTCTTCGCGTGATATCTATACCTACTCATTTTATTCCTCGTTGACACAGTAATTTAGTGATGTACATCAATTGCATGGCAAATGTTTGAAGGGATACAACTCTTTTAACAGCACAGTCTCTTTTATTTATGTGCTTCTGTCTGTTTCAATTTTATTTCAAGAGCATTACAAGTGGCCAACATTGTAGTACGCAGGAGTAGTAGACACATTATTGCCTATAAAAGAAGGCCCGTATTTATGAAGCCTTTGTATTGTCTTTGCGTCACACATGGACAACGAAAGGACAACACAAAGGTTTCAATAATATTTTCAAAACCACACAAGGCCTGACTTGCGTGCCCCTGTGTGGCTTTGTAAAGAAATGTAACAGAAGGCAGCTGCCTTTGCTGTGTTACATTGCATTTCAACTTGGAAGACATTCCATGCATGAACCATGGGTACTCCCATGCACCCACCCATGGATTTTGGCGTATTCCCAGATTTACAAAGACTTATAAACCTGGGAATGAGGCAAAATGCCAAGCCTTCCCAAGTAAGGCGGAACATGGAGAAATGTCTTTATTTTCATTGTTATTTCCTCTTTCCATGAGTACTGCATTCTGCAGCACACATAGAAAGAAAAAAATGCTTCTAAGGATTGTTTTTGTTCAGGAAAGTGTCCCTTTTGGCACAAAAACAATCCTGCCTGTAATGCAGGCACCCCTGCACTATGATGCAAGGGTACCTGCATTGGCGCTAGGCTGCACACAGTGCACCAGCACAAGGAGAGAGCAGAAATGCGTCATATCTTTTTAAATATGGAACATATCTGCCATCTTCCTTTCATGTCCACTTCATGCAATGCAGTGCAGCAACTTTGCTTAGTGCCCTGCGTTATGTGAAAGTTTAGTAACTGTGCTGGCAAGTGTCAGTATCCAGGAGTTTTTTGTCTATATACACAACATACAGCACCAATGTAGGCATTACGTAATTACAACCTATACAATGGTTAAAAAGACAAGCTGGAAAATGCAGTGCTAACTTTGGGTTTACACTATGGCCATCCTTTGCTAATAGTAGTAATACACTGCATGCACATTTTTCTTCTCCTTATGAGTTCGATTTCCATGCCGCTATTCCCTTCCTGTCCTCCTGGCCTCTTTAGCAGTTCCTTTGCTGAACCACAGCATTCACTTTACCACTGTTCCATTCCAACCTAGTGAAATGGCCCAGATAATCCTCTCTAGTGAATAACTGGTGTAGCAGTGTTGATTGAAGCTTTGGTGGGAGTGCACAAATTACTTCTGGCAAGGTCCATGTCATCATAGAAAATTGCTTTACATATGTGTATATGGATCTCCCAAAAACAAAAGTCATTGACACACATCTAATGTTTTGAATTATGGTCGATATGCTAGCACCTGCATTCTGAGGACGGAGTGGACATTTTTGGTGAGGGAATAAGAGCCTCAAAGTCCACAACATGAATAATGAACTGTCTTAGTTTTGGAAATAGCTAATGATTGCATCTTATGTATTGTAAATACATTTCCATGAAATCAGCACTAATGCTGATGAGAAAATAACATAAATATAGGGGATCTTTACCAAGCACAGATACAACTACCTTATTCTGTCATTGAATATATGTATTGAATATGTACATATATACAGGCATATCTTCATGCATATGTGTGTGTATAAAGCCTTTATAAAATGAGCATAAGATATTGTTGGTTCTCCTTGATTTGCACCAACGGATAAAGGTTAAAGGTGAAAATGATAGGACCGATTCCTGTATTACAATCGTAAGGGAGGAACGGAGGAATACGTTGTACTTTCAATATCTGCCTGCAAAATAATGTCTATGTGATATATATAAATGCCAATAAAGTTATTTTTTTTTAAAATGAGGATAAGATTATTTATTTCATAGAAGCAAAAGTACCTTTTAATACAGTAATTCTCCAGAAATATTTCAGTTCAATGGACCTAATGACAAGGATCTAAAATCCATGCATTACTTTGACAATTTACTGCTCATGGCATCACACATGATATCGTAAATTGCATCACAAACGACTTTCACAATGACATCACAAGTCGCATCACATTACCATTGACATCATCAATGACATCACTAAGCAACTTCTGGAACTACGATCTGGATGCCGAGGTGAATGTAAAAGGCAGCCCACCAATACACCCACATAGGCATCATCCCTGACGATCCGGGCACAGGGCTTGGACTTTGAAAAAGCCCAGGACCAACACCTCTACTTCCTCAGTTCATTGGGCTTGGTATTGGACCATGCATCTGTGTTCTGGGTGAAGGTCGTTCTCTTTGACAGGTGATGCACTTAAACCAACTCTTTACACCTACACTACCAGCGCCTTCTGGTTATAACCTACAACCATGTACAATGATCTCTAGGTGCAGTGCTTGCAATTAAGGTCCCTCAACCTGAAAGGTGAGTCTTGGGCCAAGTACCATGGCTGAATTCCTCTAGAGTTCCTGTATGACCCTATACACAGGGTCTACTGCAGCAAAGTCAGAGCAACAAAATGCAGAGAATCATTGAAAGAAGATAGAGGTGAAGTCCACCAGCTGCCATACCAACTCTGGGACAACCTTCAAGGACTATCTGACTCCTTTTACAGGCTGACTTCCCCTCATCCACTGATGCTGCTAGGTCCTGCATTGGGTGCAAACTGCACTGCAAGGCTGCCATACTGCGAGACAGAATGAGATGGTCTTACCTAAGATTCTACTGATGCCCATTGGTACGCACGCACCATTGGTGAGAGTATATACAGATGGGCTGGGGACGCAACTTCGGTGCGATGAAGTGCTTGCAGCATGAAGAGCCAGTGCCAATGCAGTGAGTGAGGTCAGGTGCAGTAGTGGACGTGTATTTTGCCTGTAGGGAACAGTAAGGCAACATAGTGGCTCAGGACTGAGATCAGTTAGTAGTGAAGGAAACAGAAGACTTTGCCATGAGCTTTAAGCTCTACTTGGTGTCATTCTCTATCGGCAGTAATGGGCAAAGGGCATGAAAAAATGAAGGTCCCTGTGAGTGAGCACCATATTTTTCTGTGCATTGTAATCTCAGCCTCCATTGAGCCTAAGTGTGGCTACCGTTGCAACAGCAATACTCTCCAGTGACCTGGCCTACTGCTCATTGCTTACAAGTAATAGTTGCAACACATTTCTGTCAGCTGTTTACCTATTGGGCTGAACCTGAGTTAACTAGGTTGTTTTACTCTGCTTTTACATCTCCATTGTGTGAGATTAAAGCACTAATGTACGTACGTCCTTCTTCATCCTCTTTGGATCTATTAACTGCTATATGTATATTTGATGCTGTTGGGCTGATATTCGGGAAAAGTTGCCTGCTATGAGTTACAGGTTCTCATGTCCTCATTTTAGGCACCTGGGAGTATCACTCCACTTTGCCCATTACTACTGTTTAAACGGAAACCAGACCAACAATTGCTATTCTTGGAAGCAGTGAACAACAGACCCAAATAGCTGCCCATGTCCGCTCTATAGCTATTGTGCTGGACTTTACCCCGGGGTTGGGGGGTAATGCAAGAATTGTAGACATCACATTATCTGTTGGGTCTGTGGACTTAGCTCTAAGATTCATATGTTGCTTTGTCAACAAGAGGAGATTGCTTCCTTCACCGGATTACTAGAACCCACCGAGAAATGTGTGATGGAAGTGGAAGAGAGGTAGGAACATACCCAAGACTGGGGCCCAGTATTGTAGATCTTGATACATGTTTGCTATTAAAAACATTAGTGTAGAGTCTTCTGCGACTCATCAGGTGGAATAACACCGGACTTAAGGGGATCATCTATTCTATTGACTGCTTCTTTGCACCTCTGCTCTCTTCTAACCCCTTTATGTCACTTAGCTTCCTCCTCCTCCAATCTGTTCGTACAGTGATCCACTTCCTGCAAGCTCAGTGGAGTCATCTCACTTCAGTCCTAGTGCCCGACCTTGCATCTCCCCTCAATCTAAATGCCTGATACGTCTTAGATAGTCTTAAATCTCTTCAATCAATCCGTGTGGTCGATGCACCTGTCGTCCGGATCTCATGGTGATTACCGACGTCAACTCTGCTCCGCTCCTTTTTGGTGGTTCCTTTTTTATGGCAATAGTTGGTAGAGACTCCAATGTCTGTCCTTTGACAATGACTGATGGCACTGTGGGTTATATTATCTGTTTGAAGTGCAGTACATCTCTAGTGACAGACTTCCCCTACCTTGTCGCAGTGATTATGTTTCCTTTTCTTTCAGCCACTTGTAATGGGTTGATGGCAAATGGGGTGTCAGACTTCCAACTCTGTTTCTGTCTATCACTCAATCTCCTTTGCCTGTGATGTTGTCTCTGGCCTTTCTCCTGGTTTCAGCATGTTCTCATCTTCCTGACATCTACTTGTTCTGTTGCTTTCCACCAGGGACTATTTGTTTCTACTACTCGACTAAACATGATGGTAGAAGGACTTTCTTCAGCCATTGAATAGGGTGTTCTGCCGTATGAGACCTGACACAGAGGCTGGTAAAGTTTCATTCCCTCTGCTGATGCTCTCTGCACTGTTCTTTTATGGGGGACCATGAATCATCCAATTACACCATTTGCCTGGGGCGACACATACATTAATGCTCAACACCCAGGAGGGTCAGGAATTCTTTGAGCGATTTTCTGTTGAAGGAAGGGCCATTATCTGTTTCTAGGATGTTTGGAATTCCCCACTTTACAAATCTGTCATCCAAGACTCTTATCACTTTTCCATGCCCAGTGGAAGAGACATTTTTGACTATTGGGAATCACAAGTGTTCATCCATCGGTACCATCAGATACTTGCCATTAGTGAGAGGTCCAAAGAAATCAATGTCCCCCCTCTCCAACATGTTCTCTAGAAGATCTTACATCGTTAGTGGATGTTGCATTGTCTTTGCTGATTGGCAACAGCACATAC
Source organism: Calotriton arnoldi (assembly GCA_963921515.1). Lineage (NCBI taxonomy): Eukaryota > Metazoa > Chordata > Amphibia > Caudata > Salamandridae > Calotriton > Calotriton arnoldi. The sequence continues at coordinate 657,808 of CAWUFW010005526.1, forward strand.
ACATTTGACACACTCTTAGTTCTTCCTCTACCATCTCATCCATTTTTGGGAACCATACTCTCTCACACATATCTTGTTTGGTGGCTACAATGCCAGAATGTCCCTCATGAATCATCTAAATAGCCTTTAGTCTTAGACTTTTAGGAAGAACAATCCTGTGTTCTCTCAGTATGATTCCTTACTGGGTCACTTCAAGTTACTAATGAATGTTGTAAAACTTCTGGAAGTCATCTAACTTCCTTTCTTTTCGTGATTTATTTTTTCAAATTTGAGTGTTGATCAACCGTTTGACAAAGGCCATCTATTCATCTTGCTGGATGGCTGTAGCAACCTGATCCACTAAGAGGGCCAGGGGAGTGCTCGAGTGTATGATGAAGTTGAGGCATTCTTCCGTGACCAAGGCTTCTGAAGGCTTTTAAAGGTCTAATGAGAAACCGTCAGCTGGACTGTGTTCCTTTCCTGGCCTATGAATAATGTTGTAGTCATATTCTTGAAATAGCAATCCCCAGCGTTCAATTCGGGGAGGCCTGTTAGCCTTGGGGTTGCCAAAAATGCTCAGTAGTACCTGATGATCCTGCTTCAAAAGTCCCTATCGGAGAGAGTGCTGCGACAATGGTCTGACACGCTTATTTGTTTTAGGATCAGAGGTAAGTTGTTCTCAAGAACACATGAGGCAATATGCCCCAAAGGAGATAAGATAGTCCGCAAATCAAACAGCATAATCAGGGCCACTGGAATTATGCAGCAGCGGAAGGCCAAATTATGAGGCAGGATTGACTAAATTATGAAGGAAAAAAGGCAAATTATGAGGTGTAATGTAGCACATTTTGTGATTGTATTACTTCATTATTTTCTCATTTTTACACTGTCTGGATATAGGTTGCATCTCATTAGTACGACTCAAAATCAATCAAAATGCATAATGAATCACATTTAGGGAATTAGTAAAAGGCTCAGTCAAATTTAGCAGAGTCCGACATAAAGTCGAGCCTCGGAGAAATCATTCTAAATCTTAAGCAAGACTTGTTAGGGTCTGCTTTCCAAGAGTCAGGGCAAACTCTCCTGCCTCACCTCTAAAATGGGCTTTGTTAGAAATGTGATTTCTGGTTGGCTAGGGCATGCGCATAAGCCAGGAAGAAACCACTACTCTAGTCAGGGCAAGGGAGTTACACGCTGAAGATAACCCCTGCTCACCCCCTTGGTAGCTTGGCACGAGCAGTCAGGCTTATCCCAGAGGCAATGTGTAAAGCGTTTCCGCAACACACTCACACAGCAGCGACACACTAGGCACACCACAAAAGAAACTCCACAAGGTTATTTAAAAATAGCCTTTGTATTATCCATAAAACACATTAGAACACCATCACATATATACACTGTGCCACCAGGCACTTGTCATGACTTTACAGGGATTATATAAATCATTAGGCCAATTAGGCCATTGTCATAACATCATCAGGGTGACCAGTAACTACTGGCAGGATTGCACATAGCACAAAGCATTAGGCAGAACATAATTATCCATAGACCACCCTAACAATAACCAACACCATCAGCAGTAGTGCACACATTATAGCATAATCCCCTCTGGTAAAAGAACACTCCATATACATTTGCATCAGGGCTAAAGCTGTAAGGTAAGACACATGAGTCACCAGCAGGCCCTGAGATATGAAGATCACCAGCAAGTAATTTGGGCCCACATTGTCTTGTGAGGCAGTAAATCTCCACTTTCAGGAGTCTCTGCTCCCCCCCTTTAGGAAGTGCAGAAACGCCGTGGCATTGTCCGAATCCGGGGCCCTTACTGGGCTCGCCCCATAATGCCACTGAACAGAATCACCAACATCAAGCAAATGTGTAGCTACCCGCTGCCATGCGGTGCAGCTGCACAACGTCGGAAATGCGGGGATTGTATCGGTGCTACCTAGGCACCCAAGTGAGATTAGCCAATGGCCCCTCAGGCCGGAAAACAACAGCGCAGCCAGCTTTCTTGAATGGGAGCCCCTGAGTCCTCGACTGGTCTCCAGCTGTCACGCTCCAGACAGCGCAGCTCGGGACAAAAGGCACTCCAGTCCTGAAGGCACTCACCTGCTCCACAGGCCACAGCCATATCTTTGGCCAGCGTCGGCCCAAGGCTACTTCTGAGTCTCGCCCCGGGGGCTCCTCCTTGCATCGGGGCACTCAGGGTCCGGAGCTCTCAATGGCTCCTGTTGTCACCCAACTGCGGTAGGCAGAATTCCGGCCCTGCCCACATCAGGCTCAAGCAGCCCGTAGGGCTCTCCTCTTCATCACAGAAGCCCTGCCCACAGCCAGGCTTAGCCTGCCGCCTGTCATCTTTGCCTGGCTTCTGGCTGCTTCTTTTTTAGCAGTCTACGTCGCGGCTCCCTCTCGCTGCTGGGCCCCACCCACAGCCAGGCTTAGCTTCTGCCTGGCTTCTGGCGACGGCTGCAGCTTAGAAGGGAAAACGCCCACCAAGTGCGGTACCGCAACACTTGCCCATGCCAGGGGCTCGCATATACCTGGCACATAGGAAATCAGGAAGCGCTCCACTGCAGTGGGGCCCACTCCTTTGGGCAACAGGTTTTTCAGTGCTCACCACGTGCTTGGTGCACAAAGATCAAGCTCTCACCATGCGCTCCAGTTGCAGGAATCAGGGGCAGCAACCTGCCCTCCTCCTGCACTGGGCCTCGTGAGAGAACGCTGACAGTACCACCCCAGGGTGCAGGCAGGCCAGCTCATACGGCAAAGTCCAGATGGCAGTTCCCTAGTAGCCCAGCAGTCCCAAGCAAGCACACCCAAACATGGGGTCACAGCCAGCCGCGGTCCGTGCAGGTAACAGCGGTGGGGTGGTGGGCCGTGTAAGGGGGGATTCTGAGGGACGATGCCGAGGGAAAATTAGTTATTTATTGAATTTTCCCTCTGCATCGTCCCTCCGAATCCCCCCATACCCGGCCCCACCACCCCACCACCCCACCGCTGTTACCTGCACGGACCGCGGCTGGTGACAGCCCCAATATTTATGGTCTAAAAAGTCTTTGTTCTGCCATGGTACAGGGCCCTGGACCCAGTTTGAACCAGTTCTAGGAGCACTTAAAAAGTATCATTTACAGTGCACAACACTCTCCATTGTAAGTCGGAGCCCTGGCCCCAGACCCACCACAGGGGGGCGGAGCCATCATTGTGGAAGGCAGGCACAGCCCTATTCAGGTGCAGGCGCTACTCCTCCCACCAATCCAAATGCAGACAAGGCCTATTCAGCCTAGCGCTGACTCATCCAGACTCTCTGGAGCCACTGCACATCCCCAGCCCCTGTCACTCCAAACCCAGACAGTCAATACACAACAGGCAGGCTCAAAGACACATAGCACACAGAAATGCCTACTTCTAAAAGTGGCATTTCTAAAATAGTAATAATAAATCCGCTTTCTCCAATAAGCGGCAATAATCACTACTATTCCAAACATACTAAACTTGATCACGCTACCCCTCTCATGTCAGGAATTACCACTGAAGCACATATCAGAGAATCCCCACTGCATCCCTATGAGAGGGCAGCCTCACAGCAGTGAGAAACCAAATAGGCTGTTTGTCACTACCAGGACATGCCACACAGTTAAGGCACATGTCCTACCTTTACCTACACCGCACCCTGCCCATAGGGCTAGCTAGGGCCTACCTTAGGGGTGACTGATATGTAGTAAAAGCGGAGTCACAGATGTGGCAACCACTTTATGTGGCACATCACAGCGGCAGTAAACTGCGTGCGCAGGCCCTGCAGCGGCAGAGGCCTGAGACAGGTTTGAAAGGCTACTTTGGTGGGTGGCGCAAGCAGCGCTGCAAGCCCATCAGTAGTATTTAACTTACTGGCCCTGGGGCTATGATATACCACTGTACAAGGGACTGACAGGTAAATTAAATATGCCCAATCTTACCAAGTTTACCATAGAGAGCACATGCACTTTAGCACTGATCAGCAGTGATAAAGTGCCCAGAGTCCTAAAACCACCAACAACAGGTCAGAAAAAATACAGGAGGAAGGCAAAAAGTTCTGGGATGACCATGCAAAAAGGGCCAAATCCAACAGGCTTTTTTATAAGAACATTCCCAGCAAAACAAACAGTCAGCATGAAATGAATATGGCTCAACCAATCACAAAACAGGTAAGTGAAACAATATTGAACAAAATTAATAATAATTAGTTTCCTCTTTACCCAGTGTCTACGGATGTGACAGTACAAATCTAGTTACACACAAAACAATGGCAAGCTTATAGGATTAACAGTGTAACCAAGCCACAGATAGAAAGACCTTGAACTACTGCATTTGGTAAGGAAAACTTCCCCTGGAGCTCTACGAGAACAGTGTGTCATCACAAAGCTTTTCATTGGTGCACATTTTACCGCATCTGAGGAGATGAGAAATGAAAGCACGTGCAGACCTGAGAAGACGTTGGGCAGTATATCCAGCACCCCCCAAAAGACTTGCAACTTTCTACTGATAAAGGACTAGAAATACGTGTCTAAAGATATACAGCACTGGCTGCTCGAACAAGGAAGAAAATCTAAGGACTACCATTGAAGTAAGTGTTATCATGCACTGCATTTACCATAAACTGTGTGCTGGGATGTCAGGCTGTGTGCGCCCACCCTCCTTTTGTTTGAAAAGGCACACATCATGTCTGTGTTGAAATTCAAGATGGAATCGGGGATCGTTTGGGCCTAGTGTGGTCAATTTACATATTACATCGTTTTGTATATCACAGTAAAATCGTTTTTGCTGGGAAGCATTTATGACACTAAGCAGACATAATTTTAAAAATGTATTTTACAAATCCCTCTTCTGATGGTGAATTATTCATTATAATTTCCACTAAAACTATTATCTTCTGCTGCTTGCGTCTTGATTCTTCCAAAATGTTCATGTCATCATAAATATAAGCCTTATGGTTCTCTAGGTCCATGTCAGCTCTCTTTCTTTTTTTCGCTGCTGGCAACTGCTTTTCATACCCCCAATTTGAACCCCTTTTAAAACAAATGACTGCAAGAAATTAAAAAGAATAAGACTGATTGTGCAGAAAAGAATTATAGGTGGAGTGGACATTTTCTGAAGCACCCTCCTACTAATTTTATGAAACCATTCACCAACCTTTGTGAAACCCTATCCAGTTGCACTGGAACATGTACCAACTGATTCCTAAAACTCTTGTTCTTCAAGAGCCTTTGTCTCAAGTGAAATATTATTAATATTTTTAATATAATTATTAATAACCTTGTTGTTCTCCGGGTATAGAAGTACAGCACTACTGAACTCTCAACACACAACAAACTCTGCCCTCCTTTGCAGGAAGAATACCTAATGCACCGTGGTTTTGAGTTACCATTGCATGCATAGTCATTAGCTTCTAATTAGTTGCTAAGCGATCCACCAAAGTAGACAGCTTTCTAATTTGCACATCATTCAAAGCGAGGCAGAGAGGGAAAGGATGTGGCCTAACAGCTAGAGCAGTCAACCTTGAAGCTGGGGAACCGGGTTGAGTCTCAGCAGGGACGCTCAATATCCTGTGATTCTGGGCAAATCACTTAATCTCCCCGTGCCTAACAAAAATGAATGTGTCCGTCTGTAATGAAATAAAGCGCTCTTATACCTGATATCTTCGGGTCGAGTTTGCGCAATATAAATCTCCAAAAAATAAAAATAAAGCCCACCAAAAGGAGGAGTCAAAACACAAATACATCCAATAATGCTTGTCTAAAACTATGCTTTTTTCTTCTAAGTCCTATATCATTCCTTTCACTCATCTCATTAAGCTGATAAACGGGCAGGAAAACTAAAGCAAGATAGCATCTTAGCACCCACTAATCTGGTAGGTTAAAATAAGCAGTTTTACCACAGACTTAATAAATACCTCTCAGGATTGTTCTTTTACCATTCAAAAGCTGATCATCAACAACATAACTCACATTACACTCACTTTTACTAATGGTTTCTACTGGTTTATCATTCAGAGTTATCTCACACACCATACACATTGCTCCTTTCTTTTCTTGCTCCACTCTCAATTGAGGATTCTTCCTTGAATATTTGCATTTCTTTTCAGCTTCTTCAAGAAAATCAGTCTCTCTAATTTCTTCCAAATTTCTATGAATTCTCACCTTTCTCAGCAAACCAGTGCTTACGGCCTATGGCAAAATGGTGTCTCCTGAATGTATGGGGGAGATAGAACTACCTATGAGTCAACCGTGGGTAGGACTGGGCCTGGCCATTGCAAAATGCAACATTGCTAAATTATGGGGTGCAGAGCAAGTGCCCAACTGGACGGGTGGAAAAATGACATGCACTGGTGCATGCTTGCTGAAAGGATTGGCTATGAAGGCTGAGAAGGTCACCGGAAGTGTGACAAAATCTGGGGACACTGGAATAGCTACAGAGGCAACATCTGTGGGACTGCAGTCGACAAACGGAGAAGTGGGATGCAGGATCAGAGCACCATTGAGACTTGTGTAACACAGTAATGGGCTGGTAGTAGGAGGGAGGGGGACTAAAGCTCTGTGGGTATATGATGCGATAGTTTTTAGTATTGCTCAATGTTGTAATCCATTAAAAATTATAATAAAAAGATTTGGAAAACAATTCTTACCTTTCTCTCATTATACTCTTTATTTAATAAACTCACACTTCACATCATCCAATTTAAAGACAAACTTGTTTTTAGTCATATCAGGTTTTACATTAGGATGTATTACCAGTGTCAAGTAATTAGAAATAGACTTTAAGGGGCCGATTCCGATTCAGGCCGGAAATCACTCCGACCGATCCGGACCCGGAGAGATTTCCGACCGAATCGGACTCTAGCAGCCCGACCGAACGAGTACGATGCGTACGCATGCTATAGGACTCGATTCGGTCGGACTCCCATTGAAGTCAATGGGAGCCGGTCGTACAACGCGTACGCGGGCTCCCATTGACTCAATGGGTGCGAGGCGAACAAGGGCGCCCCCTACAGCGGGTACGCGGCGATGCGACTCGCGCCGTACATGCACAGGTAGGGGGGACCCATGGGTCCCCCCTGTGTGCGACTTGCGCGGCTACGCATACAGCGGGGTCCGACCCGGACCCCCAAAGTCCAGCTCCAACTGCTCTTTCGAGCCGGACGGCGCGAGTCGGTCGGACTGCTCGAGGCGCGCATCGTACTTGCCCGGCCGGGGAACGTCTCCATTGCGCGGTGCGAACAGTGTCCGTGTGAGTCGGTCGGAGCAGGTCGGACCCGCGTACGAGTCGGTCGGCGATTTAGCGAGCGCTCGCATCGTACTCGCTCGCACGGACGCACGTACGAATCGGTCGGGAAAGAGGGCTCTGAATCGGATCCGGTTAAGCCGAATCCGATTCGGTGCCCTACCGGCCGAGATCGGAATCGGCCCCTTAATCTTCAGTTTCAGGAAGAGATTGCAAGGAGATGTAGTCTGTAAGGTAAGGTGCTAGAAATACTTGGTCACAGAAAAAATTAATACAAAAATTACATGATAAAGAAAAAGTCTAAGGAAACTGTAGATAGGTCACCCCTCTGGAAGAGAACATCGGAGAACATAGGAGAAATGCACAAGCATAATTATGGACCTTCTTTATGCTTATATATTCAGACAATACAGTTGAATAAATGTTCTCTTTACAATTACATAAAACACTACCCCTAAATGTTAACTTTGTGTCTGCTATACTATTGTATGTAGCACACCTCTTATCTAAAGGTGAAGCATAACTAACTGGTAAAATAAAACAGAAAAGTTAGCCAACTAAAAATATTATAATCAGTAAAACTATCAGGAAAATTGAGTAGCACCTTTATTTGCAGATTGCCATACTTCTTCTTACCACTAATTTTAAGGTGCAAAATAAAAAATAAAAAACGTCAATCTTTTTTTCTAAAAGTTAATTTAATTGATTTAGCCTATATATTGTGGATTCAAAAGCAACCATTCTATCTTCGACTAAATACTTAAGTGCAAAACAAAAAAAACAATACAGACTAACTATGCACACTGTGCAAGTAAGAAACAAAAAATTTAAATTTCAGAAAGATTTAGGGGCCGATTCCGATTCGGGCCGGAAAAAATACCGACCGACTCGGTACGGGATTATAGTCCGACCGACACTTACCGGCGTTGCCCAACCTGGGAAGTACGATGAAATGCATGGAAATCACGACCGACTCGCACGGAACTCAAGGCGAACGACCGACCCGGCCGGAAACAAGCTATCCGGCCGGGAAACCACGCGAATCGCACCGACCGACACGCACCAGGAAACAACCCGAACGAAACGTACCCGCGAACTCCGACCCGCGCAGTACGATGCAATGGGTGCAAAATCAGACCGACTCGCACGGAGCCCAAGCCGTACGACCGACACGCATACAAAAGCCAGCCGAACAAACACAATACCCCGTGAACGACGCGTACGCCGCATATGAAACGGAGCTAAAACACAGCGGGAACGACTCGGACAGGCGCGCACGAGACAACTGCAACGTCCTACTCGGTCAGAAGAACGACTCCTACATGCACAATAATCACTAATGAAAAAATACAAAAAAAAGGGCCAAACAAGCAATGACAAAGCCAATAAATACAGGGGAGAAAAAAATGGAACAAGGACACACCCCCAACTCCACCTACATAAAGCCCACAAATCCCTACCATGATCCTTTGCAAATTCCACTGACCTGCCAGCACACAACACCATCACAAAGCAAACACAGACACACACACAGCTCATCCAACACAAAAGCCACACACCATTAGCACCTCAACAAATAGCACCCTCACACACACAAAGCAAAACCTACACTCACACACCCTCACTTGCAAACACACACACATCAATCACCACCACCACCCATCACCATGCCCCTAAAGAAGAATCCAAAGTTCCTAGATAGTGAATTGGAAGTCATGGTAGACGAGATCCTGAGGGTAGAGCCACAGTTGTTTGGCACATTGGTCCAACAGACCCCCATGTCGCAGAAAACCAAGATGTGGGCGAGGATCGTCGACAGGGTGAACGCACAATCACCATGTTTGCGCACAAAGGAAGACATCCAGAACAGGTGGTATGATGTGCGCAGGAGGGTCAGAGACCTACTCAAGAAGGATTACCTCCTGAGCCAGCACACTGGCAGTGGCCCTTCTGTAAAACCACTATACCTCAGGCCCTGGGAGGAGAAGGTGCGGGCCATCCTACCACCAGTGAGCGTATATGGACGAACAGACATCCCAGAGCCTGGTGAGTACACAACTAATATACACAATATTGTGTGCCAATACACACACATCACTCTCAAGGGGACAGTCAAACCATCCACCCCTAGCAAATCAACAGCAACCAAAAGATAATCATCCCAAGATGTGTATGTCAGTTAGATTAACACAATACATGCCATCTCATAGTGATATGTAACTGTGTCATGACATGTATAAACACAACAACAAATAGAGCAAGGCAGTGGTACAAATATAACCAACAAACACTGCCTGATATTTTGCCACCACTAGAACACCACCTCACCGGGAAGCTCACTTAAAGGAAGGAAATCTGTGTATGCTGGTGAAGTCAGTGTAGCCAATAGCATGATGGGAGTTGTAGTCACAGATATTGGGCACCCTCACAATTGGCCCATCAACACCACTCTGAACCATGCTCACATCACAGGGAGTGGAAAAGAACTTACAAGATGGCTGACACTGGCTACTTCTGTGTGGAGCACAAGGCCCTGCTGGGAACTGTGCACCAACAAACAGCACAACACCACTGCCTGACATCCTGAAAGCCAACTTGCACTCTCTGCAATGCAAGCACGTAACATGGTGGGATATCTGGCTGTGTGGGAAGGAGGACTCACAGCACTGACCATAGTTACAAGCAGCTCACCTCACACACCCCCTCAACACAAACTGCTGGGAACTGTGCACCAACAAACAGCACAACACCACTGAATGACATCCTGAGAGTCAACCTGAACCCACTGCAAGGGTGGCATGCTTCATGGTGGGATAACTGGGCCAGGTGGAGAAGGATGGCCGGATGTCCACCAAATACAACCAATGCTGGCCATGCACACACCTCAACATTCATAGTGAAATGCCCCAGGTATGCATGACAATGTGCACACCAATATCAACCTCTTACTGTGACAACTTAGGACAATGCAATGTACATGCCCGCATCCAGAGGTATAGTCACAACTGTCAGGTGTGTGAACCATTGATGCCTGTAGAAACATTACATACAATGTGTGTCTCTTCCAAATACAGGTGATGATGATGGGGACACAGCAGCAGGCGAGGAGGGGTCCCTGTCCCAGGATCCGGGGGACACAGAGCTCACTGGTGTGGAACAGCCTCTGCCCACCTCGGATGGCGAAGACCTACCTGGCACCTCCGGTCTGAGTCATCATGCAGCACCAGCTGGACCAACATCTGCACCCCCTGCATCCACCCCTCCAACTACTGCCAACATACAGACCACCCATGCCGACACGGACAGACCAAGGACCACCGCTGACAACAGCACAGGGTCCCAGGCCCACCGTGGAGCAACGGATGAAAACACCACTAACAACCCCCAAGTGGGCCTCGGGTAACCTGTGCGTGCCACCGCAGGTCCTGCACGTGTCGCCAGGGGTGGTGGGAGGGGTGGTAGACATAGGTCGCTGCTTGCAGAGGGGTCTGGACTGCATGATGACCCACAACTGGCACGCATCGCTGATGCGTACCAGGATAGCACCGGTGAGGTCAGACAGGTAGTGGGGATCCTCAAGGACATACAACAGCAGCAGGCTGCCCATCATGCCCACTTGGACTCCCACATGGCCCGTGTGGAGACACACATGGCCCGTGTGGAGACACACATGTCGGGCATGGAGTCCAAGTGGGATACATTGCAAGAACTCACAGCGGTGCATAGGGACATATTGACATGCCTCCACCAGATCAGCACCAACATGGCCACACCTCCCTGTGTGCCCACAACATCTGGTGCTGCAACAACTGACACCGCCACAGGGAGGGAGGAGGACTCTGGCGGAGAGTCCCCTGCACCGCAGCAGCCTGCACGTGAGGGTCCCCCCACAAAGAAGAGGGGTCGTCAGAGGAAGGAAAACTGAGAAGTTGATGGCCACGTACATCCCCAAGGAAGCCAACACCTATTCCGGAAATTCTCCTTTGTGTGCAAACGTTTCATCCTGTCGAATGCAACACTACTTTCCCACATGACATGGGGAGTTCAAGTTGGACTAATGTATCATATGACTGTGGACTTCACTCAGGACATTTCTGCTACCAAGACTTCCACCTCATCTGGGAACTTTGCATCACCATCCCAATGTACAGCACCCACCATCCTGTGCACTATACACACACACATTTCTGTAAATAAAATCACTAGTACACCATACTTGCCACTGTTGTTATTCAAATGTGGATACTGTTATGGTGATGATGTTCTGCTAAATTACACTGTGTATGCTAACTGCTACAGCAAGTACAACACCGTCGTGTGAGTCATGGTGACGTGACACATATGAGGGAGACACACCACTAGGGCTACACAACACAGACACCAGGGCCATCGGACTCATCGCCCACAGTGATGTTGGCAGGAAATACAGTGGAATGCACAGACACCACACCTATTCAGAGTCTGTCTCAACTAGCCCACAGGTGCAGTAAGCAAATGTCAGTCAGATGTGTGACCACAGACAACGCACATCCCAAAGTGAAGCACTGGTTTATTACACATTTGTAACATGTTGTTACCACTACAAATGCAAGTTAATCCCACGTGGCAGTGGCCACACAGTCAACAAGTGCAGAAGATATGAAGTCCAGGGGTGTGCGGCACATCACCTGTAGGGAAACGACTGCTGCCACCCTGAAAGCTGAATCATGGTTTTGGGGGATCCAAGTTGACCAAACAACTCTGTAAGAACCCTGTGAAGGACAGACATGACACACAGTCAAAACCACTGAAGAACCGGACAGAATGCAATACTCATGCCCTAAACATGTCACAAGATACCTACACAAAAGCACGTTTGCATGTCAACACTGTTGGGGAGTACAGACTACCTGTAAGGACACATCGCTGCACGCATCCAGTCAAGTGGCACATGGCCACACTAAAACAGCACCAGGGCACCACCCACACATATCATGCAAACTCACATCATTCACATTGCATCTCCCTGGATACTCACATTCAGCTGAAGAAGTTGGTGATGAGCTGTGTGCGGACATCACCACCATCATCATCATCATCACTGGCATCGTAGTCCAGGCCAGGATCCTCCACAGGTGGCGGACGTTGGTCATCGTCATCCAGGATGAGAGGCAACTCCTTCCGCACTGCCAGGTTGTGGAGCATGCAGCAAACGATGACAATCTTGCACACCTTTGCCGGGGCATATGGGAGGGCCCCTCCTGTCTTGTCCAGGCAGCGGAAGCGGCTCTTCAGGAGACCAAAGGTCCGCTCGATCACTCTCCTGGTCCGACCATTTGTCTCATTGTAGCGCATCTGGGCTGGTGTCACAGGGTTCCTGAGGGGTGTCAGCAACCACAGCATGTTGGGGTATCCGGAGTCACCTACAGACAGACAATTGCACATTAGCTGAGTTCAAAAAGTGGGCGGAATACAACATAGCAGAACACACACAATGGTACAAAGTCAGTACACACCGACAAGCCAGGCACTCTGGTTCGGCATCTGTGACATCATCCTCAGGATGAGACTACTCCTCATCACGTAGGCATCGTGAGCAGAACCGGGGAAACGGGCACACACATGTGTGATGGTCATATCTGCAAGACATACCACCAGCACATTGATCGAATGGTAGTGTTTGCGGTTATGGTAGGCCTGCTCATGTGCCTGTGGTGGTACCAAAGCCACATGTGTCCCATCAATGGAGCCAATTACATGTGGCATCCTCCCCAGGGCATAAAAGTCACTCTTAACGTCAGTGAGCTGTCGACGTTTGGGGAAATAGATGAACTGGTTCAGGTTCCTCAACATAGCCACCAAAACATCGCGTAGCACACGGCTGAACATAGTCTGTGACATCCCACCATCAGTCGCCACAGTGTGTTGGAAGGTACCGGTGGCAAAGAAGTGTAGGGCTGCCATTACCTTCACCTTGGGTGTCAGCGCCGTAGGGTACGGCCCGCCCGGTTGCAGATGTGGTGCCACGCGCACTGCCAAATCCTCAATCAGCTGCCTGGTGAAGCGGTACCGTCGGATGCTGTCACGTTCCACCATCGTTGCCAAGTCAGGGAATGGTCTATGGACAGCTGGAGCCCTGCAGTGCATAGGATGAAGAAAGAAAGATTGTCAGTCACCCCACAGATGTGCCTTTCAACATACTCTATTTCACATGATACATCATTACGAGACACAAGTACTTGATGTGTGTGCCATTCTGTTCGGACATAACTCGCACATACATGGCCATCATCTAAGTTCTCAGTACAACATGTGTGCACAACAGGTACCAGGTTGTGCTATGGGAAACCATTAGGCTGTATCACAGTACCCATTTACTGCTGTCACGTTCCACACACACACCACAGTGACATGTCTGGACAGATGCGCCACAGGCATCACAGCACATTGACAGGTAGATTCCCAGGGACCCTGTCTTGCCACATGGACACTGGCATGACATTGCGTATCATGTACACGTCAGAAAACCAAACATGACTCCCACAGGTAGTGGCCCCTGTTGCCTCCGCAGGACAGACATGGACGTCAGTGACACACACACGCACAACATCAAAGTCCATGCACAAACAACGTTGATGTGGAGACTGTCTCCCATCGTGCACATGGAATCAGAGACATCGGAAACACAACATGCATACAGACTGTGGAGGGACATCACTATTGTGGCAATGGGTCATCCTGTTACATACATGCCTTCCCCCATGGGACCCTGGGGGTATGTGACATGTCACACACATACACAACCTGGAAATGTGACCATGCCACATGCTCTGAAATGAACTGTTGCACATCACAGTGGTCATGTGCACAACACACAAAGGACCCTGTCCCCATGAACACATGCACAGCCTGGGTGTGGATGCCCACCAGTGCCACCACAGAAACCACATGTCAACCCCCATACACAGAAAAGGTAATGCAGCCTTACATGCCTTAGGAAACAGTGTGGAGTGGGTGTGGTGATGTAGGTGTGCCCCTGTGTCTCTGGCAGGTATATGTGGCTGGCATATGTTCACCAGTGACAAGCATGGTGACATATGAGACTGACCTGTACAGGTACGCGTTGTACAGCAATGGACCGATCGGTGTGCCCGGCCGGCCCATTGCATGTGTTGTGTGCGGGTGCGCGTTGTACCCGAAATACGCGTTGTACAGCAATGGACCGATCGGTGTGCCCGGCCGGCCCATTGCATGTGTTGTGTCGTGGTACGCGGTGTACCCCAAAATACGCGTTGTACAGCAATGGACCGATCGGTGTGCCCAGCCGGCCCATTGCATGTGATGTGTGCGGGTACGCGTTGTACCCCGAAATACTCGTTGTACAGCAATGGACCGATCGGTGTGCCCGGCCGGCCCATTGCATGTGTTGTGTGTGGGTACGCGTTGTACAGCAATGGACCGATCGGTGTGCCCGGCCGGCCCATTGCATGTGTTGTGTGCGGGTACGCGTTGTACCCGAAATACGCGTTGTACAGCAATGGACCGATCGGTGTGCCCGGCCGGCCCATTGCATGTGATGTGTGCGGGTGCGCGTTGTACCCGAAATACGCGTTGTACAGCAATGGACCGATCGGTGTGCCCGGCCGGCCCATTGCATGTGTTGTGTGCGGGTACGCGTTGTACAGCAATGGACCGATCGGTGTGCCCAGCCGGCCCATTGCATGTGTTGTGTGCGGGTACGCGTTGTATCCAGGAATACGCGTTGTACAGCAATGGACCGATCGGTGTGCCCGGCCGGCCCATTGCATGTGTTGTGTGCGGGTACGCGTTGTACAGCAATGGACCGATCAGTGTGCCCGGCCGGCCCATTGCATGTGTTGTGTGCGGGTACGCGTTGTATCCAGGAATACGCGTTGTACAGCAATGGACCAATCGGTGTGCCCGGCCGGCCCATTGCATGTGTTGTGTGCGGGTACGCGTTGTACAGCAATGGACTGATCGGTGTGCCCGGCCGGCCCATTGCATGTGTTGTGTGCGGGTACGCGTTGTACCCTGAAATACGCATTGTACAGCTATGGACCGATCGGTGTGCCCGGCCGGCCCATTGCATGTGATGTGTGCGGGTACGCGTTGTACCCGGAAATACGCGTTGTACAGCAATTGACCGATCGGTGTGCCCGGCCGGCCCATTGCATGTGTTGTGTGCGGGTACGCGTTGTACAGCAATGGACCGATCGGTGTGCCCGGCCGGCCCATTGCATGTGATGTGTGCGGGTACGCGTTGTATCCAGGAATACGCGTTGTACAGCAATGGACCGATCAGTGCGCACGCATTGGCTGGGGCCTGGCATGGCAACGGACACGTTTTCGTGGCTCCAACGAGTCTGATGCAGTGAATTCAGTTGGCCAGCCACAACAATGTTGCAAAATCATGGATGTCATGAATTTGAAGATTTGAAGGATGCTGTGGGCGTGTATTAGTGCTGCTATTCCATGGATTGGTCAGATTCAGAAGATGCAAACGACTTGGACCAATCACTTTGGACACATGGGACAGTATCTGCCTCTGCAGCACACATATAATGCTGGCTGTTCCCCTGAGAGCTCACTTGCCTGCATTACATGCTCCAGGACGACATCTGCCAACAACACTGCTGCTGTCTCTGCATCCTATGGCTACTGCAATGGCACGTACTGTGGATAGAGCCCCAGCCTTCAGCCTTGAGGAGAACCAGGCCCTGCTGGACAGCCTCCTTCCACAGTACAGCAAGCTGTATGGGAAACCAGGGGAACAGGTGAGTGTGCTGTCCACTGCCTTACCAATTGTGCATGTTGTCTGACTAGCAGGACTTACAGTGTGCACACCACTGGCTAGCATGCTACTCTGTCACACCCCAAAGTGTGTAGTTACATGCACTGAACAGGTACAGTGCAGTAACAGTGCATTCCAAAAAGGTTTACTCCCCATGCAATGACACCATGTAGTGACTGCTGGCAAACTGTTCATAGCCATTGTTGCACTGCCTATGTACATCATATGCCCCTGTGATTGAGACATGTATATCCAACTGTGTGATGCACGGATATGTTGCATGTGTAGTAATGGCCTTTTTAACTTTGTCATCCTCACAGGTCGATGCCCACCAGAAGCAGGAAATCTGGCTGACCATCGCCCGGAAAGTAAGATCCGTGGGGGTCTACAGGCGCAGGATCCGCAACTGCCAGAAGAGGTGGCAGGACCTTCGTGGCTGGACCCAGAGGATCGCAAGGGTCCAGCTGAAGCTGTCGCCTCCTCGCTGGAGGGGCGGACACCGGACCCTGACCCCCACATGCTCCGGATCCTGGCGGTGGTCTTCCCTGACCTGGATGGGCAGCTGAAGGCCAGACAGCAGCAAGGAGGGGGTGAGTCCATGACTGCA
Source organism: Calotriton arnoldi (assembly GCA_963921515.1). Classification (NCBI taxonomy): domain Eukaryota; kingdom Metazoa; phylum Chordata; class Amphibia; order Caudata; family Salamandridae; genus Calotriton; species Calotriton arnoldi. Next base: position 674,439 of record CAWUFW010005526.1, read on the forward strand.
CTGTGCACTTTGTCTGACATGCTATGTGCCCTCCTCTGGCCTGGTTAAACTTCCACAGTACATCAGTCATGTGGTCCAGGACCCATGTCCCTCATTTGTGACATGCCCACTTCTCCTCTGATACGCATATGTGTGGCCCTTACAGTCAGGAAATTGTGTCACTTGGGGACTGTGTCATTGCATTTAGCTTCGCTCAAGGTGGGGGACAGCATTTGTTCCCGTGACTATGTTGTGGGATTCATGTGTGGGTCAATTGCTTACACAATGCTTAAGTTCTGACATGTAATCTGGGTGTAACTTTGATATGTGGTCCACTTGCTGATCTGAATCACCACATGTCCCTGGGGAATTTGGCACACACCCATGCTGCAGGTGGGAACAATGTTTGGGCCTCAGGAGTATGTGTATCAAGTGTGTCACACGTGCTTAGCCACATGCCTACTGTCCAGGACTCATTCCTCTTACAGGTGGAGCTGGACAGTCATGCCTACTCCAGGGCATACAATACACTCTGTACTCCCACTCCCGTGTACCATCTGGCATGTTGTGATCAGTGAAATGTTCCCTCAGGTGTCTGCCTCTGTGTCATTGTGCTGTGTCCTCGTTGTCAGGACTACTGGTATGTTTATCGGTTAGGGCTCAGCATGCCAGCGGAGATGTGACCATGATAGATGAAACTTCTGTGATTTTTAGGTGTCTGATCACTTGACTGTGCACACAGGTGTATGCGACTGTGACTTTCAGGCAGCTGTTTCTCATTCACAGCACACTGTGAGGTGCTCATGTTCAGAGAGTTGTGTTTCATGTCCCCCATATGTCCAATTGGTATGACGTGGACAAGTAGTTGTACTGATGATGTGGTTTTGGGGGATGGACATGTGCACTTGTCAGTTACATAACTTGCATTCCCCATGTCCTAGGATTGTGACACAGTGCAGACTGTTGTTGGCTGGCTGCCATGCCCATGTGACTGGAGACAGTGATGTATGACTTTGCACGCATGCCTGTGTCATGGCATTAAACTTCCTAAGAGTGATCCTGCAGGGGAGTGACATGTGCAACATGCACCCCATTGTGGCATTGACTATCCGGACATGGGTGCATCATGGTGTGTGGTGCTGGTATGCATCACATGCATTTCTATTTAGACTCTGGCCATCCCTTCATCCGGACACCTGCACTGACTTAGTGGCAAGAGATGTGTTGTGTGCATGTTCACATACTTCACCGTGTTCCCTGCAATGTCCAACAACTGTGTAGGTGGTGCATGTGTCCACACTGGGGTCTTACCATCAGACAGGCACCAGACAGATGGGTGCAAGGGCAGGAGGGGTGTGAGTCCCATGGTTGACCATCAGACTGACAATTGGCTTCCACAAATCTGTGTGAGGACTTTAGGCAATGTTCAACTAAGGATGCCTAGGCTGGCTCTGTGATGTGCTGTACTTACTGTGGTGTGTGCGTTCAGTGCAGGTGACTGATGTTTGTCTGTTTCCCTAATTGTTTGCAGATACATCCATGGCCACAGGAGGGGACAGCTCCACGGACCAGGAGGAGCAGCGGAGCCAGACTGGGTCAGCGTCCGACGAGTGGTCAGAGGGACCCAGTGGCACGGAGGGCGAGGGGAGCCACACCGAGGAGTCCTCAGCACCATCCACCTCAGCTGAGGACCACAGCAGCTCGGAGGATGACTCCCTTGTGGAGGCGGGTGTCAGCAGCCACCAAAGTCAAGCTAGTCTGTCTGGCCCCGCCACCACCACCACCACCACCACCACCGCCCTCCCATTGGCTCCCATTCCTGAAGTCCGTGGAGGCTCCCGTGCTCGGTAGCATGTCTCCTTCATGCCAGGCACCGCACCCCCTGCCCCTGTGTCCCCTGCTGCCCTGAGTGAGGAGTCTGTGTACCTCCTTCGGCAGCTCCATGTAGGGCAGACAGCAATGCTGACTGTCCTCCATGCACACACCACTCTGTTGACACAGCTGGTGTCGTTCATGGAGGGCATCTCGACGGGTATGTCTGCCCTACAGAGGAGCAATAGGTCAATGGACTCCTCTCTGACGGCAGCAGTGTCCCTCCTCCAACAGTCCCTCACCCCTCCCACCTCTGCCCCATCCACACTTCCTGCCACCCTACCTGTCCAAAGCACATGCACACCTGCACAATCACCCAAACACACAGACACGAGCAGCACAGACACACCCAAGAGAAAGGCAAGACGTGCACACAAGCATCCTCAGGGGACTGATACCACAGACACAGGGGATGGGGAACACACACACACACAGGCATCCACAGTCACTCCGCAGTCCTCCAAATCCTCTCCCTCCAAGACCCCTTCCCTTGCCTCACCTGCTACCCCACATACACAGCAGCTCTTCCTGTGTGACCTCGGCCTCTTCCCCTCCAATCCTGCTGATCCAGCATACCGGGGAAGAGGAAGTCCACCCACACAGAGGGGAGTGCCCCTCGCTCCCGGACACCCTCCCCCAGGCGCAGGCAGACACAGGACCCCATTAGGAACTCCCCCCAGACCAGGAAGAGCAAGACCCCACCACCACCAACACGCAGCTCCACCACCCAGTCTCTCTCCTCCGTCCCCCAGGCCACCACTCCACAGGTTCCCCCGCCACACCCTGCCCCAGGTTCCCCCACACACCGATACCACATCCCCAGAGAGCTTAGGCCCTCTCCCCTGCCACTTGCTCTTCCACACCCAACCCAGATGCTCTGCCTGTTAGTGCCACTGGTGTGGGGACCGGGTCCCCCCCCTCTGTCCTGCCCACCTCATCTGCCCACCCTTCCACTCCCTTGGAGTTATGCACTGCAGTGGAGTCCACAACCACCCCTTCTGACTTGGGCACTGCAGTGGGGACCCAGTCCACTACATCAGACCAGCCCACTGCAGTGGATGCAGCACCCACACCAACTGACTTGTGTAGCACGGTGGTGCTGGCCCCCCCTGAGTCAGACACCTCCACTGCAGTTGCCGGTGACACTCCTGCACCCACCACCCCTTCACTGCCTCACTCTGCCATCCCCTGATCCTGCCCCTGTGGTGCCTGGCCTGCCCCTTGTATGCCCCTCCAAGGGGGATGTCCCCTGTCCGTACCAGTGCAGGCAAGCAATGGGTGACCAGTTGTCACTTGTCACCCTGTTGGGACATGGATTTTGGACTGGCCATTGGCCTTAGTTTCTTTTGGACGTCAATTTTTAATTTTACATTAGCTGAATAAAGCCTCTTTTTGTTTAATTGAGGTGTTTCTTTTGATGTACATGATGTAGATGAGTAGCATCCTGCATTTGCAGTTGTTATAGTGTTCAGTTCAGGAAAATGAAGTGTTGCTGTGATGGACTCCATGTGGTCCATGGGATATGTGTCCTGTTCTACTCTGGATCTATGGCATCCTTTGCTGCAGTCTGAGGGTGTAATGTTCAGCATTTGACACAGGGATGTACGTTTTGCATTTGTAAAGGAGCATCTTTGTCTTACACTGATGCACATCTGGTGGGCTTACCACTGTTCAATGTTCCGATTTCCCTGACTGTGTGCCCATCTCCACTGGACATGCAGTTTTGCACATCAATGTTGAAGGACTCATCTGTGTATACAGTGCAACTGGCTTGACACGTGTTTTGGGTGTATGCAGATGACTGACGTGACACTCCCGTACCCAGGCTGATGTGAGCAGAGCCTTCTGTGTGTTGTAGTTGTTGACTCACTGACGGAGTGTCCTGCTGACATGTTTGAGTCGTGCACAGACAAGGTTTGGCACAGCGGACCTTCCACAGGAGTGGAGTGCCCTCATGGCAGTGTGTAATCCCGTGACATTGCGTGTGCCCATGTTGTGTGTTGTGTAAGCATGTCTGTGCGTGTTCCCTTCCCTTTTCCTACACAGGCTGTGTCCCTAGGGATGTTCCTGTTTGTGTTGCTTGCAGAGTTGGTCTGTGTTCATCCAGCATCTTGGACCTGGTTTCTCTGTGATGTGGTTGCATGGCAAACTAATGTTCATGAGGTTGTTATCCCAGGTTGTCTTTGTTGTCAGGGCTGGGGATGTGGGCATACGGTGATGGGACACATTCAGGATTCCCCTTGGCACTTGTTGTTTACACAAGTCATGTGAATTTCAGTTTGTGGTAGCTTTCAGTGATTGTGACACGGTGTGTGTGTGACTGCTGCCACTCCTCAGGGTCAGAGCTGCAATGTTGGAAGTTGTGTACGTGTGTTCTTTGTGTGTCACCTTGGCTTCTTCGTAGGTGTGTGACTATGGCCAGGATCCCATTGATTGTGGTGGATTTCACATCATGCCCATGTACGGCGTACTGTGCTGTGTGTCAGACATTGACGACTCTTATTGACTGGCCATGTGTGATGGGTATCTGCACCTTAGTTCCCCCCACCACCCCTGGAATTGTCATGGGTGCATGTGCACTGTCACCAGTCCATGTAAGCTTCACTGCTGCACATTGGTGGAGATCAGGGTGTGTGGTGTTGAGTGTGCAAATGTGAGTTGTTGCACGGCTAGACCCCTACCTCCATATTGGCCTTGGCTGGCAGGCCGTGCTGATTGATTGGAGCTTGTGTAGGTGTGATGGTAGTTTGTTGCTCAGGACACATGGCTGTGGTTCACAGTGTGAACGACATCTACCTTTGTCATCACAGTGGGATTGTCATGCAGGCTAGTGTCAGCACAATGTGGGGTCCCTGGGGGTAGTGCTGTGGTGGGTCTGTCTCTTGCTGTGTTAGTTGCTGTTCCTACAAGCTTGTGTGACATGTGTAATTTGGCCTCCCTCTCAGCTGACGATGCATGATTGCCCACATAGGGGTATCCGATCCATGAGTAACCTTTGTATGGCACTGTATACACATCTGTGTGATTGGAGTTCAGGCCTCCTCATGTGTTGTGTTGTTGCCTGTGGACACTGGCACACCCCCATCACCTGTTGTGTTTGAAATGCAGTGTGAGTCTGCCTGTTTGTGTTTGTGCATTTGCACCACTGCATTGGCATTTCTGTAGTGTGCCATTGTCTGTATGTTGTTTGGTTGGTTTCCCCAGCTGTCCCTGGGACTCCTAGGTCATCAGTCAGCACAGTGATCATGGTTTGTATGTCCCATTGATGCCATGGTATGGTATTTGTTCACCTGACATCGACAGTCTCCACAGGATATCTACATTTGTGTGTCCATTGGTGCAGATATGTGGCTCAGCATTATGATGGTCACTTCTGTCATTGTGTTATTTGTGAATATTGACAATGTGGTCCCCCATGGGTGATGTTTGTATGCACATGGCCAAGACGATGTTTCTGTGACACTGCATTGTTTGCCCCGCCCAATCTATGTTGCTATGGGACACAAGCACTACTATGCCACTGATGTGTTTGTTGTTGTGTGACCAGGATTCATCCATACAGTTTGGCTTTCGCAGCTTTAACCATGACTACACTTACCTTATGATCACCGTGGTGATGGTGCTTTTGGGCCCATGGTCACACTGTTCAAGAGGTACATCAGCTATGGACCCCACACTTACCTTTTGGTCACTGTGGTGATGGGGCTTTAAGCCCCATGGCCACACTGTTCAAGAGGTGCATCAGCTATGGACCCCACACTTACCTTTTGGTCACTGTGGTGATGGGGCTTTAGGCCCCATGGCCACACTGTTCAAGAGGTACATCAGCTATGGACCCAACACTTACCTTTTGGTCACTGTGGTGATGGGGCTTTAGGCCCCATGGCCACACTGTTCAAGAGGTATATCAGCTATGGACCCCACACTTACCTTTTGGTCACTGTGGTGATGGGGCTTTAGGCCCCATGGCCACACTGTTCAAGAGGTGCATCAGCTATGGACCCCACACTTACCTTTTGGTCACTGTGGTGATGGGGTGTTCGACCCCATAGCCACAGTGGTCATGGTCTGCTTGCATTGTGGAGGCCACACACATTTATGTGTGACACATGTGATAGTGGGTCACATTGTATGTTCAATGTCATGTTCAGTGTTGTAGGCATTTGACACAGACTACACACGCTTGTCATGGTGTTGGAGGGGATGTAATTTTCTGTCATTCCTTATGTGGGAGTATGCTGGTTGTGTCATGCATTACCCGTCCTATGAGTAGGGGTGGTGGTAGTGGCAGGCATCAAGCCCCCCCTGAGTAGGGGTGGTGGTAGTGGTAGGCATCCATCCCCCTATGGGTGGGGATGGTAGTAGTGACAGGCATCCATGCCCCCATGAGTAGGGGTGGTGGTAGTGGCAGGCATCCAGCCCCCCTGAGATGGGGTGGTGGTAGTGGCAGGCATCCATCCCCCCCCCCTCAGTAGGGGTGGTGGTAGTGGCAGGCATCCAGCCCCCCCTGAGTAGGGGTGGTGGTAGTGGTAGGCATCCAGGCCCCCCTGAGTAGGGGTGGTGTTAGTGGTAGGCATCCATCCCCCTATGGGTGGGGATGGTAGTAGTGACAGGCATCCAGGCCCCCCTGAGTAGGGGTGGTGGTAGTGGTAGGCATCCAGGCCCCCCTGAGTAGGGATGGTGGTAGTGGTAGGCATCCATCCCCCTATGGGTGTGTATGGCATTGGTGATGCCCATCCCACCCCTATGGTTTTGCTGTTGCTAGTGTACGTCATTTGTGCATTCCTATGTGTGTGTGACATATTTTGGGTACGTGTAGTTTGTTTGTATTGTTGGTGTTTGACTTACCGTCTGTGCCGTACGCGTCCGTACCGGTCCCGGTAATAGATGTAGAGTATAGGTAGGACCTGCGCCATGGGATTCATGGTTGGGTCGTCTCGTTCGGGTTTCTCGTGTCTTCGACTCGTACTCGTCGCTGGCTTGTTCGTCTCGTCTTGTGGCATGAAATGGAGCTTATGTGCGGCTCTCCCGGATGCTGAAACGTGCCGGACGTAGCGACTGGTTCGGCGCGTACGGAGCGCGCATCGTACTGGTCCGGCCGGAAGGTGCTGTGTATTTGGTTCCGTGCGACTCGATTCAGCGTTTACGGATCCGGCTCGGGCGGGGAACAGGAGCTGGATTGGGTGAGTACGGCTCGCTCAGGAACTGGGTTGTTATACGCATCGTACTTGTTCGTCCGGACGGGTGTACGAATCGGTCGGGAAACACGCATTCGGCTGGGTTTTTTTCCGGACGAATACTGTTAGGTGCCCTACCGGCCGAGATCGGAATCGGCCCCTTAGTTTCAAAAATTTAGTTCAGGAAATTATTCATTAATGATCGTCTGCAAGTTAATTTATCAAAGTTCATGCAGGTTCTTCAAAAATTAATTCTTCTGGTTTTGTATTGACCAAATAACATCATTAAACATACGAGGTTTGACTCCTCTCCTTCCTTGCACACTCTGAACACTTCATCTGAGACTTTTCACGCTTTATTTTTACAGCTACTAGATCCCTCTCCATTACTAATTGCCCCAACCAAGGACCAACTAGCCTGGTCATAGGTTCACGCCCCTTAAGGAGATGGAAAGGAGACATCCCAGTGCTTGCGTTGGGAGTGGTACGAATTGCCCATAGTTAATCCTTCATCTTCTTGCACCAATCCAAAACCGCTCGCAATAGACAACTGAATGTTGTCCTTAATGACTCTGTTACTAGATGTCTGCGTAACAACACTGCCACTCAAAGTACACTGCACTTTATTGTATTTTGCACTCTGTATACTCATGCTAGGAAGCAATATATGTGCCCTATTTTTCGTTCCTTTAATACAAACTCTCATAAGGAGTTGTTAGAGCGATTGCAAAGGCTGGAGAATGAGAACCTATGCATGGCATTGGGATATTTTGTTTGCCTCTTACAGGGGGTTAGAAACAAATATGGCTCACTACCCCACCTCTCTCATATATGTATGTTGGGATCTGATCTAATTTCAGAACTTTCAAAACATTTTAGTATTTAGTATGAGAACAATCAGCACTTTTATATATGTTTTATGCATTTTACCATTGGAATGTACCTAGTACGCAGTATCTTCCTTGAAAATAATTGTATTATCCCCGGATATGTCCTGAATTTTGTAATGTTGCTATATTTATTTATGTAATGTTTTTATTATCTGTGCTTTTATGGCCGCAATTGGCCAAACAAAGTTTTCATGATTGACTGATTCTGTTACACCTCTCAACAAGGCCATTACTGCGAGGGTGGTACACTGATGTCTTAGTATGTTTTACAGCTCAATGAGACACTAAGGGGTCGATTCCGATCTCGGTTAGAAGGCCTCCGAATCGGATTCGGCTTTACCGGATTCGAGTCGGAGGCTTTGTTTCTGACCGAGTCGTACAGAGGTACGGACGCCCAAGTACGATGCGAATGAACGCGAAAATGACGACCGACTCGTTTCCAGGTCCAAACCGCTCCGTACGACTCGGTCGCAGACGAACCGTACCGCGCAATGGAGTCGATTTCCGACCGAGCCAGTACAATGCACGATTCGGACAGCCGGATCGAGTCGGAGTCTCCGGGACGAAAAAGCTCCGGGAAGCGGACTTCAGGGGTCTGTGCCAGACCCCCTTCACCCGTAGCCTAATGAGTCGAACACAGGGGGGGACCCAAGGGTCCCCCCTTCACATGCATGTATGGTGCGGATGGCACCAACGCGTACCCACTGCAGGGGGCACCCTTTTGCGAGACGTACCTATTCAGCTGATGCGAGGCCATGCATGCGTCGTACGACCGGCTCCCATTGACTTCAATGGGAATCCGACCGAGCCGAGTCCGTCAGCATGCGGCAGCATCGTACTCGCTCGGTCGGACTCCAGGGGTACGGCTCGGTCGGAAAACACTCCGGATCCGGCTCGGTCGGAGGGCTTTCCGACCCAGATCGGAATCGACCCCTAATTGTTCAAACTCACCAGACGTGAACTGAACGCTATTATCAGTTACCACCTCATCAGGCGCACCTTCTCTCATAAATACCGAAAGTAGAAACTCCACCACTGCACCAGAATCAGCTGACCTTACTAATACTATCTCCAGCCAAAGTGAAAAATAATCGATGGTTACTATCCCAAACCTACAGCTTTCCTTTACCACATTAATTGTACCAATAATGTCAACCCTAACTTGCCCTGTGCCCTATCAGGTAAAGGTACAACTTCCACCAGACTGGGGACAGTAACTTGAGACTTTTCACTGACGGCACATGTCATGCAGTACCTCAAAAAATGCTCAACCTCCTTATTCAACCTGGCAGGCAGTCACGACCACTCATGGTGACAAAGCTGCCGCTCAAGTAGAAAATCTACTAGAGCGGCAGCAAAATCAACTCGAGCAGCAGCGCTCTCTTACCTGCGGCATGGTACCACTTGAGCTGATCTTTCAGCAGGGAATGAGTTCCTGGTGCTAAAAATCAGCACCAATTTCCTCCCTTTTGTGAAACTCCACAAAATCTCACGGTGTTTTCATGTAATTCTGTAGAATTCAACAGAGTGAAGCTCCATGAGTGGCACCCACCCCTAATGACAAGTAACAGGAAGCCATAAACAACACTGAACTGTCAATCAGAAATATATCATACTAACCTAACATCGGATACGAAAAGTGATCTATGCACGCGTTAGGGATTAAAAAGTGCACGTAGAACACACAACAACAATATTGGGCTGCATTTCAGAGATATGAGTGACTATATAAAAGGGCTGAACTTAATGACAATAAGGAAAATGAAAAAACGAGAATGACAAAGAGGCCAGGAATACAAGCTTGAAGAAGCTTAGAGAGGGTGAGAAAGGGTAAAACATTTCGAAACGGGAAAGCAAGATATGGGTTTCGTGTTACATTTGAAAGGAAGAAGAGATACCAGTGCCCAAAGAAAAACCCGCCCATGGGGATGGGTTGGAGCCTGTGGGTGAGGGGTGGTATCTTGGGCGGGTTTTTCTTTGGGCACTGGTATGAGTTGGAGACGGTTATCTCACTAATTGCATCTTTATCTGGTTTGGAACTATCTTATTTTTTTCAATTAGGAAGTTAAGAATAGCCTCTATTAATATATGCGGGTTGAATAATCCTGTTAAAAGAAGGAGAATCAGCTTGGAGGTTCAATTCCTAAAGGCAGACATTATTTGTCTTCAAGAGACTCATGTGGAAGCTTGTAACAAGGGGGCACTGGGGATGGTGGGCTATCAAATTGTAGCTTCCACAACACAAACTACAAAGACAAGAGGGGTGGCAATTTTGGCAAAGAAAGGGTTGGGTCGTTTCCGCGCTCGTCTGCTGATAAATTGGGGAGATGGGTAATAACACAATGCTGTTTGGACCATAAGATATTTACCCTTTGCTCAATTTATGGTTCCGTTTTGGATGACCCGGCTTTGTTCGAATGGCTAAATGTTGAATTAGTGGGTTGGCCTTTACCTTTGATTATATGTGGGGATATGAACATTAATATGAGCTGTCAGATATCTAGGAATAGAGGGGTGATGTACCATGGTCGTAAACCAAAGGTTTTTAAATCCCTGATGCAATTAAGGTCACTGCATGGGTTAGCGGATGTATGGGCAGAACAGAAGGAGGATGACCCTGGCTTCACTTTTTCTCCGCACCACATCAAGTGCATGCGAGATTAGATTATTTCTTTGTATCCCAGGAGATGCTATTAGGCTGTAAGATTAGTACATTTCCAAAAGTTATGTCTGATCATAACCCCTGGTAATAGAAATTGATATCAGATTAGAATCCCCACAGACACGATGGACATTTAACAGGGCCTTATTAAGCGAGGAGGGGTATCAACAACACCTTAATGAATGGATCCCTAGGTTTATAGCAGAGAACTTAGGGAGTACAGTCGTAGGTATAGTTTGGGATGCTTTGAAGGCTGGGATTAGAGGGGAAACATCGAAATATGGATGGGAATCACAGAAGAAGGATAATATCTTGGTACATACCCTGTATGAGGATTTGAGTCAAGAGGAGGCCGATCTAGTAAGGGTTCTGGCCGAAGGGGGAGACGCGGGGACGGCTCAATCAAAAATTATAATTACTAGGTCTGCAATCTCCGAGATCTCCACCAAAAAAGCAGCTGGGAAATATACGGCATGGCGGAGCAGGGTATATGAGAACAATGAGAGAGTGGGCCATGTACTTGCTGTACGTACAAGGGAAAAAACGGTACAGTCTAGAATTAGCGAAATCAGGGATCCAGACATAGGTATGGTAAATAGCCCTGATGCAGTTCTCATGGCATTTCAAAAATTCTATCAAAACTTGTATACCGAGGATATTCAAAACAAAGATGTTGATATTGAGGATTACTTAGAAGGGCTATTACCTGATCAAGTATCCTGTGAGGAGAAAAACAGCCTTAGTGCATTAATAACATTAGATGAACTCAGAGCAGCAATAGATTCTACTCCTTCAGGCAAAGCTGCAGGCACGGATTTGATCCCAGGAGAATTTTATAAAAAATTTAAGACACAGCTTGTGGCTCTTATGCTGGAAGTTTTTCATAGAGCACAAGTAGAACTGCTGATTCCCGATTCCTGGAAGACAGCTAATATAATAGTCTTTCCTAAAAAAGGTAAACCCCCCTCAGAATTGGGTTCATATAGGCCAATCACGCTGGTTAACAGCGATGTGAAAATCTTTTCTAAAATTTTAGCAACCAGATTGGCAGCAGTCATTAAAAGATTAGTTTCCCCGTTTCAACACGGATTCGTTCCAGGTAGGGGCACGACTGATCATATTCAACGTATAATTACGCTGTTTGATTATACGAAGGTGTCAGGAGACCCTATGGCTGTAATATTACTTGATGCGGAGAAAGCATTTGATAGGGTCTCCTGGCCCTTCTTATGGGCAGTTACGGGGAAATACGGCTTGGGGAAGGATTTTATTGGAGCAATTAAATGTTTATATCAGGATCCCGGGGCTAGAATTACAATGATGGGGTACACATCGGAGCCAATCAAAATAACAAGAGGTACGCGGCAGGGGTGTCCCTGTTCCCCGCTATTATTTGCCCTATATATAGATCCCTTAATCAGGACAATTGTGGGGAACGATAGGGTTTCACCCATCCCTTCGATGGGAGGGGATACTAAGATTCTTGCATATGCGGATGACATCGCAATAATCACAGCCAATCCATCAGAAGCTATTAGAGAGGTTGAAAGAGCCTCAAAAGATTTTGGTCAAATCTCGGGGTATCATCTTAATGAGGATAAGACCATGATTGTTAAAAACTCAAATGTGGCTATGTTTGATACACGGGTAGTGGAAAATACTAGATATCTGGGGGTTGAGATCTCTGCCAATGTCGATAAAATCGTACAGATTAATCTAGAACCTCTGCTACACAAGACTAGAACAGATTTTAATAGAATGAATAATTTGCATCTCACTCTTTTAGGGAGATGCAATGTCATCAAGATGTTATTTTTACCAAAAATTCTCTATTTTTTAGAGCTATTCCAACGGAAATAAACAAGAGCTGGTTTTCGGCATTTGATCAAGCAATTTCCAAGTTTTTGTGGGCCGGGAACCGCCCCGCAGAGCGCTGAGATATATGTCCCTACCTAGAAATCGGGGTGGCTGGGCGGTACCTAATCTCCAGGTTTATTATTGGGCAGCAGCTTTGCAGCGAATGGCACCAATATTGGGGAAAGAACCAACATCAATAGAGGAAACATCCAGCCCTTCTATATATAGGTTACTCTTGGGATCGGATTCAGGTGGCTGCCTTCTTCGATATATTGATTTTGCTTATTTTAAAAGAGTAAAATTTAAGGTTTTACTGGGATCATTTAAAGTATGGACGTCCATCAGGAAGAAACTTAAACTAGGTAGGATACATAGATACTCTCCTCTGGCAGACAATAACCTACTACCCGAAATTCTACTAGATGGCTATATGAAAGTTTGGATGAATAAAGGAGGAAGGTTTATTGGAGATCTGATGGAGGATGATATTATCCTTTCTTTTGATGCAATCAAGAGCAAATTCGGGTTAGGTAATAAGTATTTTTTTAAATATTTACAAATTAGGGATTTTGTTTCTAAAAAATATCCAGTTGTCAGAAAATCCCCTTACTTGAAGCAATATTAGGGACATCTTTAACACTTTCTCCCCTCTGCAAAATGCTTAGTAATTTAATGAGTGATGACTTTATTAAACATACTAATCGCTGGAAGAATCTGTTGCAAGCAGGGATAGAGGTATGTGAGGACTCTCTTTTGTTAAGTCAAACGGCATGCTTCTCGGCAAACCTACAAGTGCAGTGTTTCAAAACTTGGCTTAATTTGTACATTACTCCAGCCCGCATAGCAAAATGGGGAGGCTTGCGTGGTTCTTTTTGCTCTCAATGTCACTGTTATGCTGCTGATAGTGTACACATGTTTGCAACTTGCCCTCGACTTGTACCTTTAATCACTGAGGTGGGCAAATACCTATGAGGTATGCTGGGGTTTGAGGTGGAACTTTCACCGCAGGTAATTATGTTGGGGGTCAGTAATCAAGCCATGCCGGAACCAAATAGAGCTCTGTTATTTATAGCTATGGCAGTGTTTAGGCTTTCCTTGGCCAGCGGGTGGCTGGACAAGGACCCCCCTCAGTTTATTGCTGGCTGGGGAAATTTCTGGCCACATATCGGTGGGAGAAAGAGGTGTATAAACGAAGGGGGCTTAATGCTAAAAGGAGGGGCTTGCAATTTGGCTTCCAATAACGAATTGGACGAATGAGGTCAGGATTTGATCTGATTTGTGTTGATATAAGTTAAGGGATTAGCATAGGATGTTTAGACTGTTGGTATTATTTAGGTTGTAACTATATTAAGGGTTTTACCAAGAAATGTACATTATGGTTGTGTTATAGCTCAATTTATGTTATGTTACCGCCATGGGCTCCATTTGGGTTTGGGTGGGGGAGGTAGGGGTAGGATAGGGGTGCTGGGTATTAAGATATATATTAGACATCTTCCACATATGTTTTGGAAATATTGTTTGGATAAACCTGGTGTATAAAGGATTGTATGTGTTGGATGTCTACAATAAAGACTTTAAAAAGAAAAAAAAAAAATGAAAGGAAGAAGAGAAGTAAAGGGATTATGTGGGGGATATCCAGAATTGGTATGGTATCAGCATATTCTGGCCTAAATAGTGCAAAAATGTGGGTCTTAATTATAATTTACAAAAATGTTGTTGCATTGGTGATAATAATATAAAATCTACACCCAATTAAGCACCTTTTTTATTAATTGGAATTAGGACATGACATTTAATTCAGATTTTATTTTTGTGCTTGATATTTTGACAAAAAAACAAAATTATGTACAAAATGGCTATAATAATGGATGGACTGCCATTATTCCACGGGATAGCCATAGATATGACATAAATGTGCACAAATGCATCATGGACCTGCCATTGGATTTAGAGATAGCCAATATGTTGCTTAGGTTGCCAACACTCAGGGGTCTATTAGGATGGCGGGCGGACTTCAGTCCGCCAGCCACCCTAGCGGTGCTGGGACCATCCGCCAGCGGATCGGCGGTCCAGTACCACCAATTAGGATGCGACCGCCACCGTGGCGGTCGCATCCCGCATCTCCAACATTGCGGCGGGCGCTGCTGGATGCAGCACCTGCCGCAATGCCAAAAAGGCATGTTGTGACAGGCACCGCGCGGTGCCTGCCACCTTGAGCATGGCAATGTAGGGTGGTACCATAGGTACCCCCCAAGTGCAGCCCCCCAACCCCCCGGGGGCCGGAAATTCCCGCCACCATATTGTGCCCGAGTTCCGCCCGGCCGGCAATCGTGACGATAGCCACGGCCGGGCGGTGGCGATCCGCCCGCCATCATAATGACCCCCTTAGTTACTAAGGGCCACGGTCTCTTTCTATATAAGGCACTGCCATCATATAATCTAGAATGCCTGCAACATGTCATTCAGAGGCAGCATTATGTGGGAGACAGCTGGTATCCCTGCAATACGAATGAATGATGATTGATGCCACCTATAAAGTGCACTTTTCTGCAAAAAAAATTGAAGCTCCAAGCAAACGAATGACAGCGGACTGATGAGGATTAGTCACAAGAGTTGAGAAAAAATTTAAAGCAGGCAGACATAAATTCATGTTTATTGAGAAAACAATTAGGTTTTGACATTGATTTCTCAGAGACTGATTCATGAAAGTAAACTTGCACTTTTGTGTAAGTTTACTATTTTTTTGCTATTCACAACTGCTAGTTAACCCCTTCGCTGCTACGCCTTCTCCCCCGCCCCCCATGATAAGCCTTTTTTTGGCTATTTGGGGTAGTTTGCGCTTAGGCCCCTATAACTTTTTGTCCACATATGGTATACACGTCAAATTTACGCCCTTTTTTCCAACACCCTAGGGATTCTAAATGTACCCAGGGTTTGTGGATTCCTCTGGATGGGACCCAGAGATTAGCCGATATGCAGACAGAATATCGAGTTGGAAATGTCGACTTACACAAATATCGAGCTGGAAATATCGTGACAGAAATATCGACAGCAAGAATATCATGGTCAAGAATATCGACTTTAAGGTAAGAAATATCGTTTTTTAAGATATCGAAGTCATCAATATCATTTGCAAAAGTATAGTTGTTTAAAATATCGATTTTTTAATTAGTGTTATGTATTTTAGTATGTACTTTAAATGTATATAAGTGTTACATTTTTATTAGTTATCAATTTGATTTTAATTAAATTTTGCTTTTTTTAGTTCCGTAGCAGGTTGTGGGTTAATCGGGGAATAGGGGAATAGGGTGGGAAGAAATTTAATTATAATACATTAATGATTACTTTTTATTTAGTAATAATTATTTAATTTAGATTTTATAGTGTTAATTGTAGGAAGTAATTTACATTATTATTAATTAATTATTAATTGGTTGTTAATTAATAACAATTATTTAATTGGTAATTAATTATGGTAATCGTGTTATTTTTTTAGGAGCGGTTTGTGGGGTTTAGAGGGGTAAAGAGTGGGAAGTAATTTAATTATCATAAATTGATATTTTTAAATTTATTAATATTTATTTTATTTAGATTTTATAGGGATAATTGTAGGAAGTAATGTATTATTAAGTAATTATTAATTGGTTGTTAATTATTATTAATTAATTAATTCGTAATTAATTATGTTAATTGTGTAATTTTTATAGGAGCAGGTTGTGTGGTTTATAAGGGTAAAGGGTGAGAAGTAATTTATTTGTAATTAATTATTAATTATTTGTTAATTAATGTTAATTAATTAATTAAAATTTAAATATGGCAAAAATTAATTTTAGATGTGAGTTGTGGGGTTTATAATGGTAAAGGGTGGGAGGTAATTTATTTTTAATTATTTATTAAGTAGTTGTTTATTGATATTAATTTATTATTTTAAAATTAATTATGGAAATGTGTAATGATTTTTAGGTGTGGGTTGTGTGGTTTATAGAGGTAGAGGGTGGAAAGTAATTTATGTTTATTTAATTAATAATTAGTTGATCATTAATATTAATTCATCAATTGATAATTAATTAGGGTAATTGTTTATTTTTTTGTGTGTGAGTTTTGCTTTTATAGGGGTAACGTTTGGGGAGTAAATTAATTATTATCTTTTTTAATTAATAATATTTCTTTAATTGATAGTTAATTATGTTGATTATGGAGGTAATTTTTTTCTAAATTTAGATGTGTGTTGTGAATTGTGCAGTGTTATAGGGTAGGAAATAAAAAAGTTAAAATTAATGTAATAATTAATGTTTTTGTTTATAAATAATTTCTAATTAAAAATAGTTATTTGTTTGTAAATTATTTTTACATTTTTTTAACATAATATTTCTAGGTATTTGTCATATATATTTTACATCATAATATGTTTCTATTTTTTAGATTTTTTTAAATATTTTTATATATTTTTCATATTATTTAAAAAAAAAAATTGTGTTGGTGATATATTGTTTGTTTTTAATTTTGAACTGACTGGAGTGGGAATATTAATTTTTACCCCTCCGCTATCCAACACTTTCACTATTGTTGCACTAACTGGAGTGGGAATAGTATTTTTTACCCCTCTGCTATCCAACACTTTCCCTAGTGTTGCACTAACTGTAGTGGGAATAGTATTTTCTACCCCTTCGCTATCCAACACTTTCCCTACTCTTGCACTCATTGGAGTGGAACTAGTCATGTTTACCTCTCCGCTATCCAACACTTTCCCTACTGTTGGACTCACTGGAGTGGGAATAGTAATTTTTACCCCTCCGCTATCCAACACTTTCCCTGCTGTTGCACTCACTTGAGTGGGAATAGTAATTTTTACCCCTCCGCTATCCAACACTTTCCCTACTGTTGCACTCACTGGAGTGGGAATAGTAATTTTTACCCCTCCGCTATCCAACACTTTCCCTACTGTTGCACTCACTGGAGTGGGAATAGTAATTTTTACCCCTCCGCTATCCAACACTTTCCCTGCTGTTGCACTCACTGGAGTGGGAATAGTAATTTTTACCCCTCCGCTATCCAACACTTTCCCTACTGTTGCACTCACTGGAGTGGGGATAGTAATTTTTACCCCTCCGCTATCCAACACTTTCCCTACTGTTGCACTCACTGGAGTGGGAATAGTATTTTTTACCCCTCCGCTATCCAACACTTTCCCTACTGTTGCACTCTATGGAGTGGGAATAGTCATTTTTACCCATCCGCTATCCAACACGTTCCCTACTGTTGCACTCACTGGAGTGGGAATAATCATTTTTATTCCTCCGCTATCCAACAATTTCCCTACTGTTACATTCACTGGAGTGGGAATAGTAATTTTTACCCCCCGCTAGCCAACACTTTCCCTACTGTTGCACTCACTGGAGTGGGAATAGTAATTTTTACCCCTCCGCTATCCAACACTTTCACTACTGTTGCACTCACTGGAGTGGGAATAGTAATTTTTACCCCTCCACTATCCAACACTTTCCCTACTGTTGCAGTCACTGGAGTGGGAATAGTAATGTTTACCCCTCCGCTATCCAACACTTTCCCTACTGTTGCACTCACTGGAGTGGGAATTGTATTTTTACCCCTCCACTATCCAACACTTTCCCTACTGTTGCACTCACTGGAGTGGGAATAGTAATTATTACCCTTCCGCTATCCAACACTTTCCCTACTGTTGCAGTCACTGGAGTGGGAATAGTCATTTTTATTCCTCTGCTATCCAACACTTTCCCTACTGTTGCACTAAATGGAATGGGAATAGTCATTTTTACCCATCCACTATCCAACACGTT
This sequence comes from Calotriton arnoldi, assembly GCA_963921515.1. Classification (NCBI taxonomy): domain Eukaryota; kingdom Metazoa; phylum Chordata; class Amphibia; order Caudata; family Salamandridae; genus Calotriton; species Calotriton arnoldi. Next base: position 692,692 of record CAWUFW010005526.1, read on the forward strand.
CCCTACTGTTGCACTCACTGGAGTGGGAATAGTAATTTTTACCCCTCCGCTATCCAACACTTTCCCTACTGTTGCACTCACTGGAGTGGGAATAGTATTTTTTACCCCTCCGCTATCCAACACTTTCTCTACTGTTGCACTGACTAGAGTGGGAATAGTAATTTTTCCCCCTCCGCAATCCAACACTTTCCCTACTGTTGCACTCACTGAAGTGGCAATTCTTTTTTTTTTAGACTTTTAGGGGCCGATTCCGATTCGGGCCGGAAATCTCTCCGACCAAGCCGGACCCGGAGAGATTTCCGACCGAATCGGACTCTGGCAGCCCGACCGAACGAGTACGATGCGTACGTATGCAATCGGACTCGATTCGGTCGGACTCCCATTGAAGTCAATGGGAGCCGGTCGTACAACACGTACGCGGGCTCCCATTGACTCAATGGGTGCGAGGCGAACAAGGGCGCCCCCTACAGTGGGTACACGTCGATGCGAATCGCGCCATACATGCACAGGTCCTGTGTGCGACTCGCGCGGCTACGCGTACAGGGGGGTCCGACACGGACCCCCAAAGTCCGGCTCCGACTGCCCTTTGGAGCCGGATGGCGCGAGTCGGTCGGACTGCTCGAGGCGCGCATCGTACTTGCCCGGCCGGGGAACGTCTCCATTGCGCGGTGCGAGTCTTGTCCGTGCGAGTCGGTCGGAGCGGTTCGGACCCGCATACGAGTCGGTCGGCGATTTCGCGTGCGCTCGCATCGTACTCGCTCGCCCGGACGCACGTACGAATCGGTCGGGAAAGAGGGCTCCAAATCGGATCCGGTTAAGCCGAATCCGATTCGGTGCCCTACCAACCGAGATCGGAATCGGCCCCTTAGTCTAATGTTTTAATTTATAATATAATGTTTTTTTATTAGATTTTATGTTATTGGTGTATGTATATTTAATTATATATATATATTATATATATATTTATATGTACATTTTCATAGATACAATTATAAAATAAATTAAAATAATAGTTTATTCATTGTTTTAAACTTAATATATATATATTACATTTTATAAACGTATGTTTACATTTTTTAATTAAATTTATTTGTTATATTTTTTAAAATGTATATTAAATCTAATTCATATTTTAAAGTTAATTTTATTATTAAATATATTTAATATTATTTTTTAATACATATATTAAAATTGATATGTTGTACAACTATATTCTTTACATCAATATTTTTTTATTGATATTTTTGTACTTACTATTATAAATATAGGATGTCAATATTTTTGACATCAATAATTATAACTCGATATTTTTTTTTTTAAATGGGAAAAACAGCTGCAAAAGAAAGCATCTGTTGTTTTACCTGCAAATGGCATCAACAAAGGGTTTGTGGTTCTAAAATCACCATCTTCTCAGCTTTCAGGGACAGGCAGACTTTTGTCAGAAAATCAAATTTTTATACAGTTTTGGCATTTTAATGGGCCATAGCCTATTTTTCCTATTTTTTGTGCTTTCAACCTATTTCTAGTTAGTGGTAGAAATGGGTGTGAAACCAATAATGGATCACAAACAGCTATACATTTTAAAAAAACTAGACAAAATTCCAAATTTAGCGAGGGGTCATTTGTGGGTTTGCAGTCATCTAGGGGAACCTAAAAAACCCAGACATTTCTAAAAACTAGACACCGAGGGGAGTCCAAAGATGTGTGGCTTGCATTGATCCCTCAACATTTTCCTTCCCAGAATCCACTGCAAACCTCAAATTTAGCTAAAAAGTCATATTTTCCTATAATATCTGTGTTGGAAGGTTGTGGGATCACTGCACGGCACAAATTTCCTACCACTTAGCGTTCTCCTCAGCCTCCCGATAAAAATGATTCCTTACTTGTGTGGATGGGCCAAGTGCCTAAGACTTGGAAGGGCCAAAAACGTTTAGAGAATGAAGGGGGACCAAAAGGGCAGTTTGTTTATACGTTTTTAGGCTGGCGCTAATTTGGGCATTCACACAAGTGAGGTATCATTTTTCTCAGTAGATTTAGGGGAACGCTGGGTGGTAGGACATTTGTGCCTGCGCGGTGATCATCCAACTTACCCACACAGAAATGTGAGGAAAATGTGACTTTGTAAGTAAATTGGAGGTTTGCAGGGGATTCTAGGTAAGAAAGCGCTGGGGGATTCATGCAAGCCACACTGCCATCTAAGAGTCAGTACACGCACACCAACATCCATGCACACCACCAGCCAAGCGCCATCCATGCACACTGCTCTCCAAGCGCCATCAACGCACACCGCTAGCCAAGTGCCACCCATGCACACCGCCAGCCAAGAGCCATCCACACAGTCCCCCAGCCAAGCACCCTCCCCGCGCTCCACCAGCTAAGTGCCATTCCCGCACTCTGCCAGCAAAGCACCATCCATGCACACCATCAGCCAAGCACCAGTCCATGTACACTGCCAGTAGAGTGCCACTCCAGACACACCACCAGGCAAGCCCCAATCTACACACACCGTCATCAAGCACAAGCCCAAAAACACCCTTAGCCAAGTGCAAGCCCACAAACACCACCAGCAAAAGGCAAGCAAAATGTCAGTACACGCAGACCATCAGCCAAACTCCAGTTCACACACACACAAACTCTCCCTTGTTTCTAGATGTTTACGGGCCCCGCTTGGGGGTAGATGAGACTAAAAATATCACTGAAACAGCCAAAATGTGTGCCTAAAAAATGGGGAGTGACCTGTGCCTATGGGGCTTCTTCCTGACATGCCCATAAACATATCCCTGGTTCCTAGTGGGCTTTGTGCCTTCCCCGGAGGCGCAGATAAGGGGCAATTGCCCCGATCTGTCTTCTGGGGGGGCAGAAAGACTTTTTTGGGTGTGGGGGCATTAGCATGCCCATTCTGGGCAGCCCCTTCCCCTATGTTTAAAAAAACAACATAATCCCTGGTGCCTAGTGGGCTTTCTGCCCCCCAGGGGGGCAGATCAGGGGCTATTGCCCCCATCTGCTTCCTGGGGGAGACAGACAAACTGTGGCATTTTTGGGGGATGGGTGGGGGCATTGGCATGCCCATTTTGGGAAGCCTCCATCCCTAAGTATAAAATAAATCCCTGGTGTCTAGTGGGCTTTCTGCCCCCCCATTGAGGGCAGATCAGGTGGTATTGCCCCCATCTGCCTCTTGGGGCGGCAGAAATACTGTGGAATTTTGGGTGGTAAGAGCATTGTCATGCCCATTTTGGGCAGACCCCACCCCTATATACATTAAAAAAAATCCCTGGTGCCTAGTCTGCTTTCTGCCCCCTTGGGGGGGGCAGATTGGGGGTCATTGCCCCATCTGCCTACTGGGGGCAGAAAGTCTGTGGAAAGTTTTTGGGAGGGGGTGGGGGCATTGCCATGCCCATTTTGGGCAGCCCCTACCCCTATATACATAAATAAAATGCCTAGTGTGCTTTCTGCCCCCCTGGAGGGGCAGATCGAGGGCTATTGCCCCATCTGCCTCCCAGGGGGGCACATAGACTGTGGAATTTTGGGAGGGGGTGGGGCATTGCCAAGCCCATTTTTGGCAGCCCCCACCCCTATATACATAAAAATTAAAGATCCCTGGTGCCTAGTGTGCTTTGATCGGAGGCTATTGCCCCCATCTGCCTCCCAGGGGAGGCAGAAAGACTATAGAATTGTGGGGAGAGGTGGGGTCATTGCCATGCCGATTTTGGGCAGCCCCCACCCCTATATACATAAAAATAAAAAATCCCTAGTGCCTAGTGTTCTTTCTGCCCCTGGGGGGCAGATCAGGGGCTATTGCCCCATCTGCCTCCCAGGGGGGGCAGAATGACTGTAGAATTAGGGGGGATGGGGTATTGGCATGGCCATTTTGGGCAGACCCCACCCCTACAGGCGTAAAAACAAAAATCCCTGGTGCCTAGTGTGCTTTCTGCCCCCCCCCTGGGGGAGCAGATTGGAGGCTATTGCCCCATCTGCCTCCGGGGGGGGGCAGAAAGACTGTTTGTTCCTAAAATAATGGGGGGAGCAAAAGCCCTTGCCCAAGGGGCCGCTCCCCCCTCCCTGGTGCCTAGTGGGCAGATCCCTGCTTGGGGATTGCCCTCCTAAGGCGATCCCCAAGCAGGGATCCACTAGAGAGGGGTACCATTGAAAAGGGGAGATTCTCCCCTTTCTAATGATACCTCTCCCATCTGCCTCGGTGCTCAGGGGGCTGAGATAGTGCCCTGAGCACCGAGGCAGTAAACCTGAAACTGAGTTTCAGTTTCTCTGAAATGATGTCAGTGCGACGTGCGCGCCTACCGTCATTTCGGAGAAATGATCAGAACACCGGCGGGAGCTGGGGAAGCTCTTCCCCAGCTCCCAAGGGTATTTTGACAAAAAGGAAATCCCTCTGGTGCCCGCAGCAGAGGGATTTCCTGTGCAATGTCCGTGGACGGCCGGGAGCCGTCCGATGAACATGAGCACTGGTGCGTCAGACGGCTCCCGGCTGTCCGACGCACCAAAGGGGTAAATAGTAAGTTTACGACTCCAGAGAATCTGAATGCAATGCAGAGAACTCCGCACATAAAAAGATAGGCCTGTCCTATCTTTTTTAATGTGCTCAGTTCTCCGCCCCCACTGCTGAATCTCCATAGTCGTAAACTTACTATTAACTCATAGTTTGACAATAGCATAAAAAACAGTAAACTTACACAGAAGTGTAAGTTTACGTTTGTAAATCAGGCCCTCAGTGTCAACATGAAAGCAGGTTTCATGTAAAACCTTAATATTCATTGATATGACAAGAATATTTGTTCCTATAGTTTATTTTGTCCCGATAGAGAGGATAGGTACCAACTTAATAAAGACAGTGTTGTCCACCCAAACTCCAACAGCCTTCAATACAATACAGAATCAATTTTTAGTATCAAATCCTGCTGAGATTTCAGGCAAAACTCATTAGAATAAATGTCCCTCATCAGCTGCTTGATGGATAGTATGTCTTCTCTAGTAATGCCGTTTCGGTTCTGTACTTGTGCAAAGATTCGTACTGGTTGGATGTAATAGCAGAGTGCAAGCAATATAACCGTGGTATTGTCTGTTGACCACCAACACAAAATTTGTTTTAGTAATAGTAAACCCTAGTACTTGGGTGTTAGTTTCTTCTGGTTTGGACTTGTCAAGACTACGTTTCTTTTTCACAATGAGTTGTACCGACTTTTTTTTTAAGAAACTTGAACACTATCACATACAGAAATGTTAAATGCTGAAGTAATGCTACTGCCAAAGCAAGTAGATACACTAGCTAGGTAATGGATCATAAACACTGTTAGTAGGTTTAAATATCTGGAAAAGGGATTTGACATCACCTTTGAGATTGAGGAAAAATCACAAAGGGGGGAACAGGATGCATCCAGATTAGCAATCATTGTAATGTTCTCTTTAATAGTGAATATATTGTCATGAAAAAATTGAGTAGATTATTATGGATTTTCAGGGAATGGTGGTAGAAATTGGCATTGCTTCTTGGGATCAGAAGACTTGCAATAGTTACTGTTACAAAAGAGGAGCCTTTAGATGAGGGACAGGCATGCACTTCATCTAGGATGATCACAGTATGTCACTTTTGCGCCCACAGTTATCCATCCAGGACATAATGCAGTATGCTCACAATTTGTCATTCAGGGGAAACCATTTGGTCAGGGGCAAACAGCATATGATCTCAATAATAAGTCTTTTAGGAACCACCATTATCTGAGGGGCAATCATCATGGCACCTTAGACACCAACAATATGACCCCCAGCACCACCATTATATGAGCTGGAGCACGCTAATTGTGCCATCTAAGAAGGCCACAATACATTACTACTGTGCCACCATTAGCTGAGGAGAAGCCAGCATATCATCTTGTAGTCTTGTAATAGATTAGTCTGGGGCAACCATTATGTAATGGTTGCATGCATGTCACCTAGGATGCTCACAATATGACACTCAAGAGCTACCTGTTGGTGCGTGACAAAGACATTTAATTGGTATGCTAAGTTCTAATAGACATTCGGGGGCCATCATTATGCGATCTGGCTGTCCTTAACAAAGTCTTTTACTTAGTGGGAAGAAAAGGTAGGTAGATGCAGGACAGAGACCGTGGCCTCCTAACCTGCCTTAGGAAGGGCCCCAGAGCGCAATGCCCAAAGCAGGATGGAAATCTTAAAACTTTGCGTGAATTCTTTCTGTGGGAATCAGGAATTGTATTATATTTATAAAGTTTTATATAGCGCAAACAGGACCCTTGGGAGTATAAGAGCAATTTACAATGCTCAAGGCGATGCGTATAAAATAACATCAACATAAGGATGGTGTTAGAAATGGGGGTCTCTAGTTGGCAGAGGTAAGTACCTTTTTTCCAAATAGGGACCCTTGCTTCTAGTGAGGGTAAGGGGGATACATTTCTAAAATAACCCCTGCTCACCCCCTTGGTAGCTTGGCACGAGCAGATAGGCTTATCTCAGAGGCAGTGTATAAAGCAATTGTGAACACATACAGTAATACAGTGAAAACACTACAAATGGACACCACACAAGTTTAGAAAAATAAGTAATCTTTATCTGAACCAAAACAAGACCAAACGACAAAAATCCACAATACAGTATTAAAAATATGACTTCCAAATCGTAGAAACAGTTCAGCTCCAAGAAAATGTGAGATGCAACACTTTTATACAAATTACCTTGGATGCGTCGAAAAATGCAAGCAAAAAGGGTCACAGGAAAGGTGATGCATCGTTTCCTTACACTCAGGGAAGGTGATGCATCAGTTCCTTGCTCCGGTGGAGGTGATGCGTCAGTTACTTACTACTGCGCAGGGGAGGTGATGCATCGTTTCCTTACTGGAGAGGTGGTGATGCGTTGGTTTCTTACTGCGTGGGGAGGTGATGTGTCGGTTTCTTACTACGTCCCCCAACGATGCGACAGACTTGGCGCTCCGATGCGATTCGTGATAATCCAGTGCGATGTGTTGGTTCTTCTCCAACCAGGCCTGCGTCAGAATCGGTGCGGTGATCTCGGACATCGGAGATCGGTGCACAGGATTTGTCGCAAGGCAGACACTTCAGATGCGAGCAGGCGCTGCGTTGATTCTTAGGCAGCGGCGATGAATCGAACATTTTCTCTCACACCGTTGCGATACGTCGGAAACAGGTGATCGTTTGATTTTCACAATTCTTGCCGTTTCCAGTCCCAAAACCACCTACAGAGGCCCAACACAATGGCAGGCATCTCTCAGCTGGTCAGAACTCCCAGAAAAGGATTTCAGGGGGACCTGGGGGTGAAGTCTTTATGTCCCTGAGAACAGGAGGCAAGCTCAATTCAAGCCCTTCCTCAAGCAGGGGACACAGCAAACAGCAAAGTCCTTTTTCCTTTCCTTGGCAGCAAGTAGCCACTGTAGCCCAACCCCAGACAGCAAACAGCACAGGGGCAGTATTCCTCCTCAGCTTATCCAGCTCGTCTCCTTGGCAAAGGTTCCTCTTGATTCCCAGAAGTGATCTAAAGTCTGAGGTCTGGGCCCCTCTTTTTATACAGTAAATCTCTTTGTTCTCTCCTGGCCCAGGGCTCTGAGCCCATTCCAAACCAGTTCTGGGGGGGCACTTTGCAAGTGCACATTGTCAGTGTGAGCCCTGGCTCCAGACACACCACAGGGGAGCGGAGCCATAATTGTGGAAGGCAGGCATAGACCTATTCAGGTGCAGGTGCTACTCCTCCCACCACTCCAAATGCAGACCAGGCCTATTCAGCCTAGAGCTGACTCATCCAGACTCTCTGGAGCCACTGCACATCCCCAGCCCCTGTCACTTCGAAGCCAGACAGTCAATACACATCCTAGCAGAGGCACACTGGATGGCTAAGCAAGAAAATACCTACTTTCTAAAAGTGGTATTTTCAAACACAGAATGTAAAAATCACCCTCATTAAAAGATGCATTTTAATATTCTGAGTTCAGGCATACAAAACTTTATTTTCCTACCTTGTTCCCAGGGGTAGTTAGGCTTATAAGATGTTATAAGCAAACTCCCCATTCTATCCTATGGGAACAGATAGCCTTGCAATAGTGAAAAACAAAATTGGAGTATTTCACTATCAGGACATGCCACACTCACCAGGGCATGTCCTACCTTTCACATACACTGCACCCTGCCCACAGGGGTACCTTGGGCCTACCTTAGGGGTGACTAACATGTAAGAAAAGGGAAGGTTAGGGGCTGGCAAGTGGGTGCACTTGCCAAGTCGACATGGCAGTATTAGACTGCACACAGACACTGCAATGGCAGGCCTGAGTTACATTTACAGGCTGCTTATGTGGGTGGCACAACCAGTGTTGCAGGCCCACTAGCAGCATTTGATTTACAGGCCCTGGGCACACACAGTGCACTGTATTAGGGACTGACTAGTAAATCAAATAAGCCAATTATGGAAACACCAATCCATAGCAACAATATACAAAGGGAGCACTTGCACTTTGGCACTGAACAGCAGTGGCAAAGTGCCCAAAGCATCTAGACCAGCAAAACGAAGTCCAACACACAGCAAAAACACAGGAGGCAAAGGCAAAAATACAGGGGAAACCCACGCCAATGATGCCAGGTCTAACAGATGGGAACCTGGGAAGGTCGAATCCCCTAGAAAGAAAACCTTAGGACCCAGACAGACTACAACCCGAGAAGTAAGCATTTAGTCTGAGACAGATAGGAAGTGCGCAGTCTAAAGGATAAATATTGTCCTGGCGTATAGTTCATGAGTTCTACAGCAGAAATGTGTTCATCAGTCTCCTTTTGACTTCTTTCTTGAATGATGATGATGATGATGGCAAATTATAGCGCGCACAGCTACTCTAAGGAGTGCTTCGGTGTGAAGCAGCATTCAAAATTGAACAGAGACATTAAGCCTGCACAAAAAGCCATGTTTTAAGTTTCTTTTTACACACTGCAGAATCACTCATCGCCTGCAGCTCCATAGGTAGCTGACTCCAGGCTACTGAACCCAGATACTATAGAGACCTTCCTCCTACTTTTGCCCGCTGAATCTTGGGGATCTCTGCCAACAATTTGTTGGCAGATCTCAACTGTTTCGTAGAGTTTAAAAGCCAGATCTGGGTCTGAGATAAGAGGCCCCTGATTGTATAGGTCAACATGCACTAACGCAAGAGCCTTACATTTGACTCTTTCCCTCATGGGCATCCAATGTAGTGTCTGTAAGAAAGACGTGATCTGTATTTTCATAGGAACATTTAGCATTTTGGATCACTTGGAGTCTGTCCATCAGGTACAAGTATAATGCATTACCGTCATTGATTCTGGATGTTATCAGTGCCTGAACGAACAATTTCTTTCCTGAAAAGGATAGAAAAGGCAGAAATTCTTTAAAGATCTCATAATCCCAAAACAAATGCCTATCAATGCTTTTACTTGAGGCCTAAAGGACAGATTGTTATCAACTTTAATACCCAGATTTTTAACTGAGTCTTTCTGGGGTCTTGGGGGAGTGGCATCATCTGGCAAGAAAGATCGCCAGAAATCTGTTGGAATCTTACAGAAGAAGAGAAGCTCTGTTTCTTCTTCACTGCATTTAAGATTTAAGCTGAGCAGCTGTTAACTGGTGAAAAACAGCTGTAAGACGCGTTTTATCCTTTGTGCCATGCAACTCTAGTTTCTTGTCCCTAGAGAAAAGTAGCTGCGTAACATCAGCATAGGAGATCACTTTAGCTCCTAAATTGTTTGCTAGTTGAGGCCGAGCCCTAAGCATAGAATCCTTGGCTGCTAAAATCCACACGACGCCCAAGATACAGGGAATCACATTTGGCGGGGACGAACATAAGATTTCACTTTTCGTGGACGACATGCTCTTATCAGTCACAGCCCCGGAATCCTCACTGGTAACGGTAATGGAGGAGTTGAGGTGCTTTGAACTCGTAGCGGGTCTACGGGTTAACCTTACTAAATCTTACTTGCTGAACCTTACACTGTCGCAGAGGGATATGGAAACATTGGTCGACTCTACACCCTTCCAGTGAACCAAAAAGGAAATCATATACTTAGGAATAAGAATAACCCCTAGGCACCAAGACCTCTATAAGGCAAACTATCCCCCACATCTCCAATAAGTGAAAGCGGATCTACACAGATGGGCTCCCATGTATCTCTCATGGATCAGTCGCATTTAAGCGATAAAGATGATGATACTGCCTAGAGTCCTGTACCCATCCAGGGCCTTCCGATTGAGATAGAGCAAGGGTTTTTTGCCACACTAAAATCAATGATTATTCGCTTTATCTGGCGAGGACAAAGGGCAAGATTCTAATTTCGACAACTCCGGCTCCCAAAAAACAAGGGGGGACTGGCACTACCAGACATGAATCTATATTACAACGCAGCCCAACTTTGTGTGATTACAGAATGGTCATCCAGGTTATCCGACAAACACTGGCTACACATGGACAGGGCAGTGGCTGGGAGGAGCATCTGGGACCTACTGTGGAAACCCAAAGCTGAGACCCCGCCCAATGTTTACCTAAGCACACCTACTAAAACTACCCTTACGGTGTGGGACGATATCCACAGGTCATCTGCCCTGACCACTTTCCCATCACCCTTCACGCCCATACACTATAACCCTGCGTTTCCGCCCGCATGCACACAGGGACCCTTCAATGTGTGGAAAGAGGAGGGATGCCGTACGATTTCTGACCTGTTCCATAATTGGGACATCCTCACATTTGAACATTGTCAGAGAGAATTTAACCTTCCAGCCAATAAATATTATCACTACATTCAACGGAGACACTAGGTCCTCAACTGGGGAGTTAGAGAATCGGCGACTAGGGAGCTCATGCCAATAGAGAAGCTAGCAAAATTAGAAAAGGGAACAAAAGGCACGATCTCGCACCTCTATAAGATACTACAGGCCACATTGCATACTGAGCAACCCAGGCACATGCCACTCTGGGAGCACATTATGGGGGTGAACATTACAGATAAGCAATGGGACAAACTGTATTTGTTTCAAAATCTGTTTATTAATATTTTCCTCTGAGAAAAAGACAGAAAGCAATACATATGCAACATAAAGTATGAGAAGTTCAGCCCAGAGTTACAGTGCGCACATGAGGGTTACAGCTTTTACACAAGGTCTGTGGCGACTAAACAGTAAGAGAAAAGATAAAGATATCTTATCAACATATCATGTTGCATTCAATCCAATGTTTCTGAGCATCAGTCTGCTTTCCCCAGAGCGTAACACAGAAAGGAAACTTAAACCTACCTAGAATGAACAAAACTGTGATGTCATGGTGCAAATTAGAATAAGGAGAATGTGAGGGGTGAGTTACTGGGGTCTCTGCTCAAGCGGTCGTCGCACCTCTCGGGGCTCCCCTACCCACAGTAAGCCTAGATATGGAACAAGTTGAGGGCCCTAAGACGTGGGGCGCAGGCCATCAATGGGAGCCCCTCCGATAGATAGCTTACCAATGGAGACCAAATATAGTCGAAGCCTTTCCTGGAGTCATCCATTATATCGGCCATTCGCTCCAGCGCCAGAGCCCTCCACAATCTCGCATGCCATTGCGTTAATGATGGAGCCTCTTGCTTCTTCCACGCGGCAGCCACCGCCAGCTTAGCGGCCCCCAGACAGAGCCACAAAACCGATCTGTTGCTCTGTGTTTGGCATTTTAAGTTTGGGTCTCGTACCCCCAACAGCACATGTTCCATAGAACTGGGAATAGGATAGCCCAGGATATGCTTAATTTGTGACAGGATTTCCTTCCAGAAAGGCTGTATAGAGGGACAATCCCACCATATGTGTCGAAAGTCGCCTAACAGCCCACAACCCCTCCAGCATCTGTCCGAAGAGTTAGGAAAAATCGCATGAAGTTTCTGAGGGTATAGGTACCAATCGTACATGATTTTGTAGTGTGCCTCCCTAAGGAACATTGAACGATTGAATTTTACAATATCCCTACCTAAGTGTTCCCATTGTTTATCACCTAGGGGTGGCCACCAACGCGTCCCAAAAGCGTTTATAGCGCGGAGTCGCTTTGGGGCTCAGTGCTTGGATAAGAGCATATAAAAAGGAGATACATCCTTTGGAGGTGGATCCAGACTGCGCAAATTTCTCTATAGGGAATAGCTCCCTGGTAGCGGCCAGCCGCACCAGGGGCTGCTGCACCCAGTGTTTCAGCTGCAAGTAGTGGTATTCTTCATTGGCCGACAGTGCGAATTGTTTTTTGCACTCCTGAAATGTGAGAAATTCCCCTCTGTCAAACAGGTCAGAGATCATGTGGCAGCCTCCCTCCCTCCAGGCCTCGAAGGGACCTTCCTGTAGCACTGGGGGGAATGCAGCATTAAAGTGTATAGGCGTATAGGGAGAGTGGAAGGTCTTAAGATGAAATCGTTTAGTGAGACTATCCCAAACCCTGAGAGTGGTGGATGTCGGAGTACTAATGTAAGTGTTAGGTGGTCTGTCCTGCTTTGGCTTCCAAAGGAGGTCCCAGATGGTGCGCCCAGTAATCTGTCTATCTATGTGAAGCCAGTGTTTCTCTGACTCCCGCAGCGACCATTCTGTGATTACCCTCAATTGAGCCGCTTGGTAATAGGACTGAAAATCCGGTAACGCCAGGCTGCCCTCTTTGCGCGGTCGTGTGAGCAAGCTATAGGGCAGGCGTGCCCTTCTCCCCTGCCAGATAAATTTTGTAAGCATGAGTCGTAGCTCTCTAAAAAGGCCTCCCTCCACCGGAATGGGCAACCCTTGAAAGAGGTAAAGCAAACGGGGGAGGATATTCATCTTAATAGCATTAATTCTGCCCAACCAGGAGATGAAGGCCCCGCTCCACCTACTCAGATCAGATTTCAATTGGCGAAGAAGGGGGGAAAGTTAGCCCTATAAAGATCTTGTATGCAAGGGGTAATCTTAACTCCCAAATAAGTGATCTCCTTAGTTGTACACCCAAAAGGAGACGTGCCTTCAACCCGACGCCACTCGTCTTTTGGTATAGATAACTTCAGTAAGAAGGATTTGGCCATATTAACCTTAAAACCTGCCACCCGTTCAAATTTCCACAACTCCTCGCGTATAGCCGGTAGGGAGGCAAGAGGATCTGAAACTGGGAGAAGCATGCCGTCAGCGAAGAGCGACATCTTATGGTCGTCGGAGCCAAAGCGTATCCCCCGAATCACCGGATTTCCTCTAATCCTGTGGGCTAGTGGTTCTATGCTCAGGGCGAAGAGGAGGGGGGATAGGGGACATCCCTGTCTTGTCCCACGAGCTAGGCCAAAGGGAGAGGAAGCGTCTCCATTGACAAGGACCCGAGAGTGGGGAGAATGATAGTTAGCGCAAATCATCCCTATAAAGGTCTCGTTAAAGCCAAAGCGCTGGAGCACTTTAAATAAAAAGGTCCATTCCACGCGATCGAATGCTTTCTCCGCGTCTAGCGAGGGAAGCGCTGCTGGAATGTTTTTCTTGCGAGCCTTTTCAATAATATGGATGATGCGTCGCAGGTTATCGTGGGTCTGTCGACCCTTAATAAACCCTGATTGATCCGGGTCTATGAGACTGGGAAGTATTGATTCGAGACGCATGGCCAGGATTTTAGAGTAAATTTTGGCGTCGAGATTCAGGAGAGCAATCGGGCGGTAAGAAGAGCAGACTGTGGGGTCCTTACCAGGCTTAGGGATCACTGCTACTATCCCTTCGCCCATAGAGGGAGTGACTTGCTGCTGAGAGGCAATTACATTAAATAAGATAGTTAAAAAGGGAACTAGTTCCGGCGCAAAGGTACGATAGAAGTGGGCTGAAAAGCCATCCGGCCCCGGAGCTTTCTGCAGTTTCAGAGAGTCGATTGCCTTTTGTGCTTCCTCAGCGGATATAGGTTTCGCCAATTCTTCGTTAGATCTGGCCCGACCCGAGGAAGAGCCAGGGTATCCAGGTACCCCACTTGATCAAACTCCCTTGGAAGGTCTGAAGTGTAAAGAGTTCTGTAGAATTTCTCAAAAGCCTGTGCCTTCCCCTCCTCTGTCTTGTGGGGAACCCCCTCCTCATCTACAATGAGACTGATATAGTCCTTTTCCTGTTTGGCCCATAGTTGACGTGCCAACAAGGACCCCACCTTGTTCCCGCCTTCATAACCCTTAGCTTGTAGGTGCAAAATGGTTTTTTCTGCTCTATTAGTATAGATAGCCTGTAGTTTTCCCTTCAGGGCCGTGACTTTCCTCAGTGTCTGCACAGAGGGGCTGGCCTTATGGGCCTGTTCCGCCGACGTTAAGTCTTGTTCTAACTGGAGACGCTCCTCATTCTGCTGAGAACGCAATGTCGTAGCCAACTCAATGCACTTACCATGGACCACCGCTTTGAGGGCATCCCAGGTAGTCGCATGGGAGGTAGCTTCAGGGTCATTCCGCGCAAAGAAATCTTTAATGGTTGCCCTCAAGTCATCCCGCAGTAGTTTATCCCTGCAGAGAAAATTAGGGAAATACCAACGAGCATGCTTTGCGCGCGGATTCGGCCAAGTGAGCGTCAGCTCCAGGGGGGCATGATCCGACAGGCAAATCGGGTAAAATTGCGTTTGCAGTACCGAGGGGAGCAAAGATTGGCTCATAAAAATATGGTCGATACGGGAGTAAGTTCTGTGGGAGTGAGAGAAGTACGAATAATCCCGCACAGTGGGGTTGGCATCTCTCCACGCATCCACCAGTCCCATGGTCCGAAGCTGTGACCTAAGCGCCTTACCGAAAGTCCCTCCCGCTGCTCTCTGTGAATGTGTTGTGTCCATATCCTGATCCCAGATCAAATTGAAATCTCCCAGAAGTAGTATGTCCCCCTGCGCAAACTTGTCCAGCGTCATGAGAAAAGATAGAATGAAGTCCTGCTGGCCCGTGTTAGGTGCATAAAGAACTGCAAATGTGCACTGGCGGCCCCTGAGGTCCCCCTGCACCATAAGAAACCTCCCGTGTTTGTCCGTTTTTGTGTCTGCAGTCTGGAAGGGAACCCCTGAGTGGAACATCAGCGCCACCCCATTGTGTTTCGCGGAATGTGAAGATCTAAGTATGAGGGGATAAGCTTTATGGCGCAGTCGGTGCTCCTCCGACTTTTTAAGATGCGTCTCTTGAAGAGCCACCACATGGACATTACGATCCAACAGATACTTCCAAAAGCGCTGGCGCTTGTTAGGGGAGTTTAGCCCCTGCGCATTCCAGGTGATAGTTCTAACCGCCATTGTCAATTAAAGGGGGTGTCACCCTCCCAGCCAGCAGCTCTGCACTGAAGCTTCCCTTGGACCCCCCTCCCTTTCCCCACCCAACCCATCTGCAATAAAAAAAGGAAAAAAGGGCACCATGACATCGAACTAAATCAACAAACCAGAACCAACATGTAAAATGAGTGTGTGGGATCCCCCTCCTAGAGGGGGGCCCCAGTACCAGATTACACTCGAAGAGCATCACCATTTCCGTTCCCACAGCACTTGTATTTAGCAAAAAGCAAGGCAAGTACTGAGTGAAGTTTACAGCTACGTGACAATTAACATTAACCCTGCGACCCACTAACAACGATGTGAACCATCATGTCCCCAGGGAACCCGCCGACTGCAAGTTGCACGCCACCAACACCCTCCATCCCGCACCCCCTTACCACAGCGCGGCTAGGTCAGTCCCCAAAGTCTCTCATAGCAGGTAGAAAGGACTCTCGTGTTGTCCATGCCATACACTGAGTGCAGGACGTCGTGCCGCTCCTAGGCAACCGGGCCCTGTATAGGGATGGAGATTGCAAGTCCTCCGCTCCATCCAACTCTCCAAAGCTTCGAAATGTTGTTCTCAGGGGAGAAGAAGCCGGGGGGGGCAGAGCCCCATCGTCATTGCGATGCGACCGGTCACGCTGACCCCCGGTTGAGCCCCCCCCCGTGGCACGGGCCAATTCGTCGTGGGACCCGCCGGTCAAGGGAGTTAGTTCGGCGTTTTCATATTTCTCTTGCCCATTCTGCGCCATTGATCTCCACCTTGTCGATCAGGGGGCGCCGCCCCCACCTGGGTCACTGAAGCTGTAGGAAGCTCTAGGCCTAACACGTCTGCTGCCTCTGCTATCTCCACACAGTGGTGCTGCTTGTTGTGCCACTGGAAGGTAATCCAGTGGCACACCACAGATGTTCGGTGATCAGGCGAAACCGCTGGCGCCGCAGAAGCGTGGCCTGCGCTACGTCCTGGAAAAGCGTGCAAGTGACATTTTCGAAGGTGATTGTGTCCGAGATCCTAGCCTTCTGTAGGACCATCTCTTTGACCTTAAAGGAGCTGAACTTCGCCAGGATGTCCCATGGGCGTTGATTCTCTCCCGGCAGTCGCGGCCCGACTCTATGGACTCTTTCCAACCGGACCTCAGGACCATCCTCCCCAAGGTTGAGGAGAAGAGGCCCACCATGAATGCCTCCAGGTCCGGGCCTTCGCATTCTTCCGCCAGCCCTCGGACCCGTATGTTATCGCGTCGAGAGCGATTTTCCAGGTCTTCGCACTGGAGTAGCGTAGCCTTCAGCTGGCCCCGTAGTTCAGCAGCTCCATCCTCCAGGGACTTAATCTTGTCCGTCACTTCCTGATGCTTCGCTTCAAGATCGAGAGTACGGGTACCCACCGAATCGACATCTGCCTGGACCACCACCAACTTCTCTCTCATCTCTGTGCGGAATGACTCAAAGGAGGCCTCCATGTCGGCCTTAATGTCTGCTCTCAGCTCCCTTTTGAACTCTCGAAGAAAGGACAGAAGGTCCTCTCTCGTCAGCGCCATGGTTGCAGGGCTCGACGTCGCCTCTTCGCCCATCGACCCAGTTCCGGCAGAGCCACAATAATTGGAGACCTTGTTGTTAGGGGTCTTTTTAGGAGGCATAGAGGGACTTGTTGCCTGGCCAGCACCCGGCCGCCCCACGCCTGTGCAACACCAGCGGACCCTCCGAACCAGCGCGCGGTGGACTGTCTGCGTCGCTCAATTGGTGTTGGGGCACTCCCACCCTCAATCGCACAGACAGACCGAGCCTCACCGGTCACCCAGCCGGGCACCGTGTGTCGCACCGCACAAAAAGCCAAAAGCTCCCACGATGCCACTGCGCGGAGGCTCCTGGACAAGTAAGAACTCCGTGGGGCCCCCGTCAGCCGTTAACTGCACTGATTCCACCCGGCTAGGTGCTGTGTGCTGAATTAAAATGTGCAGGAGAGACCAGCCAGGCGGCCATGTTAGAGTCAGGCGCCGAGCAGCTTATAGAATCTGTCGTGGGCTCTCTTCTCTCTCACAGCTGCCAGAGCTCAACACACCCGAAGATTGTGGCCCAAGAGAGGGGGGATGTCGCCCCCCCAGCGCCAACGGTGGTCCTCACGTTCCCCAAGCCTCGCTCTCGCCTCCAAATAGGGTCCCAGATCACAGCACCAACCTCGATCGTATGGCCAGCGCTTCCACGCGGCGGGATAGGCAGACCCTGGCAGCTAGAGAAGGCCGCAGGACTCAGGGCCTCTCCCCACGGCAGAACCCAGCCGCCTCACCTCGGCAGTCCGCCATCTTGAAAGTCGCGGAGAACGGGCTGGGGTTGTTCCGCGCCAACATCCAAGAGCCCCCAGGGGGCACAGAGAAAAGCCGTTCCACCGGGGGTAGGCTCCCCCGCATGTCGCATCGCCCAGAGTCCCAATGCAGATCAGAGGGAGGGGGCGCAAGGGCTCAATCCTTCATCTTCGCGGAGCCCAGCGCTTGACCGGCCGCCATCTTCCCCCACCACAAGCGCGCTTAGTCCCGCACTCCGGAGCCTCTCTCTCTTCACACCGGGGTGCCCAGTCACTCCAGGACCGCACCCGGTCGTCACCGCATTTCCCCCTGTACCGGGCTGAACTCGCCGCACCTCTCTAGGATGCCTTACTGCTCACATGCGGCAGAGCCTGGGAAGGAGCCGATCGGATTCACATCAGATCGGCCATGTTGGTAAGCCACGCCCCCCGACAAACTGTATTTGGACATACACAAATTCAATCGATCAATGGGAATGCAAGAGGCCCGATATAAGGTACGTCATGATTGGTATCTGTACTCTACGAAACCTAAATTGATCTTTCCCAAGACTTCTGGTTTATGCTGGAGAAGCTGTGGATTCCAAGGGGATTTTAGGCATATATGGTGGGACTGTCCAACGATTCGACCATTCTGGACAGAGGCTTTGGCTCAGATTAGGGATATACTGGGTTACCCCATCCCCTCTGACCTGGGATCGACACTATTGGGTCTCGGATCTGACACCCTCAAATGCCAAACAGTTAGCAACAGATCTATTCTATGGCTTTGTCTAGGGGCAGCCAAAATGGAATTGGCGGCAACGTGGAAACGGAAAGAGGCACCCTCCATGACCCAATGGCACTCTTGCTTGTGGCAGGCTCTCACCATGGAAAGGATGGCGGGTGTGCTAGCAGACACATTTAAAAACTTTGTATACACATGGAGACCCCTGGTTGAGTATTTATCACAGGGCCTTCCCCCGTTTGCTTGCCCTACACTTGCTCGGGCGCTTCACCGCTTCCAAATTTAGAAAACCTGGGGGAGCGAGAGGAGCTCGGAATGGCGACATCGGAAAGACACCTCCAGGGGCTCTTAGAGCAGACCAGGCAAACCATACATTCAAACTCACTTCATTGCAAACTCTGTGTACCCTTAATATTTTGGGGAGAGAGGGGGGAGTTATGATGGACTTTAGTATTAGTTGACTAGAGTACAAGGATGACCAATAGTGCTATTTTGCTGTTTACTCTAAATATGTCTGCATTCATCTTCTCTGAAATGAAGCAACTGTACCTCCATATATACTAATATTGTATGAAGCAAGAGACGGGATTGGAACAGCACTATGTAATGATATGCTCCTGAAAAAAAATTAAATAAAAAGACTTGATTAAAAAAAAAGGGTATGCTTCAGAGCACAGCCCAGAGTGACTCCCATCAGTACATCACATTGACTGGCAGAGCATTGAGGAATCCAAACTTGCTGACTCCTCTTGGCTAGAAATGACATTAGCTAGTCCAAGACCTGCCCTGTTACTCCATTGACCTGTAGAGGATCTAGCAGCATCGAATGGGAGACAGTGTCAAAAGATGCCGATAGGTCAAGCATGATCAATACATCAACCCCCACCCCGGCATCCAGAGTTCCTCTCATATGTTCTGATGCCTCTACCAATGCCGTCTCAGTACTATGTCGGGCTCTGAAACCTAACTGGCTTGGGTGTCACAAATTGTTTACTTCCAAAAAACTGAAAAGCTGATTATTCACCTGTTTTTCTAAGATTTTAGATAAGGCAGGGAGTAAGGATATCGACCTATAGTTTGCAGGAATGGCCGGATTTGCTGCAGGCTTTTTCACTAGTGGAAAAATCTTTGCCTGCTTCCACACACCAGGAACTGTGGCCGTCATTACTGATGCATTTAGAATCAAATTGGCCATGGGATTAATGATGTCCACCCCTGATGTCAGTAATTTAGGAGGACAATGATTTGCAGGAGAGACAGATTTTATGGCTTTCAAAGCCCTCAGAGAGCAATCCAGTGAAATAGGTTCTAAGATACTCAGCTTTGCTTCAGAAGGGAGTAACATGCTGGCTTTCTGTTTAATCCAAGAGTCCTCGTTCTGGTGGGGCCTTGAAACTCTTTACAATTGCAAATATCTCTCTAGAACTGTTCCCTGCCTTTCCAATCCTCTCCTCATAGTATGTTTGGTTGGCTTTAGTTATTGAGGCATGGTATTCCTTTAATGACAGTTTATAGGCCTCTCTCTGTCCCGTAAATTGTAATCCTTCCTTCATATCCATTTCAGCACCTTACAGTGCTTTTTCCTGTTTTAAGTGTGTCAGAAAGCCACGAACGAGAAGGCTTTTCAAACCTTATGATATCTTCCTCCAATGCAGTTGATGGGTTTATTGTGATTACAGGGGGTAGTGTGTTCCAGATTCTTGGGGCAATACCTGAGAAGGCTCAGTTATATGTTTTCTTTTTTTATTAAAATTGGTGGTTTCAGCAGTAGGGAACTGGAGCTTCTAGAACTTCTAACGCCACCATATAGCTCAGGTTTTTGTGCAAGGCAACTTGGGGTGTTGAAGTGGAGGGCTTTATAGGTCAAGCAGGTAATTTTCAGACGAATCCTTGCCTCATATGGAAGCCAGTTCAGAGATTTATGATCAGGAGTGATGTAATTGTTTCTTTTTGATTCTGTAACAAGCCTAGAGTAGGGTTAAGGGAAGCCCTGAGTGGTGCCAGCTTAGCTCTGGGTAGGCCGCAAAGGGTAGCACTCTCATAGTCCAACCTGGGTATCACAAGTGCTTGAACAGCTGATTTGTAGTCATCCAGGGGTATGAAGGGTCTAATTTTTCTTAAAATGTTCATGTGGAAATTCCAGCAGCGGCCGATGCAGGTAAGCATGGTGGGGCGGGTGGGAGGCGGGTAGTCGATAGATGACGGAATCGGGAAAATTAAATAAGTAAATGATTCCTATTCCGTCGTCTGTCGACATTCCCCCTGCCCCACCCCACAGCGCTTACCTGCACCGGCCGCTGCTGGGAAATTCCCTCCTTTGGTGGCAGCTCTGATGTGCTCCTGCATGTTCAGATTCTTGTCCAGCATTATTCCCAGAGATCACATTGACTTTATGATGTGTGAAACGCAGTTTAGTGCAGTTAGTTGCTTCGTCCATTCTGCGATGTCCGGTGCATGATTGTGAGGGGCAATTAAGAGGAATTCAGTTATCAGAACATTTAGTTTGAGGTGGTTAGCAGTTAGCCAAATTTGTGTATTTTGTGGGGTTGAGTTTAGAGACCTAATATCTTCGGGACAAGTGATTTTAAAGTACAGTTGGGTGTCATCAGCGTACATCTGATAGTGAATGTTCGATAAGTTCAACAGTTCGGTTCCATGAATAAGTTAAGTTGGTGAGAGTGAAGACCCCTGAGGAACCCCTAAAGTGACCTGTGTGGGGTTGGAGAGGGACATATTGATTTTTTTAGTTCTGTTGTGGAGAAACAGGCAAACCAGTTAAGAACAGAGTATGTCTAGGAGGCTGTCATATTTTACAGTATCAAAGGCTGACGATAGGTCAAGGAGGATACGAAGGCAGGATTTGTTCTGTTCCAACATTCGTAACGCATCATCATCTATGTGTGTGAGCACCGATTCAGTGCTGTGGCCACGGTGGAAGCCAGATTGGAGTTGATCTAAGATACTGAATTGGTCAATGTGGTTGCACAATTGTAAATGTACATATTTCTCAAGAAGCTTTGCTAGTGCCAGAATTGTAGTCATTGGGCTGAAGTTGTTTAGGTCGGAGGGGTCCACTATCGTGATATTTAAAATGGGGGAGACCTGCCCAGCTTTAACGTGATCAGGGATTGATCCTTGGAGTAGTAAAGATAGTTTGAACTCACTAAAGACATTTGTTCGAAGAAGAACGCTAAAGTGGTTTGAAGGTTTTAGTGCTGTTAGAATTTTGGGAACAATGCTTTCCTCAAAAGTTTTGAATTAACTCCACGTAGCATTGTTTTTGAGGGTGTGAACGGAGAGACCTGGTGTTTTAGCCGTCGGGGTGCTGCAGTTAGGTAAGAGGAAGGTGCTCCGTAGCTGACCGCAGGTCATTTTTGATCTTTCTTGTCTCTTCCATGAAGAAGGAGGCAAAATCATTGCAATTTGGCTGTGGATTAGAACCTGTGAGGGATGTGCTGGGTTGCTTTTTGGATTGTAGTTTGACCAGTTTGAAAAGTTTTTTGATTTGATTGTGAAATTTATATAGCGCTCGAATGCCCAAGGGCATCTAGGTGCTGCGCGGAGGTGTCTGCCAAGATTTCAGTGGAAAAAGGTAAGAATTAGTTTGAAAATAGCCACGTTTTTAGTGATTTTCTAAAGGAAAGTAGTGTTGGGCAGTTTTGAATATCTATCGGAAGCATGTTCCACAGTTTCACTGTGCTCAGGATAAAGCTACTTCCTCCCCAGCGAACTTTCCTAAATTTAGGTGTTTGGAGGAGTTTGCTCTGAGCTGAACGTAGGTTTCTAAGTGGGTGGTACCAGGTGAAATGTTGTTTCAGGAACGCTGGTCCTGTTCCATGCATAGCTTTGTACGCTAGACATAAAGATTTTAATTCTATCCTCTTTTTCACTGGAAGCCAGTGGAGTTTTTTTAGCCTTGGGAAATGGACTGGAATTTGGGGATATCCAGCAGCATTCTGGCGGCTTCGTTCTGCAGTTTGAGCATGTGCTGTTTTTGAAGGCCCAGATATAAAGCATTTCCGTAATCCAGTCTGGCCATAGCTAGAACCGTCACCAATGTTTTTACTGCTTCAGGGGGAATAAAAGCGCACACCTTCCAGATTGACTTAAGTGTTAGAAAGACCAGAGAAGCAACCTTGTTGATCTGATGTTGAAAGTCAGTCTGTCATCAAAGATGATGCCCAGATTCCTCACCTTATGGACTGGGGCTGAAAGAGTTCCCATACCAGGGGGCCACCAGTTCTGTGACCAAAAAGAGGTGTCAGATCCCAACAGGAGAACCTCTATTTTGCTTCCATTGAGCTTTAGGTAGTTTGCACTCATCCTTTGGTCTACGTGGGACATGCATTGGCTAAAACGATCAGCGGTTTCCTCTGAGTTGCTTGAGATGGACACTACTATTTGAGTGTCATCCGCGTAGGAAACCAACGAAAAGCCAAAGTGCCTGATGATATCAGCTAAGGGGGTCACATATAAGTTGAACAAAGTGGGGCTCAGTGAGGAGCCCTGCGGCACCTCACATGGAAGCGTAAACTGCTCTGAGCAAGAGTCACCAATCTGAACATATTGGAACCTATTGTTCAGATAAGATTTAATCAGATTTAGAGCAGAATTCTTGACTCCTATTTCTTGGAGCCTTCTAATAAGGATGTCGTGGTTCACGGTGTCAAAAGCCGCCAATAGATCCAAAAGGATCAGGGCGGCCTTGGCACCAGTGTCCAATATTGTCCGGAGCTCCTCTACTGCCATAACCAAGGCAGTCTCCGTACTGTGCCTCTGTCGGAAACCATATTGTGAGGAATCCAACAGGTCTGCCAAGGAAACAAAGGCAGTGAGTTGGGAATTTAGAATTTTTTCCAAGACCTTGGCCGGGAAAGGAATCCTGGCGATAGGTCTGTAGCTGCTATAGTTGCTGTGGTCGGTGGGATCTAGACTGGGTTTTTTTAGCAGAGGAAGAATTGAGACCGTTTTCCACGCATCTGGAAAAATGCCTGAACTAATAATCTCTTTAAAGAGTATGCTGAGTTGCTGGCTAATGCTATCGGGTGCCATATGAAATATTTTAGGCGGGCAAGGGTCTGAGGGTGCTCCGGATTTTGTTGATCTGACTGCCTGCAAAATCTGTTCTGAGTTCGGTGGAACGAAGGAATCCATAACATTAGCGGAGCACGGGGAGGTTGTAGAGGGAGTGTCAGCTGTGCGGTCAGTGCCCTTATCTGTGATGGATTCAAAAATAGTTTGCTTTTTCTCCTTAAAAAACCCTGCAAGTTGGTTGCAGAATGCTACACTGCTATCCTCCTTTGGTGCTTCAGGTAGTTTGACTAGTTTATTTAAGGTTGCAAATAGTTCTTTGCTAGAGTTGCCTGCCTGCCGGATTTTCTCTGAGAAATAGCTGCTTTTCTTATCCAAGATCATATTTTTATAGGTGCTCAGTGACTGTGCATATAAAGTTTTATCAGCTTCAGCGTAATTCCTTCTCCAACGATTTTCTGCAGAGTTGCTTCTGTGTGCGCAATGCATCACAGAACCATGGTTCGGATTTCTTCATACGCTTGCTAGTAAGGCTTTTTTCTGGAGCAAATGTATTTACTGCGGTTTTAACCCAATTGGTAAAACTACCTGTTGCCATATTTATCTCGGACGATAGGTCGGGTTTTAGAGATGCTAGTGCGGATTGCATCAGCTGGGGGCTGATATTCCCCCAGTTGCGCCCTTTAATTATCCTATGGGGAATGTGAGGGCGAAGGATATGATGTGTGGTAGTTACTACGAACAAGATGGCCTTGTGGTCTGACCATGGGATTGGTAGAACATCTTGTAATTTCAAATGGGGATTAGATGTAAAGATTCCATCTAGTGTGTGACCGGCATCATGTGTGGGATGCTTGACCATCTGTTCCATCGAGGCACTGGCCATCATCTCTAATATAGAAGCTGTGTAATGATCTTCTGAATTTTCTAGATGATAAATAAAATCACCTAGGATAGAGAAATCCTGTAAAACAGTACTTGATTCTATGATTGGGCTAATGATTTCTTCAAATTTGCTTTTCGCACCGGGAGGTCTATACAATAATGTACCATTGAACATGTAGTTGTCACTTAAAGTGATTCTGAAAGAGAGTAATTCGCAGTCTGAGCTGCTTCCTGCGGGGGAACTTTTTATAGCCATGGTATCCTTAATAATGATCGCTAAGCCATCTCCCCGTTTATCCTGTCTATTGTTTCTGATTATTACAAAACCTTGAGGGATGGCTAAGGACAGTTCGAGGTCAGAGGCGCTATCTGCCCATGTTTCGGTGACGAAAGCCATATCTATTTTGTGTGCTGTCAACAACTCTGCAAATTCTGTATTATGTTTAATCAGAGAGCAAGTGTTGATAAGCAGACCTAAAACCGACTTAGGTAAAGGTGTTTGCTGGCGCGAATCATGTTTCACAGTAGGACAGCCTTTTGTTTTCATGAGGAGAAAATTTGCATCGCAATGCGGGCATAACTTGGGCTCCTTCAGTAGGTCGAGCTGCTGGCAGGGAGACTTCACATTAAGTTTATTGTGACTCAAAAGAATATTTTTTGAGTATGTCAGTCTGGGCCCCGTTTTTAATAGGAGACGGACAGGGGTTGGGGCCCTGGGCCCGGTCTCGGCGCAGACGGGCTTGCCTTTGGCGCGCCGGCAGCGCGTCCGCTCCGGCATCCTGCTTATGTAGCAGTGAGGCAGGAAACTGGTGCGCAGGCAACCGACTGCCCCCTTAGCACCGAAAGTCAACCCAAAGAGTTTCCGGTTTACCTCGCCCTCCACAACAAACGGCACCGGCCGCGATGGAACAGGGCTTGGATCGGAACAATTCGGTAAGTATGCTGCCATAGGCTATATTTCTAAAAAGTTAAAAGTAGATATTTAAGAAAAGATTAAAAAGGTGTCTTAAAAATAGTTCAAAAAGCTTTTTGGGTGATTTCTAGGTTTATCTAACTGGCTTCTAAAGAAATTCACTTTCGAGTTTCTGATACGTTTGTTGTATATGCTTCTCAGAGATCTCAGGACTTTATGGTTTTCGAGGAACAGTGAGTCTCTCCATGCTCATCCGGCTAGTCTAATCTTATGTCTTTCTGCATTAAGGCTGCCATTGAACCAAGGTTTGGAGTCTTTGGTGGACTTTCTTTTTAGCTGTAGGGGCACTTCTCTACCTGATCTCCATATGTGTACAACTGGATTACCCGCTCAAGGTCTGGGGACAATATTAGGGACGAACTCAGGCAGCACTTATAGTCCATGTTCAATAATCAGACCTGAACTTAAGCGGGCAGTTAAAAATACGACAGGGCCAAACACAAGTGCCCAAATGAAGGAATTGCCATCTTTGTATTGGCAATATTTAACCACACTCAAATATCATACATCCAGCAGTGCATACCACAAGCATTGAATGCATAGATCAATTTGATTATGCTACACATTAATGGTTATTAACAGCCGATTGAAATCTAACTATGAAAATCAAGTGATACTTTTGAGAAAATTCAGTTTTTGCATAGTCACTCCTATTTTTGCTGGGATTTAGACTCTGCACACTGGGGAACAGTTGCCCAATGCCCACTGTATGTGCTGTGTCCCTTAATACCTAGAAAAATCTGGCTGATTATTGATTGACCTATTTAACTTTCCTGTAAGGCCACAATATATGGTGTATATCTAGGTTTTGGGACTAGTTAGAAAAATGACTCCATCACTATTTTTAATATTTATTGAAAATGCAATTAAATGTTGAAGTTGGAGTTTTAATAAATATTTAGGAAATGTAACATTTAGAAAGTAGTCTTTTTCCTGCCTCAAGTTCCTAGAGACAATTTGCATTAGCCTGATAGCAGCTGTCCAGCCAGTGCTTGGCCTTAATGAGATGTGAATACTGCTCCCAGAACAGAAGCAATGACCTAGGTGTGAGGAAGTGTTTTTCTTCTCTTTGCAGGAAGACCAGTTAGAGTGGACCCTGGGACTTCATTATCTTGTAAAGGGCCTGTCATGTATCTGTAAATTGAGAATTCACCAAAGTGGCAATTGTAGCAGAAGTGGCATAACATACCCTTTGACTTTAATGACATCAATAGCAGTCACAACCAAAGAGCTTTGAGCCTGACATTTTCCAGGAGGTTACGGCACATGAACTTAACCCTGATGACATCACAATAATTAAAACAAAACTGAGCAAGAAAGAAGAAGGGAGAGACTTGAGACTTCTTCCCTGACAATTCTTTCTTGTTCCTCCGAGGGTGGAAGCCTCAGCGCCCAATCCTCCAGTGAAGGCCTGGAAGGGGAGAGAAGGCAAAAGTTACATCACAATACATATTTCAAAAAGTATCCCTCCAGAAAGTCTGTTCTAATGACCCTGTACTGAAGAAAGAGGACTCAGCTAACTGTATTATTTTTTATATTTTATTTTTTCACACCTTCTGCGATGGCTTAACTTTCAGAACATTCCACCTATAGTAAATAAAACGAATGGAAGAGGAACCCTGGCCCTATATCTATGGTACCTATGGTCGAACCTGCAACACCTGTGGAAGGAGAACCCTTGTTGCCCATCCAGGTTTGCTGTAAACCCAGTTGGAAGGGAGCTGCCCCCATACAAGTTTTGAGCGGCTACAAAGGATGGTGCAGCTCATTTCCCTGGACACACCTCTGGGTGTGCTCAGAGGCTCTGCTTAGGAGAGAAAGAGTTACTTATCTTGGATATTAAGAGTAAGGTACACTGTGGAATCGTTTGGAGCCGTTCCTTCAGAGCAGCAGTTCAGCACAGCAGTCCTTTTTCCTGGCAGAGTATCCACAGGTCCAGAAGTGAACTGAACAGTTAGTGTCTGGGGTCCATTATTAATACCCAGATGTGCCTTTGAGGTGGGGGAGCAGCTTCTAGAGGTTTCCATTTGAAGTCCCCGGGCATTATGCCTTCCCTGTCTTGGTTCCAGACCAGCTACAGGGTGCATGCAGTACTTTTTTGTGGATGCAGACCACAGCCTATTCAGGAGTAGGTGGGGCTGAGCCCAGCTATTCCTTCACATCCTGCTCCCATTTGGAAATTACACTTAGAAAATGTAATAAGGTAACTTCAATAATATCTTAAGGGAGATATGTGCCTTGCAGTAGTGAAACAAGATTCACAGAATTTTCCACCAGCAGGACATGTAAAACTTAAAAGTACATTTCCTTCTTTTTGAATACATTGCACCCTGTCCTCTGGCTGTCTAGGACCTACCTTGGGTTATTTTGCCAGGTCAAAATGGTGGTTGAAAACTGTACACACAGGCTGAAACAGCAGGCCTGAGACATGTTTAAAGGGCTACTTAAGTGGGTGGCACAATTAGTGCTGCAGACACACTAATAGTATTTAATTTACGGGCCCTGGGTACAGGTAGTAACACTTTACTAGAGACTTAAAAGAAAATTATAGGTACCAATTGGGTATAAGCCAAACTTAGTATGTTTTAAGGCGTGAGCAAATGCAGTTTAGCACTGGTTAGCAGTGGCAAATTGTGCCGAGTCCTGAGGCCAGCACAAAGGAGATCAGAAAAAATAATGGAGGACGAATGCAAAATGTTTGGGGAAGACCACCCTAAGGCTGACAGGTCTAACACTTACTCATCCTAGAATAAGCAAAACGGGCACTCAACAACGAAACCAGAAACAATTTTGTCACAAAAATGCTTATATTTCATGTTCCTGGAGTTTATGTAGCAGCCTTTCACCCTCTTTGGCTTTCCGAATGTTCTCACATGCATGGACCAAACTTGCATGTGCAAACAGTGGCACTCCATATGTCCCTTTGTCTAATCCACACGGAATGCATCTCGCCAGCTGTCAAACCTCATTTCTATGTTTCTGCTTCTGCCAAAGCAAAAATTCAGACACAAAGATTTAAAATCTCAGATATTTTGATGTTAAATGCTACACGTTGGCCCTGCTCAGAAGATGAGCATATTTTTTGTCAAATGCTTAGAGCATTCTTACCTTCAATGTGTGGATGCAAGGAAATAAGAAACATTTTAATAAAATAAAAAGCTGGTAGACCAAGACTCCAACAGGAACCTCCTGCAGTCGCTATCCCAGTCTGAAAGAGGAAAAAACAGATGCTGGGAACGAAAGCTTCTTTATGGCGCCCAGCACCATGGGTGCATTTTTCAGCATGTCCTGTAGTTTTCTTGTTTCCTGAAGGTGGGATCTCCTCATAAGTAATGACTGGGATGAAGATGAGGGTCTTGTAGCAGCAGCGGGAATGTATCTCTTCTCTAAAACAGAGCACTGTTTCATTATGCGTTTTTTAAACTTCACCAGCTTCACATTTCAGGAATCTAGCAATGTTTTAATAATGATGACATGAAGCTGCAACGTTGCACACTACTAGTTTGCATACATACTTATTATAATATTCCTCCTCTGTCTGCAGCAGGCAACTCTAACTGAAGATATGCATGTGGAATCAGGCAGAATCAGATGTAACCCAGCATGCCAGAGAAGAAACCATGTGTTAAACCTGGCCTCCTTGGTGTGGTTTTCCTTTTCTTTTTGGCCTCTGCTTCCTGTATTTTTCGCTGTGTGCTGAATTTCGTTTTTGTTGGTCTAGATGCTTTGGGCACTTTGCCACTGCTGATCAGTGCCAAAGTCCAAGTCCTTCCTATGTAAATTGTTTTTATGGATTGTGTTTCCATAATTGGCTTATTTGATTTTCTAGTAAGTCCCAAGTACAGTGCACTGTGTGTGCCCAGGGCCTGTAAATCAAAGGCTGCTAGTGGGCCTGCAACACTGGTTGTGCCACCCACACAGGCAGCCCTTCAAAGGGTTCTCAGACCTGCCACTGCGGTATCTGCGCACGGTTTTACACTGCCATGTTGACCTGGCAAGTGCACCCACTTGCCAGAACCTAACCTTCCATTTTCTCACATATAAGACACCCCTAAGGTAGGCCCAAGGTACCCCTGTGGGCAGGGTGCAGTCTTGGTGAAAGGTAGGACATTTACTGATGTGTGTGAAATGTCCTAATAGTGAAAAACTGAGCATTTTGTTTTTCACTATTGAAAGGCTATCTGTCCCATAGAGTAGCATGGGAGATCCTACAAGTATAACTTCCCATAGGAAGATGGAGTTTAGGCTCTCTAAACTCAGAATTTAATAACACATCTTTTAGTAAAGGTGGTTTTTAAATGGTGGGTTTGAAAATGCCACTTTGGTGGGAAATGTCTGGCTTAGCCATCCTGTGTGCCTCTGCTGGTGTGTGGATTGACTGCCTGGCTTTGGAGTGACAGGGGTTTGGGATGTGCATTCTCTGTAGACAGCCACTGGGGGGGTTGAGGTTTGTCCTGCCTTTCCTTGGTGAGTCAGGGCTAGGCTGAATAAACGTGGGCTGCATGTAGAGTAGTGGGAGGAGACTTCCTTGTACCTGAATAGGCCTGGTCTGCCTTACACAATGCTGTCTCTACCTCCTGCCAGGAAGCTGGATCAGGGAGGACAGAACTGGTTTGGACTGAGCTAAGAGAGTCTCTGCCACAGGAGAACAAAGGAAAATGTATTATAAATATTGGGTCCCAGTCCCCAGAACTTTAGATTAGTTCAAGACTCAAGAGGAACCTCTGCCAAGGAGAAAAGCTGGGAAAGCTGAAGGAGAGGTACTGCCCCCGTGCTGTGTACTGTAGGGGGTTTGCCTGCAGTGGCTGTTTCTGCCAAAGAGAGGACAAAGACTGAACTGTGCTGTGTATCCTGCTTGAAGAAGATCTCCAAAGGCCTGGTGTAGAGCTTGCCTCCTGTTCTGAAGTCTCAGGGACACAAAGACTTCACTCCCTCTGTTCTACTGCATCTGGAACTGTGGTTTCAGCTGCCTCAGAGGGAAATAACAAAACCAATACCAGCGAGTGATGCCGTGACCAGCAACAAAGCCGTGGGCACCGCTTGTGATGTGCACAACGTACTCCCCCGATTTGCACCGCAGCCTCGATACCTGCTGATGCCGCACCGTACTGACTCTGATGCCGTCACCAAGGCCACTGCCTGCACCGGAGCAGAGTGCACCGCTCGTGACGCTCACCAACGCACCGCCCGACTCGCACCGCAGTCCCGACCTCACTGGCGCCAGTGCTTCATCATCGCGGAGCCAATACCTGACGTGGGTGACCTCCTGAATCCATCGACCCCATTTCATCGTAAGGAACCGACTCCTCAAAGCCACACCGACATCACCTCCCCGGCAACAGTAAGGAACCTATGCCTCACCTCCCCTGCATCGCAGTAAGGAACCGACACCTCACCTACCCTGTGGTCTTAAGGAACCGACACCGCCCGGCGCCAACGAAGCATCACCTCCCCGACGCTGTCTTTGTTTTCATCATTTGCCAAGGTACTGTTCTTTGGGGTCTGTGTGACTCCAGGCCCGTAAATAACCTATTTTTGATGAGATCTTTATATATGCATGGTGGATTTTGGTTGTTTTTGTCTTGTTTTGTTTAGATATAGATTTCCTATTTTTCTGAACTGGTGTTGTGTCAATTTGTAGTGTTTTCACTGTCTTACTGTATGTGTGCACAAATGCTATATATACTGCCTCTGAGATAAGCCTGTCTGCTTGTGCCAAGCTACCAAGGGGGCAAGCAGGGGTGTCTAAGGCATAACTCCCTTACCCTGACTAGAAGCAAGGGTCCCTACTTGGACAAAGGTGCAAACCATTGTCAACTAGAGACCCCCATTTCTATCACCAGATATTAATATAATATCAATTCCAAAATCCTTTCTGGGCTAATTTGACAAAACAATCAGTGTTTAGTGTGGGTATTGGCTTCAAATTTAATCATTTAAGTAAATATCAATTGACAAATAAAGCACACCTCTGGTCGGAAAACATATAGCAAGTCATTTTTTATCACAAACAATGTAACTAGTAGGTGAATGTGACGGGCTGGTGATGCAGTGAAAAAAGTGCATAACATTTTCGGGAATGGTAGAAACTGAATAAAATGGCACCTATAAACAAGAATAAGAAAGCCACAGTTGCTATGCAAATAACTCCATGTTATTTCTCTATCAGTGACTTCACAGTCAATATTTAAACCGCTTAGCAATTATAGGTGAAGTCATCATCAGGACAACAACTTTTGTTCTTTGCCACCATAGTTTCTGATGGATGTGGAAATGAACATCTGTCCACAGTGTATGTTTAGGCGTCATTAGTGCAAAAGCCCAGGTGCGAAGTTTACACGGAGTGTCTGTAAAAAAATGTGAAGAAACGAAGGAAGGCTGCAAGCGCAGTGCAGGTGAAGAGGTAGCTAAAGGTGTAAGCAGTAACAGGAAAACAGTCAAAGACTGTCATGATTTGCGTCCTCCTTACAAGACTTGCCTCCCTCTGTGTTAGATATTTATCTTGTGACTACCGATTGCATACACGTAGTCCAATTGACAGGGTTTCAAGCAATGCAACTTGTTATTTCACAAATACTGCTCCCTCTAGGACCTGCAAGAAAAAACACTGAGAATTACTTACCTGCTCCACATATAGGAGAGAATTCCATTCCTAAACTGATTCAAAGCAAAAGCTTACTGCAGGCGCGGAAAGTTCAGGTAAGAGCAGTGGGGTGAGGGAAAGTCGACTCAACAGATGATGGAATAGGGAAAATAAAATACAAAAATAAATAACACTACTTACCTTGGGCTCGCCGCATTTCCAGCGATGCGGTGAGCGCAAGGTAAGTGGTTTTATTTATTTTTAAATTTTATTTTCTCTATTCCGTCTGTCGCCCTCTGACCCCTTCCCACCTCCTCACTGCTCTTACCTGAACTGACCGCACCTGGCCTATTGCGCTGTAAAGATATCCCAGACTCCAAACCACTGAATGGCATGTTATGCTTGATTATGGTGCTACAGAAGCAATTGCAGGGATCATTTTAAACACTTCTGATTTTTCTTTCCTCGAATATTTATTTTGCAATGCGCGCACGTTTCCAAGTTCACCTAGATGCTTAGAAACATTGTTACATGCTTTCATTTCATATTCAATTCCAGGATAATTCTGCTGGGAAGGTAGCAAAAAGGATTTTTAACAACAAATGATTTAGTAAGTGGTCCACTGAATCCCCTAAACAGATTATGTAGTTACATACAACAACACACCACTTAGCCAAAACACACTATATTTAAGAATTGTAAGACAACAACATTATATATATAGGTGTTCCACACAGTGAGATTGGCGCAGTGCTTGTGAGAATGAGGTTACAACAAAACAATATACAACATATATTACATCAATAACAGCCTGTGAACTATTATATTCAAAGTTAGTCAAAAGGGGCAATTCGTCAACTCTTTATTTTGTCCTGTAACAGCCAATCTGCATCAAGTTCATAATTTCTTTCATTGTTGACGTTTCAACCCATATATGCTTTGGAACCAGGACTTTCTCAGGACAATAACAAGGAAGGAATAAACCCTCAAAAACAACTTAATGGTGAACAGAGGTACTAGTATAGGTCCTTTGTTGTCGTAAATATGTAGAGAAGAAACCAAGCACAGTACTGGTATCTGGGTCAATAGACCTCAAAGATACACTGAGCTCAAGCTTTAAATTACCGTCTGTTCCAACACAACTTTTGGCTACAAAAGGGTTGAAAATGTAATGACACTGGCGCAATTCACATAATTTTGAGAATTAGCAAAACTTACAAAATTACATCATTACACCACAGTGTTGTTCACTGCAAAGGCCTTCTTTTTACACAAAATGTGTCCTCACATCAAAAAATGACGTAAGTTTACATTGCACGCCAAAACATAGCATTAAATGATCAATTTGCATTTTGCATATTTACACATAATTTTCCTGAAAATTCACATAGTTACACAATTGCACATTATGCAACTTTTGCACACCGGTACTTTTGTCACAATATTATTATAAATATAGGCATATAGTCGTCCTGAATAGTTGATGAACACATTGAAACAGGTAAAAAAACAAATAAACAGATCAGTCGGTTCTACAGCTAACAGAACACTCATGATATCAAATACCGAACACTATTTTGCCCATTTTCTTATTTTTTTCAGCTACTACTACTTGCTGCCTTGAAGTGAGGTATATGACACCTCAGAAATGTCCTCATCTCTGTGCCAAAAGTGTTCTGTCCCATTCCTCTGCATCTTCTTTTCTTAACATGACAATTATGCTTTATTATATTTTAAATTATTCTTTGGACTTTTATGTCTCCTGAAGCTGTGTGCACTGATGAAACATGTGCTGGACACTGCCATGATGGATATAGGCCAATATATACATACATTATTCTAGAGTTCCTGATGTAAATTAGTAAAGAAATGGTTATAGTTTGACTACATCTTTTTAGTGATAGTATATGTAAAACACTTGTGCTATCTTTGTAAAATTTTAGTTGAGTTAACCATTCAAGGATGTGTGTGCAAACTATTGGTTAGGGATTCAAATCTCTACAGAATTAACTTCCTTTCAGAGGACAAAAACTGATACTATAGCCCTGAATGATAACACCATCTGTAATTATATAGTTTCAAAGCAGTAGAGATTTAGGGCCAAATTACCAGTTTGGCGGACACACGGTGGACTGGCGGTCCACTCGCCATATTAGAACTATGGCAGTGGGACCACCACAGGACGACCACAACTGCCAGGGATCCCTGGTCCCGTGTTGGTGGCGCAGCGGTGTGAAGCTGTAATATGCTGCAGCTCCACCAAGCATATTAAGAGTTTCCTCTCTGCGAATCTTTTCATGGCTGTGAGCCCACCATAAAAACGGTGGTGGTGAGGGAACTATGGGGGCCCTACATGGACCCTTGTTGCCTCTGTGCATGGGGGTGCATGCAGGAGGGGCACATGACGTGCCCCCCTGTCTGTATGCACCCCCTGTTCCTGCACGGAACAAAATGCAGAGCAATGGGATTTGGGTCCGTGCAGGAGCACTCCCACAGGGGTCCCTTTCTAAGGCTCTCCTATGAGCCTTAAAAAGGCACCGCCGCCGCGGGACAGCCCGACCTGTATTCCAGTCGGAATACGGTCGGCGGGCTGACTATGGGTTTGGTGCTGTTGCAATGGAGCGCTGGTGTGGCAGCCCACTGCATCACCATCAAACTCATAATCAGGCCCATAGTGTAATGCACCCTAAAAAAGTTGTAATGTTGTGTTAACTATATATATTTGACATGTTTTATTTATTTTTCAAATTATATCGCATACAACTATCTAGTCTTCCTGATCCAAAATGACCATTTTGGTTTAAAAGCTATGTTACCCCCCTTCCCCCCCTCTGAATATAGAACTATTTTTTTCTGCCTAACTCTCTCAGTAAAGTGACACGTACTTTTTCTTTCTCCGTGTAGAACAATGTACATATAGACGGCATTTAGGTGACAGCACGTTTTCATACTTGTGTTTTCTGCTTATTAAAGTTTGTGGTATATTTCTGTAGTGTCAGATACTTGAAAATATGCAATTTTTCGATGCCTCCTCTTTGCAATAATTTGCATTACTCCTACGAATATGATTTCTGGTTTCCCTATATAGTATTATAGCTTTTCTGGAGCACGAAACCGGACGAGAGTCCCCTCCAAGGTTGTTAAGCAATTTTAATAGCCTGGAAATTCATGCTGTAGGGTAAGATACGTCAAACATAGAGATTATTGTCCCATGGGCAGTGGCCTATATTTTCCACGATGGAATAGATTTGCTGAAGAATGCTTACCTACTGCACAAATGAAGCACTTTTTAGGTCAAATTGCTGGCACATCTCTAATTCTCAGCAAAGAGAAACAGTCATTTATGTACAAATTAGCTGTTGGTTAAACATTAAGTTACAATTCATGGAAAAAGTGAAAAGTATCCAATTTTTCGGAATTTGATTGGCAAATTATAGCACTTCTCAGACAATAGGTATTCTTGTTTCATATAGGGCCCAATTTCACAAAAGTAAATTCTGGCGTAATGTAAGGTTATAAACAAATGTACTTTTTTACACCTGCTAATAATACACAAAGGGATTCCTCGCAGTGTGTATTTCTCCATGACAAAGAAAAATCCGCAATTGTAATCCACTTGGAATGGAAAGGGAGAACTCCCACAAATCTCTACTTTGCTGGCAAGTCCTCAACTTTTATCCAACACCTTTCTAGATTGGCAATGGGCGTATATTTACTCCATCAAACTGCTGGAGTAACTTCCCTTTTACTATGAGTAGAGGGATGGCTTTCTCGTTCGGAAAAAATCTTTCACCTACTGAGGAAAAAAGGAAAAATGTGCGTGTAGTTCACTAAACTGTAACTGCCGAATGTCAGTGCTGTTTTACTTTTTTAATGTTAGTTCTTTCTCATTTTCACTCCAAAGTGTAATGTTACTGCAACCCTGATTTTTTTTAAGAGAATTTCTGGTTTTTATTTAACATAAGCTAAGACCTTATTACCACACCAAACTATAATATAACCGTAACATTTTATTATTTTATTTTATGAATTTCTTTTTTTTTTAAATCATATTCGAAGTTGAGCACATGACCAACTCCCATGGGTAACCTGTGGTCAAGCCCATTATTGGGTACGCCTTTAGTTGTCAACAACGGGGATTTGGCTGCAGGGTTGTGTGTCCAGCCATGCCCTGCACCTAATCTCCGGTAGACAACCAACCACAGCAGGGGACCAACTGCCAGCTGCACAGAAACTTAAAGATGATAATTTCTCAATAACAATTAAACAGATTTACACCAGAGCACAGAAAGCACACTTTCTGAATTAAGTTCAAAGGTTTTTCAAATTTGGTATAATTCAGTGCAGCCATTTTTTCTGTATACCAGCGAAAACTTTTCTATGGGAATTTACATGAGAAATTGCACTTTTGGGATCTCCCCTTTACCAGGCCCCAACTTGAACGAACAACGCCAATCTTTCTAACAAGGAGCCAAAGTAGATGTATTTTTTTGGAAAGTTTCATGTCGATTTGTCAAATGGGGCCAAAGTTATTAAAGAACCAAAATATTCCTTTCCAGTAGTAATGCTGACTTACCTTTACCTAAAAATAGTGACTGTCACTGTGTAACATATATCTACACACACACACACTCACACACACACAACATATACACACATATGGACACACACACTTTGGCTCAAAGATTCTTTATATTCTTCTTCAAACGGGTCAAAATTTATAACGTGGCTCCTTTTTTGGTTTGGTGTAATTCTGTTGAGCGGTTTCTGAAATATAAGGCAACATGTGAATGTCCAGTGTGATTACAAAAGTGTGCATATTTGAAAACTTGTGTGCGATTGCTGGATTATAATCGGTAATCAACTGAAAAGGAAACAGTGCACATATATGTAACTTTGCACATATGCACTTGACATATTTAGCATCTTTCTTACGTACTTGTGCGCACAAACACAGAAGCATGACTTCCAATGATCTTGGCACTCTTAATGAATAGATTTATTAAAAAAAACGTCAGTGCCCTAAACTCGAGCCAGAATACAACGGGTAGCCTATCCACACCAAGGTAGGTGAAGACCACCTAGGTAGACTCCACTGCTGTTCGGGAGCTCAAATAAAGAAAACTGGATGAACGCAGGGATCTAGATATTTTTATGAGAATACCTTAGGGTATGCCCTATGAAGAACATTTCACATTATTAGTGGATCTAAAATGAAGTATAATGATTCATTAATCAACCTATAGACTAGGTAGGCTACAAGTGAATTCATGAATCATTACACTTCATATTAGACCACAAGACATGATTTTTTAAACCATATATAGAGTACCCCACTTAAAGTTCATTCTAGTAATAAGTAGGGGTGGGCAGAAAACTACGCTCCGCCAGCGTAGCGGATAAAGCCAGCCACCCCTGCTCCCCGGCCCGGTCCCTGCTTTTGAAAGCAGCCAGGCCGGGGAGAGCCTCCCCAGGCCCCGGTGGACCCCCGTCCCCAGCGCCCGGACCCTCGGCTGGCTTGCAGGACGGGGGGCTCCCGCTCCCCGGGGCCCGCCGGACGGAGC